>CP137678.1:11286838-11461842 GCA_037976565.1 Mesocentrotus franciscanus
CCCTGGTCCAGATTCATCGTACTCCTGCTTGCTGATCCACATGTTCTGAAGGTGGAGAGAAGCCAAGATGGAGCCCCGATCCCACACGAATTACTTTCTTTCAGGAGGAGCTATGATTTTTATCTTCATTGAGGGTGGAGTCAGGGCGGAGAGCTCCTTGTGCATTCTGTCAGCGACTCCTGGAAACATGGTGGAGCCACCGGACAACACCGTATTGGCGTAAAGGTCCTTGCGGATATCTATATCGCACTTCATGACGCTGTTGTAGACTGTCTCGTGGATGCCGGCCATCTCGTGGCCGAGGAAAGACGGTTGAAAGAGGGACTCGGGAGCGCGGAATCGCTCGTTGCCGATGTTGATGAGCTCGTAGCTCTTCTCGAGTGATGATGACGACGCAGCGGTTTGCATCTCTTGATCGAAGTCGAGGGCGACGTAGCACAGTTTCTCCTGATGTCGCGGACTATTTCTCGTTCAGCTGTTTGGTGAGAGGTTAAATGACGAACACGTTTAGAACCGAGGCAAAATTCGTATCATGTGGTTATCATGGCTATACTTATTCTCGAACAGCTCGTGAATGATTGTAAAGTGACTATTCAAAGGGGAGGGTGTCAAAGCATACGAATAATACTATAAACATGATGCATAACTAAAATTTAAGTACAGTAGTATTCTTATATAATACTAAGCTAATAAAGTACAAATTACCGTACTGAATGTCATAGGTAGATCTTTGTTTAAAGGGCACTTTCCGAGAAATGAGAGAATGAAGGGCGATTCCGATTGGTTTCCAAGGGAGGGAGGGGGCGACCATTTGTAGCCCCTCACTGAGATTCCGCGCCACTTATCAGCTTATCAAATTGTCTTAAATTTTCAGTTCATCAGATAATGTAATTACTGTACCAAAGTGTTCCCATTGAGACTTTTTTTTCGGGGGGGGGGGTGTTTATTTTCCCGTCTTTCCTCTACACTTGTTGCAAATGTTAAAGGCCGTGTAGCTTGGCAAATACTGGTTAAAGCCATCTACTCCTTCTTAAGGACAACTGCACTTAAACGAATGGACTTGATTAATGGTAGTCAGCGACTTATTCTCTACATGGTCAGCGTTCGCTAAACAGACCGAAGTTCTCCTCGTATGTTCTTCGCGTATGTTGCACGCACTTGATTGCTGCGGTCGCGTCATATACCCGATTGGCCCCGAGTCAGGTCACGGGAAAGACATTTAATCTCGTCAGTTAACACTCCCTTTAAAACCACCTACAAATAACCAATATAAGACATTTTGTATAACTTACCGAAACTGTCAAATGAATATCCTCGTTCAGCGAGAATTCTCATCAGATAATGCGTAAGATCAATGCGAAGAATGGCATGAGGGAGGGCGTACCATAGATCGGCACTACATGGGAGACGCATCACCAGCATCAAAGACGGTTCCGGTTGTCCGACCTGAGGCGTAGAGGGACATGACAGCTTGGATAGCTACGTAGCAAGCTGGTGTGTTGAAGGTCTCAAACATTATCTGTAGGTGGAAAGAAATGAAGCGACCAAGCTTTTAATGAATGATAAAAACCTTTTTAATGTAGAAAAATCAAGGGATAATTACATTATAGAAGAAAAAAACTTGGTTGTCCATTAAACAAAGCGTTTCAATCAGGGGTGTCGATTTGTATCCGTGGTTGGGGGGATGATAGGTGCCAAAATATTTTCGGCAATGGATCAAAGCAACCAAGAGGTAGAAGCGTGTAGCAGGTTGTCCCTTCCAAGTTATTAACTTTTTCAAGTCACCCTCAATAAAGATAACATTTCAGAGAATATAAGAGTGGTAATAAAATTAATAACATGCTAAATGTTAGTCCTGACTCTTGCCTGCAGTGTAGGCCTACCAGACTGATATCATCTATTTTTAAACAAAATTTAGACATTACCACAAAAAATCCAATGGTGAGGGATATCAACTTGTGAAAGTATTATGTTACCAGTGGGCAAATGCATTAATAAGCAACCAGGAAAGGTTCATGTAGACAGAAAATTCTTTATTTCCTGGTGATAGAAACATACATTTTATGAATATTGATGTCTCCAAACAACATTCATCGTGAAAAACCCATTCCAATATTCTGTGTAAGGAGATCTCAAAAAACATAGTTCTCATTAGTAAATGAAAAACATATTGCTTTTGGTTCTTCATTTGACTCTCTTCCTTCTTTAATTAAACCAACTGAATCCTCTCTGCGGGAAACTCAATTCAATGAAACAGAATATCACTGATGCAAAATTTGGTTCTCAAAATGACAGCTAATTTCCATACATACATTTCTCATACAAATTGTCTGTTTCTTAAAAACATAATATAAAACTTACGTTCCAACTACCAAACAACAAACTTCCATTATCTCCTTCTTCACCCAGATATACTTATCATACCAGATACGCTCTAAAATATAAGCATAATATTCCCCTAAGGCCCTGACCAGAGCACTATTTTTTCTCAAAAACTATAACCAGTCTTAGAAGGTGCATTATTATTGGAAGGGTGTTATAAACAAAAAGTCCCAAATTTCATTCAATCTTTTTTGTTTCTTGTTTTTCTTTTCACTTTCCTTTTAAGCCCTGTCAATAATGTGACATTGATTATTTACTCGTTTTTAATTAGTTTTGAAGAACTCCTAGGTGAAAGAAATCATAACTATTCTTGAATATTATTACTTGTTTTAGAACATGTTGGGCCTGTCTCACATTGCCTTCCATCATTCCATGGCAATTTTCCATGTTTCTTTCAGCTTATTTCTCACTTCTTTTCCATCCACTCAACTAATTCCTGATCATGCATTAACCTCATACCTACCATCACCCATGCCTAAGCTTTTTAGGGAGGGAATCCCGTAAAGTAATTTTGACATTGTAAGAAATAAACATGAGCAATATTTCATTGTAGGTTACTTTAAAGTCAACCTCTTTTTCATCGCCCATTCACATCAGTTCCCTGAAAGAAATGCTGTTGGCTCAGTCAGTAGAGTCCGCCTCACGACCGGGAGGTCGTGGGTTCGAACCCCGGCCGCGTCATACCAAAAGCGTTAAAAATGGGTTGCTGCTACCTTGTTTGGCGTTCAACAATAAGGGATAGAGCAAAGTCGATCTGGCGCTGCTCAGTGGCTGCCGGGCTCACAATCAATTGGGCAAAAAGAATTTCCATTTTCGGTTTAACTTAATAAAATTTGGGTGGACTTTAAACAATTATATATTATTATTATTATATATGTCCCTCTTTCTCTTGTCTTTCTTCCTTTTCTCTTCCCCTTCCTTTTTCTTCTGCCCGTTTCTTCCCTTTCCTTTTTCCCAGGTAGCAAGCCCATATGGGGCCCATATGGGGATGATCTGGGTCACTTGTGCCATCTGGGCTATTAAATGGAACCCATATATGTACCCCATATGGGGCCAATATTTAGTAACCCATATGAGATCTATGCGGTCCAGCCGTTATGGGTTCCAGATGGGAATGAGCTGGGCGTACATATGGGTAGAATATGAATATGCCCATATGGGTAACACGGGAAAATCTGGGTTAACCCACATGGATATATCTGGGTTAACCAATATGGGTACCAGATGGGATTAATTGCTAGATGGCATACCCATTTGGGCCCAGTTTGGTATGGGTCCCTGGGTCCCATCTGTCTTATATGGGTCCCATATATGCTTCCAGATGCCTTAGGGCCCCAGATGGTTTTCCATATGGGGCCCATGTTTCAGAGAATATGGGACCCATGTGGTCCCACATGGGCTTGCTACCTGGGTTATTCTCTCTGTCTCTCATTATCTCTCTCTCCCTCTCTACTTCTTTTTGCACTTTTGCGCTTCGCTTAACATTTAGCTCGTTGCTTTTTAACGCTGCGACTTTGCATTTGGCGCACTGCATTTCTATGATGCTGTTGATTGAATAAATTGAATAGATGAAGCCGTATGAGCGAGAATTCAATTTATTCTTGTCTCATATACGGTTGTCTCATTTACTTCGTTTTCTATTTATATATGTATGTATTATGAAAATGAGATAGCAAAATGTGTATATTGATGGTCATCTTGCAGTAATAACCATTAACTACTCTCATCGGGCTCTCATCATTAATTTTTCTCATTTTTTTTTTGATGGTGAATTATTGGGGTGATTGTTACAGGCCATCCCCCCACAAAAATATTGGGATATATGAGAAGTACATAAAAACATAAATAAGCAAATAAGCAATAAAACAATGTAATTGCGTTTTTCTTCTTTAAAAATCATTCATATTGTGAAACAAAATCGAAAGACATTGAGCGTGATAGATAGAAGAGAGAGAGAGAGAGAGAGAGAGAGAAACAAGAACAGCGGAGTTATAAGGGGGTGAAAATCGGGAAAGGAGCAAACCAATAAGAACTGAAATAGGGTAAAGAATCAAATGACTTATTTGAGGATTTTCTAGTTTTCAAGAAAATGTTCTTTGAAAGGAAAAACAAGAGCTCGGCTGAAAATAGAAATTGATAATCTATTTACCTGCACCATCTTTTCTCTTTTGGCTTTGGGATTCATCGGAGCCTCAATAAGGAGTACCGGGTGTTCTTCGGGGGCGACACGGAGCTCGTTGTAGAAGATATGATGCCAGATCCTCTCCATATCGTCCCAGTTTGTGACGATACCGTGTTCGATGGGGTAGTTCAGGGCTAGATATAGAATTTCCCTCTTGCTCAGGGCCTCTTCACCGACGCGGCTGTTTATCGGAGCCATGCATACCTAGTGAAACAAATATGGGGAAATAAATGTCTGCCACCAGCTACAAACTTTTTAACTTGAATTTTATTTAGTTGTTTCGCTTTGCTGTACGTTATTTCATATGTATACAAAATAGAGGATACAATTATATACAAAGATATATCAGGCGTATGCGTTCGAGACCAGAATATTGGGCTCAAGGCTTCAACCACCCCCATAAAACAATTGAAAATATAAATATTCGGGAAATCGTTATCTAATATTCGGGCAGCAAGAGGCTTCTATGTGTAATTTACATTGGCAAATTTAAACCCTTTCTATTGCATAATTATTAAGGATTTAAATTTTAAAAATGTATAGTAATAAATATCTTCCTTTTGGCTTACTCACTTTTCTCGTGCGCAAAATTTAGAAAGTACAGTTTTGAAATTCAGGCAAGAGCCGTCAGCCCCCTGGCGAAAAATGCAGTCCTCCTTGAAAATTATTTAAATGGTTATATTTTTTCTTCTTCTTCTTCTTCTTCTTCTTCTTTTTCTTCTTCTTATTATTCCTTCTTCTTCTTTTCTTCTTCTTCTTCTTCTTCTTCTTCTTCTTCTTCTTCTTCTTCTTCTTCTTCTTCTTCTTCTTATTATTATTCTTTTCTTCTTCTCTTTATTGTAAAAGCAACATTTCACCCTTCAAACATAGCCATTCAAATAACACAAAACAAGTCAACCTGTTTTATCATTCCTAATCTTACCTGATGTTTAGGTCTACCGACGACAGATGGGAAGACAGCTCGTGGTGCATCGTCGCCTGCGAAACCAGCCTTAATCATTCCCGATCCGTTGTCAACGACCAGGGTTGAAACATCATCGAAGGTAGCCATCTTGGTTGTTGGTTTTATTGCAATTGTTGGCTTTAAGTTTGAGAATATTGTACAGAAAATCTGCATATGGAACAATTATTAAATGCGTATTGATTATGTTATTGCAAAATAGATTTTCTTGTTCGATTCGATTATGCTTGTTTTCAGTTTGATCGCTTAATGTTTTGTCATTTTCCCCTTGTGTCATATATATCGTGTATATACATTAAAAAGCATATATAATACAATCATTATTTTCTGATTTTAAGCAAAATTTCCTTATAAGCTTTATATAAGATAACAAAAGTGATGAATGGATTCATCGTTCGCATCACGTAATAGAAAGATATTGTGAAAAACAGACAACACCAACTTACTTGAATAGTTTTAGAATCATAAAGCAGTAATCAAATATGAAACAATTAATTAAGGGGAATCCCGGAATGATAAGTGGGATTACATAAAATGAATGAATTTACCTACTAGTAACTTGTAGTAGGCCTAGATTCAGTACCTTAATATGTATCGAAATTCAAGATGAATATTGATACGCGAAATATGATGTAGGTTTCTTGCAGGCAGAAGTAGGTTGCATCTATTGTGAGTTTGTTGGTAATAAACCTTCTCGGCTTGTCAAGAATGTTGGAAGAATGCAGATGCACCTGTTGATATAGTAAGTTTCTGTGAAGGGCTTGAACCGTCGAGTTCTACTGAAAATTGGAGACTGAGCAATTAAACTCTCCTCGGAGATATTAGCTAAACGTTCAAATATTAGGATAATAATCTATTACTCACTAGGGCGAACACTTTGTAAATTGTAAATAATGTTGAATAAACAAGAGGCCTGCTAACATCGCGATTGCGCAAAGTCCAAAGATAAAAGGGGTAGTCTATAGACAATAATTATATGTGGATCGTCACAAATGTATGCAAATTTAATAATCTTGTTCTATATTCTGCATGAATTATGGCTTTCATTTTTCAAACATCCTTATTTAATATTTCCATATTCAAAATAAGAAAACTCACTCATATCGAACAAGCGTCATTCATATAAGCTATATGTATACCAACGGGCCAAAAATGGGCAATGAAAATTTAGACAATTATTAATGGGGCGCGGCTTATCTGCTTTAACTATGTTATGCTGATTGATAAAGAACATGACTTCCATATATGGGAATAATTAACAGCACTAAAAGAATATTATTATCATGGTTGCAGCGAATGCATATGAGAATCCCATGTTTAAGCCTCTTCGTGTTTGTTAATCGCCTATTTTGTATTATTACGTATAATCTTATTTGATCATTTTTATGTTCCTTTTTCTATTCTCTCTCTTTCTCTCTCTCTCCTCTCTCTCCCTCTCTCCCAAAACACAAACACACACACACACACTCTCTCTTTGTCCGTCTATCTATCTCTCCTTTATTTCCCCTATTTTTTCACTTTCTATTTTCCCCCGTCTTCGATTGATTTCATTTCTCTTCATCTATCTCAGCCCCCACCCCCTCTCTCTCACACACACACACTCTCTCTTTGTTTCTCTCCCTGTCTCCCTCACTCTTTATTTTCCTCTTGCATACTTATCCCGAGTCGTCTACATTTGTTTTTTCTCCCTTTTCTCTCTCTCTGTCCAGTAGATTATTATGAGTCTTTGCAGAATTTGGATTGAAATTGTAGATATTTATTTCATATATATACATACAATATCCTAGCTTTCGAGGTAATCAATAGTGAAAGAATGAAAATGATATATTTACATAAAGTCAACGGGAGCGCCAGCAATCTTCTAAATACAAATAAATGACTTTTTACAGTATACGTCTATCGACACACCAGCACGTTCATGACGTTGGTGGTATATACCCTTTGCATGTATTGTGTTTTAGGATAAAGAGGTTTATAATTGATATGAATAAATAACAATTATTCCTAAAAACATTTCGATATAATTATTCAAATGAACAGACGAATCCAATACGATTATAAAGTATAAATAAGTGAAATATATATGAAACATTCAAAACATTTTATAATATTGTCTTCTGGTACGAAAAGATATTTCAACAAAAAAGTATTTTAACATAAAAGAAAATAACACTTTACACGTAATATACACTTTTAATGCACAACTATTTTATTTGTACATTTAGAATTCATTGGGATATGATAAATAAACAATTATCACAGTTATGTCCTAGATATGTGATTCATTGCCTGAGATTCACTTCGACTAGTTTAGGGGATCTTGTTGGGAGAAAAGATTATTCAATTCATCTTATATAGTCAATGGGATATAAAAGAAATGATTACATATTTCAAGTTGCATTCACATACAAAGTGAAGCAAATTCAGCCATCATATCGACTGAATATTTTGTGAATACGCAGCGTGTAACACTGTACCTGTTTGGGGCCTGGTACTTACCATTCACAAAATCCTCTGAAGGAGTGTGGGGGTGAGGCTAACAACGTTAAGAACCCATGTTATATGTACAGCCTTTCGAAATCAAAATAGTATTTTGCTTATCTTTTTTATAGAATAAACCACTTTTAGAATTGTCAAGATATTGTATTCCAGAACTCCAAAAACATCGCATCGTTTGGCAAAGTTCGGAAATTTTATTAAAATCATCTTCAGTGAACGACCTGTCTCACATTGTTCATCTTGGAGTGAAATCCTGTTCAAAATATTTTCCTTATCATTCTGTTTAGAAGCATTTTCTATGAACGATCCCTGGTCCAGATTCATCGTACTCCTGCTTGCTGATCCACATGCTCTGAAAGGTGGAGAGAGAAGCCAAGATGGAGCCCCCGATCCACACGGAGTACTTTCTCTCAGGAGGAGCTATGACTTTGATCTTCATGGAGGGTGGAGTCAGGGCGGAGAGCTCCTTGTGCATCCTGTCAGCGACTCCTGGAAACATGGTGGAGCCACCGGACAACACCGTATTGGCGTAAAGATCCTTGCGGATATCTATATCGCACTTCATGACGCTGTTGTAGACTGTCTCGTGGATGCCGGCCATCTCGTGGCCGAGGAAAGACGGTTGGAAGAGGGACTCGGGAGCACGGAATCGCTCGTTGCCGATGGTGATGACCTGACCGTCTGGGAGTTCGTAGCTCTTCTCGAGTGACGATGACGACGCAGCGGTTTGCATCTCCTGATCGAAGTCGAGGGCGACGTAGCACAGCTTCTCCTTGACGTCGCGAACTATTTCTCGTTCGGCTGTTTGGTGAGAGGTGAAAAAGACGAACACGATTAGAACCTAAGCAAAATTATTATCATGTGGTTATCATGGGTTATCCCCATTCTCGAATAGCTCGTGAATGATTCTCAAGTGACTATACCAAATGTCACAACATATGACTATACTATAAACATGATGCATATATATATAACTATATATTTAAAAAGGACAACAGTATTCGTAAATGATGCTAAGCTAATCAAATACGAATTATCGCACTGAATTTCATAAGCAAATCTTTTTTCTTAAAGAGGCACATTACGAGAAATCAGAGAATGAAGGGGCAAGTCCGATGGTTTTCAAAGAGGTGGCCAGTTGTAGCCAGTTGTTCGGCGCCACTCATCAGTTTATCGAATTGTCTCAAATTTACAGTTCATCAAATAATGTAATTACCGTACGAAAGTGTTTTAAGTAAGACCCCTTTTTGGGGGAGTGTATTTTTCCCCGGCATTCCTCTACACTTTACAATTGCTAAAACCACTTAAAAATAACTAATAAAAGACATTTTAGTATAACTTACCGGAACTGACAAATGAATATCCTCGTTCAGCGAGAATTCTCATTAAATAATGCGTAAGATCACGCCCAGCAAGATCAAGACGAAGAATGGCATGAGGGAGTGCGTACCCTTCATAGATCGGCACTACATGGGAGACGCCATCACCAGCATCAAAGACGGTTCCGGTTGTCCGACCTGAGGCGTAGAGGGACATGACAGCTTGGATAGCTACGTAGAAAGCTGGTGTGTTGAAGGTCTCAAACATTATCTGTAGTATAAGAAATGAAGCAACATTTCATATTAATAAACATGCTTTTAATGAATAAGAAAACTTTTTTTTAAATATAGAATAAAGGGATAATTACATTATTGAAGAAAAAACTCGATTGTCCATTAAACAAAGCGTTTTTATTTTATGCTCTTTTTCATCGGAAACTTTTCCTGAAGAAAAAGAGGCGTTCGTGTTAATTAAAAAATAAATCAGCTATTATATGACCGAAAAAAGCAAGACATAACAGGGAGCGAGAGAGGGAAAATGGATTATTACCTGTGTCATCTTTTCTCTGTTAGCTTTGGGATTCATCGGAGCCTCAGTGCAGAGTATCGGGTGTTCTTCGGGGGCGACACGGAGCTCGTTGTAGAAGGTATGATGCCAGATCTTCTCCATATCGTCCCAGTTTGTGACAATTCCATGTTCGATCGGATATTTGAGGATAGAATTCCTCTCTTGCTCTGGGCCTCGTCACCGATGTAGCTGTCTTTCGCACCCATGCCAGCCATGATTATCTGGTAAAAAATATGAGAAAGAAAAATGACTGTCACATACTATATACTTTTTCCTTTAAATGTTATTCAGTTGCTTTTTAAGCTCTGGTGTAAGTTATTCATTATAATTACAAAATAGAGGATACAAGTATATAAGGATACACCAGGCATATGCGTTCAAAACCGGGATGTGGGGCTCAAGCCTTCAGTCACCCCGCCCCATGAAAATGTTGAAAATATCAATATTCGGGAAATCGGTATCTTATATTCGGGCACCAATGTGCTACTATATGTAGTTAACATTGAGAAATGTATACCCTTCCTTGTGTATTTGAATATATCTGTTTGGCTTACTCGCTCTGCTCGTGCCAAAATGTCGAAACTAGACTATTCGGGCAAGATTTGTCAGCACCCTAGCGAAAAGTACAGTTTTCCTTGAAATGTTTAGAAAGAAGAAAAAAATCTTCTTCTCTTCTTCTTCTTCTTTATTTTATTGGAAAGGCAATATTTTACCCTTCAAACAAAGCGATTCAATGAATAAAACATTCAATCTTGTTTATCATTCCTAATCTTACCTGATGCTTAGGTCTACCGACGACAGATGGGAAGACAGCTCGTGGTGCATCGTCGCCTGCGAAACCAGCCTTACACATACCCGATCCGTTGTCAACGACCAGGGCTGCAACGTCATCTTCGAAGGTAGCCATCTTGGTTGTTGGTATTGTTGCTGTTGTTGGGTTTAACTTTGAGAGTCGTACAGCAAATCTGCGTATGGAACAGATAATGTAATTTAAGTATGTTTATTGCACAATATTGTTTTGCTCGATTCGATATCGTCTATTTTCAGTTTGATCGTTTAATGTTTTGATTTTCCCCTAGTGTCATATATATATATATATATATATATATATATATATATGTATATATATATATATATATATGTATATATATATATATATATATATAATATACATATATCACGTAGAAACATCAAAACCTGTTTAAATAGGATTACAAAAAACGAAGTGATTCATAGTTTCCGACTAATGCAATAGAAAGTAATTGTGAATAACTGACAACTCAAACTTGCTTGTGCTTGAATAGTTTTAGAATCACAAAGAACTAATCAAATATGAAACAATTAATTAAGGGGAATGGTAAATGGGATTAAAGAAAATTAATGATCTTACCTGCTAGTAGCTTGTAGTAGATTCAATACCTTTAGATTTATCGAAAATTCAAGACGAATATTGATATGCGAAATATTATGATGTAGGTTTCTTGCAGGTAGAAGTAGATTGCATCTATTGTGAGTTTCTTGGTAATAAACCTTTCCGGCTGGTCAAGATTGCTGCAAGAAGGCAGATGCACCTGTTGATATCGTAAGTTTCTGTGAAGGGTTGAACCGTCGAGTTCTGATGAAAATTGGAGACTCGCTGAGCCCTTTTATACATTTTGGAACAAATTCACTCTCCTCGGAGATATTAGCTAATTGGCCAAATAAGGGATGATCTATTACTCACTTGGCGGTCACTTTGTATTGTAAATAAAAGCAGGGGTTGTTGAATAAACATGAGGCGATGCGCGCGCATAAAGCTCGGCCTGCTAACTAAATATGTATGACACATCGCGATTGCGCAAAGTCCAAAGATAAAAGGGGTATAGGCAATACTTGCATGAAGCTCGAACTTATGTATGCAAATGTAATAATATTATATATCTCATGAATTATGGGTTTCAATTTTCAGCACACTCTTATAATATTTCCATATTATAAATGCGCATATTCGCACACAGCAAGTAGAACAATTAAACGTTAGAAGCTATTTACGGCGAAAATGGGCAATGACGATTACGCAAATATTATGAGTCGGGTGGTTGTCAGTTTATTATCGTATGCAAATTGTCGAAGAACTTGACTTCTATATATGGGAATAATAACACTAAGAGAGTATTGTTGTAGCGAATGGAAGTGAGAATCCCATGTTTGGCCCTCCACATTCATAAATCGTCTATGTGGATTACTTATTACTTTACTTGCTCTTTTACCCTCTCTCTCTCTCTCTCTCTCTGTATGTCTCTCCAATTACCCCCTCCCTCCCCTTATCAATGTTGCCTGCCTCTCTTTATCCCTTTCCCCAATATTGCTCTATATCGCCCTTTCTTTCTTCCCCCGCTCTCTCACTCTCTCTCTCTCTCTCTATCTCGTTCTCTCTATCTCTCTCTCTCTCCTTCCTTCTCCCTCTCTTTCTTTATGTCGCCCTTTCTTTCTTCACTCCCTCCCTCTCTCTCCCTCCCTCTCTCTCTCCCTCTATCTCTCTCCCTCCCCTTTCTCTCTCCCTCTCTCTCTATCTCTCTCTCTCTTTCTCCCTCTCTTTCTTTATCTTTTTTATTTTATTTTTGCCTCTCCTCTGCACCATTCCCCATTCTCTATTTCTCTCTTTTTTCTTTCCTTCTCCCGTCAGTCTCTCTTATCTTTATCCTCTCATCTCTCTCCCTTTCCCTATTTTCTGGTTATCTCCACGCTATTCGCCCCACTCTTTCGCTTTCCTCATTTTCCTCTCTGTGTTTTTCCTTTGACTCCAAAAGATCTCGAAGATAAAAGATGAATAGGAATGAGGAAAAAGGGTGACAAATATGATTACAAAATGAAAGCAGAAGATAACGAAGGTAAATACGGCATAAAATTAAAATGGGTAAAATGAAATATTGGAAAGAAAAGTATTAAAGGCATCGTTAAATCTGAGATGCACGGCTCTACGTGTTATCAGTGTCTGTGATATGGTGTAATATTGAAGCCCTAACAAAATTGCGCTTCAAAATGATCATGAAGTGCCTCAAAAAAGTAAAAACCTTTGAGTGACCGGTTTTACCATACTCATTTTCCCAATAGACTGTAGTGTTATCAAAACCGTTAGGAAAACGAAAAATTAAATTTCGATTTCCAATCATTAATATCTTGATAATCATTAATCAGACAGGCGATCGGCTTGTAGTCATGGTATTCCTGACTGACCTAAAGGTTTATAATTATGATTGCAGCGTGAGCTAAATCCAGGATTTTGTTTCAGAATCTGAGGCAATGTTACCGAGTTTGAAAATGAAGGGGAAAAGAATTAAAACATAAAACATCATGGCAAGGATAATTTAGACATACTCCAGAGGAATAGAAAACTGTGAATATAATGACTCACCGGCAAAGGTAGGCCAACGTTAAAAACATTTGAAGTAAGAAAAAAGGCCGGAAGTTTTGTTCTTTACTCTATCGATAAAGAAATGCTTTTTCGGCTGATATCTGAACCCTATCCTAAAAATAAAAAAATAAAAAAATAGGCCATATTTTGAAAAAAAAATTGTTTTACATGGCACACGATGCGTCAGTTTGTTAGATAACTTATTTAATTGCATGATAGGGTAGTCATTTGTAAGTTCAAAGAAATCGCAAAAATACATAAAGATTATATCTTGCTAAATATACTGTCCAGTTTGACCTATAGGCTACTGTTGAAAAAAAAAGTTTGAATGAGTCATTTAAATTTAACAAAATAAGGTCCACCAAAATTAAACACTCTAACCTCATTAGCATATGGGTATTCCCCTATTTGATGACCAACAGTTACTGTCTTATATAATAGACCCGTATTGTGAGCATGCGAGTACAGTACGCGTAATTAGTCATCTTTAAAATCCGGGGAATACCCTAAAGCAGCAAATGCAGCGCATTACCCCCTGAAGAATTTTCGTCTCAATTTACAGACCCGTTCACGCTTATGAAGTTCCGACAGTTATCCATCAATATCTCCACATTTTAGATTTTGAGTTCAATTCAATTCAATTCAATTTTATTCCATTCTTCATAAAAAACATATATACAATACATACAGAGTAGGAACAAATTTAAATTTAAAATACATAAATACATGTAAAAGGGTAACATAACAGATAATAAGAATACAATAAAATTAACAGAAAATAGGTTCAGAAAGAAAATTTATGTCGAATGAGGGGTCAACAAAAAAGAGCATTTAGCCTTGAAATGAAATTAATAGTGGAAATGTTAATTCACAGGTGATTTATTTTCGGATATAATCATTGGGGACAACTTATCGTGACTGAGTCAACTTGAATAAACTTGAAACACTTGAAATAGTAAACGTGAGCGAAATATCAAAGGGCTTTACTAAATCTCCTCCCATTCATGAAAAACAAACACGGACAGTAGCATGATGACACTTAGCATTATTTTGTTTATTATAATTGACAACATCGCCAACACACACACACACACACACACACACACACACACACACACACACACACACACACACACTCTCTCTCTCTCTCTCTCTCCAGAGATAATACGACTCAGACTCATATATGAAATGTTTGAGCGCATAACGTAAACTCATTTGCTATTTAAAGTCTGTTTCTAAGACTACTTATTCTTGTCCGATGCGAGGCATATTACAGTAGCGGAGGGTAGTAGGGCAATATACATTGCTTATTATGCAAATCGTTTGTGTTTATCGACCGTTCCAGTCGGCCACTTCGAGTGCCATGCAATGTGATGCAAAATAGATATTCTGTGATGAATTTTGGATTGGGTGACGCGAACCTTTTGATTTCTTAAATGGGCGCCGTGACTACAAAAAAAAAATGGACAAACGCTGAATCAGATAAATTATAGTCATAGATAGTAGATAAATAGCCCTACATGTAGAGACGACTGGCAAAATAAACAAAATGATTATGTTGATCGCCCCACTGCCCATCGAACAATGTACACAATGATGACAATGTATAACACCAATGTAAACACAAAACAGCGAATAGTCTTGGTCAAAGCCTTTATAAATGTATTATTGAAGTCTGCGTTTATCATACCCTTAAATAGTTAACCTCCTTGGTATCATTTTTTTAATTGTTATTGTAACATGCTGTTGTATTCAATTCTCTCTCGGGGGTAAAACATTTATAGTCCTAATTTTTTGGTAAAGTTATCTGTTTCAAGATTTGTTATATAAATAGTCTTTAGGAATCAATGGTATTTGCAATAAATATATCCTTACATGGTGTAATAACTTATTCCCATTCAAAAGACGTGAAATTCAACGCTTTTTCGAATATAAAAGTAATTTGATGTACCTGTAAGGTAATAATGTGGACAATACTGATCGAAGTATCTATAAAGTTCATTCGTATTGGCGATATGTTTGGCTTCTGACCATTTTCAGTTTTCTTTTAAAATTATGAAATATTGATTCTAGTGTTCAGAGTTCTTTAATTTGATATTATATTTATTTATACCTTGTATTACAAGGTTTCCCGGAAAACGCTCCCTAATTATCTTTATCGAAATCTTGTCGCAGGAAAAAGGGTTACTTTATAAGTACAAGGGTCTGTGAATTAGGACTATCTCTTCACCCTTCGTATTTTGACGTAACGCGCTCCATACTGGTATAAGGGTATTCCCCGTTTTCATGATGATTCATTACGCGTACTAACTAACACTTGTTATGCCCACAACGCGCTTGACAAGGGCATGTAAGACAGTTAGTCATCACAAAAAGGGGTTGCCCATATGCTAATGAGGTTCGAGGGTCGACTTTTGGTGGACTTCTCTTATTCACGTTTAGTGAGTCATTGAAAACGTTGTTTTTCAACAATAGTCTTGGTCAAACCGGACAGCATGGTACGGCTATTGAACACGTTTTCGTTATCTCGATTTGTTATATGATTAAACTTATGAAATATAGAATGATTACCCTCTTATGCAAATAAATTTTTTATCAAATAAAATAATCAGATAGAAGTAAAAATGACACATCGTGTGTCATCTAAAACAAATCTTTTAAAACTTTGGCCTTATCATATTTATCCTTGGGGTAGGGAAGAGCTATCAGCCGGAAATGTATTTCTTATCGAAACGGTAAAGAACAAAACTTCCGGCCTTTTCCTTACTTCAATTAAACTTTGGCTTATTTTTGTTTGTGATTCACAGTATTCTCAGTTTTTCTATTCCTCTGGCATGTGTGGAGTAGGTCTAATTCATCGTTGCCATGATGTTTTCTAATTCCTTTCCCACATTTTCAAATTCATTTTAATTTCTTTTCTTAATAATTATTACTTCATTTTCACCTGTCTGAATCTATGTCGAATTAATTATTTTTGATCTTCTGTATTAATAGTTATTTTTGTAATCTTTTCTCGTGTAGGATATTATTCGGGGGTTCTTTAAGTTTAAGTTCTTGTGCAGGTCTTCGTTCCTCTAATTCAACAAATTTAATACAATTGAGAACAAAGAGGAGTTGGGGTGACAGAGCTTTTATAGCTGCTGCACCCCGGCTATGGAACTCCCTACCCCATTCAATCAAAATGTCAGCCAATCAAAATTTGTTCCAAAAAAATTTGAAATCCTAATGTCTGAATTCCTTAGTTAATACGTAGTGTATTTCACAATCTGATGTAATTAACGTTGTTTAATTATATTTAATTATGTTAAATTATTTCCGTTCTCTGTAACTTTTCATGTACTTTCTTATGTTTAATGTATTTACCTTGTTAGGCGCCTTGAGCATCTCTTGGGGTGGATATGTGCGCATTATAAATGTTGTTATTATTATTATTTTTTATCTTAATGTCATGATAAAAAATCAATGTAGGGAAAAAGGAAATAGTCAATAAACATAAACTATTTGCATACTAAACAATATATATTGCCCTACTAAACTCCGCTACTGTAATACCCTCCGCAACGAACAAGAATGACTAGTCTTAGAAACAGACTTAAAATAGCAAATGAATTTACTTTGTGTGTTCAAACATGTCATCTATATGAGTCGCATAAGAGAGAGAGAGAGAGAGAGAGAGAGAGAGAGAGAGGGGGTGGGGATGCTGTCAATTAGAACGGGAAAATATGCCCAGTGTCATCAACTCATCATGCAACTGTCCTTGTTTGTTTTGCCTTCGGAATGGGAGGAGCTTATTATAGCCCTATGATATTGCGCTAACGTTTATTATATCCTGCATCAAAAATTTATTGGTTTTTGATTGGTCGCAGAGGAGAGGCAAAGATATTTTTTTTAAAGATAAAGAAAGAGAGGGAGAAGGAGGGAGAGAGAGAGAGAGAGAGAGAGAGAGGGGGAGGGAGGGAAGAAAGAAAGGGCGATATAGAGAAATATTGGGGAAAGGGATAAAGAGAGGCAGGCAACATTGATAAGGGGAGGGAGGGGGTAATTGGAGAGACAGACGGAGAGAGAGAGAGAGAGAGAGTAGAAAAGAAAACATAGAATTGAGCAAGTAAAGTAATAAGTAATCCACATAGACGATTTATGAATGCGAGGTCTAAACATGGGATTCTCACTTCCATTCGCTACAACGATACTCTCCTAGTGTTATTATTCCCATATATAGAATTCAAGTTCTTCGACAATTTGCATACGATAATAAACTGACAACCACCCGACTAATAATATTTGTCTAATCGTCATTGCCCATTTTCGCCGTAAATAGATTCTAACGTTTAATTGTTCGACTTGCTGTGTGCGAATATGCGCATTTTTAATATGGACATATTAAGAGTGTGCTGAAAATTGAGAGCCATAATTCACGAGAAATGTATAATAAATATTATTAAATTTGCATACATAAGTGACGAGCTTCAGGCAAGGATTGTCTATACCCCTTTATCTTTGGACTTTGCGCAATCGCGATGTGTCATACATATTTAGTTAGCAGGCCGAGCTTTATGCGCGCGCATCGCCTCATGTTTATTCAACAACCCCTGCTGTTGAGTAATAGATCATCCCTTATTTGGCCAATTAGCTAATATCTCCGAGGAGAGTGAAATTGTTCCTAAATGTATAAAAGGGCTCAGCCAGTCTCCAATTTTCATCAGAACTCGACGGTTCAACCCTTCACAGAAACTTACGATATCAACAGGTGCATCTCAGTGCATTCTTGCAACAATCTTGTCAAGCCGAGAAGGATTATTACCAGCAAACATACAATAGATGCAATCTACTACATCATATTTCGCATATCAATATTCGTCTTGAATTTTTCGATAAATCTAAAGGTATTGAATCTACTACAAGCTACTAGCAGGTAAGATCATTAATTTTCTTTAATCCCAGTTATCATCCCCCTTAAATAATTGTTTCCTATTTGATTAGGTCTTTGTGATTCTAAAACTATTCAAGCACAAGCAAGTTTGAGTTGTCAGTTATTCACAATTACTTTATATTGCATGAGTCGGAAACTATGAATCACTTCGTTTTTTGAAATCTTATTTAAACACGTTTTAATGTTTCTACATGCTATATATATGACACTAGGGGCAAAAATCAAAACATAAAACGATCAAATTGAAAATAGACTTTAATCGGATCGAACAAGAAACATATTTTGCAATAAACATACTTCAAATATATTATCCGTTCCAAAACTTCCATATACGCAGATTTGCAGTACGACCCTCAAAGTTGAACCCAACAACAGCAACAATACCAACCACCAAGATGGCTACCTTCGAAGATGACGTTACAGCCCTGGTCGTTGACAACGGATCGGGTATGTGTAAGGCTGGTTTCGCAGGCGACGATGCACCACGAGCTGTCTTCCCATCTGTCGTCGGTAGACCTAAGCATCAGGTAAGATTAGGAATGGTAAAAAAGATTGAATGTTTTACTTCATTGAATCGCTTTGTTTGAAGATGAAATATTGCCTTTCCAATAATAAAGAAGAAGAAGAGGAAGAAGAAGAAGAAGATTTGTTTGTTTCTAACCATTTCAATAATTTTCAAGGAGAGCTGTACTTTTCGCCAGGGGGCTGACAGTTCTTGTCCGAATAGTCTAGTTTCGACATGTTGCGCACGAGCGAAGCGAGTAAGCCAAACAAAAATATTTCATGCAAAAAAAAAAATGTTTCAATCCTTAAAATACATTAGAAAGTATACATTTCCCAATGTTAACTACAAATTATAGCACTTTGGTGCCCGAATATAAGATAACAGTTTCCCGAATATTGATATTTTCAACATTTTCAGGGGGCGGGGTGGCTGAAGCCTTGAGCCCTATATCCTGGTATATCCTTATATGCTGTCTTGTATCCTGTATTTTGTAATCATAATTAATAACTTACACCAGAGCTTAAAAAGCAACTGAATAAAATTAAAAAGTGAATAGTTAGTGGAAGTCATTTTTCTTTCGTATATTCTTACTAGATAATCATGGCTGGCATGGGTCCGAAAGACAGCTACGTCGGTGACGAGGCCCAGAGCAAGAGAGGAATTCTGGCCCTCAAATACCCAATCGAACACGGTATCGTCACAAACTGGGACGATATGGAGAAGATCTGGCATCATACCTTCTACAACGAGCTCCGTGTCGCCCCTGAAGAACACCCGATACTATGCACTGAGGCTCCGATGAATCCCAAAGCAAACAGAGAAAAGATGACACAGGTAATAATCCATTTCCTCTCTCTCGTTCTCTGTTATGTCTTGCTTTTCTCGGTTACATGCTGTAGCTGATTTATTTTTAACTAACACGAACGCCTCTTTATCTACAGGAAAAGTTTCTGACGAAAAAGAGCATGAAATGAAAACGCTTTGTTTAATGGACAATTGAGTTTTTTTCTTTTTCAATAATGTAATTATTCCTTGATTATTCTACATTAAAAAACGTTTTTATCATTCATTAAAAGCTTGTTTATTAATATGAAATATCATCTTATTTCTTATACTACAGATAATGTTTGAGACCTTCAACACACCAGCTTTCTACGTAGCTATCCAAGCTGTCATGTCCCTCTACGCCTCAGGTCGGACAACCGGAACCGTCTTTGATGCTGGTGATGGCGTCTCCCATGTAGTACCGATCTATGAAGGGTACGCCCTCCCTCATGCCATTCTTCGTCTTGATCTTGCTGGGCGTGATCTTACGCATTATCTGATGAGGATTCTCGCTGAACGAGGATATTCATTTGTCAGTTCCGGTAAGTTATACAAAAATGTCTTTTATTAGTTATTAATAGGTGGTTTTAGCAATTGCAAAGCGTAGAGGAATGACGGGAAAAATACACCCTCCCCAAATGGGGTCTTACTTGAAACACTTTGGAAAGGCAATTACATTTTGATGAGCCGTAAATTTGAGACGATTCGATAAACTGATCAGGGGCGCCGAACAACTGGCTACAACTGGCCATCCCCTAGTACAGCCTCTGTACCGTTTCCGTGTCGCGCACCCAATCAGCTGATAAAACAACACACCCTCAACGTTGAAAGTAAACCTAGCCATTCCTCTCATTCTGTACCCCGATATTAAACGGAAATGTAGGGGATCGCGCGATCAGTGGAGAGACCGCGCTGTATGTGTGGTTGATGTGTGTGATAGAAGAATAAAAACAAAGAACGGACTGAATCTGGACTAGCCATCCCCTTGAACACCAATCGGATTTGCCCCTTCATTCTCTGATTTCTCGTACTATACCCCCTTAAGAAAAAAAAAATTGCCTATGAAATTCAGTATAACAATTCGTACTTGATTAGCTTAGCATCATTTACAAATAGTGGTGTCCTTCTTTGTTTAGTTATGCATCATGTTTATAGTATAGGCGTAGTCATATGTTGTGACAGTGTGTATAGTCACTTGAAAATCATTCACGAGCTATTCGAGAATGAGGATGACCATGATGACCATATAATAATAATTTTGCCTCGGATCTAAACGTGTTCGTCTTTTCCACCTCTCACCAAACAGCCGAACGAGAAATAGTCCGCGACATCAAGGAGAAACTGTGCTACGTCGCTCTCGACTTCGATCAGGAGATGCAAACCGCTGCGTCGTCATCGTCACTTGAGAAGAGCTACGAGCTTCCCGACGGTCAGGTCATCACCATCGGCAACGAGCGATTCCGTGCTCCCGAGTCCCTCTTCCAACCGTCTTTCCTCGGCCACGAGATGGCCGGCATCCACGAGACAGTCTACAACAGTGTCATGAAGTGCGATATCGATATCCGCAAGGACCTTTACGCCAATACGGTGTTGTCTGGTGGCTCCACTATGTTTCCAGGATTCGCTGACAGGATGCACAAGGAGCTCTCCGCCCTGACTCCACCCTCAATGAAGATCAAAATCATAGCTCCTCCTGAGAGAAAGTACTCCGTGTGGATCGGGGGCTCCATCTTGGCTTCTCTCTCCACCTTTCAGAACATGTGGATCAGCAAGCAGGAGTACGATGAATGTGGACCAGGGATCGTTCATAGAAAATGCTTCTAAACAGAATGATAAGGAAAATATTTTGAACAGGATTTCCTTCCAACATGTGAGACAGGTCGTTCACTGAAAATGATTTTAATAAGATTTTCCGAACTTTTGCCAAAATAATGATGCGATGTTTTGGGAGTTTTTAAATACAATTTCTTGACAATTCTAAAAGTGCCTAGAACCTAGTAAGTGCTTTTAGAATATATTTCATGAACTCTGCGAAACGATGGTTTGTTCTGAAACTTCCGTAAAAATAAACAATATGCTATTGGTTCTTAACGTTGTTAGCCGCACCCCCTCCCCCCTCCCCAGAGGATTTTGTGAAGAGTTACAAGCAGCATACTTATAAAATATTCAGTCGATATGATGGCTGAATTTGCTTTACTTTGTATGTGAATGCAACTTGAAATATGTAGTCATATCTTTCCTATCCCATTGACTATAGAATGAATTGAATAATCTTTTCTCCCATCATGACCCCCTAAACTAGTCGAAGTAAAGTTCAGGCCAAGAACCACGGGGCCCTGTTTCATAAAACTTGTTATCTATAACAAGTTACAAGCTACTGTTATAAGCTACTGAAATCATGGCATCTGATCGGCTGAGGGCAAATTTGTCATAGAAATTTAGCATTTGTTATTGATAACAAATTTTATGAAACAGGGCCCTGATCTAGGACGTAACTGTGATAATTGTTTATTTATCATACGCCTATGACTTTTTAATACACAAATAAAATAGTTGTGCATTAAAAGTGTAAATAACATGTAAAGTATTTTATTTTATTATACTTTACTTTTTTGTTGAAATATCTTTTTGTACCAGCAGACAATATTATAAAATGTTTTTAATGTTTCATATATATTTCACTTATTTATACTTTTAACTCGTATTGGATTCGTCTGTTCATTTGATTAATTATATCGAAATGTTTTTAGGAATAATTGTTATTTATTCATATCAATTAAAAACTTCTTTATCCTAATACACAATACATGCAAAGGGTATATACCACCAACGTCATGAATAAACGCGCTGGTGTGTCGATAGATGTATACTATATCTGTATTAAAGATTGCTGGCGTTCACGTTGACTCTATATGTAAATAAATTATTTTCATACTGTCACTATTGATTACCTCGAAAGCTAGAATATTGTATGTATATATGAAATAAATATCTACAATTTTAATCCAAATTCTGCATAGACTCCATAATAATAACACTAGAGAGAGAGAGCGCGAGAGAGGAGGGAGAAAAAACAAATGTAGACAACTGGTATAAGTATGCAAGAGGAAAAGAAAGAGAGGGGGCGTGGCGTGCGCCTGTAATCCAGCTAACAGTGGAAGTTACAAACTGATTCAGCCGAGGACGCAGGTTCGAAACTGGGTCATTGGTGACGTTTAAAGGTCGGTCCCCAGACGTAAACGTGGACGAGAACGTGGACTGCACTGCCAGTGCCTTAAAAGGACGTAACATTGCCTTAAAAGGATTGCCTGCCAGTGCCTTAAAAGGACGTCACATTGTCTCACGTAGCAGTCCACGTTCTCGTCGTGCAAATCTAAAAGTCCCTAATAATCATATCTGATTGACACACGTCTGTAAAAACACAATACACACACAAGAGTGAAGGAGACAGGGAGAGCGAGAGTGTGTGTGTGTGTGAAAGAGAGAGAGAGAAAGAGAAAGAGAAAGAGAGTGCGAGAGAGAGGGAGAGAGAGAGAGAGAGATGAAGAGAAATTAAATCAATCGAAGACAGGGGAAAAATAGAAAGTGAAAAATATAACAAAATAGGGGAATAAAGGAGAGAAAGAGAGTGCGAGAGAGAGGGAGAGAGAGAGAGAGATATTATTTTGATGAAATTAATAAAAGGTAGTGGGGTCGTCAAACATGTATATATTTTTTTCAAGACAAATAGCCCTTTTCAGTCGATATGTCATATACTGTACATGTTTACATCAACGCATTGCGTAAAAGAAAAGAAAAAAGAAGAAGACCCCCAAAACGCAACAAAACACGGACTTCTTAAGAAGACAATTCGTAACAATTAATTGAATAATAATTGGTCGGTTAGAATAGTTTATCAAAAATCTATATCTGTTTTCGTAATCTAATATCCCTATAGGTGTTTATGAAACTATCCCCTCCCCGATTAAAAAAAAAATGACTAGCTTAGTGTTCACTGGTTGTATGGCCTGTATTTTTTGTTTAACGAATACATTGCTCTTCTATGACATAAAGATATGTTTCGCTGGCAGTTTGGTAAGTTTGAAACGAAATGAAGCAAACAAGGCAAGCTAGAATGTAGACAATGAAGAAGGACACTCCTACATTTGTCAAACTTTCCCCAATGGTTGCCCCCTAAGCACTCTGAACTCTATGCACTACGTTTCAGTGACCAGTACAGGCCTGTGAAATGTAGAACAAAGCGCTATCGGAAAAGGGCTCTCCCATTTCTTGTGAGACTTTTAAACCAGAAATGATTCTTGACTTTCACAAACCTATTTATGAATCTCATTTTGTGCAATATTTTTAGATGGAATTGCTAGCTCATGCTTAGATTAGATTAATAGCATAATTTACATTTGTACAAGTCAATCTCTGATTGTATATTATATATTTATTGTACTGTCAATAGAAATGCCGAACGTTCTTTTAAACTCATTTAATTTACGTTTCAAGTCTTTCTTAAGTTTAAGAATACCCATTTTAATTATTGTACTTTATTGATCACATCACTTGCCAGTTTATTTCTTATGATTGAGAACTCATATAATATATAATCACTTATGAATTTGTATTGATTTGTTTGTAAATTTTACTCAGATCGATTTTATAATTCATGTTTGTTCCTTTTGATTATACCTTTATTTGTATTTTTAATGGAAACCTCGTACTTCTAGACTCCATTGATTAAGCTTATTAAAGAAAATATCCATTTATTATTAATTTTGACCATCAGATACAACTTAAGTTACTATATATAAGCCTTTCGATTCTGATGAAAAGTGAACATTTATATTTTAATTCCCAAATTGTTTTTGTTTGTACGCAATACTTAGATGTTATCATTATACATGTATAGTTCCTTTCATTTGCATTCATATGTATTTCTATAATATTGTGTATGATCTTCTTAATTTGTATGATGTTTTGAATGTTCTAAAGTATGTAAATGCATTTGTAATTTAGCCTTTGGCTAAATTACAATCATTATTTCATAAAACCAATAATATGAAACATTCACACTTTTTTAATTACACCAAAGCTACTGAGAGTCTCACTGCAAAAGTAAATGACATGTTGATCTAATAAAAGACAAAAATAATATGATGACATCATAAAATTATATACATTCATTTAAGGGTTATACTATGATACCAACTTCAAACGCTCATTACCAGGTAAGGTAGTGTATCACTTTTGCAGCCACCACCAAATTCTGAAGAACTTTGCAGGAATTATGAATATGTCACGCAGGCCTTTGCACGTATGTCCTATCTGTGAAATGTAAACTTTAGCAGTGTCCTAGTATTCAAATTATGCAAGGAAACCCGTTTACTTTCTAGACTTCACTGTCAGACACTATTGAGTGAATGACTGACTTCTTGTTTTCTTTGGTAATAACATACATAAAATGAGCTGTAAAGGGTACATAAACATTCGTCTACATCAATAACCCACTTCTTGTAATGGCCAAAATTAAACTGATTGAATCTTTGCGCAGCACAAAACGTACGACCATTCGGTACAAGGGCCTAAAAATCAGACTATTTAATTAAACGCGCGCTCGCTAAATTCTATTCAACAACTAACGGTCGTTATTTTCTCACAAAAATACATTTTCAAGCCCTTTTCTTTTGAGGGAAGTTCTAAATTAGTATTATCTTTCATATGCCGTTGGAATGTAACCTTTTCATTTTTTCGGCCTGCAAATGGGAGGCCAGGAGGGATTGTATCTCCCTGCGTGTTCACTGAAAGCTGGTTATTTCATCAAATCAGCTCTCAATTAACATAAGAAAAGGGGGACCATGTGGACCAATAGGTACCGCTTAGGCATTGTTTGCTATATAGAGGGTGCAATAGCTACAAGTAGTGCAGTGGGGCTTTAAGATTAAAAAAGAAACCTAATAATATCCTTCACGAGAAAAGATATACAAATAATAACTATTAATACAGAAGAAGATAAAAAACAAACAGGTGGAAATGAAGTAACAATTAATAAGAAAATAAAAAATGAATGAAGAATTGAAAAATGTGAGGGAAAGGAATATGAATACATCATGGCAATGATGAATTAGACCTACTCCACACATGCCAGAGGAATAGAAAAAACTGAGGGTATTGTGAGTAAAAAAAAGTAAGCCAAAGTTGAGTTGAAGTAATAAAAAGGCCGAAAGTTTTGTTCTTTACTATTTTGATAAGAAATTAATTTCCGGTTGATATCTCTACCCTACCCTAAAAATAAATAAATCTTACTTCTGATCATTTTGTTTGATAAAAGATTTATTTGCATAATAGGGTAGTCATTCTGTATTTCATAAGTTTTAAAAAGAAATCGCAAATCGAGATAACGAAAACTTGTTCAATAGCCATTCTATACTGCCCGGTTTGACCTAGACTATTTTTGAAAAACAAAGTTTAAATGACTCACTAAACGTGAATAAGAGAAGTCCACCCAAAGTCGACCCTCGAACCTCATTATCATATGGGCCACCCCAATTGTGATGACTAACTGTCTTACATGCCCTTCATGCGCGTTGTGGGCATAACAAGTGTTAGGTAATACGCGTAATGAATCATTATGAAAACGGGGAATACCCTTATACCAGTATGGAGCACGTTACGTAAAAATACGAAAGGTGAAGAGATAGTTCTTTTTTTACAGACCCCTTGTACTTATGAAGTAACCCTTTTTCCTGCGACAAGATTTCGATAAAGATAATTCGGGAGCGTTTTCATGGAAACCTTGTACTAAAAGATATAAATAAATACAATATCAAATTAAAAGAACTCTGAACACTAGAATCAATATTTCATAATTTGTAAAGAAAATTGAAAATAGTCAGAAGCCAACCACATTGCCAATACAAATGAACTTTATAGATACTTCGATCAGTATTTCGACATTTACCTTATAAGTACATCAAATTACATTTATATTCTAAAAAAGCGTTGAATTTCACGTTTTTTGAATGGGGATAAGTTATTTCATCATGTAAGGATATATTTACAAAAAAAAAAAAAAAAAATCGTTTTACATTAACAATAAAAATGACACCAAGGAGCTAATAACGATTTAAGGGTATGATAAACGCAGACTTCAATAGAAAATTTATAAAGGCTTTGACCAAGACTATTCGCTGTTTTGTGTTTACATTGGTGTTATGCATTGTCATCATTGTGTTCGATGGGCAGTGGGGCGATCAACATAATCATTTTGTTTATTTTGCCAGTCGTCTCTACATGTAGGGCTACTTATCTACTATCTATGCGGCGTTTGTCCATTTTTTTTTTGTAGGCACAGCGCCCAGATCCAAAATTCGTCACAGAATATCAATTATTTGCATCACACTGCATGGCACTCGTAGTGGCCGACTGGAACAGTCGATAAACACATACGATTTGCATAATAAACAATGTATATTGCCTGCCCTCCGCTACGGACAAGAATAACTTGTCTTAGAAACAGACTTTAAATAGCATTTGTTTCAACGATTTCATACAGTGAGACGAGAGAGAGAGAGAGAGAGAGAGAGAGAGAGAGAGAGAGAGAGAGAGAGAGAGAGAGAGTGTGTGTGCGTGTGTGTGTTTGTGTGTTTGTGTGTGTGTGTGTGTTGTCGATGATGTCAATTATAATAAACAAAATAATGCTAAAGTGTTATCATGCTACTGTCCGTGTTTGTTTTTTCCTGAATGGGAGGAGATTTAGTAAAGCCCTTTGATATTTCGCTCACGTTTACTATTTCAAGTGTTTCAAGTTTATTCAAGTTGATTCAGTCACAATAAGTTGTCCCCAATGATTATATCCGAAAATAAATCACCTGTGTATTAACATCTGCACTATTCATTTTATTAACTCAGAATCTACAAAATAATGTGGAGATATTGATGGATAACTGTCGGAAAGTCATAAGCGTAAATGGGTCTGTAAATTGAGACTAAAATTCTTCAGGGTGTAATGCGCTGCATTTGCTGGTTTAGGGTATTCCCCCGATTTTAAAGATGACTAATTACGCAAACAGCACTCGTATGAGCACAGTACGGGTCTATTATATAAGACATCAACTGTTGATCATCAAAAAGGGGAATACCCATATGCTAATGAGGTTCAAAGGTTTATTTTGTTTACTTTTAATGACTCATTTAAACTTTTTTTTTCAACAGTAGCCTATAGGTCAAACTGGACAGTATATGGTACGACTATTGAGCAAAATTGAAGATATAATCTTTATATATTTTTGCGATTTCTTTGAACTTACAAATGACTACCCTATCAGGCTAAATCTGTTATCAAACAAACTGACGCATCGTGTGCCATGTAAAACAATTTCTTTCTTCAAACTATGCCCTATTTTTTTTTTAGGATAGGGTTCAGATATCAGCCGAAATAGCATTTGTTATCGATAGAGTAAATAACAAAACTTCCGGCCTTTTTCTTACTTAATATGTTTCAACTTTTGCCTACTTTTGTGAGTCATTATATTCACAGCTTTCTATTCTTCTGGAGTATGTATATTTTCCTTGCCATTATGTTTTTGTTTTAATTCTTTTCCCCATTATTTTCAAACTCTTATTACTTTTCTTTCCAATATTTTATTTTACCCATTCTAAATTTATGCCGTATTTACCTTCGTTATCTTCTGCTTTCATTTTTAAATCATATTTATCACCCTTTTTCCTCATTTCTATTAATTTTTGTTATCTTCGAGATCTTTTGGAGTCAAAGGAAAAACTCAAGAGAGGAACATCAGGAGAGCGAGATGAGAGGATAAAGATTAGAGAGAAAGGGAGAAGGAAAGAAAAGAGAGAGAGAGAGAGAGAGAGGGAGAGAAAGGGAATGGTGCAGAGGAGAGGCAAATATAAAGAGAGAGAGAGAGAGAGAGAGAGGGATAGATAGAAAGAGAGAGAGAGAGAGAGAAAGGGAGAGAAGAAATTCAGAAAGGGCGATATAGAGAAATATTGGGAAGAGGGATAAATAGAGGCAGGCAATATTGATAAGGAAGGGGGTAATTGGAGAGAGAGAGAGAGAGAGAGAGAGAGCTAGATAAAGAGAAAGATAGTGAGAGAGAGAGAGAGAGAGAGAGAGATAAAAAGAGAGATAAATAATCCAGATAGACGATTTATGAATGCGGAGGTCTAAACATCGGATTCTCACTCTCCTAGCGTTATTATTCCCATATATAGAAGTCAAGTTCTTCGACAATTTGAATACGATATTAAACTAATAACCACCCGACTAATAATATTTGTCTAATCGTCATTGCCCATTTTCGCCGTAAATAGCTTCTAACGTTTAATTGTTCGACTTGCTGTGTGCGAATTTACCCCTTTTTTATATAGACATATTATAAGAGTGTGCTGAAAATTGAAACCCATAATTCATGAGAAATATAGAATAAATATGATTACATTTGCATACATAAGTGACGAGCTTCATGCAAGTATTGTCTGTACCCTTTTATCTTTGGACTTTGCGCAATCGCGATGTGTCATACAAATTTAGTTTAGTAGGCCGAGCTTAACTGATGCGCGCGCATCACCTCATGTTTATTCAACAACCCCTGCTTTTATTTACAATACAAAGTGACCGCCCAGTGAGTAGTTGGTCCTAAATGTATAAAAGGGCTCAGCGAGTCTCCAATTTTCATCAGAACTCGACAGTTCAACCCTTCACAATAACTTACGATATCAACAGGTGAATCTGCATTCTTCCAACAATCTTGACAATCCGAGGAGGTTTTTACCAGCAAACTAACAATATATACAATCTACTTCGGTCTGCAAGAAACCTACATCATATTTCGCATATCAATATTCGTCTTGAATTTTCGATAAATCTAAAGGTATTGAATCTACTTCAAGCTTCTAGCAGGTAAGATCAGTAATTTTTTTTAATCCCACTTACCAATTTCCTTAATCAATTGTTTCATATTTGAATTAGTGTATTTTGTTTAATTCTAAAACTATTCAAGCAAGTTTGAGTAGTCTGTTCTTCACAAATTATCTCTATCACATGATTCGGAAACTATGAATCCATTCATTATTTTTGTGTAATCCTATATAAAGCTGATATGGAAACTTTGCTAAAAATAAAGAAAGAATAATTGTATGATAAATGCGTTTTTAATACTTATATACATGATATTTATGACACTACAGGTATCAAATATAAAATGATCAAACTGAAAAAGCTTTATCGAATCGAACAGGAAAAACTCTTTGCAATAAACATAATGAACACATTTGTTCCATATGCAGATTTGCTGTACAATTCTCAAAGTTGATCCCAACAACAGCAACAAAACCAACAACCAAGATGGCTTTCTTCGAAGATGACGTTACAGCCCTGGTCGTTGACAACGGATCGGGTATGTGTAAGGCTGGTTTCGCAGGCGACGATGCACCACGGGCTGTATTCCCATCTGTCGTCGGTAGACCTAAACATCAGGTAAGATAAGGAATGATAAAAGAAGATTATTTGTTTTACTTCATTGAATCGCTTTGTTTGAAGGGTGAAATATTGCCTTTCCAATAAAGTGAAGAAGAAGAATTTTTCCTTCTAACCATTTCAATAATTTTCAAGGAGAACTGTACTATTCGCCAGGGGGTTGCAGCTCTTGCCCGAATTGTCTTGTTTCTAAATTTTGCGCACGAGCGAAGCGAGTAATCCAAACAGAAATATTCCTGTAAAAAAATAATGTTTTAATCCTTTAAATACACTAGAAAGGATATGCATTTCTCAATGTTAACTACGAATTGTAGCACATTGGTGCCCAAAGATAAGATACCGATTTCCCGAATATTGATATTTTCAACATTTTCATGGGGCGGGATGGCTGAAGCCTTGAGCACCATATCCTGGTTTTGAACGCATACGCCTGGTATATCCTTATATATTTGTATCCTCTATTTTTTAATCATGATAAATAACTTACACCAGGCTGACAAAGTCTTACAAAGAGTCACGATTGATCCAAATCAATCGTAAGTCCTCAAATCAATCGCAAGCCAGTCTCCTATCTCTTGTGTACATAGTTGCGATTGATATCAATCGCAAATAAGTTGCGAATGATATCAACTCTTTATAAGACGGGGCCCAGAGCTTAAAAAGCAACTGAATACAATTCAAATTAAAAGTAAAAAAGTATGTGACAGTCATTTTTCTTTCTCATATTTTTACCAGATAACCATGGTTGGCATGGGTTCGAAAGACAGCTACATCGGTGACGAGGCCCAGAGCAAGAGAGGAATTCTGGCCCTCAAATACCCGATCGAACACGGTATCGTCACAAACTGGGACGATATGGAGAAGATCTGGCATCATACCTTCTACAACGAGCTCCGTGTCGCCCCCGAAGAACACCCGATACTCTGCACTGAGGCTCCGATGAATCCCAAAGCAAACAGAGAAAAGATGACGCAGGTAATAATCCATTTCTTCTCTCTCGTTCTCTGTTATGTCTTGCTTTTCTCGGTCACATGCTGTAGCTGATTTATTTCTAAATAACACGAACTCCTTTTCATTTATACAGGAAAAGTTTCCGATGAATCTCTTTCTCTTGTTCACGTGACTCAATTAAACTTTCAAATTGTGTTTTGATTATTTTCTATGACCGTTTTCACCTCATCTTTTTTTTTGGTACCTCATGCAGTTTCCACCCCCTCTTTTTCTCTCTCGTTTTCTGTTATCAGTTGCTTTTCGGTCATATGATATACTGGGAGTACCTGATTAAAAAAAAAAATTATCATCACGAAAGCTGCTATATCTATCTGGAAAGCATGAAATGAAAACTTTTTTTTCAATGGGCAATCTTGTTTTTCTTCAATTATGTAATTATCCCTTGATTATTCTACCTTACATTTGTTTTTCTTCATCATTCATTAAAAGCTTGTTTATTAACATGAAATATCGCTTCATTTCTTTCCACCTACAGATAATGTTCGAGACCTTCAACACTCCAGCTTTCTACGTAGCTATCCAAGCTGTCATGTCCCTCTACGCCTCAGGTCGGACAACCGGAACCGTCTTTGATGCTGGTGATGGCGTTTCCCACGTAGTGCCGATCTATGAAGGCTACGCCCTCCCCCATGCCATTCATCGTCTTGATCTTGCTGGGCGTGATCTTACGCATTGTCTGATGGGGATTCTCGCTTTTCGAGGATCTCGATTTGTTACTTCCGGTAAGTTATACAAAAATGTCTTTTATTAGTTATTTGAAAGTGGTTTTAGCAATTGCAAAGCGTAGAGGAATGACGGGCAAAATACACCCCTCCCCTAGAAGGGATCTTACTTGAAATTACATTATTTGATGAACTGTAAATTTAAGACGATTCCTTGAACTGATTATTTTTGCCTACGAAATTCAGCATGATATTTCGTACTTGATTAGCTTAGCATCATTTTCGAATACTGTTGTCCTTATTTTTTTTAGTTATGTATCATGTTTATAGTATAGTTGTATGTCGTGTCATTTTGTATAGTCACTTGAAAATCATTCACGAGCTATTCGAGAATGAGGATGACCATGATAACCACATAATAATAATTTTGCCTTGGTTCTAAACGTGTTCGTCTTTTTCACCTCTCACCGAACAGCCGAACGAGAAATAGTCCGCGACATCAAGGAGAAACTGTGCTACGTCGCTCTCGACTTCGATCAGGAGATGCAAACCGCTGCGTCGTCATCGTCACTTGAGAAGAGCTACGAGCTTCCCGACGGTCAGGTCATCACCATCGGCAACGAGCGATTTCGTGCTCCCGAGTGCCTCTTCCAACCGTCTTTCCTCGGCCACGAGATGGCCGGCATCCACGAGATAGTCTACAACAGCGTCATGAAGTGCGATATTGATATCCGCAAGGACCTTTACGCCAATACGGTGTTGTCCGGTGGCTCCACTATGTTTCCAGGATTCGCTGACAGGATGCACAAGGAGCTCTCCGCCCTCACTCCGCCCTCCATGAAGATCAAAATCATAGCTCCTCCTGAGAGAAAGTACTCCGTGTGGATCGGGGGCTCCATCTTGGCTAATCTCTCCACCTTTCAGAACATGTGGATCAGCAAGCAGGAGTACGATGAATGTGGACCAGGGATCGTTCATAGAAAATGCTTCTAAACAGAATGAATAGGACAATATTTTGAACAGGATTTTAACTCAAAGATGACCAATGTGAGACAGGTCGTTCACTGAAAATGATTTTAATAAGATTTTCCAAACTTTGCCGAAATAATGATGCGATGTTTTGGGAGTTTTGGAATACAATATCTTGACAATTCTAAAAGTGCCTAGATCCTAGTAAGTGCTTTTAGAATATATTTCATGAACTCTGCGAAACGATGGTTTATTCTGAAACTTCCGTAAAATTCAGCAATATACTCTTTTGATTTCGAGCTAGAATACTGTATATGTATATATGAAATAAATATTTAACATTTTTAATTCAAATTCTGAAAAAACTCCATAATAATCAACTACAGAGAGAGAGAGAGAGAGAGTGGGAGAAGGAGGAAGAGAGAGAAAGACATAGAGAGAGAGAGAGAAAGAGGGAGAGAGAGAGAGAGAGAGAAGGAAAAAACAAATGTAGACGACTGGGATAAGTATGCAAGAGGAAAACAAAGAGTGAGGGAGACGGGAGAAAAGAGAGAGAGAGAGAGAGGGGGGCTGTGATAGATGAAGAGAAATCAAATCAATCGAAGACGGGGAAAAATAGAAAGTGAAAAATATTTTTTAAATGGGGGAAATAAAGGAGAGATAGAAAGATAGATAGACGAAGAGAGAGAGAGAGAGAGAGTGTGTGTGTCTGTGTGTGTGTGAGAGAGAGAGAGAGAGAGAGAGAGACAGAGAGGGGTGAAGGAGAGAAAGAGAGAGAGAGAGGGGTGAAGGAGAGAGAGAGAGAGAGAGAGAGAGAAAGAGAGAGATTATTTTGATGACATTATATAAAAGGTAGCGGGGTCGTCAAAACATGTTTATTTGTTTTTTTCAAGACAAATGGCCCTTTTCAGTCGATATGCCATATACAGGTTTACATCATCGCATTGCGCACAAGAAAAGAAAGAAGAAGAAGACCCCCAAAACTCAACAAAACACGAACTTCTTAAGAAGATAGTTGGTAACAATATATTGAATAATAATTATTGGTAGGCTAGAATAGTTTATCAAAAATCAATGTATGTTTCCGTAATCTAATATCCCTATACAGTTTTTTTTTTAAACGAACAGTACTAAAATGAACTGTATAATCCCTCCCCGATTAAAAAAAAAATGACCAGCTAAGTGTTTACTGGTTGTATGGCCTGTATTTATTTGTTTGTTTGTTTACGAATATATTGCTCTTCTATGGCATAAAGATATGTTTCGCTGCCAGTTTGGTTAATTTGAAACGAAATGAAGCAGACAAGGCAAGCTAAAATGTAGGAAATGAAGAAGAGCACTCCTTTATTTGTCATCATCATCATCATCATCATTATTTCATAAAACCAATAATATGAAACATGCACACTTTTTTAATTACACCAAAGATAAGCGTTTCCTGATATGTCTCACTGCAAAAAGTAAACGACATGTTGAATTAATAAAATAAAACAATAATATGATGACATCATAAAAGTATATACATTCATTTAAGGGTTGTACTATTATACCAACTTTAAACGCTCATTACCAGGATAAATCTTCATAGTATAAATTGGGTTGTGATAATAACGATGCACTTCGAGACAACCTAGCTGAAAATCGTTCTAAAATTGTTCATTATGCAGTATCGGTCGACGGACGAAATGACCGTATACACAAACTAACAAAATCTTACTGCAAATCACAAAGCACATAATCTATATCAGCGTTTTTTCAATTTTTTTAGTCACGGCACCCTTCTTAGATATCAACAGTTTCGCGTCACCCCAATTCCAAATTTATCACAGAAGATACATTTTGCATCACTCTGGCACTGGTCAATATACCTATGGACACATTTGTTTCTATATTTTACTAGCGAGCAAAAAGAAAACTTAAATATGGTAGAAATGAAATCAAAACACACTACATACATGTAAGATGTAAAATTATGTATTTTGGCGTCTTGCTGCCGGATACACTAATACAAAATTCATATATTCGATCACCTTGATTCACGATTATGAGGATATTCAAACATCCCGTTTATAAATGTTGCGAGGGAGTGAAACGAATGAGGGTTGTATAATTGTAATTTCGTAATAAATAATATAAGATATATTCAGACACCTTGCTGCCCGAAAATGACGATATTCTGGCACCTCGCTGTCGAATAAAAGAATATTCGGGCACCTCCAAATATGAAGGTATTCAGGCATTTTGCTGCCTCAAACCATGCTGTTTCTAAAATTTACGTGCTAGCGAAGCGAGCGAGGAAGAAAGACAATTTATTATCTTTAAAATGTTATCTCCGCACGAAAATCCATAGAGGTTTTGTAAACTTTCGCCTTCACGAAATTGACGTTATTCCAAAATATATATTTTTAAATATATAACTAAATGTCTCTCGCGGCACCCCTAGAGATTTGTTGCGGTACCCCGGTTGAAAAACGCTGGTCTATAGCGACACGCAGCTAGTTTGAAGTTTCGGAGTTCATAGGCAGTGATATTGTATTTCCTGAGGCATTCGGTTCTATACCCTGTCCGGCAAAACATTGCAAGTGCGTAAAGAGTAAGCTCCACTGCAGCACGGTCAGATAACAATACAATACGTCAGCTAAACATCACTTGTATCTAAGCATATCGGCAGCTCAGTAGGCCTATAAAAGGGGCATCGAGAGATTGGTTGTATTTGATCGCAAGTCATCCAATCAATCGCAAATGACCGTCTCCAATTTTTTTTTATAGTAGCAATTGATATCATACTTAAATTGAGCTGTGACCAATGCCGATCAATTGCAACTCTTTATAATTATCATGATGGGCCCGTAAAGTGCCATTCATTTTGTTCGAGGGTATGGATTGTTTTTGGCTAAGTGGTTACTTGAAATGGTGAAATGTTATTTAATGGCCCCGAAAAGTGGACCAGCGTGTGGAGTATTTTTTATTGCAACTGCAAGAAGATGTCGACATAAAGAAAATTCATGGAAAATTGAATTAGGAGTGAGACTTACACTACCACCAATTAACTACCTTGTTAAAATGATATACAGTATCATGATAATATATTTACAGAATACAATACGACGACATGTCCAAACTTGACATTAAAGTCCATTTCTTACACAGTCTATCTACAAAGTAATATTTATTACTATTTGTCTGTAAAGTATCATAAACTGGTTTGTGCAATTCACAGTATTTCATGGGTTTGGTTTGATATTGTGCGTATTGTCATCTGCACTAAACGAATACCAGAAAATATTCTAATATCACAAGAATTACATATCCCTCGGAGAGGACCTTAAGCCGTCGGTCCTCTGGTTGCTTACTCAGAAGCATTTATGCTTTCTTAGCAGTCAGGTAAAATAACCACTACTACTACTATATCCATCACCGCATTGTAATGCTTTAGGGAAGGACAAATGTAATCAAATTCAAAAGGCAGAGTGCATTATTAAAATGAAGCATTGTAAATGCAATCTTATTCATATTCTACATGGATACATTTTCAATAAATTGTTATGTCATCAATCAGTAAGATAAGAAGTCCAATTGGCATTTTTTTTTACTGTGATAATCAAAAAAAGAAATTTACGAAGAAAAATATCTCCTTTGGATATGTGACATGCAAAGACCGAATAATTATGTCATTAGATATTTGGTACTTAATGTTTTGTGTAACTAAAGGGGGGACTATTCCAATATTTCATATTTTACATCAATTTAATAACCTTCAAAGTTCACCAGTTCAAAGTGATGTTTCTTGCAATTTTATGTGCTTTCCAAGGCGGCAAACACATTTCGATAGTAAGAAGAATGTATAACATGCACAACATTTACCTACTTCAAACAGCACATGATTTGTTGATATAAAATATAGAACCTTTGATTTCGATAAAATGTGCTTCTTCTAAATTTGATAAAAATCTTCATAAAATCTCCATAAAAATGCACGATCACAACAGTGAGGTAGTATGTTTCTGGGCTGACGCTCGAAACGGCTACAGCTGTACACAGGAGCAAAAAAATGATAATAATAATCATAATGATAATCATAATTACACTTCGATTACAATTTAACTAATTAAACTTTAACGAGGTGTGCGTTTGGTGGTTGACGTGCTCACAACCATGTCCTTAGTAAGAAAATATTATATTGTGCGGTGCTAACAAATTTAGTACGCAATACATGAACAATATTGTTGTTCAAAATTGACCCTGTTTCGTATCGGAGGTCCAATATGCGATATACGATAATCCATGAGAGAATACATTTACATGATTTTTCTTTCAAGCCATACAAATGTTTGTGCGACGGAAGTTTCCTGTAATAGACAAATCTATTGAAAATAAAAAGAGAAGCTATTAAACATTAATTTGGCAAAGGTTTGCTATGATATATATAAATATTTACTGACATGAGGGGCTCTGGCCTGAAACCTTGGTATCACTATCAGAGGTGAAAAGGATTATTTTCCTGAGGGAACAACCCAGAAGGAAAATATTACTCATCATAGTCTGTACTCCCGTAAATGCATTGTGACGTCATAATGTTACATCTGATGTCAGTTTGCTCATTTGCAAACGGCCAGAGTGGAATATCTCTTGTCACATGACGTGTAATGGACCAATCAATAATGTTCTTTATTGCGCAGATGCTTTGTTCGACGGTCATGATTAATAATCCACTTTGTGTCTGCTTTAAATTATAATAACATAATTATAACTCATAATACTATTTCCCTCTGTTTAGAAATATTTCTGCAAATTGGGAAAGCGTAAGGAACGTCCATACAATTGTACAGATGGAATGTCAGGGTGTGAAATAAGTTATCGCCTGCACTACAGTCACACACGCAAACAATTGCAAAGATATTTTGCTTTCTCCTTAATATATGACATTTCTCTTACATCCTATTGGCATCTTGAATTGCTTAATACACTGCAAAACGAGTATTTGTTCATGTATCACTTCATTTCCAAACATAATAGGTACATAGTAGATCTTCACACATCAATTGGTTAAACTAGCATAATAAAGATATTTTGGCTATAATTTGTGCAATCCTGGACTTTTCACAATTTTGTTAAAATTCTTCTCGAAGAATTGGACGAACATTGTAACAAGGCAGTCATAAAAACGCTAACGTAGTGAACTAAATTTACAAATTTACCAAATATCCTCTGAGATATTATGTGAAATTTCTCTTAAAATTGTGCGACAAAGTTCATGATGAATAATTCCTACACTTCAGAATAATCCTTTGACTAATATGCAAGTTCATTTTAGACACAATGTTACAATTGTAAAATCAGTTTTAACGACGGCTTAAAAATGAGTTGAAAAGAATCACAATTCAAACTCTTTTGAACAACAACTAATATCCACTTTGCTCTTTTCCAAACCATATTGTATACATTTCTTGTTGCTCGAGGATTTGGTGCACAGGTTAATTCCTTTAACACGATTGCTAAAACTATAGCGAAAAAAATTAACATAAAGTGACTCGGTAACATTGCCTCAGATTCTGAAACAAAATCCTGGATTTAGCTCGTACTGCAATCATAATTATACACCTTTAGGTCAGTCAGGAATCCCATGACTTGTACAAGCCGATCGCCTGTTTGATTATCATGATATTTATGATTGGAAATTTCATTTTGCGTTTTCCTAACGGTTGTTATAACACTACATTCTATTGGGGAAAATGAGTATGGTAAAACCGGTCACTCAAAGATTTTTTTACTTTTTGGAGGCACTTCATGATCACTTTGAAGCGCAATTATTTTAGGTCTTCAATATTACACCATATCACAGACGCTGATAACACGTAGGGCCATGCATCTCGGATTTAACATTGTTAAACGATACCTTTAAAGTAAAGTCTTACACACTGTGACCGGACTGACAACTGACAGCGAAACAAAAATGAAACCTCTTGGTATCTAACGCTTTTCTATATACGACCCTGAAAGTATTATATATACAAAGGTATTATACAGTTTCAATCTCATTGTGTACGATCGACCAAATACACTAATGGCTTCGATACGATATGCTAATGAGACGCGATGTCAAAGGTTAAAGTTTGGTGTCGTCATCAACAGGGTTTTTACCGTTGACTACGGGCTCTTCGTTCTCGACTTCGACGCCGTTATCGGGTCCTCCATTGACTGCAGTATACTTGTGCTCGTCCTTCTCCTCGCCCTTCTCCTCGCCCTCGACATCCTGCATGGTGAAGAGAAATGAAAACGAGTCAGGACCACGATGACGACTACTTAAAATAACAAAAATCACCCTAAGGCAATTTCAATAGCCTGTAATATGCCTCACCTGTTGAAATGTGTAAAGATGACAATGACGTATTATGTAATCTGAACATGATTTCTATGGGTGGTATTCTCGAAAGTGGACTAACTTTAGTCCATAGTTTAATCCTCTGACTAAGTATGGAATGCCTAGTGTCCATATGAATATATTTTTTGAAAAATTTGATATGTCCCTAAATTACCATGATATCATAATTATTTCATAGTTATATTGTTGTTTATTAATTATGTTATTACATTTTATTTTAATTTAGTGACAGATTAAATTATTCAAAAACATATTCGTATGGACACTTGGCATTCCACACTTAGTCGGAGGATTAAACCATGGACTAAAGTTAGTCCGCTTTCGAGAATATCACCTTATGGGACTTACAAAAGAGTATTGACATGATTGAAATTGCCTGTAAGTTATTTTTTCTCGAAAATAGTTTCTATCGTGTTCAGGATGAATGAAATAAACAATACAAAAAAGTCAAAACAACTTTTTTAGAGAGATAGAGAAAAAGGGAGAAAGAGATAGCGATGAACTATGTTTGTCCAAAAGTTGGTGAGACCTATAATTACCCACATATTGGGAATTTTTTACCAAACATTTTTCACAGAATATTTTGTCATACTCATTGTTTTCTTTTTGTACAGAACATGAATATAAAGAATACAAAATGTAAAATAAAACTGATGTATGACATGATATGATTATCATTAAAGCAAATCAGAAAATAGGATGAACATGTCAGTCGAAATAAACATTAAAAAAATACGAAGTATACAATGAGGAGGTTATACAGAGAGAGAGAGAGAGAGAGAGAGAGAGAGAGAGAGAGAAAGAGAGAGAGAGCAAAAGAAATGTAGTAGTGAAGAGGACGACAAAATAGAGAGGGTTACAGAGAAAGAAAAAGGGAGAGATTGAAGAGAGTGACAAAAAGAAAGTGAACAGGGGAGAGGGAGAGATGGGGTAGGGGGGTGACAGAGCAAGAGAAAAAATAAAGAAGAAAGGGGAATGAAGTGGACCTTGTGAATCAACTACACATACCACTGGGGCTTGATAATGTTCCATCCCGCATCTAAAGATTCTCTTAATCTTCTCTGGCAGACAACAATACATGGTATCTACTACACTGCAGTACAACATGGGGTCCAAGTCCTTGGGCTTTGTTGGACCTACAAATATTATGACATTAATAAGGAAACATCAGTCAAGCTTTTATTGAAAACAGTTACATAAATATAATAGCCACAGATGTCCTCTGGTATCACTAGCAATCACTCTCATTATAGCATCATGTAAAAGTTCTTGTGTTTGTAAGGTCTCTAAATATTCCGGATTTTTATTTAAAAAGTAAACAAAATCCGTGATTTCAGAAATTTTGGTTCACATTTTTGCTCGCCCTTTTTTCTTCGAATTCACGTCTGCTTCAATGCGTTGGGGTTGCGAGCATTGTAACATGTTCCGGTGACATTTTTTGCTTGTCTTGGCTGAAAGTTGGCTGAGCGAACATTTTCGAACGAACGTTGGTAAATTCAAACGAATATTTAATCCCTCAAATCCATGCAAAATCTAGACATATTGTTAAACTAGTTAGGACGACAAGGTTTCCATTGGTATAGAAGAAGGTATGAGCGCATTCATCAAGATTTGTTCGCATGTATTCTTTATTGCGAGACCACAATTTGAAATATACTTGAACCTTAATAATTATTAGAAAATTACTTTTCATCTTTGCCCTATTTTCAATTTGTTGACAGATTTATTCTCTCCCACATTTATTTTCTGGGTCAATCGCAAAAGTACCTGTAATAAAGCTGACGATGAGGGCGACACTAACTGTTACCAACCAAGCAACCGCGCTGTACCAAGAATACGAGAGGGCGTAGAAGTCTGCAATGGGAGGTCTGAAAATAAAAATGAAAAATGGTGGTATAAGGTAAACTGATAGTCATGTCTTCAACCTTTCATTATTTCTTTCCGAATTGAAAAGTGATCTCACTATATTTTGGTGCAAGACTTTCACCAATTCACAAGTTTACATTAAAAAAAAAGAACATTTCGTTATCACTAATCTCACACTAAGATTTATGAACATTTAAAGCCCATCTGCACTAGTTTAGTTTGGCCAGGAGGGATTACACCTCCCTGCATGGTCACTGACAGGTGGTTATCTCATCAAATAAGCTCTCAATTAACATAAGAAAAAGGGGATCATGGGGGACCAACGGGTAGCGCTTAGGCATTGTTTGCTATATAGAGGGCGCAAGTAGCTACAAGTAGTGCAGTGGGGCTTTAAATGAAATACTTGAACATCAAAGACACCACTGGCAGATTTCGGGGAGGGAAACAACTGACCTACCGCCCCCTTTAAAACAAAACTTCAAGTTGGCCTCCCCAAACGTCAACTGTGCCCTAAATCATCGACCCAATTAAGGCACCTGAAAAAAATGTTTTCAAAATTTCAATTGTTTTTCTTTCCATTATTTTCTTTGCAACTCAGATCCCCCCTCTTTTTCATAATTATGCCTCTTGTCACAAAATACTGGAACCGCCTCCTGCCGTGACGTCATACCTGTCAGAGTCCTCCATCATGGGTGTGGTTGCGTTGAGCATCGTGTACGTCACCATTTCGCTGGTCTCCATCATGTCTGTGGTATTGTACATGGTGAAGTTGTCCACGGGGCAGCCAGCGGTGGAGAGGGGCGGCTTATACACCGGTGGAGGGTAGAACTGGGAGCCGATCTTGATCCAGAAGGTGACAAAGAGACCGGTGAAGAGCCCACTTAAAGCACCCTGTAAAAAAGAGAATCCACAGAGTGTATCATTATCTCGGAATATCCCAAAGTATAAACCAAGATATGGATTCGTTTTGTTTTGTTTTGTTTTGTTTTATTGTTCTACATTCCACATAACAAGATTGTCTCATACATACGATTTAACAAGAGAATACATAATAAAACAAGGATAGACATATAACATAGAGAAATAATGATGTGAAATATGGGGAACCTATTAAGAAGCAAATATTGTATATTATAGGTTCCTAAATAAAATACACAAATATTGTAAATGAATTCGATAGCAACAAATAAAGACGTGAAAAAAGAACTTTGAGTCACTGACACATAATTTATCATTATGAAAAAACATGTAAACAAAGAATTAGTACATAAAAAATATGTGCATGTAACCAAGATGTTCACCTAAATAATGTGTGTGTGTGAGAGAGAGAGAGAGAGAGAGAGAGAGAGAGAGAGAGAGAGATGGGGGGTGTAGGGTAGGGGTGGCTCAAAGGATGTCCACTTATTTCATCATCCTAACAATCATGAAAGTGATTCTATACTTACGATCGAGTTAGTCCAAGGGAAGAACATTCCAGAGCTGAACAGTCCCAACAAAGGTCCTCCGATCATGCCAAATATACTAAGAGCAGCCTGTAAAAACAAACATATGAAATAATAGTTTAAAATAAAATACTTTAAGGGCAATCGTGCAACCCTTCTAATAAGTTCATTTGAATGAAAGCAGACAAATCAGAGAAACAGAATGGCGAAAGTTTGAAATAAATCGGACCACTATTAAGAAAGTTACGAGTGTTTGAAATTTGAGATCACTATAGCTATGCGAATCACAAATCGGCAATTTTGTCAGTGGATTGTGACGTAGTGACGGATTACTCTCCCGTTTGTTGTGTAGAAAAATATAACTTATTTCTGTTTTTCTCCCAAGTGCCTTCACCCTCGGGGCACTACTCAACATTATTACAGGTCCTCTAAAAAGAACAGACCATCCCGAGTCATACATTTATGAAAAGTTGAAATTTTAGTCCTTTTGTGTATTCGAGCAAATGGGAAAGTTGTCCGCCACTACATCACATAGACAATATCAATTCAGCTAATTTGAAGGACCCATTCCTATAGTGATTGCAACTTTTAAAAAGTCGTAACTTTCTATTAAAAAAAAAAAAAAAAAAAATCCGATTTCATTCAACTTTCATCAGTAATAACTATGCTTATTTGATTTTTCTGCTTTATTCCAGACAAGTTTGCTATCAAGGTTGGATTTCCCTTTATGATTGCCATTATATAAATATAGTTTTTTTCAAAAACAACAATATCGTACACTGGTGTACAATGCTGGAATCTAATACCAATAGAGATTAAGGACAGTCCCACACTTTCTAAATTCAAACGTAAATTTAAACTGTATATTTTACATGAAATCAATTCATAAATTTATAATGCTTCAATCATTTTTTTGTTTTGCCTCTTACATTTGCCAACTTGATTTTGTTTTTTTTATGTACTGTAAGTCACTTTTATGACTGTCATACTGTTGTGGGTTTTGTTTTGTTTTTGTTTTTGTTTTTTATATAAAAATATCCAAAATGCCTTTTATTGTACTGGGGATTAGCATCGACAGGCACCTGGCCTATGTTGGTTCACCCCACACGTTTTTTAAAAAATATTTTATATCTATTTAGTTGTCCTGTGTTCATGTACATTTTTTTGCACTCTTTTTTCTCTGAATATTATTGTTTTTGTTAATTTTGTGTTACTTTGCATTTTGTATATGTCTGGACATGTATGTATATAAATATTTTTTGAACCACATGTGGAAATAAACTAAACTTAACTTGAAACGTAAATCACATCTAAATGAACTATATTATACAAAAGAGGAGTTCAATGTTGGTTTAAGTTTGATGGTAACCTGATTTTAGTTTTCCTTTTGTCAATAGCTTGCCTAGCTTCTTCTTCTTCTCTTTTTCCTTTTCTTCTTCTTCTTGTCCTTCCTCTTGCCCTTCTTCTTCTTCCACTTCTTCTCCTTCTTCTTCTTCTTCTTCTTCTTCTTCTTCTTCTTCTTCTTCTTCCTCCTCTTCCTCTTCTTCATCTTCCTCCTCTTCCTCCTTCCCCTCCTCCTCCTCCTTCCCCTCCTCCTCCTTCTCCTTCTTCTTCTTCTTCTTCTCCTTCTTCTTCTTCTTCTTCTTCTTCTTCTTCTTCTTCTTCTTCTTCTTCTTCTTCTTCTTCTTCTTCTTCTTCTTCTTCTTCTTCTTCTTCTGCTTCTTCTTCTGTTAATCTTCAAAGGGCTATGGAGCTCATGCTAACATATAATTAATGCCGTCCTCAGCACAAAATTCGTAATTTCTTCCACTGACGGATTAATAAAACAACACGAACTGATGCTAATAATGTTTTTAATATCAATAGTGACAATAAGGAAAAAGAGTAACGTACTTGCAAAACGCTTCCCATAACTGATGCGAGGAAGGCCATGGCGATACACAGAACACCATAAAACGCAGCTGAAAACAGAAAAAAAATATATAAATTGATTATCCAAAAAATAATAATTAATTCACAAGGAATTATCAAGGGGTCGCACTGCCTGAATTTCCTCACGCACATTGAATTCTGACCCGGAGCTTAAATACAAACCTCTCATGAGTTTCCATATGTCACAATGGGATTACTAATTAATTGAGTACAAAACTCGCACGCTGCGAAACTCTCTGAAAACCCATGGCTCACTTTGAAATTGCTAGGAACTTGCTGCGGCAGATCGGAAACCATCCAGTCATAATTCGGGTGAAGAATTTATGATAATGAATTTCACTCTCATCAAGTTCCAGCAACATATAACATGATCGCAAAAACTTCAAAAATATCAAACCAAGGCTCTTTCAATAGCCTTGTACATCACCTATTGAAATACGCGAACATTACCGTGATGCATTGCGCAATCCAAACATAAATGTTATGAGATACACAATAGGGTATTACAACTGCCCTTGTGAAGATTTAGAACTACAATTGTATGTGTGATCTTGTAGTCACTAAATATTTTATAAAAGGTTCTCATCATGAATGTACGAATATACCTTAAATTGAAATTTATCATCGTTTCAACCTCTGATAGAAAGCAATAATTTGTATTTTCCTTTTTTGTTTTATCTTACCAAGGATTTTGGTGACCTTGGTGTATTTGGCTTCGGGCATATCTGGCCACATTGACTTGACGATGTCCTCACCGGTCACAGCAGCTAACGAGTTCAGACCGGACGATACAGTACTATGGGCGAGATGAAAATGAGATGGTGAGACGACAATATAATTATGCACGGATGGAACTATTATCATAAGGCAGATTATATTTGTATATATATATATATATCTATATTCAGGGGTATCGACAGACCATTGAAAATGGGGGAGTCAACCCAAATCTGACGTCCCCAGATATTTAATTTCCTGAGAAAGGATTAAGCTGTTGTCAGAATTGATGTGCAGACTTAACAGAGGTTCTGAAAATAACATTCACAAATAATTTCAAAAAGCTAATGAACTTTCACGAATTGCCGAAAAATGGCACAATTATGTTGAAGGGGGTGTCAGGATAATTTCCTTTCTACATCTAGTGACACACCTGCAGCTATTTAAAAAAAATACTTATATCTCTAATAATATTTCTAATATGAAAACATGTGTATCGTTTGGTGTTAATTAATATCAGTGTCACTCAAGCACTTTCGCAAAGCATAAACAAATTGGCGACCCCCCCCCAAAAAAAAAAACGGGCCCTTGTATAATGAAATAATAGCTATAATTTGACATCAATTTTGTACCTGAGGGCGGCACTAAAAGCTGCCGATACAAGGAGCCCTGGTAACCCCGGCCGGTTGCCGAAGATGTCCATGACGAGGTAGGGTACGAGCTGGTCTGTCTGGCTGACCTTGCCAGACGTGAACGGGTCGCAGTCGGCATAGAAAGCGTACATGACAATGCCGGAGAGACAGGCAAAACAGACGACGAACAGCATGCCAATGATGGCGTAGAGAACAGCTCTAAAAGTGAAGGAAAGAAATCGAAAACGAGGGTTTTTATTAGAGTATATACATTGCAAAGTTAAAAGAAGAATTCAAAATGCAACGCACAAGTTACTTGTAATGAACTACTGGTTTATTGTGTGCTGTTGCTGTAAAAATGATTCCATCATAATTTGTATTTTGCAAACTCATCCATATTTATTTCAAGTTCTTTTTTCTATTATGAATTTTACAATTACAAAATAGCAAAACGGAAATAGGGAACGAGGAGTGAAAGAAAACAGGGACGGAGATGGAGAAACGTGGATAGAGAGAGATAGGGTGAAAGAAGAGAGAAGGAATAAAATGGATAGGAAGAGAGGAAGAGAGGAAGAGAGAGAGAGAGAGAGAGAGAGAGAGGGTGATGGTGCTAAGTCGAAGTGTTTGAAAAGGGCAATTTTTGGAAGTCCACAATTCATGCGGAACATAACATGCAGCGCCCATTTCGGGGAGAGGGGGTAACTTACTGTTTTTCTCGATGTGGATCCCCTACAATGTATATGTATGGGAATTTCAGAGGGTGGGAGGGTCGGGGGCACTTACCGTTGGGCCACACGCACGTTACCACAGGTGAGGTACCTCTGAACCTGACTCTGGTTGACACCGTAAACAGCTGTCCATGTGAACGTTCCTCCTATGATCACGGACCAGAACGTGTGACGGACCTTAGGGTCGGGGTTGAAGCTAGAAGGAAAGAATGAAAATTGGCTGAGTTGGTACACCTCACAAGATATCTTGGAAACAATATGCTTCGCAAGAATGAGAAGAAGATAGAAATATGAAAACAAATACATTTTGAATGGTATATTGACTTATTAATTGCTTACTTACTTGATTGATTAATTTGATGGATTGATAGATTGTCTGACTGACTGACTGACTAACTGACCTACTGATCGATTGATTTTTTTTAATATAAATTATTATTATCTAATCTGGTTGATACCATAAAGAGCTGCCCATGTCAACGTTCACCTATGACTATATATTCTTAATTATTAATTGCTTAATTGAATGATTTGTTGAATGACCGATTGACTAGACAAATGAATGGATGAATGGATTTAATTAACGTTTGATAATATGAATAAGGACAGTATCATTAACTTTGGTTGACACTAGAAACAGTTGTCCATGTGAATATTCCCTCTATGAAGAACTGTCACGGAGCACGGCATGCACGGGTCGGGGATTAAGCTCACAGACAGATATATGACGACAGATAAATATCGAGTATCTGATTGACTTAGTAATTGCTTGCTTGATTGATTGACTGCTTGATTGATCGATTAAGTAAGCGAGTGATTGAATGACAGATTGAATATCAGTGTTGATTAATTAGCTAATTGGCAGGCTAACTCACAGATGGGTTATTTGTTGATTGATGGAATGGCCGATTGGAGGCCATGCCTATTTGGTTCGTTTTAATTACTATCTATTTATTTATTTACTTTCAATTATGATTGATTTCTGAATGGGTATTTCGTACTAGCTTTATTGGTCATGATCTTATATTTACTTTTACAAATTGATGCATTGATCCTTTGGTTACCTAACGTCCTTTGGCAAGACATTAATCTACACTTGCCGCTCTTTATCCAGGTGACTTATATGACTAACCATATAAAGAAAATCGCTCAAGGGCCTTTAATATCATAATAGCTCGTTTAAAGCTGGGGTAATACTCCGTATGTACTAAGCCATGTAGAGCATAGTTAGTAAGCTGTGCTATTCAAATGTATTTCAGCATGCAAAGCCCACAGAATTAGGGGAACAATATGCTTTCGTATTGTAGTAAAGACACGTTTCAATTTTGTTTAGTTATCCCTTGTCTGCATGCCTTTTATGCACCCGCCTTTTCAATTACTCCGGTAGTTTTCCCGCCGTTTGATCTTTAACCTCCCAAAACTTGACGTCATCAAATACATCTTTTCATATTCATTTTCATTCAGCTGCTTACTGAGTGACATTTGACCCCCATTATGTTGCTACGGGAAGCGGGTTGTTGACGAACGCGAAGGAATTCGTAGTAATGCATATTCGACGGGGGCAAATCTTTTGTGTCTCAGAATTAGTTTCGTAAATCCGTAGTAACTCGGCCATGTTCCTTTTCGTGCTTGTATAACGTTATTTGATCTAATTTTGCGTGCTTTTGGTAAACGGGTATGACGTACAGTCGTGGAATATTTAGGCCTAGACAAAAATCTGGAATCACAACCCGGGCCCAGATCAAAAATATGGAATCCCAAGTTGTGTCGTTATACAGCCTTGATCAATAATGTTTCATGATTTCTGATTTTTTTGTTGTCAGGCCTCTTATCATACTGTGTGAAAATTCCCTCCCCTACAACGCCCGACTTGCTCAAAGTCGAAGTACCATAGCAAACACTTTCTCTCAAGAATCGGTAATACAAATACACATCATGAAACATTAAACATTTGCATCAATACATTTACTAATATTTACACTTCGTGCATGGTTTACGAGTTACGCTTTTCATGTCGTGCGTGCAGGGTTTGAAAATGTGTAGCGATATTACCTTTCACCATGAACACGTATACATAATACGGTCTGTTTACGTTATTTTTTGTGCTGACTCGATCACATCTAAACCGAACCTGGCACGGATATATTAAAGGGATTTGGGTATCTTTGCCTCAGATTCTAAACAATATCCTGGATTTAGCTCATGCTGCAATCATAATTATACACCTTTAGGTCAGTCAGGAATCCCATGACATTTACAAGCCGATCGCCCGTCTGATTATCAAGATATTTATGGTTGGAATTCGAAACTTCAAAAACAGTTTCCCAACGGTTTTTTTTATAACACTACAGTCTATTGGGAAAAATGAGTATGGTAAAACCGGTCACTCAAAGAGTTTTACTTTTTTGAGGCACTTCATGATCATTTTTTAGTGCAATTTTTTTAGGGCTTCAATATTACACCATAATTATCACAGACGCTGATAACACGAACGGCCATGCATCTCAGATTTGACATTGTTAAACAAATAACAATGCCTTTAAAGATAAAGTTGAGTTTGAGTTGTGAACAAAGAATCTGTCTGGAAGCCATATTGAGACGGGTTGATTATGCAGCACATAATAGGCTTATATCGTGTGGTATTGGAGTGATCAAAAGGAAAATACATTGGATCAGTCGTGCTGAAGATCACATACACTGCACATAATTACTATGGGACTACAAACACGAGTGGCATGCATGTTTGGTCCTAGCTTTTCAGCTTCTTCTCTTCATAAGTTCATATTATTTTCATATATGAGGAAATTTGAAGAGCAATCCTTCTAAGGGCGCATTTTTCCCCCAAGATATTCTTCCAAACAAACTTAACATTAAAAGAAAAAGAATGGCCCAACAAATAAGGCCAAATAACAAAAATAACGTGTTTCTCGTCCGGGCTTTAAAAAAAAAAGGAGGAGGCAGGGCATTATTATTTACTATTTTGCTCTTTTGGGGGCTATTTTTTTCCAAGATGGCTGCCATGCTAATTAAAGCTGGCCAAGCCTATTTATTCACAGATATTGTGCTATGTGAGTATACTGATGCAATGTATGACAAAACAAATGATTTTCATCACTTTAGAAGCTATTAAACAAAATGTATATCACATGCTTTTATTTTTTTATAGTAAATAGTAAAAAAAAGAAGAAAAAAAAAGGAGGCGGCGGCCAAAAAGGAGGCGGGCGGGGACGAGAAACACTCCATTTTTGTTATTTGGCCTAAATATATATTTTTCATTTTTGTTATACTCGAACTCAATCTCATCTTTAAATGAAACACAGCGACGTCTGTGTATGCAGAGAATGCGCTTTGGGACGTAACAGATGTACATTTCGGATGTGTATCTAGTAATACAGTCGTGGCGTAGTGTTGGCGTTGGGCCAGCTCTTCGCGACAGAAGGTCCGGGGGTGGGGGTGGGGCTCTTTAGGTTCTACGAGCGATAATTGCTCCATGGCCTATAATCCTACATAAACCGAATCCCCATACTTCCAACCCTGAGTCTCTGAGCCTAACCCTAACCCCGACCAATTGCGCAATCGCAACCTTAACCCTAACCCCAACCCCAACCAATAACGCAATCGAAACCATAATTATAACCCAATATATTGGACGATTAAAGTCCACTTCATCGCTATTGATCTCACTCGGTGAGTGGGAGGTTAGCAATTAATGAATCATAATATATGCAGCGAACAGGGAGTGCCGTAGCATGCCATCTTTGTCTAATTCTCGTAATATACCCTCATTCCTTTCCAACTCGATCTTTTTCTCTTTTCTTTCAAACTCTGTTCTCTCATTTTTTTCATTTTTAGGCATTTTTAGGCATTTGATGGGGGCAAGTGCTCCTCCCTAACGCTACGCCACTGTTCATAGTTGTTACTTTTCTTTCCCACTACTTGCTCTTATCTTGTTTCATATCTAGCCTTTTGATAGGGGAAGTGCCCTCCCTGACGCTACGCCACTGTAGTCCTCTATTTTCTTTCCATTTCTGTTTTTGTTTGCTTTTGTTTGACTTATAGCCCCTTTAAGAGGAAAAGTGCCCGTCCCGACGCTACACCACTGTTTACAATCCTCGGCAGCATTTGTTGCATACCGGCGAGACGTATTTCAGCCTGGCATCTGTCAGGGATAACCCCATGAAATTCAGTGACGTCTTCAAAGACGATGAGGGTTGTAAATAATCACATTTTGATGAGTCCTCTCTCTCAATGTCATTGCGACTGTCGTAGTAGCAGTTTGGTGCGACCGGCGGGTACATGTAGTAAATGGCCCACTTTATGCAGATTTTTCTAGGGAGTTGCAAAGGAGCTAATAACGCTTTTAGCGCTCCACATTTCATTCAATAGTGTTATCATTCAACTTTTTCTTATAGATTAGTGGACAGATAAGCTAATTTGTGAATATTTGTTTTAAAGGTTTGATGACGGTGTAAAGAAGACAGTGCCCTCATTCCCAATATGTATTCTGTTTATTGATTTTTTTTCATTGTTGGTTGTTCATTTTGTCTCCATTAATATCAATGGAACTTGTGGTTTCCTTTGGCAAAAAACAACAACAACAAATTTGGCACTCTCCATACATAAATAGTAATAGCAATGTCCTGATTGCTTGTAGGGCCTATAAAGGACGCTGTAGCTAAAGCCAATGGAATAGCATTTTGTAGGCGCCTTGAGCCTCCCCAGGGAGAATATTTGCACAAAAGTTATTATTATCATTAACAATATCATTATTCATTTAACTTTTTCTCCCTCGCACATCCGGAGCGTATAACTGTCATTTCCCGACAAGCAATATTGCTGAATCGGTCAGTGCAGCACTGATTTTCTTAATGTATTTTGAACTTGATTATTCTCTTTAAACTAAAATTGCATTCCGTCACGCTCTGGAAAACTGAATCATATACTTTAGAACTAATGAAATTGTCACCTCTAGTTACCGTGACATTTAGAATATAAATGAGACAGCCGCCGTGACTCAAGAGTAGTCAATGTTAAAGACCCTGTCGGGAGTGCAAAATGAAAAACATGAATTATAATCATCGGAAAGCTTTTAAGCCATAGATTACACAAATATCAATTATATGCCATTTTAGTGTTTGTCAGAGGAGTAACACCTCTCTAAAAACTCGAAATCTAAAGCTTTGAAAATCAGAATTTGTCGACCTAAAAACTAGTTATCCACTTGATGTAATTATCTTCTGTGGAGTACACATATATTCAAGCATGGCTCATCAACTCAGCTATATAGGCGAGCCGATCGGGTCCACATGTAATGTCGTTCCCGGAAAATTTGACCCCTGATGACACGTAATTTGGAAGGGTGTGTAAATGAGGTTTTAAATTACTTTTGTGCATAACGGAAAGGGAAAATATGTTCACCCCTTCATATTTGTATACTACGTTCATTCATATTTCCATTAATATAAAGTTGTATTTTCATCGGATAGGGTCTTTAAAGGGACTAGGTAACATTGTTCAGATGAGAGAAAATGGTGCTAAGGTTGTGACGTCAATGCTAGATGTACAATTAAAGGTAATCTGAAAGTTTGAGTGAAAACAGGCCATTAAAAATTGGGAAAAACTGATCTGATCGATTCCTTAATTCTATTAACTATACTATTATAATTTAATTTAATTTTACGTGAATTTAAATCGTCACAAAAGCAATTAATTGGCTCTATATACCATTCCAAACATTTAAGTGTTGAAATATTAAAAATAGCCTGTTTTATGTCTTATTTTCATGGAGAAAACGGTTGGGAAACTTCAAAAATGGTTGGGAGAATTCACTGATAGAGGGTGTCAACAAAAACCATAAATATCTTTGTGGTTTGAGAATTTTTTCAGGATTTTTTGCATGTTAGAGGGTTAGTACAGTAGCATGAACGTAATAAGTAAAATTTCATACAAAAACTTTTTTCATCGACCTTTAACAATGTTACCGGTTAACTTTGAGGTGAAGTAGGGTAGATGCTCCAGGGCAAATTACTACTCAGCAGTCAACATCCTACGCTAATCGAACCCCAAACCTCAACCCTGGACCAAAAACTGTATCTTACTCTAACCCATAAACCTAACATAAAACCTGATTGCAGCCCTAACCCTGTAACTTTGGTACGTATCTGTATATTTATTACTTTTCGAGCCAGGGGAAAAAGTCGGTATGATTGGTTGGAAATATATATAGATGGCGGCGTTTTGTGTAACAAGAAATCAAAACAAAACAGCCAAAATGAAATGACATGAAATAGAACATTTACGTACATGAATACTTTTCATTGATGATAATGTTACGAACATCATACGTATTCATGTCCATAAGTATAGTATTATGCGCATGAGCAGAAGACTCGTTTGGAAGATTTGATTTTTTTTTTTTGTATTAAAAAAAACATAAGACCATCTGCACTGGTAATTTATTACTTCGTTTTATTTTAATTATGTTGCTGCAATTGTATGGTTATGATTTAATGATGTGATTTTGTAATCTACTGTCACCTTGTGACAAAAAGTAAACATGTTAAAGGGATCGGGTATCTTTGTCTCAGATTCTAAACAAAATCCTGGAGTTAGCTCATGCTGCAATCATAATTATAAGCCTTTAGGTCAGTCAGGAATCCCATGACGTTTACAAGCCGATCGCCCGTCTGATTATCAAGATATCTATGATTGGAATTCGAAATTTCAAAAACCGTTTTCCCAACGGCTTTTATAACACTACAGTCTATTGGGGAAAATGAGTATGGTAAAAACCGGTCACTCAAAGATTTATACTTTTTTGAGGCACTTCATGACCATTTTGAAGCGCATTTTTTTTAGGGCTTCAATATTACACCATATCACAGACGCTGATAGCACGTAGGGCCATGCATCTCAGATTTGGCATTGTTAAACAATGCCTTTAAAGTCGTCAAACTGAAGTTTGCACATTGTAAAGATGAATGCTGCAAAAAGTATTAGTAAGAACCATGATGGTAATTTCTCCAAATTCAATACTCTTTTACAAACTAATCAAATGAAATATGAAAGGGAAATTAACAGAGGACGGGTTCTCCTGAACATTTCAAATGTAGTTTATTTACCTAATAACGAATCCGTTTAAAAATGAAGGAAAAACAGGTTATATGGGGTTTATTTTACTTTAACAAAAAGTATCCTTACTCGATGAAATCAATTCTTCCTCCTTCGTCAGCTATCCTCCACGCCTCTTTGATACCACCGAGTCGTCTGCTGGTCTCGATCACGATGGCTAGGAAACCAATCATCATCACGCAGACCTGGAAGACATCGGTCCACAGCACTGCCTTCATGCCGCCCTGCAAATGAGATGGCGATGGTTTTCATTACGTAGTGTCTTCTTGTATTTCTTTGTTTCTTTATTTCTATTTGTGTATTTCTTTATTTCTTTATTTCTTTTCTTGTATTTATTTATTTTCTTGTCTTGAACAAAGGATAATCATAGCAAGATTCAAGCAGGTACATATTGTGACACGAGTGATGTTTCAGCGTTTTTCACGTCACATCATATCTTATTGCAGAACATCACATTATATCACCACAAACCATCGCATTATATACATCATCACACATCGCATCGCATCGTATCGCATCGCATCGCATCGCATCAGATCGCGTCGCATCGCATCGCATCACGTCGCGTCGCGTCGCATCGCATCGCATCGCATCGCGTCGCATCGCATCGCGTCGCATCGCACCGCTTCGCATCACATCGCACCGCATCGCATCGCATCGCATCACACCGCATCGCACCGCTTCGCATCACATCGCATCGCATCGCACCGCTTCGCATCACATCACATATGAGGTTATGACAGTACACGGTTTTACTACTGTACGCTGTGATTCATAAGCTGGCTTCGCGATTATAATCTACATGTAGGTACAGTTAAAACTGATATAACTTGTGAAAGTTGTGAATCGGGTGCCCATGACCCAAACGCCTTAGTGTGAAAGGCGTCGGGTAGCCTGGGGTAAACCATGGTCGAATTCACCCTAGGATAGGCTAGGGTATCACTCGGGTAGTCTGGGTGACAACATACTGGTAAGATTTTGGTAACAAATATTTTCAAGAAATCAACTTTAATAAAGGAACATTTCAATACCCTTTAGCTTATACAAATCATGTTCGGATTACATAATAATTCACAATGATGTTAGCATATACAATGTAATATTTGAATGACTCGAGTAGATTTTTTTTTCACGAAAATCTTTGCGATCAAGTTCCTGGTAAGATGATGGTAAAAAAGATGATACTTACGATGGTGGTGTAGAAGGTACACACTATTCCAATGGCGAGCACAGACCCCCATAGATTGAGACCAGTTACTGCAAAAAAGACATATCAAAGATAAACTTGAGTTGAAAATGAAGATCTTATGTTTAGAGAGAGAGAGGCTGGAAAAAAACACGGAAGTAAGAAGAATGAAAAAAGGAAGAAGGTACACACTATTCCAATGGCGAGCACAGACCCCCATAGATTGAGACCAGTTACTGCAAGAAAGACATATCAAAGATAAACTTGAGTTGAAAATGAAGATCTTATGTTTAGAGAGAGAGAGAGAGAGGCTGGAAAAAACACGGAAGTAAAATAGAATGAAAAGAGGAAGAAAGAGACCAGGAGGGTGTTTCACAAAGACTAAGATCGACTTTAAGTTTGACTTAACTATGGCAGGCCATTCATGCCACTGGTTGCTCTCACCATTATGATATTTAGATAATATTTTTTCCTTCAATAATGAATTATCAACAAAATGTAAATTCTGTAGATTTGTGACCATTTGTGTTAAAGATAAACTTGAGTTGAAAATGAATATCCTATGCTGAGAGAGAGAGAGAGAGAGGCTGGAAAAACACGGAAGTAAAATAGAATGAAAAGAGGAAGAAAGAGACCAGGAGGGTGTTTCACAAAGACTAAGATCGACTTTAAGTTTGACTTAACTATGGCAGGCCATTCATGCCACTGGTTGCTCTCACCATTATGATCTTTAGATAATATTTTTCCCTTCAATAATGAATTATCAAAAAATGTAAATTCTGTAGATTTGTGACCATGATTTGTACGTCCCTTGAGAGACCAATGCCAGTAAATGTTGAGAGCAAACAATGGCATGAACGGCTTGCCATAGTTAAGTCCAAATTAAAGTCGATCTTAGTCTTTGTGAAACACCCCCTGACCTAGACCTACCGTCCAGTAGACATGCCCTTAGCTATACTATTAATCTCTCATGGGCTAATCGAAGATCATCAGCATGGGATAGGGCAGGGGTGGATCCATTGTTAGAAGAAAACGAATAGAAGTTATTATCTTTCATCGGTAGGCTTCTATTATTGTCTTTTATTTGTTTATCCTTGGGATCGCCACCAGACCTCGCAATCCCCCCCCCCCACACCCCCATATATAACTGTTTTACCCCTTACAAAACATTCATGGACGACGGGGGCTGGACAGGCCTGTAGGCTCCGTTTTGGAAGGAAAAAATGGGGGCAGGAGGTTCCGACGGGCTTCTAGTTGCAAGCAATGCCAGCGATTTTATTCCCTTTTTTGTTTTTTTGTTGTTGGTTTGTTTAGATTAGTCAAACATGATAAAACAATGCCACGAGCCGCTACAATACAGGGTCTATGGACTACGTTCTCTGTATTGTTTCCTATCTCAGACCCTATTTTTTTTCTGCAAACGTCTGACAAGGGTTTGTGCATTGAACCTACTTCGTGCATTCGTGCACAACAGGCTAGGCCTCATCAACCAATTCAATATTCTGTATACTGTACGTGGCATTGAAATTTACTATAACATTTATTCCGTTGTCTTCTAAACACGGATATAGCTTCATGTTTCATGTTTTGGTTTATGAGTTCAAATACACGCATCATCAATAATATGCATATAATAATAATTAAAAAAACATACCTCGCCAGCATGTAGTAATTAAGTTACCATAGCCCGCATAAAAAAATACACAGTTCAAGTAAGACGAAATCTGCACAGTCATGTAAAGTGTAAACCGCAGTGAAATCGACCAAAAAGATAGCAGAACAGGCAAGCGAAATTGAAGTCTTTAATGTATCATTTTCATCCGGTCTGAAAGAAGAACCTCTTTAATAATTGTGATTAGTAAATCAAGCACGCAATGCTTATTATTATACCACGAATATGATTTTCTTATGTACAGATGTTGATATTTTGGACGTTTTATAAGACAGGGTAAATTGTCCGTAAATTACAGAGTTCGCTGTAATGATTGTCATTATTTTGTTTATAGGCCCGTATCGTGCAGTGATATTTAGGATTACCAAATTAAGTATCACCCCAAAATGAATATGGGTTTATTATAATTATGAGGGGCAATTGTTAATTGGCTATTGTACACATATAATGTGAGTTTGAAGATAAGCTTGGGTTCTGGTAATTAAAGAAAATAAGTTCTCACAGAATCCAACAAAACTTACACTGAATGTTCAAGATTACAAATATATGACATGTGCCAAACAACTGTTGGTAGAAAATATATAGTAGCTGAGTAATGAGCATAGAAAGATAAGGACATCCGGGTAAGTAGGCCCGACACCATGTGCTTAACACAGGTCACTATGTGCCATGTGCAAATGAGAGTTGTGGTTTTCATTGAAGATAGTTTTCATTGAAGATGGTTTCCAGCAAGTTTTTGTGAGGTTCTCTTTATTTACTGGTTCAAACAAACAATCTACTGCAGGATAAACAATCCAGAATAAGTTATAGCCATGTTCTCTCGACATAGGATTCCCATACCAGAGCTCAAGACTAGCTTTAACACAGAGTAATATTTAAAAAATATGCTCTTCATCAAAATTCATGTGCTTGAGAATTCGCATTAAGAAGCATTTGGATTGTAAAAAACACAGCGATTCCCCCTACAATCATACCCATAGCAATAAAGCATCACACTCACACAGAATACAAACAAAGCACAAAATCAATTCAGAGGCGAATCCAAGAATTTGTAACTAAAATGATATTAAAAATAAATAAATGAAGGTATTAATATAAAGATAAAGATACAAAATATGGTACGACAATTCCGAAGAGGGGGTCACAACTTCCCGGGCTTAAAACTTTAAAGGGGGCTGGTAAGACAACACATATTTAGTAGGGGTCACATTTGATAACTTATACATGCATGTAATTATATTCACAGCTTCAACGCTATTTGTTAAAATAACGTGTAAATAATTGAACTTTCATTGATTAAAACAAAAATTATTTATTCATATTACAATGTTTTTCATCATCTCACCTGCACTCAGAGCCAGGGCCGGCGCATAGATCACAATGCCCATGTAGATAACCTGCAAACAAGAATAATTTATTTTGGAGAGAAAAAGTTATGATAATGCAATTTATAAATGGGTCATAGTACACTGTTGCCCGTAAAGTTGGAATACTTTTTTCTTACCTCTTTTAATGTAATGACTGTGATAATAATGATTAATTCTTAATATATAAAGTTTATATCTTCTCGGAACTTTTTTTTTATAAATCTCTACGACTCTTTAGATTGTTATTTATTTATTATTTATTTATTCAAGTTTTATTTAAAATAGAGGGTAGGTACATTCAGTAAAAAAACTGCTTTCCAAGTACGCCCTCTGAAGAAGTTAACTCTATCTAACAATGATAAACCATATTGTCACAATCACATCATGAAATAAGGTAAGAAAATAATTATTCCAACTTTTTGGGCAACAGTATATTTATTATCCAGTTTGGCTCATGGTTAAGAAGGTAATGTTTTCGAATGATAAATGGCAATAATTATATATACTAGTGTGAGAATTAGGGGCAGATTATCGAGACCATATACAGCATGAGACAGATCTAGATCGGTTCTACTACATTACCTGCTCCGCGACAGTTGCTTCAGGACTCAGGACAAATTTCATCAACGAAATAATAATGGAATTCTCCCTCCTCCCAGTTTAACCCTAAACCCTAAACCTAACCTTAAACCTAGCCTAAAACCCAACCACAGCCATAACCCTGATCCTAAATATTTGACGACATCAAGCCTGGAACAAATATCCCCGGATCAAAAGTCGCCGGACCATTATGTCGTATAGTCGGATCAAAAGAAAAAGACATAATTTATGGGTTTGGATGTGTTTTATTTTGCAATGACGTATTTTGCTTCCACTGTTCGTTGGGTTCATTGGCATTCGGTCCATCCCCACTTCGTCCACTGCCCATTGTGTAGTGGACAAAAATGATGCCTAGCCGTATGACATGTGGACCAAATGGTATTGGACAATATGGCAACGATTCAGTTTTGAGGTTTTTGCTGGGGGAGGGGGAGGAGGAGGGGGCGCACACATACGACTTTAGGTTTCCCCTGACATGATTCTATTAAAAACAAATATTTGAGACATCGAGAAAATAGTTTAATGCTATAAATAAGTAGTTATCGCAACACTCGGTGATAACTCCTAATATACATGATTCTAGAACATATACATTTGTATTTTGATTTGTAGAGTTCAACCGAAGGACGAAAGTCTAAAAGTTCACACCATATCAAACAGTAGTGTGACAATGCAAGGAGATTTGATAAATGCGACCTGCCACCACGTGTATCAACACAATTATGTCTAAGTCCTCACAATATAGTAGACGATGCACTCAACTAATTCAAAAGGACATAATGCTACCCCCGCCCCGAGAGCATGATTTTGCAACATTCCTCAACATTTATTTGGCGACGACTTATTTCAAAATGACAATAATTAATGGCATCCACATTATATTTGATTCTGAGGCATAAAACATGAGCAACTTTTTGCTGTCTCAGCTAAACATAACAACAAATAATTGAAATAAAAGCAATTCAATTGTATGTTCATGTAAGTCAACATTCATGCAATGATGATTACGCTGCAGGTTTATGTATGTATCGTTTCCTACTGTTTTCAACATCATATTGAACAGATATATCAGAGCTGTCTGACATCTTGAAGAAAAGGTTAAAAATAAATTGTGGTTTATATTTAGATACTCCCAAATAATATTTTTGCGCGAGTCTGCAAGAACAAATAAATCATTCAAATAATAAAAACGTCACGCACATTAATTTTTTTAATTTTTAATTTTTTTTTTAGAAGCGGAATTTTATTACGTGTTAGGCAATGTTACGATTGTATAGCAAAATACGAAAACAATAAAAATTATGGAAATGTGCATTTTTAAAATGAATTGATAAAATTACTTTTGCCTTTGCCAGAGTTATCAACTATACTTTTGGCCGCTTTTCCTGATGTTAACCCAACAATCAACCACGCCCTGACATAACATTTGTCCAGGACCGATCCATATAAGGGCATGAAACACATTATACAGCGGAAATTCGGTCAAGGCTGCCATTTTGGCCACTTGGTCGCTTGCCAGCTGCGCATAGTTGCGATAATACCTGTTACAAGATTCGTGCAGGGCCAAACTAATAGCAAACAAAATCATAAATATGTGACGATATAGTGCAATCACCACTTTATATGTTTGGGAATTTGGCAAAGGGTATCTGGAAGTACCAAAGATAAGAGGCGACATTGGGACATAGCGTGACGTTGGGCGGGATGGGGGGCTGTTGACATTGGGAGGGGGCGTAGCCTAATCAACAGTATTAATTATTATCAAGATAGCTCCACTGTTATGATCGCAACCTGGCTATAAGTCTATAACCACACGTAAGATCTAGATATATAGCCTGGTGTTTGACACAGTGGTATGCCGTATGACGTGTGTCCAACAATGGGGGCACTTATGTTTCGGGGGCGAGGTAATCAACAGTATTATCAAACAAATAATTTTTAAAAAATATGACAAGATAGCTCAACTGTTATGATCGCAATCTCGCTATAGCCATACTTCAAGGGCGACCCAACCCTTGTAGTAAGTTTATTTGAAAGGAAGCAGAAAGCAAGAGAAACAAAATGGCGAAAAGTTTCAAATCAATCAGACCAATGATAGAAAGTTATGAATATTTGAAACATGAGATCACTACAGATATGCGAATCTCATTTCGCACTTTGGTCAGTGGATTGTGACGTAGTGACTGATAACTCTCCCGTTTGTCGTGTACAAAAATATCACTAATTTCTTTCCTCTCTCCCAAGTGCCTACACCCTTGGGGCACTACTCAAACTATATTAAATAAAGTAAGTTATTAAACGTCCCCTAAAAGAAAAGACTATCCCGAGTCATACATTTTTTTAAAGTTACAATTATAGTTATGTTTTTTGTTGGAACAAATGGTAAAGTTGTCCACCGATTTGGAAAGCCCATGCCCATAGTGATTGCAACTTTCAAAAAGTCAAAATTTTCTCATTTTTGTTGGTCTGATTTCATTCAAACTTTTACCAATATGCTTCTCTGATTTTGTTCTGCTTTCTTCTAGAGTAGTTTGCTATCAAGGTTGGATTCCCCTTTAAGTACTAAAGATAGCCCAGTGGTTAGCACAGTGAGATGGTGTGGGTCCATCTATTGTGGGGTACTTGTGTTGTGGTGGTGTGGAGGGGCGAGGTAATTAGCAATATAAACAAACAAATAATAAAAAGAGATATGACAAGATAGCGCTACTTTATGTTCGCAATCTGCCTATTACCACAGTTTAGGTACCAAAGAAGGTGATTAACACAGGTATAATGACAATGGCATAGCGTACCTGTGTTGGGCCACTGAGGGGACACTAGTGTCATTGGAGGAGGAGGGGGAGATGTTGAACAGGTCTTACCAAAGTATGAGAAAATTCGGCTACCGAGTGACGGGAGGATGCCTTCCCCCTTTCCCTTTATTTTCCCATTCGTCTTTCTTTTTGTCTTCTTTTTTGCAATTTGAGGGGCAGGGAGAGGGAGGGGGTACATGCCCATATATTCCAGTGCCCTAAGCAGTAACGCCATAGTTTCAACAGCTATGTAAACAAGAGCGCTTAATCTTTATCTATACGGTTGTAAAAGTTGTGAAAAGTCGATGGCCGAGTAAACACTTAACAAAGGCGGGAACTTCAATGAATTGCTATCAACTCTGGGTTTTTTTTAACTGGTTTTACTTCCACTAACTATAGTTCAATGATCCACAGTATAGTTCAATGATCCAACATACTCATGAATGTTTGGCAAGCATGTTTCTATTCGTGATGCAGGCAGGAAATAATTAAAATACCAAATGGTTCATGGGGAATACCAATGATTACATTACAGTATAACGTGTCCAACAAAGAGGGTTGCTGGCGTAGCCCCTCCCCATTCCACTTCATACGTCCCACATAAAGTCAATTAAAATGTATGCGGGACGTGTTTGACGTTCCGCCCCCCACTTCATGGTAACAATATCTGGAGACGCCACTGAGTGTTGGCCCTATTTTGACCCCTGAACGTTAATGCAAACATTCAGGTGAACGACATCAAGTGCAAAGCTAATTAATTCTATAATTGGTCTGTCAATATTGAAAACCTAATATATAGTAATAGGAGTATGCTAAACGCGTGATTTGCATTTTTAAATATCTGATCTTTATATTTGAAGGTAACCTACAAAGATTCGCACGATTCCTCTCAATTTATTTGGAAGACTCCGTAATTCTAACTCAGTGTAGGTCTAATATAAGAATGGCGGGGAGGAGGGAGGCGGATGGGTCCGCCCCGGCATCTCTAAAATGTTCATCCTCTTCTTCTTCTTCACCCCCTCCCCCCTCTCTCTCTCTCTCTCTTCTCTCTCTCGATCTATCTATCTCTCATTCAATCACTCACTCACCCAGATTCGCTAAAGAGAGATCGCCCCCCCCCACTCCCAACTGAAGATGCTGGATAATCCAAATGGCAAGAGACTCGATTACGGTGTTCGTAAATCACCACAAACAAAAAGAAATCTTACCGTCTGAAGCACAAACGTTAGCATGCCACATATTCTCACCGCCCTGCAAAACCGTCTCTCCAAGTACTATAAGAAGAAAAAAAGGAAGATAAATCATTTTCAAATTAAACATGGTGCAATCAACTTTGACAACTCACTTGTCGTAACAATAAACACAGACGAATGATTTACATTATATAAAGACGAATGATTTACATTATATAAAGACGAATGATTTACAAATACATTATATAAAGACGAAGAGTCATATTTCTTTACTAAGTATAGCCTCTGATCTATCGTTTGATTTCTTATATTAAAGAATGCATCGTGGTCAGCAAGATGCATAAAATGTATCATCATTAAATGTATTTGTTCCTGGATAAGAGTAGCGAAAACTGTGATTAAATTGTATAACTTGACTTATCACGTTTGAAACTAGTTTTATTCCGATCCAATCATGAAATGCGCTTGCCTGGTGTGAGCATTTTGTTCATAAATACATATATAATACATAGATACATACGTAAAGACACCCTCCCTTACATGTAGGTGTATGCTTATATATACCCTATACATACACACATACATACATAAATAAGTAAATAAACAAATAAATAAATTAACAAATACAAAATGAATAAATAGGCGAGTAGATAAAAAATGAATAGATAGATAAATAAATGAATAAATAAATAAATGATACAAAAATAATCAAACAACACCAAACACACAAAAACAACAATACTGTGGCTCCTAATCTCTTACTCGTTTTCCTACGCCTAGGTCCTTCGTCAAATTTAAGTAATACAACTGCGCATTCTTGAACTTTCACTTGAAGACGAGAGGCCTCTTATTATCTGACCCCACGCCTAACATTCGTGACCTTACGTGACCTAATCCGGAAGTACAATATGCTATTCTAGTCAATGATTTCGTGAGGGTACCTCGGAAGTGGAAAGCCGCGATGAATGGGATGGAAAACGTGGGAAAAACCTAAAAAAGGATTTTGGTCAATGATTGGTTTTCCATGTTTTATCATGGTGATGCACGTGAAGCAAGGTCATGATGGGAAAAGATCACATTTAAGGACAAAAGCGGTATTATTCTTCTGGTCATATTCTGTTCGTTAGGAGAGGTTCGACTTCGAGGGCCATTATTAAATCGCAATACAGTGGAACCTTGTTATAGCAAGTACCGCCATAACGAACTCGAAATATAACTAGGCACTATGAGCATGACGGACAAAGAAAGAGGACAAAATATACAGTTCCTCATTCTACCCTTAACAATTGCTGTGGTAGACAAAGGAACATCCCTTCACTGCTATTATGTAAAATAAGTAGAACAGGTGAATATGCATGTGACACCTGTTCTACATTTTACATAATAGCAGTGAAGGGATGTTCCTTTGTCTACCACAACAATTGTTGAGGGTAGAATGAGGAACTGTATATTTTGTCCTATTTCTTTGTCCGTCATGTTCATAGTGAGGTCATTCGGCAAGTCCACTTTCTGTATTCTCGAGACATGGGTATAACGTGGTTTCACAGGGAAATGTATTTTCATTTATTTGAAAGTCAAACTTTTGATCTTTATACAAGAGTACCCACTAAACACACAAACACTTTTAGCTGTAATATTGAGATAAAAAAGAACACATGTTGTATAACCAATACAGATGAACTTTCTTTCGAAAGATCTACAAGTTCTTGTCAGAACTATAACCACGGAAGTATTACGTACACAACAGTTATTTTAAAGCCCGTGTGCACTAGTTTGGCCAGGAGGGATTATACCTCCCTGCTGGTCACTGACAGTTGGTTATCTCATCAACTCAGCTCTCAATTAACATAAGAAAAAGGGGATCATGGGGGACCAACGGGTACCGCTTAGGCATTGTTTGCTATATAGAGGGCGCAAGTAGCTACAAGTAGTGCAGTGGGGCTTTAAGAACTAACACATCTCTCCAATAAAGAATGAACCCGTCTTTATGAGGACTACACACACTTGGTGTACCCGTTAAGTTTTTCACCCTCAAAATTATTAAACTTTGGTAACAAATCAACAACAGAAAACGCAGAGAGTAAAGTTACGATGTGAAAAAGAATCGCTAATACAAACAGCTGTTGGTCAGCCGATTTCGAATTCTCATTATTAGATTTGGATGTTGTCATTGCTGATTGGTTGAACCTTGATATGATATTTACTTGATCTCTTCCAGGTATCAAAACAACCAAATGATGGGTCGAGGTCACTTTTATTTACTCAGAAAATAAGATTATAGAACAGGCCATAACGCATGCAGCTGTCCAAAACCTTATTTACAGGTGGTTTTGTCCTTCCTGGATAACGGTCAATCTTTTGGAGGATAATGGAAGCCATGGCAATAAACAGGAAGAAGAAAAAAACGTCCCCACCACCAACAAAAACACACTCGGCTACAAGCCACGAGACAGTCAGCCCATTTGAATGACACCCCAACGAGACCTACATTTCAAGAGACTGGCAACTTACGAGATCAACAGCCCATGAGACCTATCATTCAAAAGACCGAAAGCTTAAGAGACCAACAGCGAATCCGACACTCCACGATACTGTCAGTCAACGAGACCTACAATTCAAGAGACCGGCAGCTTACAAGACCGACATACAATGTCGGCCTCGTGGGATGTCGGTCTACTGGGATGAACCCAACACAATAAAAGCGGATGGGCTGCGAATGGCTAGTGTCCCAATCATAAAACAAATGTAAGTTTCTATTATTATGAGTATTATTGGTGTGACAAAATGCGCTTGAACTTCACGAAGGTAACATTTTTTTCCTTCTAAAACATATATGTTCGCTGGTACTTAAAAGAACGTTGGGCTCACAAACCTTCGCCAGGTGGGTGCGGGGGTGGGGGAGGGGGTACGTCGGCTTTGCCTATACTGGATGCTTATCATACTACACCGTACACAGTCCACACCATAGTTCATTATGATGGTGCTTTTTTCCAGGGAGTTCAACTCCCCGTTTTTTCTTAAAGGGATTGGGTAACTTTGTCTCAGATTCTGAAACAAAATCCTGGATTTAGCTCATGATGCAATGATAATTATTTACCTTTAGGTCAGTAAGGAACCCCATGACTTTTACAAGCCGATCGCCTGTCTGATTATCAAGATATTCATGATTGGAAATCGAAATCAAATTTTGCGTTTTCCTAACCGTTTTCATAACACTACAGTCTATTGGGGAAAATGAGTATGGTAAAACCGGTCACTCAAATTTTTTACTTTTTTGAGGCACTTCATGATCATTTTGAAGCGCAATTTTTCAGGGCTTCATTATTACACCATATCACAGACACTGATATTAAACACGTAGGGCCATGCATCTCAGATTTAACATTGTTAAACGATGCCTTTAATCTTTGTCTCCTATCAAAGAGATATCTCTTTGCTCCTATATTCTTGCATGGAATGAGAAATCACGGGAACTAAATCAGCCTTGATTTGGTGGGGGGGGGGGGCGACAATAGTTAATTGGAGTCAAGAAGTCGTCACGTCGCTAGACTGGAAATATAAACAATATTCTCTTTAAAAAAACACAGTTGTCTCAAATGAAATGGGGCATGAAGTCACACAATTACAACGATCGAAAATCAAGTTCCAACGAATTGAAATGACGATTCTATTGCTTTCTCCTCGCCAGTAACCATGGCGATAGACCCTACTACAATATAATTCGTACTGTAATTCAATTTGAATTGCCACCCTTTTCAATACTGTATGGGACGTTGTACTTTCATGAAATCTGGCAAACAATTCAACACCGTCACGATCATGATCATGCTGGGATGGTACGTGCATGTATTAAAGACCGTGGCTTCCTGATAGTGTCTGTGTCCATTCGTTCGTTCGTTCGTTCGTTCGTTCGTTCGTTCGTTCGTTCGTTCGTTCGTTCGTTCGTTCGTTCGTTCGTTCGTTCGTTGTTTATTCATTCTTTCACTCATTCATTCACATATTCACTCATTCATTCACATATTCACTCATTCATTCAGACATTCACTTATTCATTCGTTCAGACATTCACTCACTCATTCATTGAGATATTCACTCATTTATTCATTCAGACATTCACTCATTCAATCATTCAGACATATCACTTGTTCATTCATTTATTCATTCATTCAGACAATCACTCATTCATTCATACATTCACTCAATCATTCATGCATTCACTCATTGAGTTATTCACTCATTTTTCCTCTTAAAGGTACTATGTCCCATTTGCAGGCCAAAAAATTGAAAAGGTTAAATTCCAACGGCATTTGCAAGACAATACTAATTTAGAACTTCCCTCAAAACGAAAGGGCTTGAAAATGGCTTTTAGTGGGAAAATAACGAACATTAGTTGTCGAGTCGACTTAAGTGATTGCAATCACCTAAGTAATAGTCTGATTTTCAGACTCTTTTACCGAATGGTCGTACGTTTTGTGCTGCACAAAGATTCAATCAAGTAGTGGGTTATTGATGTAGACAAATGCTTATGTGCCTGTTACAGCTCATTTTATGTATGTTATTACCAAAGAAAAAAAGATGTCAGTCAGTCACTCAATAGTGTCTGACAGTGAAGTCTAGAAGGTAAACGGGTTTCCTTGCATAATTTGAATACTATAGGACACTGCTAATGTTTAAAGTTCACAGATATAGGACATACATGACATATTCATTATTCCTACAAGGTTCTACAGAATTTGATGTTGGCTGCAAAAGGGACATAATATCTTTAAAGGGCAATCCTACCTTTGTAGTTAGAAGTTAATTTATATGAAAGCAGAAAAATAAGAGAAACAAAATGGCGAAAGTTTATAATAGATCCGACTTATAATGATAATAAGATAGTTATAAGTGTTTGAAATATATGCGCATTTCAAATCGGCAATTTGGTCAGTTAATTATGATTTATACAAGGACTACTCTCTCGTTTGTCCTGTGACTCCTGTACAAAACTACCATTAATTTCTGTTTTTCTCCTAATATAAACGCTTTCTCCCTTCGAGCACAGCTCGACATAATAATACAGGTCCTCTACAAAGAAAAGGCATTCTCGAGTTTTACATTTTGAAGAAGAAAAAAAAGACGTTTTATTCATTTTGTTTGTTGGACAAATGGGTAAGCTTTCCGCGACTACGTAACTGTCACATTACCGATTCAGCCAATTTGAAATCCCCATGCCAATAGTGATTACAAGTTTTTAAAATTCATAACTTTCTTATCTTATGTCCGATTTCGTTCAAACTTCAACCTGTGTGCTTCTCTGATTATTCTGCTTTCTATTAGATTAGTTTTCTTCCCCTTTAAGGAGTGAAACCATGGCAGCAAAAGTTGATTTCCACGTGGGACTAGGGGTCCATGAATATGTGCATTGATACATGGATAATGGATATACATGTACATGTACGGGTAGCTTTTTAAAAAACCGTTTACAATACTAATTGATAGCGTGTTAAAAATCGTGGATTTCTTTTCTTCAACAATACCTATGAAAAGCTACGGGGTATCGGGAGTACTGTAGGAGGGCATGTGACCCTTCCCAATCACATTCAGTGAAAAGAAAAGAAATATAACAAAATATAATATAATATAAAGGGAGGAGGGAAAGGGGAAATTGAAAGGCTGGGAGAAAGATGGTATAACCCCACCTATATCTTCCGCGGCTTATTAACCTATAACATTTTGTTAATTTGCACTTCTTCCACAGATCGGCACCCCCGCTCCAAAGATGCTGGTACTTTCTGGATTTCCGAACCTATGGTATGCCTCTGCCATATCGCGAACTATTGAATCCCTGTAATTGGAATTCCCCTTGCATAAATCGGTAGTTGATATGTCACGCGAAGGTCGAGGAAGCCCTATGACTGTGTAGTCAATTGGAAGAACCATTCTTGTTCGAAAGAAAAAGAGGGGAAAATTATTGATCGTTGTCTAACGAAAGGAACAATCAATTTAAACCCTGGTGTTGCCTGGTACGTACAAACAATCGCATGCTATACAAAAGAAAACCAAAACACTGAACCACACAGTCACCATAAGGAGCATGGTAAATACGGATACAACAGAAGTGCATTAACCTTGTACCCAAAGAATCATTGGCACTGTCCCCAAATCTCTCTCATAAATAAACATCCTTTTAGAAAAATGCGCCTTTTTCGTCTCCCGAGATACATCACCGTAAGTGGGAGGATGACCTTCCAATAAATCTCCTTTCATATGGATGCCAAAATGAAGTATGGAAGAGTAATACTATTATTATTAGGAGGGGGATCCAATTCTATGAAATTTCATCCTCGTTCTGCAGAAAATTGGAATTGATCACCACAAAATCAAAGCATTGTTCGTCGAAATTGAGAGGGCAAATCGCGGGCTTTCCGTAGAAATGACGTGTGGGTGCATGACCTTGAATCAGTTTCTGTAGTTTGATCATAATTCGATGAAACCCTCAAGAATTGGCCATTTGGCCAGGAAACTCACGCATCGACATGTTTCTCAATCCATTTTTCCTAAAGTATAGGGTAGCCATTTAAGGAGGGGTTTGGGGATTTAATACAAGTCAGTGTATCACTATCAAAAATAAGAAACGTGGGATGAAAAATTAAACAATAGTACCGAAAAACAAAACATACAAAGAAAGAAACAGACACACAGACATACAAACAAACAATAAACCAAACAGACAAACGAGTAAACGAACAAGCAAACAAACAAAACCGACGTCCTTTGAGCCTCAACCCCTTTACATCGCAAAAGAAACTTCCGGGTACGCCATTGATTCGGTATTACCACCGTAATGGCAAATTAAGATCCATTAGTTATGAGAAAACATGAATTTACGTTGCATGCATCGAAAATAATTAATTAGGCCAAAGCTTAACAGATAACAAGAGCTCTTCTAATCTGACAAAGTCTCCTCAAGACGGACATCTTGTTTTATTTGTTTCGCAAATAGTCTGGTCTAGCAGATAACGCTGATATCTATAACACTTCATCTCAAATGCAGCTATAGGCAGATAACTATTTTGGGGGGTTAATATCACTGTAATATAGTGACGTAACTAATGTTACCTGTAAATACATGTTAAATTACTAAACGAGCAGAATTTTCGCTACTTTTATATATATTACCTCCATGGGGGGGTATGATTGCCTTTGGATATGAAAATTATACCTGCAATGACTTCGACAAAATATCTGACCAATTTGCGTACTTAAATAGTACGCCTGTCCCTCGTTCTCAGTGGGATATAAGCCTATGTTTACTTGTAGATCAATTATCTGACAATCATTTAGTTTATTCGTCAGTCATTCGTAAAAATGTTACAATGCAGGTCAATATGATCAGGGACCTACATTTTTGTACCTACATGTACTGTCTCTGGTATAAGTTTGTCAAAAAGTAATACACTCAAACCTGCTTTAGCGACCACCTGTATAGAAAGACTACCTGTCTACAAAGACCACATTTTTTGTTTCCCTTGAAAATGGTTTATCATTGAAACATGTACTAAAGGAACCTGTACATAAAGACCACCTGCCTATAAAGACCACTTTTTCTAGTGTCCCTTGAGTGGTCTTCATAGACAGGTTTCACTGTAATAGTGTCATGAGAGAATCACCGTGGTATATTGGTAAAGGCTCCTGACTCTCATACGAGAGGTCCCGGGTTCGAATCGATCCGTGCTCGGTGCTAACATCCTTGCCCTGGGACAAATGTACATTATGTATTGCCCACATCGGCACTGCAGTAAATAGTCATCTGACAATGCTTGGGTAATCAATAATAATACTTGCAGGGCCCGCAGGATGAGTAGTATTGATACTGATGGGACTACCCTGGGTAAATTAGACCTTTGAGTGTGTGTGTGTGTGTGTGTGTGTGTGTGTGGGGGTCCTTTCTTCTGTTTAGGGAATATCAAGCCTATACATGTATAGTTTGTATGTTCGCTATATTGAAACGGAATCTATTTCGAAACCGAATCAAATGACTTGGAAAAATCGATCTCAACACCAAGTTCACAACCAATAAATTATGACATATTTTTTTCCAATTGCTTTCTCTTTTTAAACATTAATATATCTTCCTTTAAAAAAACATTAGCCTGGTTGCGTGCAAAAGGTAATAGGCATCGGATACTAAACCAATGGATCACACATGAGTGTTTAACTAGGGATAGAGTAAGGGAAGAACATGTGGTATTCATAGTCAATTTTCTCATGAATTCATGGACAAACTGGTTATGAATTTTGGAACAACACACAGTGATGAAGAAAGACATTACCACAAATAAGTATAGAAAAACTAATTAACATTATGATAGCGGAAGTGAATTTAAGAACACCATGTGCGGAGGCGAAGCTCGTGGGTTTGTGCGGTATCCCTTTTCCTTTTCCTAGCCAGTTTCCTTTTATTTTGTATGGTATAATAATTTTTTGAACCGAAGACAAAAGTACTTTAAAGGCTATTAAAGGGCAATCAGTTTCTTAGGGATGACATTGTGAATTCATAACTCCACAAATGCGCAACATAGGCAATTGAATATTGCTGAACGGTGAGGGACTGTCATCATCATTACACATTAATATCATTCTTATTAATTAGATTATCTACATCTGCTTGTATACAGTATACAAAGCAAGTATTTATCGGCCCAGATGTGGCGTTCAGTTAAGAATTTAGTGGGGCTGTCTCTGTATTCTAGCTCACCCCTTCCACCCTTCTTTTTATTCGGGGGCGTTTATCGAATTCTAGTTACCTCCTATACGAATTTCAAAAAGTTCAGTCAGGTCGAAAAAGGAGGTGACTAAACTGAAGGCGAGGTTCATTTGATGTATGTCAACAGTGAATCAAAAGTCACTGCTTTACAAGTGCATCCATGCATCATTTTCTGAATAAATAATGACTGCATTTTGCACAATTCAATTTATCAATGAGACCTTGGTCACACCATGCGCCCCGCCTCCAAATAATAGTAGGCTTCATGTACATAGGACGGGATCATGTGGAACAAGGAAATGCAAATGCATGATGAAGATAAGGTTTCGATGCGATGTGTCGCTAATTATGCAAATAATCAAAAGATTTCACGTCTCATTCAAAGATATCATTTTAATGGCCATCTTCATTTTTAGGACATTATTTTAAGTTCGATCTATCTATATAGCTTTAGTTGTTGAGGCGATATAATTGAGTGCTAGATAGAAGTTGATCTACAGCGAGGGGGAGAGAGAGAAATACAGACGGATAGAGGGGGGCTGCCTATCTGTGGAACAAATGCAAATTAACTAAGATATATGTGCAGTTATAACATCTTTTCCCCGGCCTTTATATTTCATCTTTCCATTTTCCCTCTCTTTAACCGCATATATTTCTTTTTTCCCCCGCTCGAAGTTGATCTACAGCGAGGGGGAGAGAGAGAAAGACAGACAGATAGAGAGAGAGAGGGGGCGTAGAAATAGAATGTAGGGAATGGTAGGACTAGGAGCTGACAGGCTGAGAGAGAGAGAGAGAGAGAGAGAGAGAGCTGTTTATAAAATAAAAATTACTTTTGTCTTCATCACAAGCAATAGCAAAGAGATACTAAACTCCTTGGCAATGGTATGTTCTAGAGAGGAAAATGTAACGTTTGAGTTCCCAGTTCTACTACTTCTATCAAGTTTAGTGTAAGCAAATTGCATGAATTAAAGTCTGTCTGCACTAGTTTCGTCAGGAGGGATTAGACCACCCAGGCGTGGTCACTGACAGGTGGTTGTCTCATCAACTCAGCTCTCAATTAACATAAGAAAAAGAGGACCATGGGACCAACGGGTACCGCTTAGGCATTGTTTTCTATATAGAGGGAGCAAGTAGCTACAAGTAGTGCAGTGGGGCTTTAAGTAGCTCCTTGAGACTACAGAGTAAACATTTACCAAGCACTATGTTGGCAGAACCATGAAGCTAGAAGCATGTGTTATGGGTGAACCAGGTCAAGGATAGTGAAGGAGAGAATGAGAATGAGAAACAAAATTGCTGACGGTGAAGAAAGAAAAAAAAATGACTACCAAGTCTGGTAGACATGCAGGTACATAAACTTGGAAATGGGAAATATTGCACTACATCCTCCAGTCACATGATCCAGTCAAGTGAAGCAAACAGAAACCAAAAGACAGTGTTGAAACAATAGACCACTGATTACTGACATACATTACTTGAGGTGGCAATATTGAGGTGGCAATTAATATATAATTACGAGATGTTTGGGCTAGGAGGTTTTATGCATGGGAGAGGGGGAGGGGGGAGGGGGGGGGATGAATGGACGACTCATTAATAGAAATGTACATCACATCTGAATCTACCTTCATTATTACAGAGGGTAAGGGCACTAAATCACTATTCTTGCATTTTGTTTAAGGGAGGGAGGGGGTGGCGATGGCACCGATTTGTAGGGAATGTCGAGAGTCATGGGGCGAAAGGAGAGTTGGCGAGGCGTTAACCATGAAGAGGGGATGGGGGGGGGGGCGGGGGTGTTATGAGGCAGCAGCGGAGGGACTTGAAATCACTTAGAAAGGACTTTTATTAAGTTGGCAAAACGTGAGCATTGCAAACGAAGAGGTTATTTACCGGCACATTAATCGTCATGACTGCCTACATTCGATCTACACCCCACCCACCCTGACCATGGCATAAACAAACAAATGAAATAAATAATAAATAAACAACATTAAAGTTATAAAAAAAAACATTAAAGTAACAACTATAATTTTATATTTAACTTTCGTGTACCTCATTTGCACTGGTAAGATTCAGCCTATAGAACATGGGCATATAAAGGAAAGCCGTGGCGAGCCCAACGCCGATGTAGGCGAAGGCGAACATCCAGTACATGCAGCCATAAACGTAGTTCTCCGCCGGTGTCCCCAGAAACGTGATGGCGGAGATGAAACTGGCGACGAGCGAGAAGGCGACTGGGATGGGGCTCATGGCGCGGTCGGCCATCAGGAATTCCCTGGTCGTCCGCTGCCGACCCCCGGTACAAGCGTGGTAGACCCCAATGCCGGCGGAGATAAGGAGCATGCCGGAGAAGATGACATAGTCGGCCGCCGAGAAGGTCATATCCGTTCTTTCCGACGACATCGTGCCCGTGGTCAACGACTACCACGCTCGCAGATTTTAGAGCAAAGTCACTTAGAGACGACAGATACGATCGTTAGTAGAGAATGGTGTCGATGAAGCTGTGCGATGGAACGACATCAATGTCCAGGACCAACTTCGAGTTCGACGATCGAGGAAAGACGAACACTGATCGACGACTGATCCGATCGTTGAAAAGTTGACAGCTGAAGTGTTTATATCCACGTATACACTAACCACCCAGCTGACAAACCTAAAAAGAGGCGTTAGGGATTCAGCTGTCCACTTGTCTTGTACAACTATAACCATCTATTGTCCTGGTAATGAAATATACAGCAGTGCCACAGCCACGCTAATCCCCCCTGCTACGAAGATGACAGCAAGAAAATGTATATTCCAACAGCAGCTATAATGCTTCTCTCTCCCCAGCTAGGTTCGAAAACAAATACAACCGTTCATGAAGTATACCACTTTGAACCACTTTTGCCACCCCAGTGATCTTACGGACGCGGCATAGAATGCCCTTTCAGCGTATGACGTCAATTCATGAACTCTGCTCCCAAAGCTAGCAAAGTCGTTTTGGGTCGCCTTCAGATCAACTCTGAACTGACCAATCCCAAACGAGGACGCTCTTTCACCGAAGCCCGAGGCGCGGAGAGCCCACTTTCGTCATAATAAAAGAATACAGGCTGAGAGCGGCTACGATTTTCAATCAAGAACTGACTGCTTTTGTATGCCTTTGACATATGTACACAAAATGCATTCACGAATATCACTATACTCTCGGCATAACAAACCTATTAATTGTAGCTCTGAATTGAACTTTTTGCAAGCTGGCCAACCAATCTAGATGATAATGACACGGGGTCGATACGCTATTAAAAGGACGCTGTTGACATTAAAAAAAAGGTCATTAATACAGAGACGGAGGATTTATTAATATTATTGTGAATGGAAGATTCATGGTAGTGCGTTATCCTTAATCGTGTTTTTTTTTTCTTGTTAGAAACCAAAGCCTGAAGCAAGTTCTGGTCGTGCGATTGCATTGTGAAAGAAACGTTGTGGAATCGATCAGAAAAGGTAGATCATCTAGCATACAAGTATTGGTGTACGGTTCTGGAATCATCAAAATGATAAGAAATTTGGCCCGGTCTTGGTAAAGTTACAAGCACTGTACACAGAAAGATGTATATGGGACTACGCGACCACGTGCGCGATCTGTTTGGTCCCAATAGATATAATAATTTACCAAATATATCAATTAGTAGGCGGTTTCCTGGCAAAATTTGTATCATCACGTATTAGTCAAAACATATTCTTTCACATGATTGGTATAATGAGAGCTTCCATTTCATTTTTTGAGAGAGGGGCGTTTCCAAAACTGGCCTTTACCTTTAACCCGGCATGGCCAGCTGATGATACAGTCTATCGATACAACGATGCATATAGATTATAGGGTAAAGAGAGGAAAATCAATGCGAACGGTTTCTTCATTATTTATTGTTGTTTTTTGTTCAAGAAGTTGGAACGTCTGTGAAATCACAATCATAATGGCGGTCTATTATCTTTGATTCAATAAAGATCCGCGTTAATACACGTTTATAGTTAACCATGGACCGACGATGGCATCTCTCTAAGTTATGTAAATAAGTAACAAAAAACGTCCAGCGAGAACGACAATGAATGACGTATAGTCTCAAAACATGCGGGCCTACACTGTATATGATACCTATTGGTTTAATTGCACCAAGCTGAACGAAACAAATTTAAATGTCCCACTTGTTCTAGCGAGTGGTCAGGTTACACAGGGAGGTGAGACTATTACCTCCCTAGCTTACAGAACCAATGGTCTTTTGTTGATTTGCCAGGTAGCTTAAAAACAACAAAGAATCGCTGACGAAATTCAAAAAAGGGAAGGATTTTGACCAGGGACCAAAATCAATAAAGGGTCCGCATGCAAGTAGACCGTGTATTTGTGTTTTTTTAATCTTTTGAGAGAAAACAGAGAAATCGGACAGGGCTTGGTCTATGTCGTTTCGTTACATCCAATAACGTATGTGTACAACCAATAAAAGGCTCTTCTCATCGGAGTGAAAATAAAGTTAAGTAGAAACATTTCAGAGCTAGAAAGGCCCAGTGATTTCAAGTCTTTACAAGTAAATTAGTAATATACAATTCGTATCTTTATAACTAGATAACTAGATAACAGGACAAAAAGAATATTAAAAAAATGATTTTAAAAACAATTAAAATAATCAATTAATTGGTAATACTGACTATATAGAAATCGAGATTAAGTAATACGTCTTAGTAAGGTTCACACATTTCAATACGCTAACGAGATTGTTTTACTCTTAGGTTGGTTTTTATGAAAAGACTTTGCTAAAAATGCTTTTTCTGTGTTTGAGGATGGAGCTTTGGTTCACTAAACAACATTATGGAAACTATAACTATTTGTTGCCATGGTAATTTTGTTTAAATGTTTTTTTTTTAACACAAAAAGCGCTATTTCATCGGTTGCACGTACCAACCCTTGTTCCACAACCAACTATTTCGTTGAATTTATGCAATATGCCAAAAGATATACATTTAAGATAATGAGCACAAAACATGAACAGCTCGTTTAATTAAACAAAACTGAACATACAAGAAGAAGAATCAGTGGACTCATTTGGTTTACTTTCACGAGAAATTCGAAATGTGAGCTGGAACAAGGAGTCACGTGTTTGTCACAAAGCTGATCTATATCTAGTTATAATGCCATTCCATGAAATTCGTGTGAAAGTATAGTTCAAGTTTATTTGGTCCATAGCTCTGGAATTCGGAATAAATTGACGTCTGCATGCATGCAAGCGACCATGACCTGTAACCTTCTTTGACCTAGTTTGGGACAGACGTCACTCGCCCAAGGGAAAGCCATATCGGGTACAACTAAAAAGTGGCATTGACAGCTGACCCATTTTGGGGCTCGGAAGTATACCACTTACTTAAAAAACAAAACTATATCAACTGAAAGAAAACAAAAACAAAGAAACAAAAATACTTTAGAGGAAATAATTTACCGTTTGGCAAGGTCTTTGGTCACGAAAAGTACAGTTACTTATGTTAATATAGGACAGCCGAGTAAATTAAGGACAAATTCGTTACAATTTGTTTTTAAATTATAATTTTATTGCTAGTTTGATGGTAATTTTCGACTATTAAACTGGTCAGCATTTCATCCCGTTACACTTGACCGTGTACGTGGGATAGGGCCCTACAAAGTGAGAAAAACACATTGACATACATTTGGGACACACATCATAGAGGGCGCTTGTAGATAAAACGATAAAGCCTCAGGGGTAGGTCTGCCGTGGCGTTGGGTCAAGGAGAGCCACCTTTTCTGTTTTTTTTTAAATTGGTATTATTATTCATTCATTTCTTTGTAGTTGTTGCTTGCTTGTGCTACTTGTCATAGTTTTTTGGGACACATGATTCCTTTTGTGTTGTTTCTCGATACCCCCACCCCTCCCCCCTCACCCCTCGTCACCTTCACCTTTGGAACAAAATTACACCGATTTCAAAGAAATCAACTCAAGGGCAATTTCAAAATCCCATTGTTTATACCAACAGTGAGAAATCATCTTCAGGTTACCCTTTACATCGTTGCATTGTTCGAACATTTCAATAGGGGGATGCAAAAGGCTCCTGAAATGGACCGGTTTACTGACATATTGCGATATAATACAGCGAAGAACAACCTGCAAGCTTGTCCAAGCCTTGCCTGACATAGTAACATATAATGTATGCAGCCCGGATTCCCAATTATTGTAGTTCATTCATTAATAACATGTTAATGAATAGCTCGTCACAACAGGTCCCTAAGGAAGATACATCTATAACTTTTGTTAGTAAACCGCTTTATTGCCTATAGGATTTTTTCTCGAAAGGCTTTGCGATTAAGTTCTTGTTCCTTGTTAGAATTGTTTGGAAGTGGACAACCCCTCATCTTTTGTATAAAATCTGCCTCTGGATCCCTCTAACAGGCGGGTCAACATAACACTCATCCTTTCCTGAACTCATAGTCGATGAAGGCTTTTAAAAACATGGGTTAGTCATTACACATGTCTAGTGGCACAGGAAGATACTCGAATAGTACGTGAACCCCGCCGTTAAAGTCATTAAAAAGCACTTTCTTCGGAGAGCGGATCCAGGGTACCGAATTCGAATGTTCGGGGGCATGCCTTCCTTTTTCCTAGTCATTTCCTCGCACGAACACGTAAGTTGTCTTATCTTTCCTTTTAAAAATAGGCCTAGAGCCACGACTGCTGTTACTCGAATAGTACATGAACCGCAATAAAATCATTTACAATTTCCCATTGTTGCAATCGTGAATTTAGGCTTAAGTATATGATGGGCCTTCTGTTTTTTAGCCAATTCTTATTGCGCGAACGTGTACATTTTTTAAAAACATTCCTCTTTGATAAAAAAAAAAAACACGAAGAAAAATATTCCAAATTCGCCGTCACCACCTCTTTTCTTTTGTATCTCTAAAGTAGGCGGTAGGACCATCACTGCACAAAAACATGGAGTTTTCTAAAGGAACAGTTGAGTTCTTGTTTAAGACTGCAAATGCCTTCAAAGTGCATGGTTATTGCTCATATTCTTATTTATGACATTTCTAGTGCCCTTTTAGGACCTAAAATTGCTATGAAGGTAATTTTAGACCCCAAAATGTGTATAATTTAGATTAAATCCGATCATTCCAATTCAGCTCCACTTCCAAAAAAATACGGTGACCGTTAATTTAATATTTTAATAATAGTAACAATACACGGGCCGGCTGGTTGTGCGTATAATATTCCAACACGAAAAGGCCAACAAAGAGCCAACATTGGTATTGGCTGGAATAAAACATATAAGGCGCTATCTCGTTTTTTCAACGGCTGGTTCAAAATTATCGAATATTTGTGGGGCCCCACAAATATTAGAAATGGTTATATTTATTGATATTTCAGCCGTCTCTGAACCGATTTTGATCAAACGAAGATGATTTTGTCATTTGAATTGTATGCTCTTTCAAATTTGACATTCAGTTTTTCATTATCTCACCCAAAAAAAAACATTTTGTGTAGCGCCCTCTATACTAAAACTCAACTATCCCTTTAACTTTCCATTTTATTAAATAGCTAAATAATCATTCATTGCCCTCTTTTTTGTTGGGGGAGGGGTGTTCGTGTTAAAACAATGATTGCACACAAAACAACCAAAACCATTAAATAAGAAACGTTTAAAGTGTTAACTTTGCTAAACTAAAAGTAAAAATTATCAGCGCTTCCTTCCATATTTATTTCATAAATCTTTTCTCTTTTGCTTGCTTGATTGTCAGAGATTTGGAAATGTGAATCAGCATATTTTTTTTCTTCGTTCCCTTTTTTGGGAAGGGGGGGGGGTGGAATTTCCCCTAATATGACATCCTGAGCTGCCCCTGCTTGGCGGTTGCTCATATCCCATATGTATTTAACATTGGAGAATCTAATGAAAAAACACAAGTGCAACTTTCATCTCAGTGACTAACTTCCCGAACGGAAATGGTGTTTTTCACATTTTCATGAGATAGACATTGCTAAGAGTAAAACCGGTAAAGGGTAATCATTCTGGTAGCGGTATAATGACATGAGATGAACTTGAAACACAACACAGTCATGTGCAGAAATGAAGAAAGCGAACACAGTAAATGAGGTGTTTATCGTCTTTTGCCCAAGTGCTATACTGCAGTCAGTTTAAAGGTACTGTCCCATGTCCCATTTGCAGCCAACATCAAATTCTGTAGAACTTTGCAGGAATTATGAATATGTCACGTATGTCCTATCTGTGACATTTAAACGTTAGCAGTGTCCTAGTATTCAAATCATGCAAGGAAACCTGTTTACTTTCTAGACTTCACTGTCAGTCACTATCGAGTGACTGACTGACTTCTTTCTTTCTTTGGTAATAACATACATAAAATGAGTTGTAACCCACCATTTGTAATGGCCAAAATTAAACTGATTGAATCTTTGCGCAGCATAAAACGTACACTATCGGTAAAAGGGTCTGAAAATCAGACTATTTACTGAAATGATTGCAATCCCTAAAGTAGATTCGAAAACTAACGGTCGTTATTTTCCCACAAAAAGATATTTTCAAGCCCTTTCGTTTTGAGGGAAGTTCTAAATGAGTATTATCTTTCAAATGCCGGTGGAATTTAACATTTTCATTTTTGTTTGGCCTGCAAATGGGACATAGTACCTTTAGCGCTAAAATTTATCCTGTATTTTATTTCCTCATATCGTCAATTATTCATATTCGGATACTGATTCTGAATTCATGATGGCAAGTTCACATGATAAGCAGCAATTCCCTTTCCATATAGTGAATAATGATGATTTTTTTTTGATTTACACAGACCTATTCGACTTGAGGATGAAGCTAACACCCCTGCCAATTCATTTGATAATTCTGTTATGGACAACATCAACTCTTCACTTGAAGAACTAGAATTTGACTTTGATTTTGATGATCCTGCTCAACGCAACGTTTCTGAATAATAACTGTTAATCAGTTTCGTGATGTTGAGAAAGAATTTCGTAATGATACTTTATCCTTGCTTCATTTGAATATTAGAAGTTTGAATAGGCACTTCGATGATCTACTTTCGCTTCTTGATAAGCCCTCACAAAACCCATTATCCCTAACTGGTCTTACACAAACCTGGTTAACTTGTGATTCCAACCACCCATACTCTATTGATAACTACGATTTTATTCATAAAAATAGGCAAGGAAGACTGGGTGGCAGCGTTGCTTTATATATACTTAAAAAACTGAATTATACCGTTCTAGATAATCTCTCAACATGCAATAATATTATAGAATCCCTTTTTATTGAAATCGTGATTCCCGGTAATAAGAATGTAATAGTCGGCGTGATATATCGACCCCAAGTTCGAATGCACATGAATTTTTATTGTATTTATCTGACATATTACAAAACGCTTACTTCAACAATAAAGTTTTTTTTTGATGGGTGACTTTAATATAGACCTGTTAAAGCACTTACATAGCAATGTTTCTCGAAACAATTTTGTCTGCTTCTTTCTTGCCACTTATTTCCAAGCCAACTCGTGTTGCAAATACATCTGCTACTTTAATAGATAATATTTTTTCTAATGTTACTCCACATTTTTATTCTTACATTATTCTTTCGGACATATCTGACTATTACCCCATTGTGACTCACTACACGGTTTCACAGCCATTAAACAACAATGGTCCTTACCCAAGTAGACGTAAAATAACTGTATAGAGAATTTAGCTCGCCTTGGCGCTAATCTCGAAAATACTGATTGGTCTAGTGTTTATTCCAAAAATGAAATTAATTGTTCATATGAAATGTTCTCTAGATACTAACATGCCGAAGCAAAAAGTCAAACATAGTTATAAGAAAACGCCCAAACTCCCTTGGATTTCTAAGTCTATATTGCGATCAATAAATCGGAAGAATAACCTTTATTATAAATATAAAACAAAAGGCACTGAGCAATCCAGGAGAAAATCTACATCCTATAATAACATTTTGATTCGGATTATTCGAAATTACTTTGTAAATCGTTTGAAACTTTTCAAAAATGATATGCAAAACACTTGGAAGGTAATCAAACAAGCAATGAACCAAGTTAATAATAAATCTGAGGTAAATATGATCAAATTTGATATTATGAGATTGTTTAAGACTCTAAAGATATAGTTAATATTTTTAATACTTATTTTTCTTTCGCCTTCAAACAAATTTTTTGGGGAGTTTTTAGGCCCTCACAATCCAAATTCTATTTTCCTTTTTCCAACTAATAGGCAAGAAATTATGAAAATTGTTTTTAATCTGAAAGAAAAGAAAAGTTCAGGATATGATGGAATTAATAATGTCATACTAATATCCATTATTCCCTTTATTGTAGATCCATTGGTTCACATCTTTAATATATCACTTCTACTTTGTCAATTTCCTAATTCTATGAAAAAAGCTAAAATTATTCCCCACGGTTATTTAAAAAGGGTGATAAACTGGTTGGTAACTACCGCCCGATTTCTTTATTATCTTCATTTTCTAAAGTTTTGGAAAGAATAATCTATATCCGGATGATCTCCTTTTTGAAGAAATATGATGTATTTTCAAACTTCCAATTTGGTTTTAGAGAAAAGCACAGCACCGTTCATGCTTTAATGTCTTTTGCTTAGAAGGTTGCCCACGCAATTGATACATCGTCAGTCACACACTGTAGGTATATTCCTGGACTTCTCCAAGGCCTTTGACACGATCAATCACGAAATTAACTTTACAAACTATCTCACTGTGGTGTACGCGGAAAGGCCTTGGAGTGGTTCAGGAGTTACCTCTCTAACAGACAGCAATATGTACACTTAAACGAGCATGCATCTGAATTATGCAATATTAGTTGTGGTGTCCCACAAGGTAGTCTGCTAGTCCCGCTTCTCTTTATTCTTTATATAAATGATTTTTGTAAAACATCTAACTCCCTTTCTACATGATTTTTTTTTTTGCCTTCAAAAATTTGAAAAAAATTCACCACTACCCCTTGAGCGCCAGGAGGGTTGGGGTTGGGGGTAGTGAGCACTTTTTTTTTGCACCCGAAAATTGGAAAATTGGAAAATCGCGCCGGCCGAAGATTCGCTCAGTGGGGGGCACGTGCCCCCTGTGCCCCCCTGGATCCGCCACTGATACATTGTTGGAAAGAGTTCTATTGATGCAAAAGAGAGTTATTCGTATTATCTGTAATGCCCCCATACGCTCCCATACTGATCCTCTGTTTTTTTTAAATAACATCTTAAAAATTAAGGCTTTGTACTTATTCCAGCTCGGTCAATTTATGTTCAATTGCAATAGTGGTATACTGCCTTCTGTGTTTAATGATATGTTTCTTAAAAACCATGCTGTTCATAGATACCCTACCTGACAATCCGATGAGTTTCACTTACCTCTTTTGAGAACATGTTCTGCACAGAACACGTTTATTTTTCAAGGCCCTAAATTTTGGAATACTCTGCATAACGATTTGAAAACTTCCCCTTCACTAATTGCTTTAAAAAAAAGTTAAAATTTTCCTTTTTACAATCATATAATATTTAGAAATTTATTGTGGTAGAACATCTCATTCCCAATTTTTTTTTCCTCTTTTCTTCTGCCCATCTCCAAAAAACAAAACTACTTGCCATCATGTTCTTGCTCTTTTTGTTTCAGCTATCTTAAGGATTTTGTGCGCTCCCTATATTTCGTGCTCGATCTCTACAATTTTCCTTCTCATTCTCTTCTCCTTCCCTCCAAACGCAGCCCACATTTTTTCTTTTCGCCTCCCTTTTTCCTATTTTTTTTCCTGTTCTTTCTTCGTCATGTAATTTTATACGTCTTCTTGTTTACAGTCATTACGTGTTTTAATAAATGTTGTCTCTGTTGGCCGCTATTCTTCTCTGATTAATTATGTATTCCATACTCTTTTCATACTCATTATTACCTAAGGGGTCCACAATTTACAAGCTCTGCTTTTCAGTCGACCTCTCCATTTCCTCAAAATATAAATGCAGTTAAATTTAATATTCAATTTTTGTCTTCCTCAAATGTATAAATTACTGTTAAGATTTGTTTATTACAAATCTAACTATGTTTTGTATACATTTTACATTGTATTCGTTATTATGTATTGTATTTTGTTGGAAATGAAAAAATAAAAATGAAATGAAATGAAAACGTACGGCCAAGCCGTAAGCGCCACGTAATGCCCTTTTAAAAACGGGAAGTCCACCCAGATATTATCTTGGTTTTTTAACAAACCAGAAAAAATGAGCAAAACAAATTAGTGAAAGTTTGAGCAATATCCGATTAAAAATAGGAAAGTTATGAATATTGAATTTGTCATCGGTGTAACACAAATTGGCAACACTGTGATGTATCTTAGGAGCTCCTCTCCTATTCGCTCTGTACAGAGACTTTCGTAAACTTTCATTTTCTCACTTATTGATGACAGAATATATTCGTTTCGTGGCATTTGTCATGGTACTACATGGTAGAAACGGCCAATTTTTAGGATGACCTAATGTTGTCGAGTTCATAACTCAATGTACAGTATAGCTATTGAGCAGCCCCTATTTGTTTTTTACGGCGCCGTAGTGAAAAAAATACATACAAACAAAGAAATTAGTCGTATATACGTAGGGTCATGGTTTTGCTTTACATTGCTGCAGCAGATAAACTTATGATTGAATATTTCATGATCTACTGTTTAACAAAATGGCAATATAATTGACGAGAGTTAAGTAATTAGTTCCAACCGAGAGTGATAACACTACAAAGTTTCGTGCTAAAATAACTGAAAATTTCACGCTCATGATTTAAAAACCTGCTTGATTATTATTTTTTCTGTCTGTTTTATGATGTATGATTTAAAAACCTGAACCAAGTATGTTAATTTCCTGACACTGTCTTCAAGTTTACCATTAATCTTTCAACGTGATAAAAGAGTAGAGAGTGAAACATTTTAAAAAATAATATTGTAAGAACAAGAACGAAAGTTCTCCATTCTATGAACTGTTTATATATGAGCGTAGATGGGGCTATTCAATAATTATGGAGATTCAGTCGCGATCGACAGGCCAGTCATTCATTGGTCTCTGGCATTTTATTTTAATTAAATTATGATCCGGTCCCCTCTGTCTGTCTGTCTGTCTCTCTCCTGACTCCTCTCTCTCTCTCTCTCTCTCTCTCCCTCTCTCTCTCCTCTCCTCTCCGCCTCTGTCTGTCTTTCCTCTCTCTCGCTCTCTCTCCCTCTCTCTCTCTCTCTCTCTCGCTCTCTCTTTCGCTCTCTCCTTCTCCCCTCTCTCCCTCTCTCTCTCCACCCTCTCTATCTCTCTCCCCTCTCACCTCTCTCATCATCCCTCTCTTCTGTTTTCTTTCTTCTCGTCCTATAACGAAGTCCCTCGTTCACCAGTCCCACAGAAATGTCATCCTTGTTTTTTTTTGTATATCCGTGACCTTGTATGACCTTTTAACCTATTACCCCATACAGCTCGATTGAAATGACAACAAAAATAAACTCGAACGTAAGTTCTGGTAAAACCGACCCAAAAAAAAGTTATGGGAGCTTTCTCACTCTATTCCTTCCAGTGGACTGCGGGAAAATGGGAGGGGGGGGGGGGCACTCGTATTCCCGTTGGTTTGTATTTCCAAAGGTTCATGATAATAGATAATTCGAACAGTTCGTAACTCCGAAGGTGCGTAATTCTGAAGATTCGAAATTTCAAAGGTTCGAAATTTCAAAGGTTCGTAATTCTAAAGGTTAATAAATCCAAAGGTAATCGTTATTCTAAAGGTTAATAATTCCAAAGGTTCGTTATTCTAAAGGTTAATAATTCCAAAGGTTCGTAATTCTAAAGGTTAATAATTCCAAAGGTTCGTAATTCTAAAGGTTAATTATTCCAACTTGACAGGTTCGTTATTCTAGAGGTTCACAATTCAAAAGGTTCTCAATTCTGATAGTTCGTGGCACAGAAAGTTCATATACCATACGTTCGTATTAAATTCACAAGGTTCACAAGTCCAAAAATGTTCGTATTTCTGAGGTTCTTTATTCGGAGAGTAGGACTTGTTATTTTGAAGGTTCGTAATTTCGAAATTGTGATAGGAATTCTTTTTCGTTTTCCCTTTGCAATTATCAATCCAATCTTATTCCGAAATTACGAACCCTCTTTCTGAAGCCTAGCCCCTCCCGTTTCCCCTCATACACTGATCATACTGATGACACCCATATCCACAACTTGGTGTAAATACTATTTTTTGAGTTTCCTGGGGAAGGAACCATCGACATGATCAATGTCTGGGTGATGTATTCTTATACTACTCGCTCCAGACAGACGCCTAGATGACCTAGATCGATGAACTTCGCCTTGGCAAGTTCTGTGTGCCCCTTAGCAGTCTGTTAGGTCGGGATCCGCTCGCTATTCATAAGGACTGCTATTCATAGTTTGAGAAAAGGGTCATTATTCATAAGGGTCATTATAGGTCCCTATTCATAATACGAGAAGAGGGGCGCTATTCATGCTATCCGTATTATGAACAGCGGTCCTTACCAGTAGTTACCCCCAATATAAATTATGAATAGCGCCCCTTCTTCATGTTTATGAATAGCGATCCCGATTTCGTATTATGAACAGCGGTCCTTATGAGTAACGGTCATTATGCCTTTATGAATAGTGACCCCCTTTCCGTTTTTTATGAATAGCGACCCTCACCTCACCTTTTAATGAATAGCGGTCCTTATGAATAACGGTCATTATGTCTTAATGAATAGTGACCCCCTTTCCGTTTTATGAATAGCGGTCCTCATGACTATCGAGGTTACCCCGTTAGGTCATGGGATGACGAGAAAGAAGGAAAAAAAGGCTCTGTTATTCATATTCCTTTTACCATGTTTACCATGCATCTTATTCTTGATCTATCACAGTTGTAGATAAACGAGTCCGTGAAGCATTTTCTGGGTTCTTGTTGTTCATTGACACTCGGTGATTCAATAATCATTTCCCAGATTCCACAGGCAACACAACAACATTTTCGTTCCTTACAGTCCTTGTTGCCAAATTATGCGACAAATTTGGACCCTTTGATTTTTCCACGATCATGGTATCTTTAAAGTAACCCAAAGCAAATAAAAAAGGAAACTGTGTTTGGACACTCCAACAGTCATGAAAATGATAAGGCCTAATTATCCAAATTTGTCAAAAATCCATTGTTCACACTACAACACACAAACTGCAAATATTTATAGCAGGACAAAAAATAGTATTTAAGCCTATCTGCACTAGTTTGGCCAGGAGGGATTAGACCTCCCTGCGTGGTCACTGACAGATGGTTATCTCATCAAATCAGCTCCAATTAACATAAGAAAAAGGGGACCATTGGAGACCAACGGTCACCACTTAGGCATTGTTTGCTCTATAAAGGGCGCAAGTAGCTATAAGTAGTGCAGTGGGGCTTTAAAGCCCCACTGCACTCCACCCAATGCAAACAGCTCCAGCCCGTTGCTTGAATGATGTCGCGATGACCTCATGCGCAGGTTCTGTTGTTTGGAACCAGTAACCGAGACAACGAGCGAATATGACGTTAGCTCTTCGGTACTCTATAGCAGTGGCGGATCCAGGGGGGGGGGCGGGCCCCCTTCCCCATAAAAACAAAACAGGTAAAAGCACCAAGTTTGTAAAAAAAAAAAAAGAAGATGGACCCCCTCCCCTGGCGCTCAAGGGGGGGGGGTGGTGATTGAAAAAAAAATAGCACCCCCCCCCCCGTTGAGCAAAAAAAAAATTGTGCTCACTACGTTATATTGCCTACAGAAATCATGTTTGGATTAGGTAAGATATGTTAATGTCATAATTATTTTAGTAGGTGAGGACAAGGCTAGGGAGATGTGAGTTGGTCTAGCGGTAATGTCCGTGGTCAGCTCCCTGTTCGGCTACAAACTGATTCTGATCGGACCCAAGTTCGAAACCGAGTCACGTCTTTCGGATAGTGACGTGAAAGGTTGGTCCCCAGACGTAAATAGTCATATGTGATTGATACTTTTTTTCCATATTTCTTTTTTATTGATTCCAAAACAATACAAATCAATCTTAGGAATACCAATTATTTTTCATCTTGACATAAGTTAATACATTTTCAATTCATAGATTGTACGATTGATGAAAAAAAATGAAATCAGTTGGAACATAAAACAAATAACCCCACCCAACCAAACACACCACTACCCCAAACAAACAAAACAAAAAACACTGCACACACACAAACATACCCGCCACCCGACCACACGTCCGCACACATACCAAACATACCACGTGTGTATATTGGGTCTTTAGAGACGTGTATCAATCAGATATGATTATTTACGTCTGGGGACCGACCTTTAACGTCACCATCCGAAAGACGCGATTCAGTTTCGAACCTGCGTCCTCGGCTGAATCAGTTTGTAACTTCCACTGTTAGCTGGATTACAGGCGCACGCCACAACGCCTAGTTGTGGCGCGCACTGTTCCTTTATAGCCTCCTCTGAATAACCAAAATTGGAGCGACATAATAATACTAATTAAGATATTAATAAATATTTAAACCAGGGTTAAAAGTTCATGAAAACTTCACTTGTTCAAACTTCTGTAAATGTAAGGCTAATTTACCCCCCCCCCCTCCCTGCACTATTCTTTTCTTCTTCCCTAAATTTCGACAGTTCTTTTTGAAAATCACCCGAAGACAATATTACGGACTTTACCCTGCACCTATACATCCAATATTTCATTGCAAAAATAATTGTGTTAAATATCTTTATTCGTGGGGAATGACCAGACAACCCTGAATGAATATCTTCCCAATCGACAGAACTTAATTCCCTTAGCTCAAACTTAGCTATTACATTCTGCCATAACCTTTGAACATGTGCACACTCCCAGAACAAGTGTAAATATGTTTCAATCTTTTGCTTACAAAATAAGCACTTATCTTCAACAAAGCCGAATCTCAATAAGTGTTCTTTAGTATATATATTTCTCCATGAAGCAGTTTATTTTGACTTTCTCTTAGTCTGTTAACAAGAATAACTTTTCTAGGCCTCCTACTAAATATCTCCCTATATATACCTCATTTGAAAAAGCAGAAAATCCCCGTCCATCGTAAATCTGGGGGAGGGGAGTGAGCACTACTTCTTCTTCTTTTTGTTTCTTTTTTTTTGCCGGGGTGGCCCATTTTCATTTTTTGTTTAAAAAAGGTAAAATTAACGTTACCATCTTTTTTGGCAAACCCCCATTCATAACACAACTACTTATATCACTATAAATAGTTTTTTACACACGTACAAAATGAAGGACCGAACCCAAACATTTCTTAGACTCAAAAGAGGAAGTATGAGACACGGAATCGAATGCTTTTTCAAAATCAACCGCAATCAAAAAACTAAAAACTTTATCATCTGAATCCTCATTAAAAAAACCGAACATATCATCAATTCAACGTACCGCTTCTCCAATATTGCGATGATTCATATAACCCGCCTGGTCTATATGTATAACTTCCTCAAGTACTCCCTTAATTCTTGTAGCTAATACCTTTGACAACATTTTGTAATCAACATTTAATAATGTAATTGGCCTATAATTTTTTTTAATGTATCGAGGGTCTTTCCATTCCCCGGAGACTTGTTTAATTTCATAGTCTTTGAGATCAAGTTACACATGTTAAATCGGTAGGCTTATTTTTGGAAATGCTCCACCGGCCCCCAAATTGAGGTATCGGTATATGTTCAGTGGCAAGACATACATATATATGTATTATATGGTCAGAATTAACATTTTCTGTTCATTACCACTACGGTCAGGCTAACAATTAAATTCAAACCATGGTTGCAAAACAGTATAGCCAGGCGGAAATAATCTTTTCAGATTGGACAGCCTTATAAACCCAACAACAACAACAACAACAACAACAACAACAACAACACAAGTCTTTGCGATCGTTATTCAATCACTTACCTCGTAAGCGCTCGTGTCACTCGTCCTGAAGAACATCGGCAGAAAACATCGTATCGTCAGAAAACCCGACAAGATGTACGCGATGCCGAACCAAATAAACAACGTCCCATGGATGTAAATCTCCCCCGGCGTCCCCAGGAACGTGATCGCCGAGATAAAGCTCGCCGTCAACGACATGGCCACCGGGATCGGGTTCATGTCGCCGTCAGCGAGCAGGAATTCGGCGGCGGTCTTCTGCTTGCCGCCGCTGAAGAAGCCGTGGTAGATCCCGATGCCGACGGAGACGAGCAGCATGAGGGAGAAGACCAGGTAGTCCCAGCCAGAAAAAGTCTTCGCTGTTTCGTCATCCATGTCGTTACTATTGTCTTAGGCAGTTAATTCGAACGGTGTTCTTCTTCTTGTTGATACTTTTCAATGTCCCATCAGAAACCAAACGAGTCACACGTTTCGCTCCTCTCACAACTCACTTCTAACTATATCGAAACACGAAGTTTGTTGCCGTTTATAAAAAAAACAAAAGTACGACCAAAGACTACCACGGTATTGTGAGGTGGTTTTCTATTTTAAAAAAAATTAAACGACTGGTAGATGCGTGCAAGACGCTCCTAGATCTTTTGTATCCGCTAGTCTTTAGTTCTCTGCACACGAATGTAACACGCTAACTATTGAAAAGAAACACCTGATCGCTGTGGAAATCAGCATTATACGAGCCACTTATTGACGCATGACCTAGTTTCATCTATTAACATCCAAATGTTTTTCGCGTTCCAGAAGATCATACATACAACACAACTCTACTCAAACGCTGAGCTCGAAAATGGTCCCGAATGTCATTATCAGATGTTGCAGACAAACTGTAAAACCAGAAGGAAATAGAGGGTACCGAAATAGAGGCGTGTACAATAGCGGATGAGCGGCACGATATTGATATGTAAAATGTGTATATACGCCGCCAAAAAGAGAATCCTTCGAGTTAAACGATTATTGAAAACAAAGCACCATTAACTTAATCATGGACTACATCCCCAGCAGTGGACCAGCGAAGCACAGGCGCACTGAATTCAAGGGAATATTACGATTCGACTACCTCGACTGTTTCAACCAAGGAGAAATGTACTAGGCAAGAACCGGACTAATGTTAAGTCAAATTTGAATGAACGCCAAACATACAACCAACAACAACAACTTCGGAGTCGTCACGTACATGTTTTTCCAGACGTGTTCATGATTTGAAACCAAGCCCTCTTCATGCTCACTCTCGGACACCTGACCTTTGGTGCTCCCCGCGCCCCCTCCGGTCCTTCTTCCCGCGGGTCGACGGAAAATACTTATACCGGAAAAATAATACCCTGGATGAGAATTAAAGAAAGGAATGGAATGTAGAATATAAAGTTCTTTTCGAGCGTGAATGTTTAAGTGGGTACGAGGCGATGGGAGGGAATGGGGAGGGGCATTGTGTTGCGCACATCCATAGTTTTGACATACGGAAGGAAAAAAAAAAGAAAGACCGAAAAAAGGAAAGAGGGAGAGTAAGAAAGACAGACAGAAGGAAAGACAAAGAGAAAGAATTGAGGAAGAGAAACAACAATCTTATTGGGTGAAAATGTCCTACCTCCTCCCTCAATTTAGTCCACTGCCAGGACTGCATGCTTCCGTGTTGCGCCCCCATTCCGTTGAGAAAATATCACACCCTCAACGCGAAAACTGAGCAAGTCTTTTCATTCAGAAAGTAGAGACACCAGGCCTTAGATAAAAAATATATATATATTGAAAACGGACAGAATCTGGACTACTCTACAAATATAAATAAAAAATAAAAATAAAAGTGAGCATCTAATGTACGAATATGAGTAAGGTAAAGATTATTCCATAGTTTTAATGATCTCGGGGAAGGGAGAGAGTTTAAAGAGGCTGCATGCATCCCCCACGCATGCACCCCTTCCTCCCAATCTCGTGTGACTATGTTTAAGAACACCTAGCATATAACGCGTGACTTCTTCATGTTGATAAAACTATCTCAGCTTGAACAATTTAAGTGTTTTTTTTAATACCAAACCTCGTGATCAAAACATCAGGAAAGTACATTCAATGTCGCGACATTTAGAACTTGGAGGAACTTTAGAAACTGGAGGAAATCGAAAGAAAAAATAAACATGCAAGCTCATCATAATGCCTCACATCGACACATGTAGTAGTGGGAGAGGGGCTATAGTACATTAACTTTTTATTTCAAATACTTTAAAACTAGTGGGTAATTTGTATTTTCAGTATCATGTTGTCACTGCGCGGTTGGTGAATGCAGAATTTACTGCTTCAGAGAGAAAGAAAAAAACTTCTGAACGACGATCATCCACAATCGAGGGAGTGGGGGTGGGGGGGGGGGTAAATAAACCCCTGTTCCAGGCCCCATCAGTTGTATATAAATGATTATAGGTGAGTCGACACAAGGGTGGCAGCACTGTTGTGATTGAAAATAATGCGTAGAACACCAAACAATGTCAGGAAGGGCAAAGCACTTCTATGGGGGCATCTTCGGATGTGGTTTTACAGCGGAGGAAAAGTACTTTTTTTAAGGAAGAAAAAGAAGAAAAAATAATAATAATGAGAAGAAGAAGAAGAAGAAGAAGAAGAAGAAGAAGAAGAAGAAGAAGAAGAAGAAGAAAAGGCATCTACAACAACAACAACAACAAGACAAATAATAATGATGTGATAATAATAATAATGATAACAATAAGAAGGATAATGATAACAATAATAATGCTGATGATAATGCTAATACTACTACTACTACTACTACTACTAATAATAATAATAATGCTAATAAGGATAATAATAATAGGAATAAGAAGGCGAAGAAGAAGAATAAAGAAGAAGAAGAAGAAAAAATAAAATCGTGGGGTGATGTGAAATCTATCAAGTATAATATGTATAGCCTATCATCTTGAAGCATCTTATAAGTGGTATTGTCATCCTCTTTACCACATGTATGCATTTTTATTTTTATTTCCCCTTATTTCTCTCTCTCTCTCTCTCTCATTATATATATATATATATATATATATATATATATATATATATATATATATATATATATATATATATATATATCAATCTATCTATATCAATCTATCTATCTGCCTACATGTATATCTATCAATCAATCTATCTATCTATCTATCTATTTATTTATCTATCTATCTATCAATCGAGCTATCTATCTATCTATTTTCTCTCCCTCCTTACCAAGCTATTGCACTCAATAGTTGTCTCTCGACAACAATGACACATTTTTAATTTTCACTTTACGGCTACAGTAAATTGGCTCTTTTATAATCCGCTATCTTCAACTTGTCGATCGCGTCGTGTGATCAACGTTGAAGAATTTTACTATTTCGACTCCATTTTCCATCGTTTTACAACGGTAAGTCGTTCAAAATGGGCGACAGATACAACATCCACAGTCAGCTTGAACATTTGCAGTCAAAATACATCGGAACTGGACATTCAGATACCACCAAATGGGAGTGGTTGACCAACCAACATCGCGACTCGATAAGCAGCTATCTGGGTCATCAAGATTTGATCAACTATTTTTCGTTGGCTGAAAATGAGTCAAAAGCCCGCGTGAAATTCAACCTTTTACAGAAGATGGTACAACCATGTGGTCCCCCGCCAGATAAACCAGATGATCAACTTTAAAGTGTAGGTTTGGCACTTTTTCTTTCATTTTGAGGACGTGGTCAATAAAAATAGCCCAGGCTTTATTGACACAGGAATGAATATGTGGGCACGTATTGGGAGAAATGTGACGGAGTGCTTGTTGCGGGGTGCATTTCCATTGTGTAAATATGTCGGTGGCTTGTCCGAAGCATAATGGCCTTTGTTAATTGTTGTATACTATCACCTGCTCAAAAAATATTAAAATGTTCCTTTTCAATTATAATACTAGTAGGAGGATTATGTCATACTCTCAACATGCACAAGACTCCCAAGACTCGGCTCAAGAGACCATTTTAAAACAGAAATCGGTTTCAACAAGTAGACTACTATTGTACTAAGACTAAGTAAGTAGAGTCGAGACAGTTGGCATGCAGAAAAAGAAAGGGAAAAAAAAAAAAGACAAGAAGAGTGTAGGCTGTAGTGTCCATACCGTTTACGGTTAGACTTCATGCATTGTAGCCTTTTGTAGGAGTGGCTGTAGACTTAGTTAGTGTAGGATTCTTCAAACTAGATCTAATAAATCTAGATCTAGTTCATGATATTTGCCAATTTGGAGTCCGTAACCATAACTTTTATTTAGTCTACATAAATTATTAATTTACAATGGATTTTAAATCAATTTGGTAACTGTCAAAGACTCAAACTGTCTATTCTGCACTGAATGCAAAACATTTCTTTTCCCCCTATTAATGTATAGCTTATAGTCTAATTCCCAATTACGTGTCAAACTTTTGAATTTGGATTCATATGATATGAGTCAATAATTTGCTATCTTCTTTTTTCCTTTGTTTTCTCAATTCATAGATCTTGGTTCTTTGACAGCTTTCATCCCCTTTATGGGAACCAATTCTGCTGCTCTTGAAACATCTTTTTTCGTCGGGATCTCCAGATGTGCGGGAATCAAGAGTGCTTGAAAGACTGTCTTACCCGTTGTACAATGGCTATGAGAGATATGCAGCGCAGTGAGAAATCCCTAGAACGAAATTCTGCAAGATATTTTGGAGGACTGATATACTGAGATGTTTTATGGTCAACATCCACATGACGACATTCACAGTACATCTTCGTTGAGGATTTGGTGTTAATTTGATGTCATTGTTGTTTTTGTTTCTTTTAGATGTACAGCTTCCTTCTCTTACACTTAAAAAATGGTCATATTTAACTGTATGGCATATGTGCAGGAAAAATAGTAAAGTACTCAAATAAAAATTGTTCAAAATACATGTATTTCTAATGCATTGCAAAAGATAGGAAGGCAAATGAAATGAAATGATTACTTGAATAGAGTTTGTTCATCCGTTCATGCTTCCTGAATGAACGAAAGAGAGTGGACGCAGCTACTGGAATTACCGTACATGTAGATGCAAATAGACGTGCAAAGTTTAGCCGTAGAACCCTATTTGTATAATTTGTTGATCGTTTTGTTGTTTAAAATTGCGAATGCTTTCTTCGCTTCTCTGAATAGTTGCTTGTTTGCCACACGACCACATGCAGATTCACCCAAAACAATAGGCACTAATTGATGAAGGATTGCTGTGTGCAACATGATTGCTTTGCAAAATTACCCATTTCTGGTCTTGATTAGCGCCATGAGTCATGAAAACCTTTTTCACACCAGTATAGATTAATCTTGCATTTTAAATAGTTCGATTATCTAGAATCCTTTGGTGTACATGTATCTATCCCATGATAACTATATTTGGGCATGGAGATTATTTGTGTGGCGTATATCTCTAATGACTTTGTACTGAGAGAAATTTCTTCTGTAACTAATTATTTAATGATTCTGTTAGACTAATGGTACAAACAATTGACCACCACAATAATCTTTTATCACATGTACACTGTATCATTCATTGTAAGTATGCTTCAAGCATTGTAATGTGGCAATCTAGAGTTAATGGTCCAGAGCGAATTAAGAGTTACTACAGTCAAACCTGCTTTAGTGACTACCTGTCTCATTGAAACATGTACTAGAGGCACCTGCCTATGAAGACCATTTTTCTTGTCTCCCTTGGGTGGTCTTTATAGACAGGTTTCACTGTATTTCCTTGTTTTCCTGCCTTCTATGGAAATGCGTTTGAAGATCAATTTCCCCCCTCCCCCCAAAAATATATTTTTCTTGACCAGAAATATCAATTTGGATGTAAGCCTATTCAATTCAATAAGCCTATCCATACATCTTTGTATTTTGAACCTTGACTTGTATCATTCCCGCTGTGTGAGCCTGTTTCAGAATACAAGATCATGTTAAAAATATCTGCTGATATTTTCTATGGGAGTGATTCAGGTGGAAATGTTTGTAATTTTGTATCCATCTTTTATGACGAGAAACTGTAAATAGAGTTACAATGAAAACATGTGCCATTTGTTTCAAAGATTTTTGCAGAGCGTATAGTGATACCTCGGTCACACGGCCAAACCGACTCTACATCAACTCCAAACCTACAGATTTTTGGCTATTATGGGTAATGTAAATTTCTGTTTGGTGTGTTGTCAGTATGGTGTTGGTCTCATTGTCGTGACTGAGGTATAAGAAAGCATTTGTTACTGTACATGTAAATGGCAGTGCCATTGTTTAAGAGAGTTTGGCCTACCCATTTTGATTTTGGTGAATACTGCCTGTGTATAAGATGGCTCTGGTAAATGTCTGCATGAGTGGAATGACATCACGATAATTATGTAGAAAGGCAGAGATGAAGAGAGAGCTGTTGATCTAATGAAAGGAGGGAGGGGAAAAAGAAACAGAGGGGGTGAGAGAGAGAGAGAGAGAGAGTAGGGAGAGAAGAGAGAGGGGAATGGGAGTTTGAGTTTGAGAAAGGAGAGAGAGTAGGGGAGAGTAGAATAGTGGGAGGAGAGAGAGTTGGGAGGGTAGAGAGAGGGGAATGGGAGGATGGGAAGAGAAAGGAGAGAGAGAGAGAGAGGCAGGATAGAGGAAGAGAACAAAAGGAGAAAGCAAGGGGAAACTGAGAAGAAATGTGACATACATGTAGAATAGTGGGAGGAGAGAAAAACTAATGAAAGAGGGAAGGAGAGAAGGTGGTGGAAGTGGATGGATAGGTAAGAGGGAAGGGACATGAAAGGAGGACGTAGAGAAAGAGAGAGGGGGGGGGGGCGTGAAAGAGGGAGAGGAAAAGGGGGGGGGGATTCCAAGGATAGATGAAGATGATTAACATCTGAATTTAAAGAGAGCATCAATTGCATGTCTTTGAAAAATGAAATATGAAATACAATATGAGAGAGGGAGAAAACACTGAAGGAAGAACAAGAATACCATTCCACAATATCATGTGAAAATGACCGGGGAAAATGATTAGTCTTGGAGAGCAATTAAGTACCAGCACAATTTTATTTCCTTTATAAAGATGAATATTAATGTTCTGAGATAGTGGCGGGTTTTTTTTTATGTCGGCTAGCTTGAAGAAGAAAAGGAACATAGAAGGAGGAAGAAGAATAAAAGAAGATGGACAAACAATTATGAAATTTAAAAAAAAAGGACGAGAAAAACGAAAGGAGGGGAAGGAGAAGACACAAACGAACCGAGGAGTAAGAAGGAAAATAGTAAGAAAGAGAAAAGGAGAAGGAAGGGGAGAAGGAGGAGAAAGGGAAAAAGAAGAGGAGGATCCACCAAGAAGAATAGGATGAAGACGGGGGAGATAAGAGGCTCAGAATTAAGAGTAAATCTGGATACGCCACTAATATATCTGCAATTCTAAACCCATCAATTGTGATCAGAGACCTGTAGACAGTGGCGGATCCAGGGGCCGGGGCCGGGCCCCTCCTAGAAAACAAACAGGTAAAAACACCTTTTTGAAAAAGAAGTTGGGCCCCTCCTGGCGCCCAAGGAGGGTGGCGGTGGAAAAAATAACCCTTCCCGTAGGGAAATTTTTTTCGGGTGCCCAAAAAAATTGTGCTCACTACCCTGGCGCCCAAGGGGTGGCGGTGGAAAAAAAAATTACCCTTCGATAGCGTAAACAAACTTGATTACCATGAGTCCATGATTGACCAGTAAGTCGCCCAAAATTGTATTCTATGACCCTGTTTTCAGTATATAAAAGTTATACTTTTATATACTGAAAACAGGGTCATAGATACTTTTATATACTGAAAACAGGGTCATAGAATACAATTTTGGGCGACTTACTGGTCAATCATGGTAATCAAGTTTGTTTACGCTATCGAGGTTCTATATGTTGAAAAACTTGCACTGGGTACCGGTAGCTTAGTTGGCCATTGAGATTCACAGCACGCATATATCCCTATGCAGTCTGTACGTGCATTGCGCGATCATGCCAAATTGGTCAATGAAATAAATTTCCAAATCGAGATTCTAACCTTATTTGCTTGTGATCTTGAAGGTGATACTCAAAAAATGAGGTGTTATATAAAAGAGCAGGTTTATCTCTATATTTCCAAAGAAGCGTCATCTCGTCATTACATATAGATCTAGGCCTAGCTACAATCGAGATCGGCGGTCGCACAAAAAAAATGTATGGAATGCCGCGCTCCACACAAACTTAGCTAATTAACACGTAAACCAATGGGGATCGCAGGAGGATGAAGATGAGGGTACATATTTATAACTATGCCCTGTGGGCTATTGCTATTCCCTGTGAGTGGGGCATGGCTTGAAATCACGACTCCAATTTCGACCAATCAGATGGCTAGATTTCTAAAGTGAGGTATATAAACCGTATTATACAACTTCCAAGAATGTTCTGTAACCTGATTTGTTCAAATCGGGTCACGTGACATTCAGTGGACTGCACTATTGCACTCGCCGGAGTGCAATATACTTTTGGTATAGCACATTCCCTGCACTCATAATATGAGGTCGAGGTCATCAATGCGAGTGGCACAACGACAATGACAATGACAATGACAATGACAATGACAATGACAATTTATTCTCATGTCACGTACCCACATTGGGGTATTGGAGAAGTTTACAAACAGTTTGAATTTGTCAATTTAACACTGTAAAATATACGATTCAACTCGAATAATGTTAATCAATAAAAAATAACACTATCGACAGTAGTGAGAAAAATTATATTGATAACAATAATAATAATAATAGCAATATTATTAATGATAATAATTAAAAAACAAAACGATAATATTAATTACAACGATAATTAAAGACAAAAATCAATGGAAACAATTGAAAAAGAAAGTTACTGGCACCAGTAAATAGATATTTGAATTAATGAATTACTGAAAATATTCTTGATATCAATTTAATAATTTGATATAAGACAAAAAAGAGAAACATAAAGTTGATATTGAACTCATAACATGTTTTGTTCACATACTTAAATAAATTAATCAAAACGAAGCATTATTTTTCGAATTTTGTTTACTAAGTTTAAACGTGTTTGTAAACTTTGTACATTATTAGAGTTAAAAAGCTAATCCATTTTCAGTGTATTTGGTCTTTCAATAAAATATTTATCAATGAACAATTTTCTGTCTGAACGAAAGGCAGGGCATACAAACAAATAATGAAAGTCATCTCCAAGCGATTGCAAATTGCAGAGCGTACATATCCTCATTTCCCTGGAAGTATTTGATTATCTACCAGCTACAATCGGCAGGTAATGATTGTCACATCGAAAACGACTTAAAATTGTCCGATCTCTTTTAATGAGATCGATTAAGTATCTTTCTAAACATATATAATGTTTGAAGATTCGATAATTAACCCAATGCGAATTATCGTACATACAAGCAGACCAATACTGAGCATGAGAATCTTTCAATCGACGTTCCACAGTTTGTTTGACCCACTCACAGCTCGTATTTTCACAAATTTCCCATAAATTAGACATCCCAAAATTGTCCAGAGTCAGCTTGAATTTTTTTTAACCAAGGTGCCTGATAGATATTCTGCTCAAATAGTAATTTTAAGATAATATACACCTTACCAGAAAATTTATCTTGTCCACCATGTACAATCCTACACCAGAAGTTTATCATTCTGCTTTCGATATATTTCTCAATTTTAAGCCTCCCCAATTCACAAAGTACCATACAATTTGGACAATTAAGCGCGTAGTCAGGATTTTATTTTAGGGGGGCGGTAGTGAGCACGCGAAGCGTGCGAATCTCTTACAGAGCGCGCTTCGCGCGCTCCCTAGGGGGGTTGGTGCAGGAAGGGGGGAGTAATTCCCCCTCCCGCGCGAAGCGCTGAAGCTTTGACGTTTCATTAAATTATCAGAGAAAAAAGCCGATTCGTTGTACAGTTCTCGACTATTAATCCTTGTCTGAATTCAGTTTTCCCCCTCCCACGCGAAGTGCGGAAGCTTTGACGTTTCATTAATTATTAGAGAAAGAAGCCGATTCGCTGTACCCTTCTCTGCTCTTTATCCTTGTCTGAATTCAGTTTCCTCCCTCCCGCGCGAAGCGCGGAAGCTTTGACGTTTCATTAAATTATTAGAGAAAGTAGACGATTCGTTGTACCGTTCTCGACTCTTAATCCTTGTCTGAATTCAGTTTTCCCCCTCCCACGCGAAGCGGGGAAGCTTTGACGTTTCATTAAATTATTAGAGAAAGAAGACGATTCGTTTACCGTTCTCGACTCTTGTTCCTTCTCCCGCGCGAAGCGCGGAAGCTTTTACGTTTCATTAAATTATTAGAGAAGATGACGATTCGTTGTACAGTGCTCCTTTTTCTTCCTACGTCCTCTTCTTTTTTTCTCTTCTCTTTTTTTTTTTTGGCCGGCGTTTTTTTGGGGCGACCGCCCCACCGCCCCCCTGGCTACGCGCCGGAATTTGCAGTTGTTTTGCTCACAGAAAGGGCTCGCTTACAAAATTTCATGTGGAAAATTTCAAGATCATGTAGCACTTCAAATCCCCATAATTATCTCACTTCCATAGAGCAGAATAGGCAACACAAGTTGATCAAATAATTCCAAGAGGATATCAAAAGGTAAGTGCAGTTGGTAAGTTTTAGATAATAGACTATACATTGCTCGTCTAGCTTGATTGAGTTGCTTAATTTGTGCTTTACGAAATATGTTGTTGTAGTTAAAAGTAGTTCCAAGATAAACGTTTTCATCAACAACTTCTACAATATCATCATCAAATTTAAATATAGGAATTTTTCGAACTTTACCACGAGAAAATACAACAACTTTGGTTTTAGCTGTGTTGACTTGAAGAAACCATTTCTTACAGTAATCAGATACCGCATAGCAAGTTGAAGATCACTTTCAGTATGTGCAAGAACTATTGTATCGTCTGCGTACAGTAATGTAAAAAGCCTGAGATATACATCTATACCATTTTGATACGCAGCTGCATCAATTTTGTCAGGAAGAATATTTATTCCTCCAAACTTTTCGCAAATAAATTGTTTGAAGTCATTTAAAAAAAGGGCAAATAGCAGCGGAGATAATTTTTCTCCTTGTCGCACACCAATGTTACAATCAAATAAAGAAGATTTTTCTGTACCAGAAATTGCACATGACTTAGCCTGAACATACATATGCTTAATTACTTTAAAAAAGTTACCATCAACATTATTCTTAAGTAATTTATTCCAAAGAGAACTCCTGTCAACCAAATCAAATGCCTTCTTGTAGTCAATAAATGCACAATAAACCCTCTCTTTTGAAGAGAGATATAAATCGATCACTGAATGGAGAACAAAAATATGATCAAGCGTTGAATGACCATTTCGAAAACCAGCCTGTTCTTCATCAAGCATTTCATTATCTTCGAGATAACTCGTAAGTCGCTCAAGACTGCTGTAAACAGCTTGCCAATTAGACAACTAAGCAATGTTATTCCTCTATAGTTGTTGGGATCATTAGGATTTCCTTTCTTCTTGTAAAGAGGGTGAATTAACCCTATTGTCCATTCAGATGGTACAATTCCACTTTCAAATACAATGTGAAATAACCTAACGATTACTGAGCGCATTCCATTAGTGAGCAAAACAAAACAAATTTTGGCACCCGAAAATTTTTTTCCCCTCCGGGAAGGGTAATTTTTTATTCCACGACCACCCCTTGGGCGTCAGGGGCCGGTAGTGAGCACAATTTTTTTTTTTTGGCACCCGAAAATTTTTTTTCCCTACGGGAATTAAGGGTAATTTTTTTTCCACCGCCACCCCCCCTTGGGCGCCAGGGGAGGGGGCCCAACTTCTTTTTTCAAAGGGGAGGGCCCGGGCCCCCCCCCCTGGGTCCGCCACTGCGAAATAATGCACTCTGTGCTCGACTCGCCACCTGGATATCCGCACTCGGTCCGGTCCTGCGGACCTCGGTGCAGTATATCCAGGGGCTCTTCTCGCACATCGTGCATTATTTGGCCTAACTCCGGGGAGCTCCGACGCCGACGCCGAAGGCGTCGGAGCTCCGGATCCGGAATTTCAACATGAAAAACAGCAGAGAACGGTCATATTTTAAAGAAAACTTAAAAAGTAGTGATTATAATTTTGACTTACAAGTGTGCTCGACTCTTCTGGGCATCGGCAAAACCACTTGAAATTATAATTTGAAGAAGTCTTCGATGGGAAAAGGGGTGATTTTCTCGTCCTAAACCGAGCCATCCATGTTGTACCGTCGATTCAACATGGCGGAGAGAAAGTACGCATGAGCGGTAGCAGTGCAGCATATATGAATATTCATGAAAAATGCTGAATATGCACGACTCGTTTACATTCACCGGTGTGCTTCGAGTCGTGCATATTCAGCATTTTCGAGCGAACGGCGCTCTATGGCATGAATATTCATATATGCTGCGCCGCTACCGCGCAGGCGTACTTTCTCTCCGCCATGTTGAATCGACGGTACTACATGGATGGCTCGGTTTAGGACGAGAAAATCACCCCTTTTCCCATCGAAGACTTCTTCAAATTATAATTTCAAGTGGTTTTGCCGATGCCCAGAAGAGTCGAGCACACTTGTAAGTCAAAATTATAATCACTACTTTTTAAGTTTTCTTTAAAATATGACCGTTCTCTGCTGTTTTTCATGTTGAAATTCCGGATCCGGAGCTCCGACGCCTTTGGCGTCGGCGTCGGAGCTCCCCGGAGTTATATTTGGCCCTGAATGCACTCGCTACCGGTACCGTGCGTTATTTGTATACTAAAGCTTGTGGAAGGGACTCTATTAGAAATGAGTTCCTTAAAAGTTGCTCACTGGAGATTCTTCAGGTTGTAGTTAAGTTTTTTAATGTTGTACTGGATTCTGGTATTGTCCCAACAGAATGGTGTATTGGGATAATTATTCCTATATTTAAGAATAAGGGCGAGAATACAAACCCTGATAATTATAGAGGCATTACTTTATTGAGTTGTTTAGGTAAGCTGTTTACATCAATTTTGAATTATAGGATCACTCAGTTTTTTGAGGATGAGAGTTTGTTAGGAGAAGAGCAAGCTGGCTTCCGGTCCAACTATTCAATTGTAGATAATGTGTATGTTTTAAAGTCTATTATTGATGTTTATTTACAAAATTCAAAACGCCTTTATTGTGCATTCATTGATTATAAGAAAGCCTTTGATTTGGTTGACCGTGCGGCATTGTGGGTTAAAATGTTCAGAATGGGAGTAAAAGGCAAGATTTTTAATGTTATAAGGAACATGTATAAGTGTGCTAAATCTTGTGTTGCTAACAAGGAGATATGTCCAATTTATTTACATGCAATATTGGAGTGCGTCAAGGTGAAAATCTATCACCTCTCTTGTTTGCTATTTATTTGAATGATTTTCAACAATCTATTGGAAACTCGTACAAGGGCTTAGAATTTTTTAATACTATTATTAAAGATAAGTTGCCTTTTGATGGTATTGAAATATATAAGGAATTATTATCTTTGTTATATGCTGATGACACAATTATTCTAGCAGAAACTCCTGAAGAATTGCAAAAGCCCTAAACGCTGTGAAAGATTATTGTGATACTTGGCACTTAACTGTAAATGCCAGCAAAACGAAAATTGTTGTTTTTCACGAGGGAAAGTTAGAAGAATTCCAGAATTTGTTTATGATGGAGGTGTACTGGAAGTTGTTTATGACTTTGTATATTTAGGAGTGACGTTTAATTATAATGGTAATTTTAAAAAGCAATTGCTAAACAGGTCACACAAGCTAGAAAGGCAATGTATAGTATGTTAGTAAAGGCAAAAGGTTGCATTTATCTGTTGATACACAATGTCATTTATTTGATCACTTGGTTTTGCCAATTCTATTATATGGTGCTGAGGTCTGGGGCTATGAGTGTATAGATCAACTTGAAGTTTTTCAAAGAAAATTTTTAAGAACAATATTGTTTGTAAATAAGTGCACACCTGACTGCATGGTTTATGGTGAAACTGGACGTGGTAAAATATTGGATAAAATTAAGTGTAGAATGATTGGATATTGGGTTAGATTAGTTAAAGGGAAGCAATCAAAGTATTCATTGATCCTTTTAAATTTATGTTGCAGTTGCAAAGTGAAACACAAAGTTTAATTAATATAAAGTCAAAATGGGTTGAGTTTCTTGCAGACAGTTTTGATTATGCAGGACTAGGGAACGTCTGGCGAGCTCAAGGAGAAGGATATAGTGCTGCCTGGATAATGAATACTATGAAAATCAGGCTTTCTGACATGTCTATTCAGGAATGGAGCGCAGCTATCTGGTCAAATCGTATTTGCACGAACTATAGGATATTTAAGAATAAGTTAGTTTATGAAAAGTACCTGCAGATATTATGTCAGAAGGAAGCAATAACTTTAAGTAAATTTAGATGTAGAACACATAGATTACCTGTTAATAAAAGCAGATTTGATGCAAATGTAGTACATGATTTGCAATGCCCACTTTGTACATCAACCGATATTGGTGATGAATTTCATTATATATTTATATGTCCATTCTTTCAAAATGAGAGAAAAATGTATATACCAAATAACTTGTGTGGTAGTAGCTCTAGACCAAGTGCATTGCACATGGATAAGGTGTTTAATACAGCTCATGCTTGCCAGCTAAAGAAATTAGCAAAATTTGTAAGGATAATTATGTCACATTTTTCAAAAGGGCCAAGTGTAGATGGTAATACTGTAAATGATAGCTCACAAGTAAGCAATGTTGTTAGGCACACCCGTAGCGGTAGGAGGGTGAATTGCCCAGTTCGCCTTGATTTGTAAAATACGTTTATTTGTTCATATTATCACATGTTTATCATTATTCATATTTATCGCATGATTATTATTGTTCATATTGTCACATGTTTGTCTTTGTTCATATTATCATATGTTTATCATTGTTCATATTTTCACATGTTTATCATTGTTAAACTATTTTTATATTGATACTATATTACTATGTTGTAAAAATGTTTGTACTCTCATACCCCGAGAGGGGGTCGATAGAGTCAATAAAATCTTACAATCAATCTTACTAATTACTATTATTATTCATTAGATCTACAGCTCAAACTTTACGATTCTGTCATGACGTCGACGCGTCTTAGAATGTCCAAACATCTTGATGAATGGTTGGAGTGTCGCAGAATATACAGTGTAGAGATCGACAAAATCAATGCTAAGCTTGGCGTGAGACAACTGAAATTGCCTGTATCGCACGACGAATTCGCGGGGCACCTTCTCGACGTGCATGAACACTGGTGTAGAGCCTGTGTACCCGGCCTTGCTGATGGACGTTTTGTTAAAGTGACTACATCGGTCCAAACAGAGCCTGAGACTGAAAAGCCTACCACGACCACGCCAACAAAAAGGTAAGCAAAGTGATGTAGACTGTGGATTAGACATAGACTAGGCCTACGGTAGTAGACTAAGCAAATATCAACCGACTACATTGGTAATGATGAATATGGATGTTACAAACTGTCATCGGCGGGCCGAGATGATCTCGGGCCGTCGGGCCGGGGCGCTTGTTCAGAATCATATCCCTATTTTGACCCTAGTTTGCAGGCACAAACCCTGGTCAGTCGTAAAAGAGAGTCTGCATTATAAGACTACCATAGGCCATGTAGTATAGCTGCTCCTGACACCTGGGGCCCCGTTTCTTGAAACCAATGACAAGACAGTCATAACTTTATCCGCCAACTACGGAGATGTCTCTGATCTTCCTAAACCGTTTCACGAAGAGCTTACTAGCTAGACATCTCGTGAATTCGATACTATCGGAAAGAAGAGGAGCCAAGACATAGCCTTAGTCGCAATTCCACCGGATTAAAAAAGTAATTTTAGGAAACTGCAACTATTTAAATAAATTTTAGGACTAAAAAAGATAGAAAATGGTACCAGGGAATGCGAGAGGGAATACGAGATGCAATATACTTCAAAATTTGAGTAGATTATACCATAGAATAATTACTTGTAAATTATAATTGTGAGTATTTCATTTCATAACCGCTGAATCAGTTTTGTTTTTTAAATGGGTACCCCCAGGAAATTTTCATTTGATATATAGTTTATAAAAATATACCCTTATATTATTTTTAGTAAAAATACGATGTTATTGTTATGAAAGTTTTGTCCACTGTTTTAGGCGTCAGCACAATATTGAAATGACAAAACTTCAACATTCTAAACGTTAAAACACATGTTTTAAACTATTCAGTTTCACTTTTGAAGATAGAATTTATCTCGAAATTAATATAGGTCTGAAAACTAGAGAATACACTTCTGACTCTGGCTTGCCTGCCGTGCCAGATTACCAATCCTTTCGAGGATTTTACAATGTGGAAATAAACGCGTATAATCAGTTTAGTTAAGTGGAAAAAGCCTTAGATATAAACATGGCATATTTTCATAAGACTTTCAAATATAAAAAATGATAAAAACTGCATCTGTAGAAAGATCATAGCTGGAGGATTTCTTGTCCTTTTTGCCAGCCATAGTCTACATGTACCTAATAAGTGACATGTGATGGCGCTGCCCATCGACTAAAAAGTTATGACAGAGATATGACGGTGCCGGGCCGGAGGCGTCATAACTACTTAGTCAGGATGTTGTCCTTGATCTTGGCAGGGAGGGCTTCGTGAAACACGTAGCGGACAAGTAGCTTACTAACGCTGATTTATTCAAGAAGTTGGACTTATGACGGTTTCGAGAACGGGCCCCTGACTCCTATATTGATACAACCAGTAGGTAGCTGGGCTAGGCTTGTCTCAAGGCACAATGATTTTTTGATAAAGTGTCAAATTAGGGTCTGTGTTTGCAGACTACTTTGACCCTGTAACTCCGGTGTAGAGATAACCTACTAAAACAGACCTAAAAATCAAGTAAATATTTATCTTTACTTCAAATAATGGCCATGATTTAAAAGTCGTTATGTTTCTTACCTGTTTTGTGTCAATTTTCTTATCTTTTTGGAAGTATTTTTCCTAAAAATGAAGACTTATAATATACCTGTACATGTACACTTTCTCACGGGATTCACGGCAAACTGCTGCACAATACAATTGCCCTAATACCTTCTTCTTCTTCTTTGCTTGGCTTCCTCCAGTTTGGAGAACTGCAGTTGGTGCAGGTGTTGGTAGTATACATATACAATTACAAGGATAGGCAGGTGTACAGTGACATCACATACAGGTACATGTAGTGGAACGTTTAACATGGAGATCAATTAGTACGAAACTGAGAGAGAGATTGTGAAAAAGTGAGGGGTTGGTTACTTGGTCCAGTCGGAAAGAGAGGTGTGAGAGCAGGAGCCAAGTAAAGAAAGCTTTGTGAAGCATTCACCCTTCATTTTCGTGTTAGAGTAATGCCTCTCCCAGGGTCTTGGCCAGTGAGCTATAAAGTTGACTCTGAGCATAGTGTAGACAGGGCACTCACCCACCACGTGGATGATTGTCTCAGCAGTTTCTCCACAGGCGCAGCAGGAGGAGTTCTCTGGGTTGATGGTGTGTATACGTGAGTTGGTGGGGTATCCGCCACTCAGTAGCTGCGCGCCTTGATGGGAACTGCCTGTCTCAGTCTAGGTGGGTGAATGGTTGATGGAAGAAGTTTATGCGCTTGGTCTAGGTTGTTGGATAGGAGCTGGAGAGTAGACTTTGAGTTTACAGCTTTTACTGTGAGGTCAGCCCTTACCTCTTCTATGGTATTTCTCACCATCATCTTCCAGGTGTGCGGAGGAGGTGGCCGAGCTGATAAGCTCTTCAAGAGGAGGGAGTTGGTATTGTGTGAGCTTGTCATCTAAACTATTGATGGTAGGGCAGGATGGCATCTGGCACAAAGCATTCACAAGAAGTCGTCTTTCGAATCTGTCATGAGGCAGCAGTAGGATTTTACCGAGGAGCTGAAGGAAGAGCTTGTCTACCTCGTCTGACACTGGGGGACATTGGCAAGTAAGGAGACCGCCTCGTTGGCTGTGCTGCGTGGAAGACCAAGAAGAGATTTAAAGAGACGACATTGGATTCTGTCAAGATCAGAAAGCCTCTTCTTGGTCAAGTGTAGTACTTCTGCACCATTAATCATTCTGGGTAAGCATCTTAGAGCTTCCAGAGTGCAGATACTGTGCTTGGAGCAAGCCCACCAACTCCTGTAAGGGCATAGAGAGTTTTCCTTCCTTGTGAGGCCATTGCCGAATGGGGTCGTACTGTGCAAAGGTACGAGTGATGCCTAAGTGTGGGTGGGTGTCTACTTGCTGGATGATGTCTGAGCCAAAATGCCAAGAGACTGCAGTATGGGTGCTAGAGAAAATGGCGCTCTTCAAGGGGTTGATAGTGTATCTCCACTTCTTAGAGTACTTGTGTGTTACATTGTATGTTCAGCATGGTTTGCAGGTCTTTGGGATTTGTGCTAACAAGGGCTACATCATCAGCTAGCACTAAGACACCAGTGAATTCCCTGCGCCGGTGACATCCTGTGCCTGCAGATCTCAAAGCTTTGATGAGGCCGTCAATGTACACCAGGTATAAGCAGGGAGAAAGAACCCCACCTTGTCGTACCCTTGCTAGACAGGAAAGGGGTGGCTGAGACTCCCCTTCCATAAGACCATGCTTTCTAGTCCCCTGTACAGATTCCTCAAGATTTTCCAGAGGTTTCCTTGGATACCTGCCTACAGAAGCTTGTGAAAGAGTCCATTATGCCAGACGGTGTCGAAAGCCTTGGTTGCATCCAGGAGGGCGATGTGGGTATCAAGTCGCTTAAACGAGTTCATCTGTATGACAAGGTTGAGGGAAAGTGCTGTCATGATGCAAGAGTGATCCTTCTGAAAGCCAGATTGGAGATTGTCTGGGATACCTTGTTGGAGTAGAGACTGCTCTAGACCAGGCTTGAGGAGCAGCTCGAAGACCTGGCAGAAGACAGAGGTGAGCGTTATGCCTCAGTAGTTTCCTGGATCTGTGAGCGGTTTCCCTTTTCCCTTGTGGATAGGAATAACTATGCCTCTTTTGAAGCTCTGTGGTACATGGGCATGCCTGCAGAAGGTGTTCATAACGGTGAGCAGTAGATGGTGTTCTGGTGCGACTTTATCAAGACCTCCAGCTTTCTTGGGTTTGAGGGCTTGTAAATTGCTGTGTGAAGATCTCTGGAATTAAAGGTGATTGGTGGATCCTCATTGCCAGAGTCAGTTGCGATATTTACCTCTTTAGCTATGGTTTCCTCATCATCAGCTATTCGCAGAGTAGAGAGTGAGCGGAAGTACATCTCCCAGCCCTTCAGGATTTCTTGATTGGAGTATGAAACATCATCCCATATGATACACTCTCTGAGGTTCGATGTGCTAGCTGGGGTATTCTCCTTTTAATCTGTTAAAGAGTTGCAGGTCATCAGTTTGAGACTTTGAGATGCTTCGATCTCCTCAACCAAGTTGTTGTGTGTTACAAGCCTGCTCCGCCTCATCTTACGTCTAAAGATACGTTTGGCCTTCTTGTACGACTTCCAAGTGCTGTTGTTACGATCTTTGGGGCGACCTTCGTCCTTCCAGATTTTCCACAGCTGTTTCATATGCAGGTATGCCACATCTACATCCTTTGACCACTCCGGTCTGTGAAGCTTGCGAGCTGAGGAGTAGGAATGCGGGAGGTTGTCTCTGGAGATCGTCAGGATAACATCTGTGAGGTCTTCGAGGGGGGTGTTTCATAAAGCTTGGCAGCCTCGTAAAGTCATGGGTAACTTTACGAACGACTTGAATATGAAGTGCCAGATAGGATGCCCAAAGTTTTTCCTGATGTTTTAGCAAAGTGTGATTATATTTCCAATAAGCTCAATTAAATTATGGCAAAAAATACACTTTGCATTAACAATGTTTGTTATAATAAGAATGTTAATCTACATCTGCAGGGAATAATTTTCCTGGTATCGCATAGCAATTTGCTATGCATTTTTTATATGACTGCTACACAAAATTTCTTTTGTGTAGCAGGTTTTTTACATAGGACTGTACAGAACTTTGTTTAAAGTATTTTTCCCATCGACCAAAACAGCTAATCAAATTTGAGAAGTAATATTATTCCCTGATCTGCACAGTTCAACTTTAGTTGATGCAGTTAAAAATGATTTAGCATCCCATTTGGCTTTTCATATTTAAGTCATTCGTAAAGTCATGCGTAACTTTACGAACAGCTTTATGAAACACCCCCCTGGTCTGCGTGTTTTGCAGTAAGGCAACGTAGGTCAGGAGGTAACTGGTACCATAGATACTTGCAGGCTTCTTCAAGGGGAGTTGTGTAGCTGTTAATAATGTCCTCCTTGGAGAGATCTGTCCATTTGACCTTGAATCTTCTTTAGATCCATACTACTGCTGGTTCTTGCTCATAGTTGCTTGTTCAGAGGCTGTGCTTGGGATGTTGATCTGCGCTTGGACGTGAAGGTGATCCGATACATTCTTCGGCATTTCTGGTCCGATTTTAAAGGATGAAAACAGGTTTGTACAATTGTAGCCTCCTTGTTGACGATGATGTAATCCAGGTGGGACTTGCATTGCCCATTATCGCTAGAGAATGTGTACTGGTTATGACATGAAGAATTTGTCACTTAGGCTTGTGAGCTTATTGTGGAGCATGAAGAGAGCTAGATCTTTTGCCTTCCGCTTCCAATGACGTTTTGGAGTCATGATGTCAGCATTAAGGTCTCCAGTGATAATGATGCTTGCTGTAGGGGAGGTCTTCGAGATGTGGTGTGTGACCTCATCTATAAGAGCGTGATAGAGGTGTCTGGAGTCTGTGGTGTTTCCTGTTGGCATGTACACATTCAGCAGGATTATCTTGAAGGCTGGATTGAAAAATTTTATGGAGACTCCAATAATTCTGTCGGATTCTGTAGAGATCTGTTTGATATACATGTAGGGTTCTAAGTTCTTGTGGCAGAAGATGGCTACACCACCAGAGCCTCTTCGTGATATTAATTCGCTATGAAAATTTTCATTACATTTGCTGTAGACTACATGGGTGTCACAAAATGGCGCCTGAATGACGTCATGAAGACTTGATGACCTTGAAAATGTTCCTGTCACGTCTTATGACAATGACCTATGACTACATGTATGTCAAAATTGAAATAAATTTACAAAACCGATCTTGACTTATCCTACACACAAAAAAAATGGTGGAAATAAATAAAAATAAAGAGTAAAGAAATAATAAGAAAGAAAATTCTGTCAAAATCAATACGTGATCTGTCGAAGACGACAGACCACCTAATAAATAAAATAGAGGCAATTTTAAAGAAATTATACGGTGGTCTGTATCACTTACAGCCAACCTAATAATAAGAAGAAAAAAGAAAACTCTGACGAAATCAATAGGTGATCTGTCGAAGACGACAGACTACCTAATGATATTCATCTCCGCTTCCTGTTGCTTCTCAAAACGAAGTATCATTATTGAAATACATTTATCACTTGCTTTGACAAAAAAAGAATTAAATCTAAAACCAAATCTGAAGTACATTGTAAATCTACTGTACATGTATAATATTGTACATAAGTATGCAATATTGTTTTTGTATTCCACAGATCGCACAATACTGACAATAGCCTTATTCCCCAAACATTGAATTGCAAGAAGATGGAATTAGAAGAAAGGTTGTTAGTCTGCTCATGAGAAAGTACATGTAGCATTTGAAGTGATATATGAATTTCCAATGTGAAATTTTCTTCTTCCAAATTGTTTCAATATGAATGTTATTTTTCTAAAACATGTTTTGTCCATTGCCAGTGATGTGCAAGTTCTGGAAGACCAAGGCATGCTTCAAGATGAACCAGTACCTCAAACTCAGCGTGTAGGATGGCCATGGCCAGTAGATGCGTCAAGTACATGTAAGTTCTTTGTTGTAAATGATGTGAATCAAGTAAAACAGAATCTGTCTCATCCTGCCTACATGTACATGTATATATTCATTATAAAGTACTTTCTAAGCTTAATGTGAACTGGTAAGAATTATATTGACTGGGCTTGAGGGGTACATCATGAATATTGACCAAGCTAAGATCATATTGTCCCGAGTCGAAGACGAGGGAAATATGGTCTTAGCGCGGTCAATATTTCTGATGAACCCCGAAAGAAGTCCTGTCAATGTAATCATTATTACCTGTACAAGGCATTTTTTTTATGCCTCCGCTACAAAGTAGCCAGAGGCATTATGTTTTCTGGTTGTCCGTCCGTACGTACGTCCCGTTCTCGTGATCACGTTATCTCAAGAACCGATTGATGGATTACCGCCAAACTTGGGTCATGTATGTATCTTGCAGAGCTAATGAACTGATTAGATTTTGGGGTCACGAGGTCAAAGGTCAAAGGTCACATGGCTCATTATGTATGCAAAAATAGCTCGTGATCGCGTTATCTCAAGAACCGATTGATGGATTACCGCCAAACTTTAGTCATGTATGTATATTGCAAAGCCAATGAATTGATTAGATTTTGGGGTCACGAGGTCAAAGGTTAAAGGTCACAGGGCTTATTATGTATGCAAAAATAGCTCGTGATCGCATTATCTCAAGAATCGATTGATGGATTACCGCCAAACTTGGGTCATGTATGTATCTTGCAGAGCTAATGAACTGATTAGATTTTGGGGTCACGAGGTCAAAGGTCACAGGGCTTATTATGTATGCAAAAATAGCTCGTGATCGCATTATCTCAAGAATCGATTGATGGATTACCGCCAAACTTGGGTCATGTATGTATCTTGCAGAGCCAATGAACTGATTAGATTTTGGGGTCACAAGGTTAAAGGTCAAAGGTCATGGGGCTCATTATGTATGCATACAGAGGAGGCGCGATAGCTCAGTTGGTAGAGCAGTGGTCTCGTAATCCGGTGACCCGGGTTCGAAACCAAGTCGATGCGCTAGTGCCCTTTGGTAAGGCATTAATCCTCACTACCAGGTCCCTCGGAGAGAACCTTAAGCCGTCGTCCGTCTGGTTGCTTACTTACAAGCATTTATGCTTTTTTAGCAGTCAGGTAAAAAATAACCATCACATCACATCACATCATCACATATAAATAACTTGGGAATGCTTTATAATTAGAACCGACAGATGGATTACTATCAAACTCAGGACAGGAATTTATCTTGCAGAGCCATGTATATGAAAAATAGCTTGTAATCACGATATTCTGAGAACCCGTTAATGGATTACTATCAAACTTGAATATTAAAAATTGCTTCCGTTTTTGTTTGTAAAATCGCTCTATATGGCGGAGGCATCATTTTCAACTGCGCACAGTTGAAGTTCCATCTAGTTTACAAATGTTATACAACTTTGGTATCAAGCATGATTTTTACTCACGTCTGCTTGCCGGTCCCTCTGATTTCAGGTTATTCAGGCAGGTATGTAATTGTGACGTAAATTTTTACCGTGTGTACACTTTAACGCCTACACAATACTGCAGTTTATAATAAAAGTGCACTGAAAAGAAATAGTGGAACAGGGGAAAAAATACATGGTGTCTTGGGGCTAATTTGCCCCCGAAATGCCAAAAAGAGCCCCCGAAAGTCATAAAAGAGCCCCCAAAAATTATGATAGAGTTCGATGCAAAACAACTTAAGAGTGTTATTTTGATGCAAGCATGCAAGCTTGAAAAGTAGCCGAAATTTTTCAAATATTATTTTCCCTGGAGTGGAATATGTCAGAATGTTGCTCTCTTTGTGGTCTACGGGGAAAACCCGGAAGAGGGCAATATTGCAAATGTTGCCTGATACGGTATCGTATTCAGAGTACAGGCGTACTGTAGCATGCAGAATACCGGTATGGCATTTTATTTTGCAGCTAAAATGCCTTGTATGTAGGCAATAATGTTGAATGTTGATTATTACTATATTTCTAGTACCGGGTACTTCTAAAATTCAAATATTCCTGAAAAAATTACAACCCATAACAATTTAAAAACTGATATTTATTATTGTATCCCCCGGCAGTATGCCGGTGGGGTACTTAACTTTGGATTCAGCAGCGTTACGCCGCCGCCGCCGCCGCCGCGTCCGCCGCGTCATATTCTTGTGTGCACTCTAACTGCCACATTCCTTGGTGGATTTTTTTCAAATTTTGAAAGGAGATGTATCTTGGTACAATCTACACATCTACACTTTTGAGCGATGCTGCCCTCACTGCTCCGTCTTTTATATGGTCAAAGGTCATATGTCTTTTATGCGCTCTAACTGCCACTTTTCTTGACGGATTTCTTTCAAATGTTGTATGGAGGTGTGTCTTAGTACAATGTACACATCTGTAGTGTTTGGTGGTTCTGCCACCTGTGTTTCGTCTGTTATAGGGTCAAAGGTCGTATTTTGGTGGCTGTCTTTTGTGCGCTCTAACTGCCACATTTCTTAAAAGATTTCTTTCAAATTTTCTACAGAGATGCATTATACTCTAATCTACACACATATTCGTTTGGTGATGCTGCTCCTATCCTAGTCTTGACAATAGTCCGAGCCACTAGTGGCGATCTCTACATCATCCTTTTGTTTCAGGGAGGGGAGAGGGGATCTTTGTCCCTCCTTCGAACATTAGGATGACACAAAATCGCTGCCACTGCCGGGGGATACATTCGCATTGCGCAGCAATACAGATTGCGATATTTCTAGTTTTCTTTGAAATGGGTCAATAAAATTCTTTACCAATTTTCCAAACCATTTTTTCCTAGAAAATATGACACAAAACTCAAGTGTTTGAAGTGGTACATGTACATGTACATGTACATGTACATGTATAGCCAATGCATTGCTTAAAGATAAAGACCAGTTCTGGTCATGCGACTGCATTGTGAAAGAAACGTTGTGGAATCGATCAGAAAAGGTTGATCATCTAGCATGTAAGTATTGGTGTGTACTGCAAGGTTCTGGAATCATCAAAATGATAAGAAATTTGGCCCAGTCTTGGTAAAGTTACAAGCACTGTACACAGAAAGATGTATATGGGACTACGCGACCACGTGCGCGATATCTATTTGGTCCCAATAGATATAATTATTTACCAAATATATCAATTAGTAGGCGGTTTCCCGGCAAAATTTGTATCATCACGTATTAGTCAAAATATATTCTTTCACATGATTGGTAATGAGAGCTTCCAATTCATTTTTTGAGAGAGGGGCGTTTCCAAAACTGGTCTTTACCTTTAACAAAGAATTACCTGGTACAAAATCAAATTTAATTATATACTAATGTATTGTAGTAAGGATAATTTTGAAATCGATCAGATCATTTGATCTTTAATTGTACAGTGTATATCTAATGTAGTTCAGGTATGAATACTAATGTAGAAGCATTTTTCTCACATCTGAACAATGTTCCCAACCACATTTATCCAAGTACTTGTACATTGTATGATGTTCGAGGGCAGGTCCAAGCTATTTGGATTGTGACGTACGGGAAATTCAGAGACTTTAAACAAGAAATAACAATGGATGAAATTATTTTGGTATGAGTCTGTGGCTATTATGGGCTAGTTCATTTGTGGAAAGTTTTAAATCAATTTTTAATGTAATTAATCATGTGCTGCGTGACGTCGGGACCAGAGAATTTCTGACTTTTTCAAAAATAAGTTCATGAATCGTAAAAGTTCTCTGAATTTATTAAGTTATGAGATTTATGGTAATGATATCTTAATTCATTATGGAATCTAGCATTAATCACAATTATTACCAATATTCATATATTTCTGACCTTTCATTTTGTAATATACCAAAACATAAATGTGTGTATGTGATGTACGGGACAACTTTTCTCTATGGGAAAAATGCTTTAAAATGAAGAATTTTCGTCAAAATTTGTTAAATGTGAACAATTTTATTACTTAAATCAGTGACAATTAGAGTGTTTTAGAACCCAATTAGATCCTCTGACCATCACTTAATATCCTCTGTGTTAATTTATGAGGTAAATCAATACTTGTTAAAGAAAACAAATTGAATTACATTCAAACACACTATATTACCATTTTTATTCCATTTACCAATCTATCATGTGCAGTCATGCTTCTTTGCTCATTTCTTTCCTCCATTCCATTCAACATTGCTAAATGTTTTTAAATAAAAATTAATGAAGAAGATGAACTTGAACTTGAAAACTTTTATTTAAACTTGTTTGAAACACGGGCACACTCGGCACATCAAATGTCAAAGAACATTTCTTATGCAGTAAGTGTTTGTGAACAAAGATACATTACAAATATGAAGTCTTTTCTTCATAGCTTGTTTGTTTAACTTACTTGATAGTAATATCACAGAATTTTGATGGAATTCAAAGATAATGCTGAACATATTGTCTTTTTAAATTTTTTTTTATTACAGATTAGAACATGTATATCTTGCTGTCATATATTCAAGAATTTTGATGTACTTTAATGTACATGTTTGTGAAAGATGGATACAAAAATATAAATCTTGAATGTATTTCGTATCAATTGATTAAAGACATCTTATTAACACCACCAGATATAAGAAATTAAAACCCTAAGGCCCGAATTCACAAAGGAGGTTTGTCGACAAACCTACATTGTAGGTTTACGTGCGTCATATGACGCGTTTCGATGCCTTTCAGACCAAGGTTCAGACAAACCTTGGTCTGAAAGGCATAAAAACGCGTCATATGATGCACATAAACCTAGGTTTGTTGACAAACCTCCTTTGTGAATTCGGGCCTAAAGGTTTGCGTGACCTTTTCCACAATTCAAAAGATTAAAGCGTAAATCAACAAAAATGCATGGGTGTAAAAGTGATGAAAATCATAAGTGGGTGAGAGTGTGAATTACTCAAAAAGGCTATCCTTCCTTAAAAGTTATGCTTTAGTTTTTAGGAGATCAGAATTCCTGAGCTGGCTCCATAACATGTACAGTATATGCTGTAATCCTTTTAATACCATCATGACATTTAAATAGAATATCAAAATATTCAGTACAAGTAAATTCCTAGAAGGGACCGAGTTGGAATGTTCATACAGTATATCCCTGTATACAACAAGTTTCCTAACACAGTATACATTCTCCTTTTGGTCATTTCCTTTTTCACATCTTGCAGTGGTTTTATATGGGGTTGTCCCGTACGTCACATTTCTTAATTTGATTATGTAATCAACACAGAATTTTTGTAATTTTGTTAAAACTATTTTTTGTTAGGTATTCATCTAAATTAGAACTTCCTAGAATATCTTTTAAAAAAAAATTATTTTCATAATCAAAATTAAACAAATTACATGTATGTTCAAATTGTGACGTGCGGGACATCACACTTTGGAACCTACCTCATTTGCATAATTAATTAATTTTTGAAAGTTTTTATATTTTTTTCCTATTTTCTAGCATGATGGTCTACATGTCCTGAAATATTTAATCTAAAAAAAATAATTCAAATGAGATACAAAAATAAAAATGTAATGTCCCGTACGTCACGCTAATTAATAAAAATCTAAGTTCGTAACCTTGGCATTCTTCGTATTTTGATAACATTTTTTTTTTTTATCAGATTCATAAAATTCATAGTTTCAGCTTTAAAATGATGTATAGTTTGTTAAATAAATATAAAGATGAAATTTGACCCCCAGAAGGAACAATAGCTTGGACCTGCCCTAACTAGCCCCAGCTCATTAGCTCATTAAATATGCGAAAAAATAAAAATCTGGTTTCTGTTCGATAACTTTAGTAATGTTTGACGGATTTTAATGAAATTTGATATGGAGGTGCATGGTATCAGAACACAGCCTTAGTTTGATTTCGGAGTATGTAGGTTAAAGTTCATAGCTCATTAAATATGCGAATCTGGTTTCCGTTCGATAACTTAAGTAAAAATAGTAATGTTTGACAGATGTAATGAAATTTGTTATGAAGGTACATGGTATCAAAACACAGCCTTAGTCTGATTTCGGAGTATGTAGGTTAAAGTGAAAGGTCATAGTTTATTAAATATTTGAAAATACAAATACCGAATTATATATGCGAAAATGTGGTTAACTTCCTTGCCTATATAGTAATGTATAGTCTAATGGAGACATATAATCATGAGTACCCTGCGAGGGGATGCTACGCTTTGCGTTGACTTGATTTTAGTGCGTTTCAAGTCAGTGTTTCTAAAGGCATTTAAAATTCAAGAAGTGTTCATAAGATTATGATTCCAACTAAATGTGAAATTGAAAGCTTTATTCTAGCCTGAAAAAAAAATCTTCTAAACAAAATAACACTTGTTCATACATGTGTACATGTACATGTGTACAGTGTATGTGATTTATTTTTTTCATGGATATAAGTCACCAATTACAAGTCCAAGAAATGTATGGGCTACTTTTATCGATAAAATCTGGTTGCATTATAAAACCTTTTTTTCAAAAAAATATTGGGGAGTACATGCATTGTACGTGTAGCTTTTATTTGAATTGCCTGGGACCGCGCGAGCTTTCTTTTTCTAGAGGTCAATGCATACATGTATATTGTAAGAGCCAAATGAATACACTTTTGTGTAGCATGTCATTTATCGTGATTGATTATTAGGTGGATATAAATGGTAATTAAATATTGAAAGCTGGTTTGGTAGCCAAAACAAAATGCAGTTATCATGGTAGTCAGAAGAAGAAGTGATTATTCCCATTATTTTGCCTGAATGATATCGGCATCTATTGCATGCAGGTTATTGTTACATGACATGTATGTGACATAATGGTTACAGTTCTGTAGTTTTGCTGACTATGCATACAAGTGATACAACCCAATTGACATTTGTTGTTCACAATGTTTTTCCCTACAGCTCCCAGGAGTACAGTGAAGAGCAGAAGGGAATTATTTTCCCCTATCCACCCAACCAAAGTGGCGAGACAAGTAAGGTAAATACATACAAGTATAATGTACTAGTAATGAAGCAGGCAATTTTGAAAAATATTTTTTATTTCTATTTTGAAGCATTCATGCATGATACTATTTCTAACGTCAATTTATAATGAGTTGATTTTCAGAAAATTTCACAAGATGGCGCCTAGATGACGTCATCAGTCATGGTCAAGGTTGAAAAACTATCTGTGCTTTGTCCATATGTCCAATACATACAATGTATGTGTGTCAAATTTCAAGGCAGCTGATTGAGCTATTTTCAAGTTATCTTGCACACAAAAAAGTGGTTAGAAATAAGAAAAAGATATAAATAAATAAATAAATAAAGGCAATTTTAACGAAATTATAAGGTGGTCTGTATTACTTACAGCCCAGCTAATAATAATAATAAAAAACAAAATTCTGACGAAATCAATAGGTGATCTGTCAAAGACGACAGACCACCTAATGATATTCATCTCCACTTCCTGTTGCTTCTCAAAACAAAGTATCATTATTGAAATACATTTATCACTTGCTTTGACAAAAATAGAATTAAATATGAAACCAAATCTGGAGTACATCGTACATGTAATATTGTTTTTGTATTCCACAGATCCCACAATAGCCTTTAATATTCCCCAAACATTGAATTGCAAGAAGATGGAATTAGAAAAAAAGGTTGTTAGTCTGCTCATGAGAAAGTACATGTAGCATTTGAAGTAATATATGAATTTCCAATGTGAAATTTTCTTCTTCCAAATTGTTTATATGAATGTTATTTTTCTAAAACATGTTTTGTCCATTGCCAGTGATGTGCAAGTTCTGGGAGACCAAGGCATGCTTCAAGATGAACCAGTACCTCAAACTCAGCGTGCAGGAAGGCCATGGCCAGTAGATGCTTCAAGGACATGTAAGTTCTTTGTTGTAAATGATGTGAATCAAGTAAAACAGAATCTGTCTCATCCTGCCTACGTGTACATGTACATGTATATATTTATTATAAAGTACTTTCTAAGCTTAATGTGAACTGGTAACAATTATATTGACTGGGCTTGAGGGGTACATCATGAATATTGACCAAGCTAAGATCATATTGCCCCGAGTCGAAGACGAGGGAAATATGGTCTTAGCGCAGTCAATATTTCTGATGAACCCCGAAGGAAGCCCTGTCAATGTAATTATTATTACCTGTACAAGGCATTTTTTTTACAAATGTTATACAACTTTGGTATCAAGCATGATTTTTACTCACGTCTGCTTGCCGGTCCCTCTGATTTCAGGTTATTCAGGCAGGTATGTAATTGTGATGTAAATTTTTACCGTGCGTACACTTTAACGCCTACACAATACTGCATTTTATAATAAAAGTGCACTGAAAAGAAATAGTGGAACAGGGGAAAAAATACATGGTGTCTTGGGGCGAAGTTGCCCCCGAAATGCGAAAAAGAGCCCCCGAAAGTCATAAAAGAGCCCCAGAAAATTATGATAGAGTTTGATGCAAAACAAATTAAAGAGTGTTATTTTCATGCAAGCAAGCTGGAAAAGTAGCCGAAATTTTTCAAATATTTTTTTCCCTGGAGTGGAATATGTCAGAATGTTGCTCTCTTTGTGGTCTACGGGGAAAACCTGGAAGAGGGCAATATTACAAATGTTGCCTGATACGGTATCGTATTCAGAGTACAGGTGTACTGTAGCATGCAGAATACCATATGGAAAAGTGGTGTCTTTTGGCCAGTCTCGAACGCATGCTCGCGCGCATGTACTATAACCAATGGGCACAGGCTTTAAAAACCGTTCTTTTGTCAAAGATATTGGTGTAACTTTGCAATGCTGCAAAATACAAGGCTGGCGCGAGCGGTTTTCTATTGTGTATATTTTTTCTTGTATTTTCCAGAATATGAGAAAATAATTTTAAGTATTTGCGTCGGACTAGGCCTCGAAAGAAAGATTTTCAGGTGAATTTTGACACCAACCCTTCCATAGCAATGCACGTACTTGCACAATTCGAAGCAGGAAACTAATCGATAACCCCGTGTTTGAGACTCTGTATCCCAGCAACGGATTACCTTACGCATACAGCGTTTTCACTTTCCAGTCCGGAATTTTCCCCTCTGTCATATATCAAAATCAAGCTGATTGGTCTAGAAAATTCGTCGGAATCCTTGAAAAAGTAAGAAGATTAATCTATTCCATCCAATCACATTTGGTGACACTCGAGCTCATTAGCATAGAGAGTCATATCACGCCATGACTAGGACTGAGCCTGCACCATTGTCTGACAGGGGGTTTCATTACCATTGCTTCATTTGTTTATGTCAGCGATGATTACATTGGCTGTATTGTTGAACAATGATGTTCACATTTAAATAAAAAAGAAGAGATGAGATTATTGAACGCTGTTTTATGGAGAAAATTCCCAACTCTACCCAATGCATCTTCAGTCCACACATTACAACTATGTGTTATCCCTCTGTACATTGAGCTTAATCTACCTATATTCGCTACTGGACTGGTCCGCATAATCGCCTTTGCGTGGCTGTGTGTGCAGTTGGCGCGTAGGGTCATGAATTATTCATGAGACGTACCTGTGCGCGCTGAGCAAAGAAAGACACGCACAGATCCACTTTAGTGGAATTTCGGCCTGAAACTTTTCCATATGGGTATGGCATTTTATTTTGTAGCTAAAATGCCTTGTATATATAGGCAGTAATGTTGAATGTTGATTATTACTATATTTCTAGTACCGGGTACTTCTAAAATTCAAACATTCCTGAAAAAATTACAACCCATAAAAATTTAAAAAACTGGATATTTATTATTTTCTTTGAAATGGGTCAATAAAATTCCTTACCAATTTTCCAAACCATTTTTTCCTAGAAAATATGACACAAAACTCAAGTGTTTGAAATGGTACATGTACATGTACATGTATAGCCAATGCATTGCTTAACAACGAATTACGTGGTACTGTACATGTATGTATTAAATTGAAATAAAATTTAATTATATTAATGTATTGTAGTAAGGATAATTTTGAAATCGATCAGATCATTTGATCTTTAATTGTACAGTGTATATCTAATGTAGTTCAGGTATGAATACTAATGTAGAAGCATTGTCCTCACATCTGAACAATGTTCCCAACCACATTTATCCAAGTACTTGTACATTGTAAGATATGTTCTAACTAGCCTCAAGGGTTACATGTAGGTTGACCAAGGCTGTGTCATAAGATTCGCTCTACTTCCATGTACACGTTCTTTGTTGAATCATTGTTTTCAAATACTGTATAAGATGTTATTTCCGTGAATTTCTTGAATTGCATATTTTCGCAAAATTATCAACACGCGAAGATATTATTGCCGCCTGATCATTCTGGAGCGCAAAAATATCCGCCTAAAATTATGTGCTTGTGCATCTCAATCGCCAGCGCCATTTGCCTGGCCACTGCCACTACTACGTACGTACTTGTAATGCCCACACGTACACTTGCTAAGCACGCAATACAAAGCTTATTTTGTAGCTCACTTGCATTTGCACCGCTTGCAACACTCACTCGGTGATTCCACTTTCCGCGACAGCAAGTGGGGGAGTTCTCATTTTTCAAAAGTCATAATGGTTACAGTTCTGTAGTTTTGCTGAGGATGCATACAAGTGATACAACCCAATGAAGTATTGACATTTGTTGTTCACAATGTTTTACCCTACAGCTCCCAGGAGTACAGTGAAGAGCAGAGGGGTATTATTATCCCCTATCCACCCAAGGAAAGTGATGAGACAAGTAAAGTAAGTGCATGTAGGTTTTTCTGCTCATACCAGAAATCGTAAAAGCATCCCCAGGATAGGAACAAATCATGGTATACATGTACAGTAGGATAACATTTATTGTAGCAGGTTAAATACATACAAGTACAATGTACTAGTAAATGAAGCAGGCAATTTTGAAAAATATATTTGAATTTTTATTTTGAAGCATTCTTGCATGATACTATTTTTAACGTCAATTTATAATGAACGCATACGCTGTACATGTATATACCTTATCTAATCGCAATTTATTAGTAGATACATTTTAAACCAAAACATGCGTGCACCATCTCTGCTACCTACACTGTATGCTTTGGTGTGCCAGCTCCACTAGCAAATTTAAGATGGATGTATATCGGGGCTGTGCTATTTCAGGGTTTCGTCTGATTGGGAAACCACCTACATGTACCCACCATCATTTACAATACCCCTGGTAGAACAAAAATTGAAAAATTACATCAATACCCTTTACATACATGATACATGTACATGTTTGTGTACTAGACCTCATCAAACCATTGGTGGTAGGGTTTTGAAACAGTTCTAACCCCAACTCCCACCTCAACCCCATCCTGTCATAACTTACATGCAAATGTACATGACTACATGTAGATGTACTCTTAAAAAGCGGGATTTTAGGATGGAAACTATTTTCATAAATTTATCTCTTGTATTGATTATTTAACAAAGGAAGCTAATAAAAATATTGTTCATTATAAAAGTACATGTGTACACTAAAGATTTGTCACAATTTTTGTCTCGCCTGCGTAGCAAAAAGCGAGACATAGGTGCCGCTTTTCCGGTGACGGCGGCGACGGCGACGGCGACGGCGATGGCGTCAACATCAAAACTTAACCTAAGGTTAAGTTTTTGAATTGTTAATATAATTTTGTAAGTATAAGGTCCTATTGAATGAAACTTGGACTAAAGGGTTATCAAGTATCCCCAATCATGTGAGGAAAATTTCAGGTCACAAAGTCAAGGTCAAAGGTCATTTCAGGTCAACAAACTTAGACTATGTTGTGGCATCATCATCAAAAACTTAACCTGAGGTTAAGTTTTTGAATTTGTAATATAATTTTGAAAGTATAAGTTCTTATTCAATGAAACTTAGACTAAAGGGTTATCAAGTATCCCCAATCATGTGAGTAGAATTTCAGCCCACTAGGTCAAGGTCAAAGGTCATTTCAGGTCAACAAACTTAACTATGTTGTGGCATCAGGCTAAGATTTTTTAATTGTTATCATAATTTTGAAAGTATACATTCCTATTCCATGTAACTTGAACATAAGGGTTATCAAGTATCACCAATCATGTTATTAGTCTTTTAGGTGACAAAGTAAAGGTCAAATGTCATTTCAGGTCTGGAAACTTAGACTTTGTTGTGGCATCAACATCAAGATTTTGAAATTTTAGCATAATTTCAAAAGTGTTTGTTCAAATTCCATGAAACTTGTACCCAAGGGCTATCAAGTATCACTAATCATGTGACACAAATTCCAGGTCACAAAGTCAAGGTCAAAGGTCATTTTAGGTCAGTAGACTTGGATTATGTTATCAAAATTTAATATGAGAATTAATAAATAAATTGTTGTTATTTTTCATATTTCATGAAAGTAAATATTCGAATCATTCGAGTACTTTCCCATGAATATTCTAATAGTAATTTTAGTATTCGATCCCAGGCCTAGTATGTACATGATCAGTTACAGCTAGGTGACAATATTGATGTTTGGATAATATATATTGGAGTATATCTCATAATAATGTTCTCATTATGCTAATGAGACGTGATGTGATGTAGATGGGTTCTACCTTCCAATTGTTTTTACACAAAGTGCTGAAAAATCCTCTTTTCTTAAAAAGTTTATTAGATAACTTTATTTGTAAATTACTGACAAGCATTGAAACATTTGTAGTCTTACCCATACACTAAATCTCATTATATTGTATTCTTATGATACAGTAAATAATTATTCTGATGATTCGTAATCAATATTCACTTCAAAATGCTTATTATATTCAGAGGATTTCATTTTCGGGGGTCTGCAAATGGGCCACCCCGCCTATAAAAATAATGTCCCAACCTCAACTTTTCATAATATCGAATTGCGTAATGCCGAATTGCGTTATGCAGGCGAGACCGCCGAGAGCGTTTCACTTGTTTACAATTGGTGTGAGACGTGATCAATTTCACATGAATGTAAATCTGCACATTTTATTGGTGTTATTACACCAAAGTGGTTATTAAAAGAGAAGGTTCATTGATTTTAAAAACTAACTTTAGTGTCATTATTGCAAAGGTGACACTTTGATTGGACAATTTCATCAAAATTCAATGCTTGGAAACATTTGAAGTAATGATTATTATCAATTACAAAACGCTTAAATATTTATGTTTAATCTATTGCCTCAATCTAAACTCCGCGCAGGGTTTTATTTTGATGAAAAATGCAGCGATAAAAAATAAAGGAATCCGTCGCTTGTAAACAAAATAAGACGCCATTATATTTTCAGCTGCATGCACCGCGGTATGTTCGGCGTTTCAAGAGGGAACAAATGCCGCCCATGCTATCATTCCGGGGGTTTTTCAATTTGAAAGTGTGGTTTCTTTGATTGTTCATTAACCCTATCCTGTGTATTTACAAAGAAAAGAATTTAGTTATTAGAATCGGGGTCATATCCCTTTTTGAATGGTGTAACATTCCATCACATTTATATACACTAAACTCATTATAATTTGAGAAATAATAGCATTACAATTATGTTCATTCTTTATGGGATGTCGTCTGCTTGGGCAGCTTTGGTTCATTTTGTGACGGCATTAAAACATCGTTATTTTTCTGGCGAATCTCTCGCATATCCCAGATGCTATGGAGGTGGTTTTATTTGTATTTTTATACATCACCTGATATGTAGTTGACCTAAAACTTGTACGATGGCCATCTGTTAGCTTACCAGTTTCTAGTGATACGTTATTTGCCATATTTGTGATTTTCTTTGAACCCGCACTTTAAAGATTTTGAAATGTTTTTTTAATGTAATACTGTCAAACATGTTTACATGTATGTATTTGAATGAAAACGGCTGGGAGAGTTCAAATATTGGTTGCTACCACAGCTAAAGGTAGTCCATTATTGTAATTAACTAATTATGGTTTTTGATTATTCTCATTAATTTTTACAGATAAAGGGATTTACCAGTACTTGATAGAAATATAAAAAGCAACATTCATGTACAGGTATTACATGAAAAGTTCATTGACCTTAAATAATGTGCTAAATTATGAAAGCAGATTAGTAACTCATGAGGCGCGATAGCTCAGTTGGTAGAGCAGTGGTCTCGTAATCCGGTGACCTGGGTTCTAAACCAAGTCGATTCGCTAGTGCCCTTTGGTAAGCCATTAATCCTCATTACCAGGTCTCTCGGAGAGGACCTAAAGCCGTCGGTCCTCTGGTTGCTTACTAACAAGCATTTATGCTTTCTTAGCAGTCAGGTAAAAAATAACCACCATAACCGTACAATAACCGTACAATGATGCAGTTATATCTGTTTGTTTTTTTAATGTAGATTTCCTAAGTACATGTAATATTCAATTTTTTTTCTCACTTCATCTGTATTTCAAAAGAATGCCTACCATATTATCATTTTCTCCTTTGTCTATTCTGACCGTTAGAGCTCAGGAAGGCTTACCCCCTCTACCTGACAGTGATGACAGTGATGACAGTGAAGACGGCCAAGACACATCTGACGAAGATGACATTGTACCCGATAATCCTTCTACACCCGCCGAGTATGTATTTACAATGTACCTTCTTTATTTTTGGAAAGCATTATCCTTATTCCTTTAAAAGAGGTACCCACATATATTTTGTAGTTAGGAGCAAACTACTGTGACCGTTTTCAAGGTTTTAGATGCCCTTGATGTGAATAGGTACCTACATCAGAGCTATCAAGTATTACTGATTTTCAGTAGTGGTATTTACAAAAATGATCAAAAATTACATTTTTGGGGGTAAAAATTGGAATAGTGAAACAGATGATTAAGTTGTGGGTTTGAAATGCCTACATAAAAACACTTTTTCCAAATCAGTTGTCCATGGAATGTTGGTATGTTTGATTTCATGTCTTACTTTTATTTGAAGATGATAAATGTGCCTCATTGTCTATTTGTATTGCACTTTATCTTCACTTCTCCAGAGATCTCTACAATATGTCATTGGACTCGATGGTGTTTCAAGTTCAGAGAGACGCGCCTGCAGGAGGTGACAAAGAACACGAGGAGGAGGCGGAGGCGGAGGAGGAAGAGGAGATGGAAGAGGAAGTCTCAAATGATGACCTCGGCAAGGAGGCGAAGTCCCTTATCCAAGGTCAAAAGTGTATTGTTTATGTTTCCTTTATTTTGCAACTATTACAACTTGTGTATGGATTAGTGTGTAAGAGAAGCGGTTGCCTCAGAGATCTTCTCTACACTGTGCATGGGAGGGGCACTGCTGTGTTAGTTAAGTGGCAATGCAGTGGGGGCCATGCTGGTGGTAAGTGGTGGTCACAGCCCAAGTTTAAAGGTGTGTATGCTGGTAATTTACATTTAACTTCCGCCCTCATCATGTCAGGAAATAATTTTTCCAAGGTTCATCTCATGACCAAGTTTTTTAAGCTACACTTTTTTTCACAGTCCACTTTTTATAGGTATCAACGTTTGTTTGTTGCCCCTGCAGTAGCAAAGTACTGGTCAGACATGCAGAGAGACCAAATACATGATCTTCAGGGAACATCTGTTATTATAGCAGGTGATGGGCGCAATGATTCCCCGGGCCATTCGTCGCAGTACTGTACATACAGTTTTTAGATCGTCGTCTGGTCGAATTTTACACGTAGAGGTGGTTGATGTAAGAGAGGCAGCTGGCAAAAGTACAAATATGGAGAGGATCGGTTTTGAGAGAGGCATGTCATTCCTTGTTGACAAGGTAAATATAAAGACGATGGTAACAGATGCTCATCCTCAGATTATGGCTGTGATGAAGCGATGTGACAAGTATGCAGGCATAGGACATCAGATTGATGTCTGGCATGGTGGCAAGAAACTGGCCAAGAGACTTGTCAAGGCTGCATCAGATAAGAGGTGCAAAGCTCTTATGCCTTGGGTGCCAGACATCAAGAACCATTTCTGGTATGTATCCAAGTCATGTGGAGGAGATGCAGACACTCTGTCTGTCTCTATGGCCAGCATATTGCACCACGTGTGCAATGAGCATGAGTGGGAGCTGCAAGCAGATGGCAGTCCAGGCAATTGCAACCACGGTGCTCTAACGGAAGATGCCAAGAGGAAGCCCTGGCTGGAGAAGAATTCTGCTTCTCACAGGGCACTGGAGAGAGTTTTGTGCGATACCCGCTTCAGGAACACGCTCCCATACTACACTGATTTTTTGCATACTGGGAAGTTGGAGAGCTTTCACAGCCATCTTTTGATGTATTGTTCCAAGAGGCATTCTTTTAAGTATATTGGGTACTCTACAAGAAACCTCCTTGCAGCGATAGATCACAACAGCCATCTGGATCGTCCTGCTGCAACCACCACGTCAGGTGAAGTAGTCAGGGCAAAGGCTTACAATAAACGGTCGAAACGGTACGTGCCTACCGTTGTTCCAGTTAACAAGGAGTACTTGTACATTGATAGCCTTGTTGAAATGGTATTTATGGAGCGAGCTGCCAAGCCAGGCTCTATGAATGTTGCTGTTCCAATGTCAGCAGATGATCCAAGGCGCATTTTTCCCAACAGATACATGGTTCTTGCGCCTTCTATGGCAGAGCTTGTGCAAGATCATGTCAGTCGATTTTATTAGGAACGCCATATTTCTTTGCAGGACTATTTGATATTCTGAGATTGAATTGTAATTGTGTTTTTGTCTCTGTGATGGTTTCTTTTGTAACCTAGCAGGAACTTAATGAATTTAGATTGCTGTGACACTCAGCATTAATATATGAACTTCTGTATTTGGAACTTGCCATTATTTATATTTTGAAGCATGACTTCAACACATACTTCATAATTTTGTGTAATACTTGCTTACTGTCATCTGCATGTCAGCATTATATCAAGTGTCTTCCATTCCACATACTGCTTATGTTGGTGTTATCTGCTGATATTTTGTATTTCTCCAATTCAGTGATGTTCATGCAATATACATGCCTCAGCATCATATGAGAATAGAGAACTTCCATTTTAGCTCATCACTATTCAATTGTGATTTCAGCATGATTTTTGCACCTGAGGATGCAAAAGATAATGTTTTAGTTTTTGACTTGTATAGTTGTGTTTTTTTCTCCGCGGAATGGTTTCTTTTGTAACCCGGAAGAAACTTGATGAGTTTAGATTGCTGTGACACTCAGCATTTATATATGAAGTTCTATATTTGGAACTTGCCATTATTTATATTTTGAAGCATGACTTCTACACATCCACTCCACATGACTTGGAAACCCTACCGTACCAGGGGGGTGTCTCACAAAGAGTAAGATCAACTTTAAGTTGGACTTAAGTATAGCAGGCCGTTCATGCCATTGGTTGCTATCACCATTGGTCTCTAAATTATAATCTTTAGACAATATTTTTCCTTCAATAATGAACTATCAAAAAATGTAAACTCTGTATATTTGAGACCACAATTTGTACGTCCTTTGAAAGACAAATGCCAGTAAATGGTGAGAGCAAACAATGGCACGAACGGCCTATTATACTTGAGTCCAACTTGAAGTCGATCTTAGTCTTTGTGAAATACCCCCCAGGAATGGTTCTTGATGGCTGGCACCCAAGGCATCACAGGTCTGCACCTCATACTGCTTATGTTGGTGTTATCTGATGATATTTTGTACAGTACTTTGTTTTCTCTAATTCAGTGATGTTCATGCAATATACATGCCTCAGCATCATATGAGAATAGAGAAATTCTGTTTTTAGCTCATCACTATTCCATTGTGATTTCAGCATGATTTTTGCACCTGAGGACTGAGGATGCAAAAGATAATGTTTTTGTTTTTGGAAGTACTTTACAAAGTCAGAGATTGACTTGTAATTGTTTTTTTTTTCCAAGGGATGGTTTCTTTTGCTACCAATTTTTTCTGAAGTTGAATGCTTGCATACTTTTGATGAGCTGATGTTTATTTATTTGACACCTGTCTGCATTTTCTTGTTGATCCAGCATTTTTAAATGCACTAATCTGTGCTTTTGCCATTTGCATTACTCACATTAAGCAAGGGATGTTTGCATTTTTATTAAGTTCAGAGCTTGCATACTTTTGAGGACCTGATGATCATGTATTATACACCTCTCTGCATTGTAAGTGTCCCATTTTTTAAATTTCTTTGATACCTGCTTTTAGTCTTTCCAAAATATGTAATCAGTATTTTTTTTTTTACATATCTATACATATATATTTATGAGATGTCTGAGACACAAATCTTTTCAAAACAAGCCATTGATGGCTTCAAGGTCATTCATTTTTATGGGTATAGACAATATGTCCAGTGTGATTTCCAATCGGGCTACTGTACAGCATACAGGCCATTAAACATAGGCGGCTTCTCATCTCACTGATTTTCTAGCCCCTCTAAAAGTGATGGGAACCCCAAATGTTGAATTCCCTACCTCCTTTTTATAGTCTGTCGGATTTAATAATTCATTCAAAAGACTTTACAAGAAACATCTTCTCTCTCTTTATAATGCATAATTTATTTTAAGACCACACCTCCAATACTAAATACTTCTCTTTTTTAATCTTTTTTTTTCATTCTTCCAAGTATATGTTATTATTACTTCTGCGCCTGGTGCATTCAATTGTCAAGCCTTATTGGCTTTTACGGATGCACCATTGTCCATTTGTACTATGGTTTATACTATCATATTTTCTTTATATTTTGAATGCTGTTATATCACTTTATATGTAATTTTGATATTGTTATCTGTTATGAAATACCATATTTTATCTTCGTATATATTGTCATGATGATGGAAATAAATGTTAATTCAATTAAAAATAGTTGATGGGAAATGTTCACATACCTGTAGATTGCATAATGATGTGGTAGAGGGTGTCATGTAACACTCATTCTGCAAGGAATTTTTGGAAAGAAATGTGTTAAAAAACGAATAGTGATGAAATAATACAACATTTGCGATTTCTGTATACAACAGAAAATATTTGATTTTCACCAATATTTGTCTTTAAACCAATAATTTTGAAAATCCTTGCAGAATTGAGTGTTAAATGTCACCCTATTTCACCTCGATATGCAAACAAGTGGAATGTTACCCTCATTTTTTTTCCCCAACACTTTAGAGGGGCTTTATTGGTACATGTAGTAGCCCAAATTTGAACACCTTCCCCAATTTTAATGAAATTCCATGGGTAGGAGCTCTTTGACATGAGAATAACCCTCTTTAAAAAAATTGAGGAAATGGACAAGCAGTATATAAATGAGAAGTTAATTGTTTTATTTTCTTTGAATTCAAATTAGGCATCAACCATGTCATAATAGAAATTTTAAAAAATGTGTATTCTCATTTCCAAATTACTGGTCTGTTCACTCTAAAATTTGAACAGGGTTATTTTCATGTCAAAGAGCTTTATCCATTGAATTTCATTGAAATTGAGAAGAGTGTACAAATGAGGGCTACTACATGTTCATTAAAGATACTATGTCCCCTTTGCAGCCAACATCAAATTCTGCAGAACTTTGCAGGAATTATGAATATGTCATGTATGTCCTATCTGTGAAATTTAAACGTTAGCAGTGTCCTAATATTCAAATTATGCAAGGAAACCCGTTTACTTGCTAGACTTCACTGTCAGACACTATTGAGTGACTGACTGGCTTTTTCATCTTTGGTAATAACATACATACATAAAATGAGCTGTAAAGGGTACATGAGCATTTGTCTACATCAATAACCCACTTCTTGTAATGGCCAAAATTAAACTGATTGAATCTTTGCGCAGCATAAAACGTACGACCATTCGGTACAATGGTCTGAAAAATCAGACTATTACTTACTGGCTCTATAGCTTCTAAGTCGATTCGACAACTAATAGTCGTTATTTTCCCACTTAAAGACATTTTCAAGACCCCTTTTTTTAGGGAAGTTCTAAATTAGTATTGTCTTTCAAATGCTGTTGGAATTTAATCTTTTCATTTTTTTGGCCTGCAAATGGGACATAGTACCTTTAAAGGCATCGTTTAACAATGTTTAATCTGAGATGTACATGTATGGCCCTACGTGATATCGGTGTCTGTGATATGGTGTAATATTGAAGCCCTACAAAAATTGCGCTTCAAAATGATCATGAAGTGCCTCAAAAAAGGTTTAAAATCCTTGAGTGACCGGTTTTACCATACACTGTACTCATTTTTCCCAATAGACTGTAGTGTAATGAAAACCGTTAGGAAAACAAATGTTTAAATTTCAATTTCCAATCATAAAATATCTTGATAATCAGACAGGTGATCGGCTTGTAAAAGTCATGGGGTTCCTGACTGACCTAAAGGGTAATGATTATCATTGCATCATGAGCTAAATCCAGGATTTAGTTTCCGAATGTGAGACAAAGATACCCAATCCCTTTATAATGTACCTTTAGTTTCACACTGCATTTGCTTCAAGCCATGTTTCTTTGCCTTCAGACACATAGTTTTTCAAAATCTCATGATCTGTTACAGAGCCATGTGACCGATTTTGTGTTGACAATGGGAGATTGTTCTGATTTTGTGTAAAAATGTTGTTTATTGTTTTGAGTGTAAATATGAATATAAACCCTCACGTAATCTTCGGTCATCTTCTCAATTAAACCTAATGTCTACTTCTGTATCAACTCTTTCCTATGGCCATCGCTCTTTTTCCAAAGCTTCTGCTGAACTTTGGAACAAACTACCTTTAAATGTAAAAAACTGTCAAACTGTTAGCCAATTAAAAACTTCTCTTAAGACACATTTATTCAAAATTGCTTTTAATGATTAACTTACTCTTTTCACATTGATGTGTATTTCATATGTATTGTAATTTGTAGGTTTATTTGCACTTTTTTGTTTTGTTTAATATGTAATTGTTTATCAGTCTATTCTGTTTGTTATAGCGCTTAGAGACTTCGGTGGTAAGCGCTTTATAAGAAACGTTATTATTATTATTAAATCCCTAGGTAAGATTTAAATCGTGGTGTTATTGAACAAGTGAAACAATAAAAAGTATACCCGGTACATAAATTCCTAAAACCATTTCAGACTACTGGAATGCCACAATTCCCCCAAAAATCATGAACTATAAAGTTATTTATGATTTTTCTTAGAATTGCTTTTGTGAAGTAATCTATCTCTAAATTCTCCCTACAAAAATTTCGTGAAATTCTTGAAGTTGTTCCTTGACAATTTACATTTTTTTCTTCAGAATGCTTTACCACTCCAGCATTTGGAATGGCATACATGTATATACCTACAGGCAAAACAATAACATTAATTTGGGCAGATTTACAATTTTTCCCCTGACGACCTGTTTGAAATCGGGGTTGAGGACATCAAGTATGAGAACTTCTGCCTGCACCTTGTCTAGTTTCTTCACTCACATCATCACGACATTACTATGTTCACTCTTTTGTTAAAATGACTGATATCAACAAAGACATTAATTTGTTTGATATTGACTCTTTAAATTAACCCCATTTGAATTTGATAAAAGTTTATGTTCGAAATTCCCAAAAGCTTTTACGATTTCTCATATAAATATTAGGTCTTTATTAAAATAAGAATATTGATGCCTTAAGATTATTGTATGAAGAATGTATCAAATCAAAATTTCATTTAATTGGATTGTCTGAAGTCTGGAATGTATCTTGTGCAGATATCCTTGGGATAGATGGGTATACTTTGGAAGTGAACTGTAGTGACCCTGATATACGGGGAGGAGGTGTTGGAGTCTATGTTCATTCTTCTTTGAAATATAAAATATTGATGTATTTGACTTTGCTGAATCACTATGGCTTGAGGTTCAGATTGGTGATTGTTCCGTTGTTGTAGGTGTCATTTATAGAAAACCAAACACTGATATTGTCCAGTTTCAGGGGATTTTATTGTCTGTGTTAGAAAGGATTAAAGCTGATAACAAATTGTGTATTTTAATGGGTGATTTCGATATCGATTTGTATAAGCCCAGCGTAAATGCTGAAATGTTTGTTACTTCCCTAGTGTGTTTGGGGATGCATCAATTGATTAAGACCCTTACGAGGGTAACACCCATGTCAGGTTCCTTAATTGATCATATTTACACAAATATGAGTGCAGATCGCATATGTGCTGGTACAATTGTAACTGACGTTTCAGATCATTTTCCTATATTTGCTATTTTTGAAGATAGCTCAGTAAAATTACAACCACAAGGAGAAGTTCGATATAGAAGTTATTAATACTATGAGAAAGAACGGTTTTGTGATAGTCTACGCTTGGAATCCTGGGAAAATGTATGTGAATGTACTGATGTTAATAAGGCATATATGATATATTTGTACAATCATTCATAGGTATATGTGATCAATATGCTCCGATTGTTCATTGTCACTCTTCCAGGAGGAAAAATGATAAACTATGGCTGAATAGAGCTACAACAACATTGATAAAGAAGTCAATTAAAAAGAAACATAAATTGTATGGTAAAGTATTAAAATCAAACTATAGTGAAGATAATTTGGAAAAATATAGGACGTTGTCACATATATACAAAATGTTTTAACTACAGTTTTGAGGAATGCAAAGAGGAAATATTATAGTGATTTATTTGAAATGTATAAAGGCGATACAGCGCAAACATGGAAGTCAATAAATAAGCTATTGAAGAGTGGAAACGGTATTAGTAAAAACGTCACATGTAGATAAGCTCTGTGTTGATGATAATGGTAGTAAGAAAGTTGTACCCTCAGGGGAAGAAATATCAGAAGGCTTTAATGATTTTTTTTTGTTAACGTTGGGCTTAACCTTGCTAAAGCTATTAATGGTAATGATGATGTTATTACATTCAAAGATTATCTTAGTGATGGAATAGTTGACTGTTTGTTTTGGGAACCAGTTACTCATTATGAGGTGAAGGTCTGTTTATTAACTTTGAACTATGTAAAGAAAGCTTGCGGCTTTGATGGTATTCCAGCCCGATTACTGAAGGATGCTGCTAAAGTAATTGCAAAACCATTATCTTATATTTATAATCAGTCATTATTGAACGGTGTGTTCCCAGAGGCAATGAAAGTAGCCAAAGTTACACCAATTTTAAAAAAGGGAGATAGAGATGTCCCAGGCAATTATCGACCTATTTCAGTTTTGCCTCTTTTGGCCAAATTATTTGAGAAATTAGTAAACAAGAGGCTACTTGATTATTTTTAAAGGAATGATGTCTTGTATAAGCACCAGTATGGTTTTCGTAAACATTATAGTACTAAGTTGTCTTTAATTAATTTGATTAATGATGTGCTTAAATCACTGGATAAGGGCAGTGTAACACTTGGTGTATTCCTAGTCGATTTCCAGAAAGCTTTTGATACAATTGATCTTGCAATATTGGCTGGTAAATTAGAACATTATGGAATAAGGGCCTTACCTCTTCAGTGGTTTAAAGATTATCTTTTTAGTAGATTTCAGTTTGTGAATTATGATGGGCATAGCTCATTATTAAGGCAGATAATAACATGTGGCGTTCCTCAGGGTTCCGTGTTGGGACCTACACTGTTTTTTTTATGTATATATAAACGATTGGCCAAACTCAACAAATTATTTAAATTTTAGACTTTTTGCCGATGATTCTAACTTGTTTCATACATTTTCACCGAGACCGAATTTGATTGATATGGATAAAGTGAATATGCATCTTGATAAGGTGACCATATGGTGTAAGGTGAATAAACTTACAGTGAATCTCTTAAAGACTAATTATTTGTTAATAAGAGGGAGTAGGCAATCAGTAGTAACTAAAGGGGTACTAAAAATAACAGAGACTGAAATAGTCCTGGTTGATGTTGCATCATTTGTAGGAATTTATTTAGATCAACACTTGACGTGGAAACCTCATATCGAAAGGGTTAATAAGTGTATTGGGAAAAAGGTTGGTGTTTTATATAGATTAAGACAGTGGGTTTGTGCCAAGGCGTGTTTTATTGTTACTGTATAAAACGTTAATTCAACCGCATATGACCTACGGAATTGAGGTTTGGGGAAGTAATTATTAAAATAAACACGAAGTGTTTTTTATTAAGCCAAAAGATGGCAATAAGAGTTATAACGTTTAGTCCAATTAGGACTCATTCACAACCGATATTTAGGGAGCTAAAATTATTGAATGTGTATCAACTCCATAAACTATCTATTTGTGTTTTTATGTATCAATTATTGAATGATAAATTGCCGCAGTCCCTAATTCAGTATTGCTGTTTCATAGAGCACAAATATGAGACTAGACAAAGAGAAAGTAAGAAGTTGAGTGTGCCTAAAGTAAGGACAACGCAGGGTAAATTTTCAATGTCATTCAGAGGCACATGCTTTTGGAATGATCTACCCCTATCTGTACGGGAAAAAGCATCTGTGTCTTGCTTTCGTAGAACTCTAATATCACAAATGTTAATAGAATAATTGTTTTGAACTTTGAACCGAAGTTTCTTTCCTTTTTGTAAATATTATGTTATATAATTCTTTATCTTTTTATTTTAGTGTAAAATGCCAAAGCATTGTATTTAATCACAGAACATATTTTAGCCTAGATGTAGAATACTTTGTAGCTTAAGTATGTATTCAATAGTTATTCATATTTAGTCATTACATTCTCATTCATTGTTGTGATACTTTTGTGTGTTAGTAGTACCAGACATGATTAGCATTTAATGCTATTTTCAGGTCCCATTTATCCTTTCAATGTTAAACATTCACATTTGATTGTAATATTGATGTACTTTTTGTTTGGATAATAAAACTTCAAACTTCAAGTAGTGAGCACTTTTTTTCTTCTTTTTTTTGCCCCCGAAAATTTGAAAATCGCTCCGACTGATATTTAGTAGGGGGTTGTGAACACTTTTTTGTTGGCCCCCTGCGTACGCGCCTGATAATACAATATATAAGATTGTGACATTATAAAGACCAAGACCATATTATTTTGATGCTGTGTTGCTCTAAATGTAATTACAGGTTAGTATATAAAGAGATGTATAGTGTAATTAGAAATACTAGTGAGAGAAATTATAAGCACGTACATACATTGACTGCAATTTCACCAATAGATAAGAGAGAGAGATATGGAGGAAAGAATAGTGAGATATACTATAGGCAGAGTGAAAACGGGCGATAACGCCAACAGACGAGAGGAAAAACGACGAGTGTGGGTGCGTGAATCTACTGCGCTCTAAAATAAAATGGGAACAGTTTGAACTTTGAGGCAGTGGATAGTCTGAACCCTGCAACTATGGCACCATAGAAACCAGTACACCATCTTCTCCATTCCTCATTGAGTGAGAGAGAGTAAAAAAGGGGGAGGGGGGTGGTTGAGTTCATTGCAAAAAGGGAGAGAATAGAAGATTGCGTCCTTGTAAAGGATTGGGGAATGATAGGGTGATCAAGTCTAAAGAGACAAAGGTATATATCATAACTAACTATGGGGCGAAATAAAGTGAAAGTTTAAACTGTCTCTCGAATCTCATTACATTATAGTTTTAGAAAGTAGCAAATGGTAAATTTATGATACAGGAGAGCCTTGACTGTACATTGTTTACGCATTACCATGCTTCACTTACATTATTATTATGATGATAAAGACGATGATGATATGATGATGCTGATGATGAGGAGGAGGAGGATGATGATGATATGATGAGGATGATGATGATGCTATGATGATGAGGAGGATGAGATGATGATGATGATGATAGGATGAGGATGATATGATGATGATATAAGGATATGAGAATGATGATGCTATGATGAGGATGATATGATGATGCTATGATGATGAGGAGGAGGAGGATAATGATATGATATGATGATGCTGATGATGATGAGGATGATGATGATGATATGATGATATGATGATATGATGAGGATGATGATGCTGTGATGAGGAGGATGATATGATGAGGATGATTATGATGAGGATATGATGATGAAAGGATGATGATGAAGATGATATGATGATGAGGAGGATGAAGATGATGCTATGATGATGAGGATTATACGATGACAGGATGATGATTTGATGATGATGATATGACGATATAATGATATGAGAATGATGATGCTATGAAAAGGAGGATGATATGATGATGAGGATGATTATGATGAAAGGATGATATGATGATGATGATGAAGATGGTATGATGATGAGGAGGATGAAGATGATGATGCTATGATGAGGAGGATTATATGATGACAGGATGATGATGTGATGATGATGATATGGCGATGATATGCTTATGATGATGCTATGACGATTTGAGGAATATCAGCATTGGGGCGGGAGAGAGAGGAAGGGGGGGGGGGTAGGGGCGGGTCTAGGATTGTTAAAATGAGACGGAAAGAGGTTATGTTCTTTCATCAGTAGGCCACTGTTATTTGCTTCTCCGGGGAATGGCCATGCACCGGCCCCTAAATATAACATTTTAGCCCTAGCCTTGAAAAACATTCAGGGACCGCGGAGCGTTTTTGATAGTGCGGGGGCTGGAGAGGCTCGACACAGAATTTGAACAGAATTTGAGGCTCTGAATTTGAATATGGGTTTCTAGTTGCAAGAAATGCCAGTGGTTTTCATTTTTTTTCGCTATGTCAAATAAGATAAGGCAATGTCACGAGCAGCTACAATACAGGGTCTATGGACTTAGGCGGATCCAGCCGGCGGCAAGGGAGGGGGCCAAAAAGGGGGCCCACTTCGTGCGGAAATTTTGAAAACCGTGCCGGCCGATTTCCCGCTCATTGAGGAGGGGTAGTGAGGCACAATTTTTTTTTCCCCTCCGAAAATTTAATTTTTTGTTGTTTTAAACCACCACCCCCTTGAGCGCCAGGAGGGGCCCATCTTCCTTTTTTTTACAAAAGGGTTTTTACCAGTTTTTTTCTAGGGAGGGCCCGGGCCCCCCCCCTGGATCCGCCACTGGCTCAGAGCCTCTTCTATGCATACTTCTGACAAGGGTTTGTGCATTAAAACTACCGTGCGCAACAGGCTAGGCCTCGTCAACCAGTTCAATATTCTTTATACCGTACGTGGCATTGAACATTACTATACAATGTATTCCGTTGTCTAAAAACACGGATATAGCTTCATGTTTTTGGTTTGGATTTATGAGCTCAAGTACACGCATCATCAATAAATGTATAAAATAACAATGAAAAAAAAAACATACCTCGCCAGCATATAGTAAGTTACCATGTAACAGCCCGCATAAAAAACACAGCTCAATAAAAAAAGAAAACAGCTCAAGTAAAGAAAAAAATTTGCACAACAGACAGAAGTGAAATCAGCCGAAAAGATGGCAGAACAGGCAAGCGAAATTGAAGTAAGTCTTTAATGTATTATTTTTATACGATTCGAAAGAAGAAGCTCTTCGATAATTGTGATTAGTAGATTAAGCACGTAATACTTAGTATCATACCATAAATATGATTTTATTTTTAATGTATACAGATGTGAACATTTTGGACGTTTTATAAAAGAGGGTAAAATGTCCGTAAATTACAGAGTTCGCTATAATCATCGTCATTTGTTTTGTTTAGGCCAGTAACGTGAAGTGTATTTAGGATGACTAAATCAAGTATAATCCCAACATGAATATGGGATTGTTATAATCATGGGGGCAATTGTTAATTGGCAATTATACACATGGAATGTGAGTTAAGTTGTACAGACTAAGAGCAGTGTAGATGTTGACAACTTTTATTCCGATTTTCCTGGATGCATGAGTACAGTTCTGACAAGAAGAGTTTCATAATTATATATGTGGTATACAATGGAGTTATGTAGATTCATCTGTTGAGGGAGTAGGGCAAGGGGGCTTTAAAGCCTGTCTGCACTAGTTTGGCCAGGAGGGATTAGCCCTCCCTGCGTGGTCACTGACAGGCGGTTATCTCATAAAATCAGCTCTCAATTAACATAAGAAAAAGGGGATCATGGGGAACCAACGGGTACCACTTATAGGCATTGTGGTGCAGACAGGCTTTAATACTCCGTTAATGAACTGAAAGAACACTGAGAGATTAGAATCTGTCACGTTCGTATAAACTGATAAAGTACAATGTTCTCTGTTTTTATGTTTTTGTTTGTTTGTTACTTTGTCTTTTAAAACAAAAATAGATGTCGGGAACCATATCCCGTGCAGAACCATTTGATAAGAATGCCGACGCGAAGGCACTCTTCAAAGCTACACAAGGACTCGGTAAGTTTTCTGAACATATTTGTCAGTTTCGTCTCTAGTATACAATTCTTTTTTAGTGATGATGGTGGTTATGATAACAAATGGTTCGGATGATGTTGTCGATGATAAAATATAATAGTGGTTATTTTATCTGACTGCTAAGAAAGCATAAAAGCTTGTTAGTAAGCGACCAGAGGACCGACGGCTTTAGGTACAGTCTCTCCGAGGGACCTGGTAATGAGGATTAATGCCTTACCGAAGGGCACTAGCGCATCGACTTGGTTTCGAACCCGGGTCACCGGATTACGAGACCACTGCTCTACCGACTGAGCTATCGCGCAGTGGGTGTGATGGCAATATTAACGGTGGCGATTTTTTTGGTAAGAGGCTAAGAAGAGTAAATCTGGATACGCCATTCATATATCTCCAATTCTAAACCCATCAATTGTAGATCTGTTCTTAATTATACCATTAGTTTAAATTTAACATGGACGATTTGATGAATATCAGCATTGGGGCGGGAGGGAGTGGGGGGCTGGCACGGTTCTATATGATTGTTAGAACGAGACCTATAGAGGTTATGTTCTTTCATCAGTAGGCCACTGTTATTTTTTTCTCCGGGGAATGGCCACAGTTCAGGAAGGAATTTGTGGGGTAGTGGTGTTGGGGGAAGGGGGGGGGGTGGCTCAAGGAGGCTCTAAATTTGAATATGGGCTTCTAGTTATTGGGGGCACGGGGTGGGAGTTGGACTCACCGATTTTTATGGTGGGAGGGGGGGGGTCATAGGGGAAAATACGGTCGTGGTGCTTATTTACACTCAGACTTTTTCATGGTAGCACACCAATCGAGCTGTAACAAAGAAATTAAAACAAATAAAATAAATTGTTATAATATAGTGAAGCGAAATCATAATGGAGCACAGGACCTATGCAATGTTACCCAAATTTGAAATATTATGCGGGGGGGGGGGCATCTACAGGCTCCATTGGGCAACACTGCTGGTGGAGAATAATTATCTAGTCATAGACTCATGGTCAACAGGGTTTCAATCAATAGCTAGGAACTTCAAAATAGCTATAATTACCTTTAACTCTTTATATGTACCACAATTGGTGCCTATTGTATTGTGCAAAGTTGCACTTGTGGCAAAGGAGCGACCGTGCACAGAGGCGAATAAAGCAACTAAAGTGTTAAATTTAATTTACATGCATCTAGGCACGAAAGAGAAAGTGATCACCGAGATTCTAACAAAGCGAACAAACTCACAACGTCAAGACATTATCGAGGCTTACGTGTCAGCGTATGATAAGGTAAGTCATCGTGCATGAAGAATGAAGAAGGTAAAGAAAAATGAGAATGGGGGGATGAGAAGAAGAAGGAAAGAAGAAAGGAGAACATTTAATAATAATAATGATAAGAAGAAGAAGAAGAAGAAGAAGAAGAAGAAGAAGAAGAAGAAGAAGAAGAGGAAGAAGAAGAAGAAGAAGAAGAAGAAGAAGGAGCTGAAGAAGAATAAAGACCTAAGTAGAAGAAAAATTAGTAGATTATGTTGATTATATATGAAGAAAAAGAGGAAGAAGAAGAAGAAAATGAAGAAGCAGACAATTTAGAAGATGGGAGAAGGCCAATGGGACCTAAGCAAGGGCGGAATTTAGAATGTCCTGTCCCCCTTCTTGTGCTGTTATTTTGTACGAATTTGTGTATCGTCCACAAAGATTCATCTCCCTGATTCATCATTACTATTTTCATTCGAAGGAATTATTGGCCGTTATGAAGTCTGAACTTAGCGGTAATTTTCTCAGTGTCGTGGAAGGCTTATTGGACGAGCCCGCTGTGCTCCTTGCTAAGGCCGTTCATAAATACGCCACGGTGAGTGTGTACTAACGGAATTTAATGTTTTGCTCACCAAAAACTAAAAGGCGGTCTGTGAAAGCTATGATGAGTCCATCGTGTATACATCTTTTGATATTTCAAGAAAGAATAGGCATATGCGTTATCGGTAAGATGACTCATTAAAATGGTAATATATATTGGATAACAAAGTGGGAAGATAGAGATAGGTAAACATCTGAGAGAGAGAGAGAGAGAGAGAGAGAGAGCGAGAGCGAGAGAGAGAGGTGGGGGGTTGAAGGAGAAATAGAGAAACTCATAATATGTTTTTTGTCAGCAATTAACAAATCAAAATTAATTTGCTTTTCTTTCTTTCTCGTTTAGGATACGAGCATGCTCCAGACTACTGACCTTGGTCTTCGCCTTCTTGAAATCATCTTTCCTTTGAATTACTTGGTAAGTTCAGTTCCAAATGAGCTTGGACAAAGTAAGACCTTTTAATCATAGGCAGATCTAGGTATGGGCATATTAAAGTAAGAGGCCGCAGAAAGTTTAGAAACTAGAGGGATGGGGGTTAGCATGAGAATTAACATATTATTTTATTACTCCATGATTATTATAAAACTAAAAGAAGTGCGGAGCTATACAGCTCCTCCTCCCTTTCCGCACCCCATGCAAGGGGCCGATGCCCTATGTTAAAGCCCAATCTTGCAATACCTTAATTACACACCAGAGAATGTATCCTCCACCATTATGATCCTGTGCCCCTTTTCAAAGTTTGGACCCCTCTCCCCCACCAAAAAGGTATAAAAAGTTGACAAGAATTTGTTCCCCTTTCCTCATTTGCCCATGCAATATCCTCATGGAAATTTATCTCTTCATCTTATTATTAATTCTCTAAAAGTGATCACATTCATTATATTCTCAAGTAATTTAATGCTAATTAAGACGGTTATTATACACACTCCCGGACAGTGCTCCCTTCATTGATTTTTATAAACTGTCAATAGAATATTGATTTTTTTTTTCCTTCCAATTTTGAAATGTTTTTCAACTATGTTTTTTATTGTGGAAAGGAATAATTATTTAATTGATTTATATTATGATATAATTATAGATGTGGTTTAACTTTTGTTAATGATATTTATATATATATATATACCTAGTTTGTATATTACTTTGTATTATGTTGAAAAGTGCAGAAATAAAATCAAACAAACAAACAAATATAAAAGAATTTAAGATTTGATATACTTATCTCAATTTCCTTTCGCTCTATAATTACAGGAGACCAGTTACATCAAGGAAGTTTACCAAAAAGGTAAAAATTAATAATGTTTTTTTCATTTACTTAAATCAATTATTATCAAAATATTCGTTTCCACTAGGGTTTTCGAAATGACGGAGGGAAGTAATTGAAGATAAGGAGGAAAATATTAACACCAACAAGACGAAAAAATAGGACGAGGGACACGCTCGAAAATACATGGAATTGAGACAGAGAGACAGAGAGAGAGAGGGGGGAGGGAGGGAAGGAGAGAGAGAGAGAGAGAGAGAGGGGGAGGGGAGGGAAGGAGAGACAGAGAGACAGAGAGAGAGAGAGGGGAGGGAAGGAGAGACAGAGAGACAGAGAGAGAGAGAGAGGGAGGGAAGGAAGGAGAGACAGAGAGAGGGAGGGAAGGAGAGAGAGAGAGAGAGAGGGAGGGAAGGAAGGAGAGAGAGAGAGTGGAAAGGAAGGAGAAAGAGAGAGAGAGAGAGAGAGGGAGGGAGGGAATGAGAGAGAAAGAGAGACAGAGAGAGAGAGAGAGAGGGGAGGGGTAGAGAGGGGGTAGGGGAGAGAAGACGAATAGAACAGGATCTTCACTCGAGATGTGGTGTATTCGTTTACATTCTATGTTCATTTTTTAGTCATATACTTCAGAGCTAGCTATATTCAATATTACCCGTATAAGTTAGGTCAATTGGAAGAATAACAAAAGCATGTAATTATGCTGGTAGCTATACCGTGTATACAACGATTAAGATATGTTCAGATAGCTGTACGAAATATATAACAGTCACCTAGGTCCAATCTCCGATATGCATGGGATAGGTTGCCCGACTGGTTAAGGGCAATCAAACCTTTATAATTATTTCATTTGTAATGAAATCATACAAATAAGGGAAAACGAAATATTGCGAAATAGAGCGGACCAACAAGATAATTATTCAAATTTATACAACACCTAAGTAAATCCTTGTCATTTGATTGGAGGATTGTTGGTCACGTGATATTCAATAAATAATATTATATACCTCACTTTAGAAATCTAGCCATCTGATTGGTCGAAATTGGAGTCGTGATTTCAAGCTATGCCCCACTCACAGGGCATAGCAATAGCCCACAGGGCCTAGTTAAGTTTCTACCCTCTGCCTCATTATCCTGCGATTCCCATTGGTTTACTGCGATCCCCATTGGTTTGCGTGTTAAAATTGTCTACGTGCGAGCACGGACGCCATATACAGTGCTCTTTGTCTGAGATTCCCAAATGATTGAACTTTCACTCGAAGATTAAGCGAAGATTAACAGACAGTGTTTCAGATTTTCTGTGATGTTTTAACAACTTTTTACTCACTAAAAGGCTAAGGTAAGAATTCTTGGTAGATTTTTGTTTTAATTCGGCATATAAAAGTCATATCGACTGCTTTAATACTCGAGGACTAGCTGTTTCTAGCTATACTGGCTCGCGGAATAGTTGAATCCCCTGCTATCACCCCTCGGCGCGCCGCCCACAGCGCTCGGGGGTGATAGCAGAAATTCAACTAGCGTATAGAAACAGCTAGTCCTCTCGTAGCAGTCGATATAACTATACTATTGCACGACCGTGCATTTTTGGTTATATTCGCCGTAGAGCGTGCATTTTTGGTTATTTTTTTTTTCTTTCAATAGTTTTTTTTTTATTGATTCCAAACAATACAAATCACTTTTAGAAATAAAATACAATTGTTTTGTCTTAACATAATTTCAAAACATTTTCATAACAGATTGTACGATTGATGAAAACAAAAATGAAATCAATTGTAACATAAAACAAATGACCCCATCCAACCAAACACACTACTAACCCCCCTCCCTCCCCACCATTTTTTCTTTCTATTATCTTTATTTTGATTTCACTCAATAATACATGATTTTTTCCTTTTTTTTCAAATCATTTTTATTGAATTACATAACAGAAATACAGTAAAAATCACAACTAACATATTTCAATGACTTATATGATCCTATAATGAACAATAGATGATTAAGCTTGACACACTGAAATTATACATTACCAGAAGTACAATTAATCATCACTAAAACAATTTCAATGAATAACATAAACATACAACTTTAGAAGAAAAAAGAAACCTTAAACAATTTTTTTTAAATTAGAGAAATTGAGTGAAATCTTTCTTCTTTTACCCCTTGACTTCCCCAAACCCCCTCCCTACAAAAACAAAACAAAACAAACACACCCGCACACACGCAGCCACAACACACACATACACACAACGAGCACACATTCACACATCCTCTCTTTCACCCCCTCTCTCCCTCACTCTCTCACTCTCCCTCTCCTTACCCCTGGATATCGCCCCAGTCCTGCCATTTCGGTGCAATCTCTCCCATTTTAACAAATGCTTATCTAACTTATTCCTTTTAATAGCTATTGCTTTTTCTTCATTTTGATATTCTAACAAAGTTTGAAAACATCTTTCCTGAGTAGGAACTCTCCTCTGACCTTGTCTTAAAAATAATATATTTCATTAAGAAAATCACAGTATTGCAAAATTTAATTTCAGGTTCAGATCCAGTGATTCCCACATGTATTTCTTTCCACTCTGCCTTCCGAAGATTTCCTAAACCTAGTTTTTCAATAACCATTTGCCATAAGGCCTTTACATCACGACAATCCCAAAATAGGTGTTCGTATGATTCCGGTGCTTCCTTGCAGAATGAACAGTAATTGTTATCAACAAACCCAAATTTAAAAAGATGTTCATTGGTATATATTGCACCATGAAGTAATTTATACTGAAATTCCCTGACTTTCGGTAAAATTGTTGTAGTTCTGATTCTTATAAATATTTGTGAAATTTCTTTTTTTGAAAAATCAAAATGGTTGTGATCATCTTTTATTCGGAAAGTATACAAGTGCTGGAGATTAGTTACAAAATTTTCGTAGACCTTTCTAGATGGTACATCTTTCAGTAAAATGACTTTTCCAAACATCTTCAAAGAAATATTATAATTGTCTACATCATATGAGCATAAATCCTGGAAGTTCCCTTTATGTTTTTCGCTTTTCAACACGACATCACTTATCTTCCAAATTTCCATAATATTTTCAGCACTCAAGCCTTGTCTATGAAAATAATTTACTGTTTTCACCTGTTCTCTCTCAAGAACGTGATCGACAAGGTATATATTATTTTTAAACAAATCTTCATCAAAAATCATTTTACCTTTCAAAAGGTAATCTTTATTGTTAAAAATAATTGGATTGACTTTTCCTGCAAAATTCCTGTTTTCCTCAATATCTTGCCAAGCTTATATTTTTTTTTTTTTTTTTTTTCAATAGTTTTTTTTTTATTGATTCCAAACAATACAAATCACTTTTAGAAATAAAATACAATTGTTTTGTCTTAACATAATTTCAAAACATTTTCATAACAGATTGTACGATTGATGAAAACAAAAATGAAATCAATTGTAACATAAAACAAATGACCCCATCCAACCAAACACACTACTAACCCCCCTCCCTCCCCACCATTTTTTTCTTTCTATTATCTTTATTTTGATTTCACTCAATAATACATGATTTTTTCCTTTTTTTCAAATCATTTTCATTGAATTACATAACAGAAATACAGTAAAAATCACAACTAACATATTTCAATGACGTATGATCCTATAATGAACAATAGATGATTAAGCTTGACACACTGAAATTATACATTACCAAAAATACAATTAATCATCACTAAAACAATTTCAATGAATAACATAAACATACAAACATTAGAAGAAAAAAGAAACCTTAAACAATTTTTTTTAAATTAGAGAAATTGAGTGAAATCTTTCTTCTTTTACCCCTTGACTTCCCAAACCCCTCCCTACAAAAACAAAACAAAACAAACACACCCACACACACGCACACACGCAGCCACAACACACACATACACACGACGAGCACACATTCACACATCCTCTCTTTCACCCCCTCTCTCCCTCACTCTCTCACTCTCCCTCTCCTTACCCCTGGATGTCGCCCCCAGTCCTGCCATTTCGGTGCAATCTCTCCCATTTTAACAAATGCTTATCTAACTTATTCCTTTTAATAGCTATTGCTTTTTCTTCATTTTGATATTCTAACAAAGTTTGAAAACATCTTTCCTGAGTAGGAACTCTCCTCTGACCTTGTCTTAAAAATAATATATTTTATTAAGAAAATCACAGTATTGCAAAATTTAATTTCAGGTTCAGATCCAGTGATTCCCACATGTATTTCTTTCCACTCTGCCTTCCGAAGACTTCCTAAACCTAGTTTTTCAATAACCATTTGCCATAAGGCCTTTACATCACGACAAACCCAAAATAGGTGTTCGTATGATTCCGGTGCTTCCTTGCAGAATGAACAGTAATTGTTATCAACAAACCCAAATTTAAAAAGATGTTCATTGGTATATATTGCACCATGAAGTAATTTATACTGAAATTCCCTGACTTTCGGTAAAATTGTTGTAGTTCTGATTCTTATAAATATTTGTGAAATTTCTTTTTTTGAAAAATCAAAATGGTTGTGATCATCTTTTATTCGGAAAGTATACAGGTGCTGGAGATTAGTTACAAAATTTTCGTAGACCTTTCTAGATGGTACATCTTTCAGTAAAATGACTTTTCCAAACATCTTCAAAGAAATATTATAATTGTCTACATCATATGAGCATAAATCCTGGAAGTTCCCTTTATGTTTTTCGCTTTTCAACACGACATCACTTATCTTCCAAATTTCCATAATATTTTCAGCACTCAAGCCTTGTCTATGAAAATAATTTACTGTTTTCACCTGTTCTCTCTCAAGAACGTGATCGACAAGGTATATATTATTTTTAAACAAATCTTCATCAAAAATCATTTTACCTTTCAAAAGGTAATCTTTATTGTTAAAAATAATTGGATTGACTTTTCCTGCAAAATTCCTGTTTTCCTCAATATCTTGCCAAGCCTTTAAAATCTCTAAATAGAACTGTGGGGCTTTCAATTTCAATAACTTATAATCATAATTACAAAGCGAGATAAACCTTCCACCCACTTTTCTAAAGATGTAATCAAAATAAAGTTTCCAGCCCATATTTGTTTCCCCATAAAGTAGTCGTTTTAACCACATTACCCTTTGGGTTTTCACAAATAAATCAAAATCTATCATCCTTAAGCCACCATCCATGTAATCTTGATAACAAATATCTCTTTTAATTCTATCTTTTCCCTTCCATATGAAATCAAAGCAAATTTTCTTAGTTTCTATTCCTACCCACCTTGGAACAACTAATGACGACGAAACGTAGTTTAATTTTGACAAGGCATATGTTTTGAGCAAATGTACTTTCCCCATCACTGTTAAATCTCTCTGTTTCCACCACCCCAAAAGTCTTTTAATTCTACTCAAAATCTCTTTATAATTCAAATCTTCCATTCTCATTGTATCCAAGCAAAAATATACGCCTAAAATCTTCATTTCCGTTACAATATTACCAAAGGTAAAGTTCCCGACTCTCTTCTGTTTTTACCTATTCTCATTACATTGGTTTTTTCAATGTTAACCTTTAAACCACTTAATTTATAGAAAGCTAGGAAAATATCTTGTATTCTTTTAATCGATGATTCATTCCTTACAAACATGGTCATGTCATCGGCATACAGAATTTGTCGAATTTCAGAATTATCGAATTCCACTCCTTTAATAGCCCTATCATTTCTAAGGGCGTGAGCCATTGTTTCTATAACTAGCAAAAACAAATACAGTGAAAGCGGGTCCCCCTGCCTTACCCCTCTCTTAATATCAAAATAACCTGTAGAGAAGCCTCCATTCATAACACAACTACTAATGCCATTGTACATGGTTTTAACCCAAGAACAAAACTACTGTCCAAAACCAAACAGTTCCAATACTTTGAAAAGAAATTTGTGTGAGACAGAGTCAAAAGCCTTTTGAAAGTCGACTGCTATAAGGAAAATGTCTTCCTCACAATGGTTATTACAGTGAAAAATTACATCATCTATCAAACGTATAGCTTCACCAATATGTCTACCATTTATATAGCCTACTTGATCAGCAGAAATAACATCATTCAAGACATCCTTTATTCGTTTTGCCATTACTTTTGATATTATCTTATAGTCGGTGTTCAACAACGTAATTGGTCTATAATTGTTAGCATATAAAGGATCCTTACCGTCTTTTTCAATTAATGTTATGACACCTTGTTTCTGAGAAGTCGATAAACAACCTTTTTCAAATACTTCGTTAAAAACATCAACCAGTAACCCTCCTAACTGCGGCCAAAATGTGAGATAAAATTCTACCGTAAACCCGTCATTACCAGGGGATTTATTAATTTTCATACTTGTTAGTGCTTTATAACATTCTTCTCTGGTAATTTTTCCTTCGCATGTATTCTTACTTTCGACGCTAAGGCGCGGTAAATACTTACAAAACATACTATCATCTTTTAAAACAGCCTCCACATCTAAATTTTCTGAATACAAATTGTTATAAAAGCCTCTCAGTATTTGCAATATTGTTTTCATGTCTGTCACTACTTCCCCATTATCATTGGCTAGTTCCCTTATTTGAGTTTTCTTTTATTAGAACGAAGTAACTGCTCAAAGTACTCTTTATTATGTTCACCATCTTCATACCAATCAGCTCTTGACCTGACCTTGAGTCCATCTACGGATATATCATATAATTTCTTCAGCTGGCTTTTTTTAGCTTCTATATTTTTGATAACTGAGGTACTATGGGAAGAGAGGACAAGGTCTTCCTCGAGTGATGTTATTTCTTTTTCAAGTTGTTGTATATTGTGTCTCCTTTCTTTCGATTTCTTCCTAGAGTAATTCGAAGCATAATTTCTCATTTTCATTTTAAGAAAGTCCCAATATGAAGATACATTGTTGAATTCTTTCAACCACTTTATTTCCACCGCTCTGATTTCCTCACTCATCCCCTGTACAAAGTCTTTATCTAAACATAAACTATTATTAAATTTCCAATATGATTTTCCACGCATATCATGACCTCTTAATGGTTTCAGTTCTAAAAAGATTCCCGAGTGGTCAGGGGCAATTGAAGTTATAATATCACATGTATTTATTTTATTTTCAAACTTTTGAAATAAACCAGTAGTCGAGGCGACTTTGCACAAGTGGAGTATTCTGTCTAAAAGTAAATTTCTTTGTAGTTGGGTTTTGTTTCCGCCATATGTCAATTAATTCAAGTTTACTTAAAAACATTTCTAATTTGTTCACAAAATTCGTTTTAACAGTCACACTAGTTCCTATGTAGTCCAGATCTTTACTTAGTATTACGTTAAAATCTCCCCCTAAAACAAGTGAATAATTCTGAGAATAAAAGTTTTGAAATACACTTGTCCAAATGTTCTAAAAAGGTTATTTGTTGCTGTACCTTTCCCTAGTTGGAAAATAAACATTTCCCAATAGCAGTTTATACCCTAATAAATCTCCTTTTAAAAGCACGAAACGCCCATCGTCATCTTTAACTACTTGATCAAGTTTAAAATTCAGTCCTGGTTTTAATAGAATAAGTACACCTTTACTGTGATTAGAACCATGGCTGTAAAAACCTGCCCTCCCCATTCCTTTCTCCACTTTTCCTCAATGTCGTACGTACTGTAAGTTTCCTGTAACATAACTACATCCCCTTTTCTCATTTTGACCCACCCTAAAATTGCTTCCCTTTTACTTCTATCCCTCATGCCCCTCACATTTAGTGAAATAAAGTTTAAGCTTCAATCTTTACAGACCAGAAAACCTCATTTCATCATGGCTCCAACAGGTCAAGTCAGACTGCGTACAATGTACACACACACACACACACACACACGCACACACTCTCTCTGCCCTGCATGTATCACATTGTGCTCTGCGCGCATCTGACGCGTAGGCAATCTGAATGTAATCGAGGAGGCCTGAATCCAACTTTAATTTATCTTTAATATAAGGAGCAAAGCATAATTTTTTGAAAGATTTTGTATAAAACAAATAATGAATGTTTTTCATTCGTTCACTAGTGCAAATATTTTCATTCGTTGAAAGATAACGCTAATTCTATTCAACTCGGCTGACGCCTCGTTGAATAGAACGTTAATCTTTCAACTCATGAAAATATTCGCACGATTGAACTCATAAGCATTCATTATTTGTATACTATGTGTCATGAGCTGTCTCCCAAGCGTTCGTATACATACATAACCAACAACCAAAAGGCATCATGGGAAAACTTTACAAAAAGTGATATGTTACATTTTGTTTAAGAATGTGAATTATAGAGGTGTTAAAAGCAATTCTCTCTCTCTCTCTCTCTCTCTCTGTCTCTCTCTCTCTCTGCAGTCTTTGGTTCCATACTGGATGAAGACATCAACCTGAACGTATACGGCCCTTGGAAATTAATCCTGATTAATGTTGAGATGGTAAAGCGCTTTCCTATTTTCTGCATTATCTCTTTTTCGCTCCCCACCCTCGCTCTCTCAGCCCCCCCTCTCTCTCTGTCTCTCTCTCTGTCTCTCCCTCTCCCTCTCTCTTTCTCTCTCACTCACTCCCTATCTATCTATCGCCCCCTCTCTCACCCTCTGTTTACCTCAATCCATTCAGATTCTCCTTTCAAAACAAATTTCGTATATTTGTCATCATTCTGTTATAAACATTAACACTTTGTTTTGCTCGCCTATTTGCACGGTCGCTCGTTTGCAACACGTGTAATTTTGCACACTGCTTTGTGCAACACGATGGTTTTGCACAATTTCCGGTCGTGATTAGCTCAATGACAACCCTTTTAACACCAGGGGAGTGTTTCACAAAGACTAAGATCAACTTTAAGTTGGACTTAACTATGGCAGGCCGTTCATGCCACTGTTTTCTCCCACTATCATGATCTTTAGATAATATTTTTTCCTTCAATAATGAATTATCAAAAAATGTAAATTCTGTAGATTTGTGCCCATGATTTGTACGTCCCTTGAGAGACCAATGCTGGTAAATGGTGGAGCAAACAGTGGCATGAACGGCCTGTCATAGTTAAGTCCAACTTAAAGTCGATCTTAGTCTTTGTGAAACACCCCTAGTATAAGTTAATGTTGCACTGGAAACAGTCAAATAAGCTTGAGGCCTTTGGTATGTCTATCCCCTGATAAATACAATGCGGCACAGAGAGATTATTTGTGTGGCAAGAGTTAAATTACACATGTATAACAATTTGATGTATAGTCTTTCACAGTTTGACGTTTATACCAAATATTACACATATCGCTTTTTTATATATTTTTTTTGATTTTTGTTGTTGAAATTTTGTATTTGGTGAGGAGTTTGTGCCACATAGTTTTAGAGTGGGCTGTCGTAAAATCTACAATAACCATTTAACTCCCGGATTTTGTAACTTTGGAGCTTTAAACACCAAGTTTAACGTATCAGACGATATCCATTTCTTCTTCTTCTTCTTCTTTTTTTTCTTCTTCTTCTTCTTCTTCTTCTTCTTCTCTCTCTCTCTCTCTCTTTCTTTCTCTGTGTGTCTCTTTCTCCTCTTTCTAGGGACAGCGCCATGAGACGGCATGCATCGATAGTTATAAAGTCGAACAGGATGTGCAGTATCTAATGGAGGTAAGCCAAACTAACTAAGGTTAGGCCTACTTTGAAACATAAACTTAAAAATAATGATAATGATAAAAATAGAAACTGCCCTAATTGATGATGCTTATCTTTTTTTCGACCAACTTTGGATACAGCATCGGACTGTGCATCACATGGTTCGCGGTTCGAGTCCCGACGCGGCACTAATGTTAGTCCAGATTCTGTCCGCTTTTATATATTTTTTATTCTTATGTCCTCCTCCCTTACACGCATCCCACAAAGAGCGCGGCGTCTCCACTCATCGCGCGATCCTCCAAAACAACCGTCGACAAGATCGGGGTAGAGAACGAGAGGCAGGGACCGTCTCCGGTTTAGCGTTGAGGCCTTGAGGGTGTCGGTGTGTTATTTTATCAGCTGATTGGGCGCGCGACAAGGAATCAGTCCAGGCAGTGGACTTCACTAATGACCTTTGGCAATATACTAACCTACATCTGCCATTTTCTATCCAGGTGAAGTAAAATGGATACTTTTTTTAAGGCTATAGCGATCATTGCGGCTTGGCTATAGACGGGGTAATGAGTATATTTGTATCGTAGCTGCGCAATATAAATGGGCGTATTATTATTATTACTATTATTATTAATTATATCCATAACCATCAATGAGGTTATCTTGCTTCCGTGTTTTTGCTTTTGTAATCATTGAACTTGCTATACGTATTATCATTACAATCATTATGCAAATCATTATCATCATCGCTAAAATAATACTCAGGCCCATTATAATTAAGCAGTGGCCATCATCAATCTTTATTTCACCCAGGGGAGAACAAATGAAAAGAAAGAGAGAGAGAGAGAGAAATGGGGGAGAAAGGGAGGAAGGGAGAGAGAGAGAGAGAAAGAGAGAGAGAGAGAGAGAGAGAGAGAAAGAGAGAGAGAGAAGAGAGGGGAAGGGGTAGAGGATTGGAGGGATATAATTTCATCAGAATCGGGGGCGTTAACTTAAATTTACCACAAAAAAACACAGGTGAAAGAAATGGGAGACCGCCCCATCTGTATCTGACCCGGACACCATTTATTTTCTCTCAATGTTGCAGACACCAATAGATGATTGGGCGCTTCCCAATGCACGGATCGAAGATCTTTTGATCAAGGAGAGCGTGCAGCATCTTCAAAAAGTCTTCAAGAGGGTGAAACTGGTTAGTTATTGATAATGATCATAGTGGTGATGATTAGAAGAAGATCAATGAAAGTGATGATTAAGGGATTCGAACCTTCGATTCTTGGATTGAGAGTCAAGCGAATGAACCGCTATACCACGACACTTTCACCTGATGGCCATGGGCATAAGAGGGGGGGGGGGCATTGTTTAAAAAAGTATCTCTGACAAGTACAATTAGGAGGTTATTGTCACCTTTTCAAGCGCATTTTAGGTATAAAATATTTGCGGGAGAACAACACAATTAGGGGAGGGGGTATTTTCATAGACTTGGGGCATATAAGATTGGGTTTTAAAAGGGATACTTTGTATTTATATAATAATAACAGAAATAGGGTCATACCAAACAAAAGAGAAGAAGATGAAGAAGAAAAAAAGAATGAGAAGAAGAAGAAGAAGAAAGGGGAAGAAGAACAAAAATGAAGAAGAAGAAGAAGAAAAGAAAAAAAGAAAAGGACAAGAACTGCAGCGCAGCGTCTAGGTCCCTGCAGTTCCATGCATACAGTGCTCAGTATTATAAAACAATCTCAACATCGATTCCGTTATTTCCTTTTTATGGACATCTTCACGGTAGTCGATGAGCGAGAAGGGTGTCGATATCATCCAGGCTATCAAGGATAGTAACATGACGAACGAACAGAAAGATGGATTCGTGGATGTAGGTATGTCTAACGATTTCATTTTTTCTCTCCAATATTCAGTCATAAAAATATTTACTGAGAAGGGCGGAGATGGGGGGGGGGGTGGGGGTATCATAATATTGCTTGTTTGGTGATATGTTTGAATTGCCCTAAGTCCCTGGGGAAAATGCAATATCGTAGATGACGGCTTTCATTTTATGAAAAAAGGGGGCGACAGATACTCTTTGTATCGGTCCACTTACATATTCAAAAGGACGGATCCAAGATTATGTAGACAGGTGGGGCGCAATTCTATCATAAGAGAGAGAGGGAGAGAGAAAGGGGGAGGGGTGTGTGAGAGGGGGGGGGGGTGAGAGAGGGGGTTGGAATAAGCACCTTTTGAGGTGCTGTTGGTCGTTTTGGGCGCAGGACCACAATTGTGCAAGCACATTTGTGTGTACTTTGAATAATTATGCCAGAATGCTTTTTAATGGGCGCATCTGCCTCTCATGTCCCCCGGAACCGCCACTGCACGTTTGAGTATGCCGTATGATTTGTTTTTCTTCAGTTTCTATTTGCACTGACTACGTTCGCTTTAACGCCACCATACTTCACAAAGCGATGTCGGGGGTCGGAACCGATGACGCTACTTTGATTCGTGTGATCGTCTCCAGATGCGAGGTAAGCCGAGAGTATGTGTATAATACATGCAATGATGGTGATGAAGGTGATGATGATGATGATGATGATAGTGATGATGATGATGATGATGATGATGATGATATTGATGATGATGATGGTGATGATGATGTTGATGGTATGGCGCAATTTTTCTGTTTTAAAACCATTCAAAGGCGCAGGTTCCTCTAAAGAAGTCATATTTTCACATTTCAGCCCCCTTTTAACCTCTGATAGGAGCCCCTTATACTTTGACGAGTGCCTCTTTTCTGGTAAACGCATCTTTTTTTCTTTTGTAATAAGTGCCCTATCCAAATCTAATAGGTGACCTATTTATTTTGAAAAGTGCACCTATTCCTTTGAAAAGTGCCATATTACAAATTATTTCATTCACCTGTTACAAATAATTGTATTTTAATAGTCAGAATGCGCATTGCATACATTGCCAGGGGGTGTTTCACAAAGACTAAGATCGACTTCAAGTTGGACTTAACTATGGCAGGCCGTTCATGCCACTGTTTGCTCTCACCATTTACCGGCATTGGTCTCTCAAGGGACGTACAAATCATGGTCACAAATCTAAAAAATCTACATTTTTTGATAATTCATTATTGAAGGAGAAAATATTAAGTTATGATCATAATGGTGAGAGCAACCAGTGGCATGAATGGCCTGCCATAGTTAAGTTCAACTTAAAGTCGACCTTAGTCTTTGTGAAACACCCCCAGGCAGGGGCGGATCCAGCCGGCGGCAAGGGAGGTGGCCTAAAAAGGGGCCCACTTCGTGCGAAAATTTGAAAATCGTGCCGGTCGATTTTTCGCTCAGTGGGGGTAGAGTGCACCCGAAAATAAAATTTCCCTCCGGGAAGGGTAGTTTTTTTTTCCACCGGCACCCCTTGGGCGCCAGGGGTAGTGAGCACAATTTTTTTTGGCACCCGAAAATTTTTTTCCCTACGGGAAGGGTTATTTTTTCCACCGCCACCCCTTGGGCGCCAGGGGAGGGAGGAGGCCTGGCCCCGGCCCCCTGATCCGCCACTGCCCCCAGGTAGGACAAACATTAGAGAGTCTCCTACCTAGCAACACAGAATGAATGCAATTCGCATTCTGACTATCGAAATACAATTATTTGTAACAGGTGAATGAAATAATTTGTAACAAGGTACTTAACAAAGATTTGGGCACTCAATTTGATTACAGTACGAAAGTGGCCTATTGGGATTAGTATCACCCTTCTAATAATATACCTTGTCTCTTCATTGTCTTCATTTCTTTTTTTTTCTTTATCTTCCTTCATACTCCTTGTAGATTGATTTAGAAAACATCAAGTCAGAGTTCCAGCAGATGTACGGCGTATCTCTACGTGACTGGGTCTCCTCGGATACGTCGGGCGACTACCGAGATATTCTGCTCGCTATCATTGGTGCCTAATTACCCCCAGTTCATGGACGAGATCGACCACCATTGCATCATTTCACGAGGCCGCCTTCAGACAAATTCGCCAACATCCCATTGAAACGCGTGTTGATTTACATGCATTTCAATGGATGTCGGCAAACTTGCTGTCAAGACGGTTTTGTGAGACGCTGCCGAGACCGACACCAGACCAAACAAAATACACTGATAACCATTAAAGAGAAGGTTGAGTTCTGGGAAAAGGTGAACAATAATTTGTGAGCGTTATCATTGTTATTATGCAAGTGTGGAAGAACATCAGATAAAAAATGTTCCCTGAAATGCATGGCTCTTCAAATGCCTTAATATTCTAAATATGGCATGTAACAGCATAACAATCGGGACGGATTTTTATGCCACATGTTCGTGTAGTCCCATATACATATTTCTGTGTACAGTGCTTGTTACTTTACCAAGACTGGGCCAAATTTCTTATAATTTTGATGATTCCAGAACCTTGCAGTACACACCAATATATATGCTAGATGATCAACCTTTTTTGATCGATTCCACACCGTTTCTTTCACAATGCAATCGCATGACCAGGGCCCTGTTGCATAAAACTTACCATTGATGGTAACTTTGCCATCAATGGCAACTACCATGGTAACAGGGCTCAACAGCCAATCAAAATCAAGGTTTCCATGGTAGTTACCATTGATGGCAAAGTTACCATCGATGGTAAGTTTTATGCAACGGGGCCATGAACTCAATTTTATCTTTAAGTTGGAAGAATTTTTCTTACCTCATTTTAATGAATTGATTGTGACAATATGGTCTATTCCTGATAGATAAAGTTTATATCTTCTCATAACTTCATCTATCACTTTAAAGAGTCATAGAGATCCATCAATGAAGTTCGGAGAAGAGATAAACTTAATCATTCTATCAAGAATAAATCCTATTGTCACAATCATTTCATGAAAAGAGAAAAGAAAACATGTTCCAACCTTGTGGGTAATCGGTGCATTAGTACCATTGAATTTGCAAGTTATCGGCCAATGGCAGCGTTGGCGTTGTTTTGGCTGTGTGATTGAGTTATTATCCATTAGTTTAAAGTGCAATTTGTGCTAACGTCATCGGTTGCAAAATAGATATTCATAATTTTATTCATTTTTATATGTAATTACTCATACGTTTTATGTAACAAGGATGGTGGAAAACAACCTCTAAAAAGTCTGCCTAAAAACATGATTATGCATTTTCGAGAAATCAGGTGTCAGTGTTCATTCTCTGATTTTCAAGCACCACCGATATAATACCACGTGCACAATTTGCTCAATAAACAATTTATGGATCTTCATTTTTTCTGATCATACAATGATATTTACCGATAAGGCCATAGCAATTAAAAAACTTAATTCATGTTTATGCTTCTTCTAAACGGGTTGAGTTAGTCCTTTCGGTTTCTAGAGTACCAAGTGTCAATATCCTCACCCCGTAAAAATGACCATACTTCTGTAATATATTTGTTTTAAATCATGCCATCATAAAATCTATTTAACAGTTGCCTATTTGAACCGGTTGAATCCTGTATTAAAGAGGAAGTCTATCCTGATTTTAAGTTGGTTTTAATAAAAAACAGAACAATGAGAGGATCAGATTAGTGACAGTTTGAGCAAATTCCGATCAAAAATAAGAAAGTTAAGAACTTTGAAAGTTGTCATCAGTGAAACACTAATTGGCAATGCTGTAACGTATCTTGCGAGCTCCTCTCCAATTTTCTCAGTATAGAAAGTTTCATATACTTTCATTTCTTAGTTATTTATGACGGGATAGATTTGTTTTATATAGGGGTTGAGTAAAATACATTTGCAATAATTATATTAAGGGTGAATGTATTATTGAAAATAGGAATGAAATTCAGTAGTTAGCGGGTTACAATTCTCACTTCATTATACTTGTACAGACAGTACAGTAATATGCAAAAATTCGAGAGGTTGATATCAGGGTCCTGTCTTACAAGAGTTACGATTGATCCAAATCAATCGCAAGTCCTCTAATCAATCGCAAGTTTGCAGTCTCCTATCTCTTATGTACATAGTTGCGATCATGATTGGTATCAATCGCAAATAAGTTGCGATTAAGGCTAAAGTAGAGTACTGCTTAGCCTGCTGGTAAGGGAAACGTATTGACAACAAAACTGGTAATTTATGGTCATAACATGTTTGTTGGACACTAATTTGTCAAATTTATTTAATAGGTTTCTATTATTTTGGCCCATTTTGAAGAATTCGGGTGTTAAAACAACCCACGTCTCATACCCTTTTCGTAGCAGAAACCGTTGAATGACTTGTTTGAATCTCGAAACAGCCTACCGCCCTCTCTCGGTTGAACGAAAACCGGCGGTGGCTTCCTCGCCACAATGTATCAGAAACTCGATCGCGATCACGCCCATGCAGTGTGAGTACTGTCGTCTGCTAGCAAGCTAGCTACACACGATAACATGCTGTTCAATCGGTCACCTCCTTTCACGAGCGTGGTTATTTTGTGACCAAAATTGCACTTTTCCGCACGTGTGTGATGTTTTTTCTGTCTCCTAATCTTACGCATATTCATTCCCCTGTAAACAGTACTGTTGTCGAATAAAAAAATCATGATTTATAATCATACCTAGATTCAGCAAATCTAACTCGTTCCCCCCAAAAAAATATTTTGTCAGTAATATTTATCACAAAAATATTCAAATGGTGGATTCAAAATAACCATGTTTGCTACGTAATAAGTTTCTAGAATAATGGTTTCATTTTGGTTGCCATGGTTATCATTTTTCTCATTTTTATAGTATAATTGTACTCGCATGAACTTATTTTGATTGTCCATCAGTCACTTTTCAAACTGTTCATTGGTGTTTGCAAGTCTTATTGGCTAGTTTTCATCTCAAAGTAGTATTTAATGGAAACTATAGGTTTATACTTTGTTTTTAACTGACCACACATTGCCAGGCGCGGATCCAGGGGGGGGGGGGTTGGCATGGGGCCTTGGCCCCCGCCAAAAAAATGGGAGACAGAGAGAGAAGGAAAAGAAGGGAAAGGGAAAGAGGAGATCGGGGGGGGGGGGTCGAAAGGAAATCCTGGATCCGCGCCTGCATTGCACTTGTTTCAGTGAGAAAAAACTAATTTGTCGTTCGGATATTTTACTTTAGAAAGTGATATGATAATTCATGTTGAACTGCATTTTGCAGTCTTGAAATGGGATTTCCCCCGCCCCCCAAAAATAACAAAATGTCATATTTGTGTGTCTAATTTTTGCAAAAAGTGGCCTTTATAACAATAATTTGTTTTCCGATGGCTATGGGACAGTACTAATTCCTGGACTATCCACAGAAATAAAACAGTGTCCTTGATATGACGTTGATTTGAATTTATGTTCCGTTATAAAAAAAAAATTAACAACAATAACTTAAGGCATAAATGAAAACGTGGGTACATGGTACGGATGAATAGGTCTGTTCATTCGTGCCATTACGGCGCAACTGTTCTACCGAGGGGTCCAAATGATATGATAAAATATGATATGATGATATGGCAAATAAAGGTAAAAATTGGCAAACAAAAATACTGAATTTGAACATTTTTCATTTTACAGCTAGCATTACAAGAATTGATACCATCACTTTTTATATCCCAACCCCACCCCCCGATATATACTCTGCATGTTTATGTTAGTATGGAAGGCCATTCGTGCCAGATTACGCGTCATGACGTGTTCTTCATTCACCCAAATCCAAATCGTTTTGCACGCAGGTGCTTGTAACTCCTATAAGACATGATTTTTGATCTTATACATGTGATATATGACCTTAGTACCATGGTGTGCTGGGTTCAAAACTAACTTCATGTGTTATTTTTATTAAGTAATACAGCCAAAACAACATCACATTACAGATGCTTTTAGAGATAATTTGGCAAATGATTGGAGTGGTCGGAGTAGGAATAGTCGAGATTTTGATTCTGACTAAGAGAAATTCCGATATTTGTCGAAGTCATTCCAAGACTAATGTTGATATCTTCTGAGTAAATTCTCTTAATAGAACCTACAATACTGGATGCTCTTAAAAAGTTACACATCACCACAGGCAAACTTGGAGAAGTTAAACAATCTCATAAATATACGACACATGGTAGGCTATGGTCGTGCTTCACTTTTGGTAGCTGGTTAAATATACGAGTAAAATAGATAAGATTAGACGCGCAGAACATCAGCTTCAGTACATTTTCCTGTCTGAGCATGTAGTTCAATTGGCATGCTGGGATTACGGTTAAACAGTAGTGCAGAACATTGCTTAGAATTTGTTTCCTTCAACAAACAAACCTTTACCGCTGGAATTCATGTTCTATGGACCTATTTTATATTTCACGATAGAATAACAGTATCAATCCACAGTCTTTTGGAAGAAATCGCTCGAGTGGATCGCTCTTAACAATGACACATCACATAACAAATCGCACAGGGATAAATGCATCATTTTTATTATCATTATTATAATCATATATTTCGAGTTACCTGTGCCTGGGAGGCGAAATGTAAACTGAATCACCGTAACACCGGGTATCTCCTCCCGAAAAAGAAGAAAAAAGGAGAAAATGAGTTGAAAAAGAAGGTCTTTAGTCTTGTGAAAAAGAGTAAAAGGAAAAGCATATTGTTTTCAAAATATGCCTTTCTTAATACTCTTTAAAGCTTTATGCTTCTGAGCAGAGTCCTATATTTACAGACTAATAATATCAATAAAACAATATTACATGAAATCAAAACATTTAAAACATCATTATAATACAATGATACATAAAGTAAAAACATATAATATTTATACATAATTCACCAAGACAACACAGGCATACTAGATATACACAAACATATTAACACAAAAATAGAAAAAATGATGGAAAGAATAAGAAGCAGACGAAAGATAATGAAACAAGAAAGGAAAAAAGAAAGAGAGTATGGATAGAGAGAGAGAGAAAGAAAGAGAGAAAGAGAGAGAGAGAAAGAGATAAAGAGATAAAGAGATAAAGAGAGATAGAGAAAGAACGAGAGAGAAAATGAGAAAGAGAGAGAGAGAGAGAGAGAGGAGAGAGAGAGAGAGAGACAGAGGGAGAGAGAGGGGGCATGAGGGAAGGAAATGACAGGTAGAGAAGTAGGAGTTAGAATAATACATTAACAAAAAAAAGAGAATGAGAAAAAAATAGAGAGGCAGATCTAGCGAGGGAGAGAGAGAGAGATTTAAAAAATAAGTAGAGGAGAAAGCAGAAATGACAAAATTAATAGTTCTGAGAAAAAAAGGACATGTAATATGTTTACTCAACATTACAACGACAAGCTTAGAGCGATTTCTTCAAATATATATTTCTTTTACAGAGAACTTATTTCGAGAGAGTTTAACTTTATTTAATACTTTGTTCTATACTTTTCCGCAGTTTGGTACTGTTCATACGAATTGAATTTAAGGCCAATGTAACGTAGGAGATACATTAGATTGTATAATAGGACTATTACAATGACGATTCTCGTAGGAATGCACAATACACAGATTTTGCACGTGTAAGAGCTATTTAATGTAAGGGAATATCCCACGAGCTGATGAGCATATTTCATGAGTCGGCACGACGTGTGACATATTCTCAAAGCGAATGCGATAAACCCCTGTGTTACACGAAAGATACGCCATTCAGTGTTATTGTTAATTATTGTTTGAAAGCTACTAATCTAATTTTTCACCATGATACATCCTTTAAAAATGTAATAACTTGCACATTATACATCGGGAGAAAACAAAATATTTGTTCTTACCAAGACTTTGTGCATGGGCTGCGCGCATACATCCATTGTCTTTACCTAATCAAATTGTTTGAAGAAGTTTGAAAAAGCGTTCTTGCACTGTAAACAATGATATTTAAAAAAAAAATGCGCAGTCTTGCGGGTACTTTTCGCAAACCATGAGATATTGAAGAATAAAAAAAGGTGCACCGTCGTCTGGTTATTTTCCCTCAAAGCACAAGATATGCCGATTTATTTGTTCTGGTCCGCTCAAAAACATTCATACAAGTAATGACAAAATTGCTGTGCGGTCATCCGTATATTTGAGCTCAAAGCACAAGAAAGGCCTTTGCCGATTTTTCTGGTTGGTTCAAAACCCGTCATACAAATAATTGTTGTCCATACCACATGTAATAATGTAAATAAGTTTCACTTCATCCACCTTTTCAACTTTCAACAATTTAATTTTTGGTTACAACATTTAAAGCCCCACTGCACTACTTATAGCTACTTGCGCCCTCTATATAGCAAACAATGCCTAAGCGGTGACCGTTGGTCCCCCATGGTCCCCTTTTTCTTATGTTAATTGAGAGCTGATTTGATGAGATAACCACCTGTCAGTGACCATGCAGGAGGTCTAATCTCTCCCGGCCAAACTAGTGCAGATAGGCTTTAAGATAAGGGAGGCTAAAATAACAAGGAACAAGTTGAACAAGTTTATTTGGGGAATGCTACATACTTTTTGTCTGCCGGACATTTATAAAGATACTGGATATGCTTTGATAGGCCAATGGCGATAGTTGCGTGTTAGAAGTATTCACTACAACGTTCTTTATATTCAAGTAATTCCAATGAAGCTACATCGCATTGTTAACAGGTATTTTACAAAATATTACCACTTGAGGATACTGCGTTTAACAAGTGTAGAATAGTTTTGAATACAAACTGAATGATAAATTGGGCATCAATTGTTTCGATAAATCTCACAACCACAGTACGGAAAAAGAGTGTTATCGCACTCCTTATAATCACCAGGAAGATGTTTGGTCCGAGTCATGTTCCTTGCGGTACACCAGCAAAAAAGGTTTAGCCAATCACCGATAGTAGTACAGTATTCATGCATGTACAAATGGGTTAGGCTGTCTGTGTGTGTGAGGGGGCTAAAGCATATTAATAGCTAGCTCAATGTACTTGCTGCAGAACCTTACAATCATTTAACAATGGCTGCAATACACGAGGCGGACAGCTCAACAACAACAAAAACCCCGAAACAAGCGCATAACAAAATATGAAGACAAAAAGGGATGTCCAAATGTCCGCTGCGCGCGGCGGCTCCAAATTAGCCTTAAACGTTCAAATATATGAGGGTATACAATTTGCTTTATTATAAAAAGGAGCAACGAAACAAAACGAATATTGCTGATGAAATACTATGGAACAATAAAAACACACTCTTTAATGGAAAATCTATTATTAATTCCAGAATAGCAGAAAAAATATGTGTACAAATTCTGACAAGTTATACAAAAATGGGCGACCACTCACTGGAAGCATTGCAAAAGTACAGATTTACAGTTTACGGAATACTTTACACTTTTAAACTGTTTTAATAAAATGTGCAGGGAACCAATAGATTACTTGCCATCATTAAGGATTCAAGACATAATAATAAAATGCATAACTACCAAAACACTTTAACCAAATAAAAATATTTTGTCCGCTATATAACCATGTACAAATGAATTGGAGAGGAAATAGCCAAAATGAAAAACAAATTATATAAACACAGAGTGAGGTGGCAACAAATAAACAATTAAAAAAAATATGGTCCTTCCATGGACCTGACACATGGGCCTCCAAACCGAGGGAGGGATGCAGCCACGACTAACCAAAAACGGCGTCTATTTCGTTACTTTGTTCTTTTTTATATCAAATTTTTATGTTTTAATGTTATTTTTTAAGTTCTTGTTTCTTGTTTTCTGATCTTGGTGTTGTTGTTGTTGTCTGTTTTGTTAGTATTTTGTCTCTCTGTTTTTGATTAGCTGCAATTTACAAACCCTGGTCAGAATTGTTAGTCTATTGTTGTATGGCATATGATTTTTCTATGCAAATGTTATTTTTAATGTATTATATATTACATGTGGAAACATATTAATTAAATTAAACATAAGAAATACAATTTCCTTAAATTATATACACTGTCTATTTACAATTTTTTTACTTGTATGTTCAGTATGTTAAAAACGTATGTATCAGTTGATTATCAATTATTTATATGATATGTTCCAAGTACGTTTATAAAAGAGAAAAAGAAAAGGTTTGTACAAAAATGTTTTGCTTATATAAAAAGAGCGAAATTCTTAATGACCTCGCTTTCAGAGCTCACTATAAAAGATATCTGTTAGACACTTATGGTGCTGCATAGTCAGGCGGGGTTTGCTTTCGGTCTGCATCTCACGACCACTATGAGGAGGAGAACGACGACGTCGATAAAAGCTAATAGTTTGAACGTTGCGTCGTAAGACGAGAAGTGATCCGCAATCATGCCTGCAAAAACAATGGGAGAAATTTGAATAGACCATGTTTATATGAATACCAATAAATAAATCCTTTACATTCTTCAATATTCTTCAAATCATTTATGATTAACTTGTACCTTGTTTAATGTTTCTAGAAGAATCATGATAAAACAGTATTATAAACCATCGAAGGCCAATCTAATCACCATTCTCTATTACTAGCCTGCCTCCCTTTTTTTTATAGGGTCCACAAACAAAATTAATTTACTTTTACAATCATGACGTAAAAACATGAAAACAAGCAACTGGCGCCAAAAGTACTCTTTTGATGTTTATCGAAAAAACTTATTTTCAGAAAATAAATGAAAGCATTCAATTTCTCTCAATAACCGGTTTGGAACTATACTTCAATCCTACTAAAATATTTTAGTCCTCATTCTTTCTTTTCTTGTAGTAATAACATTAACGTTTTTTGTAAGCAGTTAGAACTATTCAGTTCTTAATCATGTTATAGTAATTGAATTCCAAAACAACGGTAAGATTCTTGGGGCGGGTGCAGTATTAAAATTCGGTTGCCCTTATCAAATCATTCTTTTCGCTTTAATGAAGGTTATGAATCATATTTCAAACTTTCTGGAAGCAACATGAAAACAATGTAAAACATTATTTTATTTAATTCAAAGTATTTTAAAAGGCCATTTTTTAAATTGTGATTGCTTTAGGAAAAGTATTTTAATGGCCCATTTTTTAATAGGATTTTGGTGATTCTTTACCACATAAATAGCCACCAAGAAACAACCCGATTCCGACATATAGTTGGTCGACTGCATACGCGACATCAAACTTCTCGGGAGACGCTCTATCCCTCATAACCAGCTGTCCTAACACCGACCGAAATCCTATCGACATTGCGGAGATACATGACGTCGACAACATGACGTAGTAGTTGACGAAATACACATCACAGAGGAGAACGGCGATGTTCAGGATTGTAGCGAAGAGATAGAGAGTGACAGGTTTGACGAGGCTGTTGGTAAGGACACCTGCTGCAGCCCTGCTTAAGGCATTCCCTATTGCAGCTGAGAAAGTGATGATAATGGTGTTCCGGACAGAGATTCCCCTCTGCAGAGCATGAGGTACAAGAAAGGAGTGCCAACCGCTCCAAACCATATCAAACGCGAAATTTACAACAAGTACCACATTGAACACAGGATCCACGTAAAAATCTGATTGGCGAAGGCTGTTGGCGATTTTACGAACAACTCCAATATCGTCACTCATGTCACCTTTCAAGAAGAGTTAATTGTAAAGGCAAAACAAATAAATAAACAAGTAATTGAATATCAAAAATACATTTGGTATGTTTTTTCCTCTTAAATTTCACAGTACACATGGTTCATGAAGGTCTAATTTTTCTTATACCAATTATTAAAGATAAAATGATACAAAAATATACATTATTATTTATAATTCCCCTCTTATCACAAAGGCCATTATATCATTCAAAGAGTAGAAATTGTGTGAGTATTGAGCTGTTTATAATTAGTTTCCTGGTCTCTTAATACAGTTCATCTTTCTAAGGGTGGGTAAAACCTCGACCGTTCCATAAAATAATATCTGTTTCCGAGGTGGCGCACCTGAATTATCAATCAAAGCATTTCTGTTAAAGTCGGACAGGGTTACATATTGCTAACAATAATTTATAATTTATGCCAGTCTTCTTAGACTAGCAAATCTCGGATACAGCACACGGGACCGACAGCCCACGAGACCAACAATGTAGGTTTAGCGAATCTTCTGACAAACTGTCAACATGGCAAAGACCCATGAGACCGACATGTTGGTCTTCTTGGCCTTTTGACATCTTTTTGAAGGTTCACGAGACCGATAATGCTGGTCGTATGAGACTGCCGGTATCGTGGGCTGTCGTTCTACTAAGATTTTCCGGTCGAGCTCACCTTTTGTGTCCTGACAGGTGCTACTTTTACATTCTTCCCTCGTTACACCCTGGGGGCGAACTTGGGACACGTCGAAAACCTTTTCTCTGTTTGCTACTCTCATCTGCATAAAACTTAATTGCCATGCCAGCTGGGATAATATTAGCCATCAGAGCGCTTATGATGAGCAGTCCACCTCTCCAACCGTAAGCTTCGCGTAGGAATTCAGCTAAGAGCGGTAACAGAACCATTCCGGCACCATATCCAGTCAAACCAAGGCTGTAAAGTAGGTTGAATTTCTCCTTAGCCACACGGTGCAATGTCATGGTACAACATATCAATATCATACAATTTCCAAGACCTGTTTAACATCAAAAGATTTATATTGAATTATCATATCTAGATATAATGCATAATCACTCAATTAGATGTACGCCATGTTTTGGAGAAGGTATATCATAATGTATCAATATTCTAGCTTTCTGATTTGGCAGAGCTGCGGGCATTCAGCTATTGTACCGCTACGTCTAAGAGGCTGTTCACACCGGCAGAGATAGCGCGGTCTAGCGCGCGCTAGACCGCGCTATCTCTGCGGTGTGGAAGGTACAACGTCGTTTCGGTCCGCCCAACAGCGAGCCACGGCGAGCCAAAACGGCGTGCCACTGGACCACCTCTTGGGGGTGGTCCACGAGAGATAGCGCGGTCTAGCGCGCGCTATACCGCGCTATCTATGCCGGTGTGAACCCGAGCTACGATAGCACGCCGGAAGTCATCGTTCTACACGCGGGGAATTTTATACTCATTCTATTTTGGTGCGATCTTAATCTGAATCGGTACAACTCAACACTCCTAATTTTATGGAGTAAAACGCGTCGGAAGATCGTGAAAATAGAAATATAGTCAGTAATGTTGGACCTGACTTTACTAAACGTACTTTTTACGCTGTTTTTCGTGGGTTAGCAGATATGGTGTACGTAGAATCGAACGGGTTCGTAATAGCGCGCGAAATCTTTGACCGCTCTGACCTCATGACGTCACGCGTCATGGCACCGACCTCTCAAAGGGGTGCTACGATAGACCGCGCTATCTCACTGCGGTGTGAATCCGGCGAATGCCAATGGGCGGATTCACACCGCAGTGAGATAGCGCGGTCTATCGTAGCACCCCCTTTTTTGAGAGGTCCCGTTGCCATGACGCGTGACGTCATGAGGTCAGAGCGGTCAAAAATTTCGCGCGCTATTACGAATTAGGCCAGTGTTGAGTTGTACCGATTCAGATTCAGATCGCACAAAATAGAATGAGAATAAAATTCCCCGCGTGTAGAACGATGACTTCTGGCGTGCTATCGTAGCTCGGGTTCACATCGGCAGAGATAGCGCGGTGTAGCGCGCGCTAGACAGCGCTATCTCTCGTGGACCACCCCCAAGAGGTGGTCCAGTGGCACGCCGTTTTGGCTCGCCGTGGCTCGCTGTTGGGCGGACCGAAACGACGTTGTACCTTCCACACCGCAGAGATAGCGCGGTCTAGCGCGCGCTAGACCGCGCTATCACTGCCGGTGTGAACAGCCTCCATGTTACCAGTCATTAGGGACTTTTAGATTTACACGACGAGAGCGTGGACTGCCGCGTGTGACATTGTGTTAAGGCACTGGGCCGTGCCCGGCAGTGCCTTAAAAGGACGTCACACGTTGCAGTCCACTATGTCGACGTGCAAATCTAAAAGTCCCTAATAGCGAACACTTTAACGGGCAGTTGCTATTTTGTGCTTTAAACAATTAAAAATAAATGCAAATAATATTCACAGTGCATACGCACAATAACATTTCATCAGTACGCAAACTTTTTCTTTGGAGATATTCGATATTCGATAAGTGAAAAGAAAGATTTGATGAGAGTAAGCTAATTTAATCCCCTTTGAACTGTTTACGAAAAAACTGTAATGTAATCAACTGTAAGGGTTACAAAAAGAAAGGACTGTTATTTTTTTAGTAGGTTCAATGTACAGTTTCTTACCGGTTATTGAGAGATAGATTGCTATTTGAGCGTTGCTGGTTGCCATGGATGTCAAAGCCACGCCCATTGGAGGGAGACATGTACCAGATATCAAAAGCAGACGACGAGTCGAATGGTGACGATAGAGGGCAGAAAGGATAGGACCTGTATGCAGACAAGAACACTCTCAGGGTATTATAATTGATATACACTGTCTATTTATATCAAACAGTTATCATCAAATGAATATAAATTTAAACAATATATTACTATAATATTATTATTATCGATTATTTAGGAGAGCTATAAACAAAAACAAAATACCATTGAGCTTACAAAAATAACAGATTGTGAAAGGAAACATAACTTTTCACAATCTGTATGATTCCTAAAATAGGTAAATCGTATTAAATTACGGAGGAAAGAAGTATGTTTTACGGATCTTTTGAAAGTGCCAAGACAGGTAAATTTGTTGATGGAAAGGGGGATATTGTTCCACGTTTTCAAATAAACCACTGTAAAATGTATTTGTTAGATGAGAGTCTGGATTTGGGAATAATTAAGTTATGGTTGTCAGTTGTTGAGCGAAGCTTCTAAGCTGGTGTATATACTCATTTCGAGGGACTCGGGCTAATGAGCAAATTACCACCAGGATTAACATCTGACGTCACGATCCGTGTATAGCAAGCAGTACTTTTCTCAGATACTCATAATATAAAGAGTTATGTGCGGTACCGTATAGTGCAGATATGCATGAGTAGATCTGAACATCTAAGCTTCAGCGATAAAAGACGGAATAAACCAAATGATTTATACTGCGTATATCCGATATTGTAGAGTTGGCGAGGTCTAGTAGTGGATACGTCATTGGACTGTGTATCGCATGATTCATGGTTCGAACCCAGCCGCGTAATTAGAGTGTCTGACCAATTTTGAGTACTTCTTGTTGTCTCACAAATGGCACTGTAATGCTGTAGACAGTACAGCCAGCGACGTGCAGGGTGATGGATTGTTGTAGATGCCCTGAGATTTATGAGAGATCAGGTTGAATGATACATGGCTAGCTGTAACTAGTAAGTAGGGTATAACCTGTCTTACTATAGAGCACCTGTGAATGATGTTCTAGCTAGTCTTTTCCTTAAAGGGCCCATGACATCGAAATACAAGTGTATTCCTGTTGGTGTGCAGTCCTGCATACATCTCATATTTTGATATGTAAACTTCTGAATTTGTTTCATAGATTTTAAATATTTTTGAAATATTTGTTTTCAAACTTGCTAAGCTCCACCCCAAAACCTCCAGATCTCATTCCCCTTGTGACATCATCTGTCAGTCATCAATGAGCTAACTTGAGAAAGTGGCATGTAAGTTTGCAGAAGTCGACCACCTGTTACAATACGTAATACAATAGCAACATACAAGTTGCTATGTCAGACATGCTGTAGCATCACCAGGAAGACAAAGGCAATGATGGTGTATTGTACATATGTATGGAAGCATGCAATTCTATTATGAACGTGTGCTAAGCTGGGGGAAATTACATACCATTGTCTATTGTAGAATATTAGTTTAGTCTGACATGTCTGACATAGCAACTTATATGTTGCTATTGTTTGTGGTATTGTAACAGGTGGTCAACTTTGGCAAAGTTACATGCCACTTTCTCAAGTTAGCTCATTGATGACTGACAGATGATGTCACAAGGGGAATGAGATCTGGAGGTTTTTAGGGTGGAGCTTAGCAAGTTTGAAAAACAAATATTTCAAAAAATATTTAAAAATCTATGAAACAAATTCAGAAGTTTACATATCAAAATATGAGATGTATGCAGGACTGCACATCAACAGGAATACACTTGTATTTCGATGTCATGGGCCCTTTAAATTGCTGGAGAACGGTGCAGCAAGATCAGGCACTTTTTTTCTTCCTTTTTTTCCCGGTAGGACTAGTTCGTAGTTTAAGGTACTTGCTATGTGTCATCATGCCATTCTCTTCATGCTCGTGACAGCTCAACTGAACCATCACCCGAATAACATAGGGTGCGTAGCCATCCTACAGACCTATAACATATAGAACTTAAGGGTGGATGAGCTCACATGGAAGAGTTTGGTACCTCACCATGTATATTACCATCGTCTGCAACATCAATCATGAATAAGTACACACAGAAAGGAAAAAGAGATGCAAGACTGACTGGTCCCCGAACAGTTAGTCCTGCTGTAAATAGCCTTCGGGAAGAGTTGCTGCCTTTTGCAAATAAGGTACATTACAATGACCAACCTAATTCAAAGCCTTCGGGAAGATTAGGCTGTGATGCTCTGACCCTGAAAACAAGAGACAAGCGACTGTGCATTGCGACATGGAACGTTAGGACGTTGTATAAGGTAGGGAAATTAGAAAACCTCATCCAGGAGGCTAATAGGATGAAACTAGATATTATAGGTATTGCGGAAACTAGGTGGACTGATAAAGGATGCGTAAAGACAGATGATTACACCTTCATATACTCTGGAGGAGAAAACACCAACATGGTGTTGGAATGTTAATCAAGAAAATCTCGAGAAACACATTCTAGGTTACTGGACATTAAGTGAGAGAATGATGTTAATGAAGCTGTAAGCTAAACCGTTTAACCTAGCAATAATTTAAGTGTATGCCCCAAGGAACCAGTGATTACAGTGATGAACAAGTAGAAAAATATTACCATCAAATAGATGAAATGCTAAAGCATTGTAAATCAACAGAAGTTGTTATCATGATAGGTGATTGGAATGCTAAAGTCGGAGAAGGTAAGGAAGGAAAGATTGTTGGACAATATGGAATAGGCCATCGTAATGAACGGGGTGATCGACCTTTTCAGTTCTGTAAGGAATATGATCTAGTGATAACCAACACCTTTTACCAACAGCATAAAAGAAGAGCCTATACCTGGAAAAGCCCAGGAGATGTAAAGAGAAATCAGATCGACTACATTTTAACAAAGAATAGGTTCACGAATTGTATCAAGCAGGTAAAGACATGCCCAGGGGCTGACATAGATTCTGATCACAACCCGGTGATTGCAAAGTCGAAATAAAACTAAAGAATACACTCGGCCCCAGAAAAAAGAAACCTTCTTGCAGATGTCACAGCTCAAAAAAACAAACAGACATAGCAGAAAAATACCTTATGGAAGTTAAAAATGGGTATGAGTGTCTAGTCACAGAAAAAATAGAACAAACAAATAATGAAGTAAATTGAGAAACTAGAAGTGGAATGGAAATGCTTGAAAAAAAGCATTCAGCATGAAAATAAGACACTACCAACTAAAAAGAAACCAGCAAAACAACCATGGATGACAGAAAAGATTCTGAGCTTGATGCAGGAGAGGCAAAAGCAAGTCAGAAACTCCAAATCATACAGAGACATCAACAAGGAAATTGATAATGAATGTAAAAGAGCAAAAGAAGAATGGCTAACTCAAAATGTGTTAGAATTGAGCATTTCTCCAAGACACACCAATCAAATGAAATGCACAGAGAAATCAAGCATTTTAAAAAGAAGAAAAACAATACAGCAAGCGGATGTATCAAGAACAAAGAAGGAACATCTTCCCTCTTTGAAACGGAAGATATTAAACAAAGATGGGAAGAATATATCCAAGACCTATTTGATGATTACAGAGGTCCAGAACTTCCAATCACTGACAACGAGGGTCCAAGTATACTTGAATCAGAAGTTAAACAAGCTCTGCATTCACTGGGAACTTCTAAATCTGAAGGCCCAGATGGGATAACATGGGAAGAACTTGTGGCCTTAAAAGAATTTGGGATTGAACATTTGACTAGTATTTGCCAAGTGATATACAATACAGGTCATATTCCTGAAGATCTGAAAAAGTTGATATTTGTGTCAATTCCAAAGAAGCCTAAGGCAAGTGTATGTGAAGATTTCCAGACAATTAGCCTTGTGAGCCATGTAACCAAGTTGCTCTTAAAGATCATCTCAACAGAATACAAATTCAAATTGACAATGAAGTAGGAAAGGAACAGTTTGGTTTTCCAACCTCAAAGTGGTACTAGAGAAGCGATATTCTGTATGAGAATGATGACAGAAAGGTATATTGCAGCAAACAAAGAAATATATGTGTGCTTTATTGACTACTAAAAGCAAATTGATTGAAAGCTTACAAAAATTAATGTGGATGGTATGAACATACGTCTCATATCTAAACTTTACTGGGAGCAGATAGCTGCCATCAAAATTAACAATGAAATTACAGGTTACACAAAAATCAAAAGAGGAGTACGTCAGGGATGCGTAATGTCCCCATCTCTGTTCAACTTGTGCACAGAGTTGGTATTCAGGAAATTTCAGATATGAAAGGTGTTAGTATTGGGGTGTAAATATTAATAATTTACGTTATGCTGATGACACTGTACTTTGGGCAGAGAATGAAGCAGATTTACAACATGTATTGATATTGTAAAAGTAAAAAGTGAAGAGTTTGGTCTGTGCATGAATGTCAAGTAAACTAAGTCTATGATTTTTAGTAGAACAGAGAAAAAGCCTAGAATATGTTTGAAACTCGATGGACATATCATTGAGCAGGTCAGTAATTACATCTACTAAAACAAAAAATCACAGATGATGCCAAATGCGAAGCAGAAATAAAAAGAAGAATAGAAATAGCTCGGAATACATTTCTGGCAATGAAAGACTTATTCACAGATAAAAGGTGAAATTTGCGTTTAGGTTAAGACTAGTAAACTGTGATGTATGGTCTGTCCTATTGTATGGAGCAGAAACATGGACAATAAGCAAGGCCATGGAAAATAGAATAACATCTTTTGAAATGTGGGTTTACAGAAGAATGATGAAAATATCCTGGAAACGAATGAAAACCAACAGATATTGCACATGGCAGGGCGTAAACAAATTGCACTGGTATGATTAGTTAAGGAGTGAAAAGTCAAATACTTTGGTCATGTTAAAAGGCACCAAGGCCTAATAAAGGATGTGTTGGGGGGAAGAGTGGAAGGAACTAGACCGAGAGGGAGACCCAGAATCAACTGGGAAGAGAATGTCAAGAACTGGAGTGGATTAAAACTGCAAGAGTGCACCAGAATGGCAGAAGATAGAGTGAAATGGAGAGATGTTGCAATCTACTTCCGAACCGGGAGAAGATACTTAGATAGATAGATTCAGGATAACGATAGTATAAAAGGTATATCTGTTAATAATGCCGAGGTAAAGATTATTCAATATGTAGACGATACAACAAGTTTTGTTATTGCATAATTTTGAAAAGATGGCAGGTTTCAAACTGAATGTAAATAAGACACAAGCTTTGTGGCTAGGTTCAAAGAGGTTTAGTAATGAGACGCCACTTGGTATTAAGTGGCCAACATTAGAGTCTGTTTTTCATATAATAAAGATTTAGTTGAGAAAGTAAATTCTGAAAACAGATTCAAACAAATAAAGACAATTTTGAATATGTGGAAATGCAGAAATTTAACACTTTCAGGTAAAACACTTTTAAATATAAACTTTTGCATTATCAAAGTTCATTTATTTAGCTTCAGTTCTAGATATCCCAGAATATGTCATTCAATGTAAAGAATATATCATATCCGACTTTATATGGGGCGAAGGTAAAGGTATTATTAAAACAAAAACTATCATAGGGGATTTAGAAGAAGGGGTCTCAAGATGGTCGACCTTAAAAAAATGTTTGCAGCTCAAAAGTTGAAGTGGATAAATATGTATAACACAACTAGTAATGTGTGGAAGAATATCTTTGATCAGTTCATTGAACCATATGGTGGTGACCTATAGTTTTTTGTTATTGTAATGTACAACCAAAACAAGTTCACACGTGGAAGATCATTCCACCGTTTTATAAAGAAATGTTGAAAGCTTATTTCAGTTTGATTAATCCAGATGAGACAATGTAGAATATTCTAATCAAATAATTTGGATTAATCATAATATTTGTGTTGCATCCAGACCTTTTTGAGAAATGCCTGCATGTTGAAGGTATAAACTTAGTTAGTGATTTATACAATAATGACCGGTCAATAATTACATTTGATACATGGGTTGAAAGAGGAGTTTCCGAATGTTTGAATGCTATGGATGAGTATTGTTCATGCCATACCTATAGCTTGGAAACAGAAACTTAGACAAGGTTTTGATAGGAAGAATTGTGTATCCAAGGTTTTACAAATATTGAAAATGACTCAGAGTTTAGGCTAGAAAACATGACATCCAAGAAAATTGACGGTACTTCTCAAAGAAATTTACGGGAGAAATAGATATTACAGATAGTGATTGGAAAAAATATATATATCTTACCTTTTTTTTAAAATATCAACTATTGGAGTTAAAACAAGACTTTTCCAGTACAAAATTAACACAAACTGTCTTCTGACTAATTATAGATTACATAGAATGAAATTGGTTGACTCAGAACTATGTGTTTTTTGTTAAAAGTTTTCTGAAACAATGGAGCATATTTTTGGGAAGTGTAAATATGTAAGACCGCTATGGTAAGAGTATAAAGCCTGGTATAGAGATATTACTAGTACTTATATAAGTTTGAATTTTGACTCAGTATTATTCGGATATAAAGATATAACCCGAATTTGTTTTTGAACCTTTGTTTAATCTTAATAAAAGAAAAGATATATGAAAACAGATACAGGAAACATAGACCATCGTTTAGATGTTAAAAACATTTAATTCAGTTTAATTTTACTTTTGAAAAGCAAGTGGCTTTGAACAATAATACAACGAGCAAATTCTTCACTAAATGGCATGTGTTAAATGTTAATGCTTTAGAAGATTAATATACAATGTAACTGTTACGATATTTTAATTTTTTCTTCTTTTTTCTTCTTCTTTCATTTCTGTGAGGTTGTAAAATTGTATTTTCA
>CP137678.1:11464842-11536852 GCA_037976565.1 Mesocentrotus franciscanus
AACCGGTCACTCAAAGATTTTTTTTTTGAGGCACTTCATGATCGTTTTGAAGCGCAATTTTTTTAGGGCTTTAATATAACACCATATCACAGACGCTGATAACACGTAGGGTCATGCATCTCAGATGTTGCATTGTTAAACAATGCCTTTAAAACTAAAGGGAAATTGATAACCCAAAAGAAAGAAGCTATGGGCAGGTGAGTATCTCTCTTATCGAAATCGCCTTAGGCCTATTTTGATGGTAGCTTTTGAGCTTTCAATCGAATACAGAATGCTATCAAATTTATGCGGGTTTAATGGTGAGTATCGATGGTGAAATGGCCCTTCAAAACGAAGATTTTAAACTTTAATTACAGGATCTACATGGACTTGACAAAAATGGATATCAGTTTTTACCTTGAGTATTCACCATATTTTACTGGCATTTGTACATATATTTTAGGGGAAATACTCTCCAATACTGCGTATATAAATTATTTGCGTTTCTCTGAGAGCCGTTGTCATAATTCCAGCTTATGACTACGGCGCAATTTGGCATCAATCGCATCTGAGGCGTAAGGTGACAAATTTCTTGGTGGGGAACAAGTGCACTGGGGAACGCGAAAGAAAGGGGCGCAGTATGGGGTTTGGGCTGAAAGTTACAGGGGATAGTGGAGTGGGTGAAATCATCGTTTCTGCACGTGATGGGAATACCGAACTTTCCTAAAACGCCTGTTTCGATATTGTCGCCTCTTTGACACACTCATAACGATGTGGTGGGATGGAAGGATAATCTTTCAACATCCCGGCTACACCACCATCGCCTCCAAATTGAAATTGAAATTGAAGGTAAGCATTTATTAGCCATTCGGAAATTCTCCGCCGAGCATTGCAGAGCGACACCACGATTCTTTCAGGTCCCCAACATCACCAAACTTCAGCCATGATGAAGAGGAGGGAATACAAAATCTTCCAAACCTAAAAACATTATTGCCTACTGACCCCCTCCCCCTCCTGATCGCCGCTACCCCCCTACCCCATGGTCGCCCCCTGAGCGCCGACATAGTAATGAATGAGCCCCGAAATTAGACGTCGAGAGACCAGCGATTATCGGCCCGCAGTCATGTGTAATGCGAAGCTGAAATATTAATCATCTTGGGACTCAAAGTGCCGGATGGCATCCAAATCTGTGTTGTGAGCACTGATGGGCTATCTATCATTCCACTCATATTTTTGGCTTTGTAACACCCCCCTCTCTCTCTCTCTCTCTCTCTCTCTCTCTCTCTCTCTCTCTACTCTTTCCTTTTACTTTCTCTTTCTTCCACTTACCCCCTTTCTCTCTCTCTCCCTCTCACTCTATATCTGTCTCTCTTCCCCCTCTCTCTCTTTCTCTCTCTCTTTCTCTCTACTCTTTCCTCTTACTTTCTCTTTCGTCCACTTACTCCCCCACCTCCTCTCTCTCTCTCTCTCTCTCTCTCTCACTGTCTCTCCTCATCCTCTACCTCTCTCTCACTCTTTACCCCACCCACCCTCCCACATTATCCCCCCTCTACCTCTCCTTCTCTCACTATCTATCCATCTATGTATCTATCTCTCTCCTCTTCCTCTCTATCTCTCTCTCACTCACTCTCTACCCCACACACTATCCCACATTATCCCCCTCTACCTCTCCTTCTCTCACTATCTCTCTATCTATGTATGTATATATATATATATATATATATATATATCTATCTATCTTACTTTTGATCATTCTATCTTGTATAAGAGACATGCTAAAGTAACAGCATCCCTGCATGCATGCATACTCCCCATCTCTGTAATTGTCATGCCATCTACATAATTGTACATCATCTGTCTGTTCCCTTGGCCCCTCTTCTCCTTTTCTTCATTTCTGTTTGTCTTACCATTTATAGCTTTTCATTTTCGGGACACTTCCATCATCCGTATCGGCATCTTCTCATTCCCTGCATAATGTATGTACATACTAACCATGCCTACTTTCCTCTTTCGGCTTGCCAACAAAATTATATTTATTCCAGTTTTTATGTTCCTTCCTTTTTATTGTCTTACCTTTTATAGCTATCCATATTTTGTTTTAATTCTACAAATACACATGGCTACATCTCAGTGATATTAGGTACACCTCGTCAATCATGGCACAGAATGATAAAAGATTTTATGTATACGCACACGTATCTATTAAAGGGGCACATTAGACATAAATGTATCAGAGCACGAAGTTATCGCTAGTTGATGTTTTGGAGGAAAATTCATAAAGAATGGGATTGGTATATAATATGTACCTTACATTGATAAGGTTATGTCATATACAGGCCTTCAAAACTTTGTAAATACATTCAATATTATCGAGTTCATATCGATATAGGAACGATTCGCAATATTGATTATAAAAAGCAATCGGCAGTCTGAGTCCATCTATGCCTATGGCTATCTTTAAATGTTACATGAATATAAATTGTTTGGTTTCAGAAAGTACATTGATTGTATACAATGGGTTTATACTGATCACACGGTGAGCCGTCTATCCAACACCCCACCCCCCGAAAATACCGCATTATTTTGTAATAACAAGGAAAATGCGTTGTATCAATGTATTATGATTATAATTATCACTGTCACTGTAATCATTATCAACCTACAATGTAATTAACACCTTTAAATAATATATAGCAGCACACTGGCAGTGCAAATATACTCAAGCCCATTTTCTGAAGCATAAATGGAATCCTCCTGTTTGCATATTGTCTGGCAGGAATAATACAAACGAAAGAGCACGAAGCACACCAGACAATACGTATTGTGTGGTTAACAAAACACAAAAACCGAGAGCTGACTTTTGCTACCAATCCAAGCAAATATTGAAAATCAGATTATTGATTCAGTTTGGTGTATTGTTATAAATGTATGTACCGCGAAGGATCGGTACAATTGACATCAAAAGGGGAAGTCCGTGCAATTTCCAGTATGCCAACACTTCTTTCCCGAACTTTTCATGCCATCAAAAGAAGGAAATCTTAAATTATTCACGAACTAAAGACCAAAGTGAGTTTAGACACACTGGCTGTTAACAGACGGGAAAAAATGTTTCTTTCTTTTAAATCAGTGATTGGTGTGAAGTAGGAAAATATATCAAGCGGCAATTTTCAGCTGCATTAAACATGTATGACGATAATTTCAAGGACATTATACATTATTACTTTGCACAATGGGCATTGATGAAAACAAACTTCAGAACTAATCAATAAGTTTAATTTTCCTTTGTTAGATGTACGATGATTCAAGCGAATACAACCTTCTAAATAATAGAAATTGCAACCTTGAGTGAAACTGGTATTTCTTTGTGTGTATAGCCTATTACTTTTTAACAATGGCATTGGTAAATAATTTATAATGTATGAAATACGTAACTATACGAAAAATTCTATTCTGCCGTAACTCAATCCATAAAAAAGGGCGAAAAAGAAAAAGAAAAAAAAACAAGAAAAGGGGAGGGGGAATTGATGGATAGGAATTTACAAATTTGTGATGCTTAGAATTATAGGATTCATGGGGGGAATATACATAATGATAAGTTGTATTATTTTATATAGTTTGATACTGCATTTACGTATATATGCGGTTGCGGCTTACTTCGATTACAAGCATGGCAAATATTATTACATGCATCGTCATGAATTCTATCTCTCTCTTTCTTTCTCTCTCTCTCTCTCTCTCCCTCTCTCTCTCTCTCTCTCTCTATCCTTTTCTCTCTCTTTCTCTATCTCTCTCTCTCTCTCTCTCTCTCACCCTCTCCCCTCCCTCCCCCTCTCTCCGTGTGTGGGTATGTCTCTCTCTCTCGACCATGTCTTTAAAGGCAAAAAATGTACTCATGTTATATAAAAAGATACATGTTTGATGGTTTTTCTGACTGCAAAGAAATCGTGTGTATGCTTGTAAGTAAGCAGCCAGGGGACTGACGGCTTTACATCCTCTCCTGAGGGATTAGAATAAATACCTTACCAATGGGCCCTGGTATACATCGACTTGGTTCGAATCCGGGACCTCCCGGTTATACGAGACCACTGCTCTACCACTGAGCCATCTCACCTCGATCTGTACATTCATCTTACATTTCGCATGTTTTGTTACACCAACGGTGGGTTCTCCCCCTATACATTTTGGCCAAATTAATACACTTAGCTGCCGTTCATGTCCCCCTCCCATTCTCTTTTCATGTTCTGATTTCTGTACGCTGCTTTATATCAAATAAATGTCACTATTGCTTTGAACCAGAATATCATAGGACATATTTATGAAGTGATAACAATATCAGGTGTTTGCATTTCACAGAGTCGATTGATCATGAAGATAACGTCAAATCAGTGTAAGCTGTTACGCCCCTCCCCTCCTCCACACACACACACACACACACACACACACACACACAGCGGGATCTGCCATGTTATTTATGGATCTGAATGTCTCTTTTTTTCCTGCCACCCCCTCTCTCTCTCTCTCTCTCTGCTTCTCTTTCTCCATCCCTCATTTCACTCTTTACTTCCCTCGTTCAACATGTCCACCGTTTTCTGCCTTCTACCCCCTCTCTCTCTCTCTCTCCTCCCACTCTCTCTCTCTCTCTCTCTCACTCTCTCTTTCCCTTTCCACTTCTCTCTATTTCTACCCCCCTCTCCCCTCTCTCTCTCTCCCACTCTCTCTCTCTCTCTCTCTCTCTCACTCTTTCTTTCCCCTTTCCACTTCTCTCTATTTCTACGCCCTCCTCCTCCTCTCTCTCTCTCTCTCTCTCTCCCTCTCTTTGTTTCACTCTCCTCTCTTCTCCCTGTTTTTCACGATCTCATGTAATCTCCTTCTATCCTACCCGTCTCCGTTTATTATGTTGTACCTTCTTTTTCTTGCTCTCTGTCAGTGTCAAAGTAATGTATGCCCAGGGACTTGGTAAATAATGGAAGTCCCTGGTATTCCATTCAACACGGTAATGTTGCCGCCGTTACTTGACGCACAAATTTGAACAAGCATTATCGAAGTTAGATCTGATAATAGATTTCAAACAATAACAATGACTCATAATGGAGGAAGCAAAACTGGCAGTCACGGTAAAAATTGAAAAACCATACAAATAAAAGATTCTCAGCAATGCCTCTGCTGTCGAAAAAACGAATGATACCACAATCATGAACACTTGGAAAGAAATAGGAGAAAATAAAAGTTGCGTGGACATACCTCTACTGCCGCCATTCTCGGTCGAGTGTCCAGTAATAATTCACCCGGTGAATAGTAATGAAATGCAATCCGATACTAGATGTATGTGATGAAGTATTCTGGAGCAAATCCCTCGTCACTGCTTAATCAAGTATACCCGGGCTCGCGAGCTTGTCCGACCGCCGATCTCGCGTTCACAAATCAAAATGCATGTGTTGGAATGGGGAGGGTTGAATGAATGAGTGTTTTGCCCGCCGCGCGTGCGGAGCGCGAGCCAAGGGTGGGTAGGGTCAGGGTGGGAGGTGCGTGAGAGAGAGAGAGAGGGAGAGAGGGGATAGATTCAGAATGATGAGAGGAGATAATGTGGATTACGGTCGTTAACTACTGTAGAAGATCGTCTGTGGCACATGTGCTTAATCGAAGACACGCGCGGGGAATTGCTCCCCATCAAATGCGATTGTGATTCCGTATACGACTGCGTAATCACATAATGCTGCTTATCCCCCAGTCACACAGCGCAAAACCGGCACCGATTTAACATTCGGTTTAATATAATTTCATTGTTTGGTCTCTGTTCAAGCTGTGGTCAGTCTCCCGTTGGTGTAACTGGTGTGTTATTGATTGCGGTGCCTTAAAATTGGCCGTTCTCATTCAGCACACTCTAAAAAGGTTTTCAAGACATTTAATACCTGAGTTCAGCGTTCTTTCCAAAACATGACCCAGAACTTTACTCACAAGCAGCACGGTTTCCTCGTTCTGTAGGCTTAATTTAACACGATTTCAAAGAATTTTGATAAATCCACGAAAGGTATAGGCCTAGTTTCAATTACCTATTGTAGGGCTAGAGGAATTCGTGTCTGAATTACATAATGCGTATTGTCATGTGCTCTGTAGGTGATGGAGAAGGCTATTCTACTGTCCTTAGGTTTATTTTTTACGAAAGTCTTAGCTATCCAGTTCTGTGTAGTCATATGTAACCTACATGCATTTAGTATTTCTGTCAGCTAAGTGAAATTACACATAATAGCTTGATTGTTCGTTTATGACCAGCACGGCATAAGATAGAAAGAGAGGAAGATTTTTAGTGATGAAAATATATACATTATTGCAGAACTATATGTACATGTACAGTGTATACACTGTATACGCTTTCCCCCACATCAAGTTCCGTGATTATCGATTATCCTTGCAAAAAAAATGTCAACAAATATAAGTCACCAATAAATATTTTTTTATTTGATTTAGTTTATTCATTCATTTTGTTTAAAACAACATTAACAACAAAATTGGTTTGACAAATATTGATTTAAATTGAATTGTATTGGTATTTATTTAAAGAATTCCACTTGGCAGCCCAGGGGCTGAATTACATGGATTGTTATTACAAGGTAAAATGACAAAATACAAAATGCTTTACAAATTCAAACATATACCATAGTAATACAATAATATTATAATATGAAGGAGAGAGAGAGAGAGAGAGAAGAGAGAGAAACTGAGAGACGAGACTGAAAGGAGAGAACGAGAAACAATGATATAGAGACAGAAGTGTGGCAATCTTGAGGAAGATATTATAAATTACATAATAAATGAGAAGATTGATTAACTACATAATCATCTGTTGTTTCATTTGGTGCAATCCCTGCGGCCTATTCATATTCAACTAATGTCCTTTGGCAAGACTTTAATCTACATTTGCCACTCTCCACCCAGGTGTTAAATGGGTAGGGTGCGAAATTATATGTTGTTGGATGAGCAAGTGGCGCTTGTCAAATGACACTGGCCGGAATGCTCCCCAGGGAGTGGAGAATGTGCATACATTGTGTGCGGGTAAGCCTGAATTCGATGACCGGGGGTAATAATATGTGCTGAGCCTTGAAACAAGGTATTTAGCGCATTATAAATGTGAGCTATTAGTATTATTTATACATCATTCATGATTTTATGAACAATACACGAGACGGAAAACTTGAAAGCATATAGGTCGACATTTTCATTCATTTTTTGGAGTATATGAATATAGGATACGGTGTTTCATTGCAACTTTTGGAGATGAAAGCCATTTCGACTTCTGAGAAATTTCACGTTTCATAGTCACCACAAGTGGGCGCTGTTGATAAACGCTGCTCAAAGCCATATAGATTCGGACTTCGCCGTGACGAAGTTCGACATTCAGTTTAGGTCCTACATGGATTGTGACTACATTGCAATATAACTTGTTTTATTGATGCGTTATTGTATAAATGTAATGTTTTACTTTTAGACAATTACAAATGATACTAATGATAATGATAATATTAATAACAATAGTAATAACAATAATAATAATGATAATAGTAGTAGTAATAGTAGACGTAACAAAATAGGCAATCAGATAAAAGTATTCATAAAACGATTTTTTGTTTTCTCATGCATGACACCGTAACTTCAAAGTTGCCCAGTTGAGGGCGTTTAAAAAGTCATATAATCATATAAAATGGGTCGAATAATGAATATCGATGACTTTATTTACAAGGTTTTAGTTCATAGTTTTTACCCAACACACTCTAAAATAAAACATGATGGCAACCCCAAAATGGTTTAGTCATTATTCTAGAAATGACTTGTATACATCACAAAATACGTGCCAGCAATATTGAGTATTTTCTTTCGTTATTTTGGTAAACCTAATATCAAATGCATTTGTGTGTATTTCATGTTTTATTGATCCTTTTTATTTTAAATTAGGCATCATATAGTATCAACATTAATTATGGTAAATCATATAATAAAATGTAAATGACGTGAAACATACACATTTCTAACATACATAATGACAACAACAACAATCGAACGACTAGCTAGTTGTCGATTAATTACTAGTATGAAGAGATTACATAAGATTACAATTAGAGACAACCAGAGATGAACAATGCTCATCAGAAAGGAAAATTAATACAAAAAAGTAGGCACCTTTTGCCTATTTAACGACGCGTTGAAAAGGCGGAATAATTTAACCCTATTTTGAAATAATTCCTCCACTGATGTTAAAGATACTATGTCCCTTTTGCAGCCAACATCAAATTCTGTAGAACTTTGCAGGAATTATGAATATGTCATGTATGTCCTATCTGTGAAATTTAAACGTTAGCAGTGTCCTAATATTCAAATTATGCAAGGAAACCCGTTTACTTGCTAGACTTCACTGTCAGACACTATTGAGTGACTGACTGGCTTTTCATCTTTGGTAATAACATACATAAAATGAGCTGTAAAGGGTACATGAGCATTTGTCTACATCAATAACCCACTTCTTTTAATGGCCAAAATTAAACTGATTGAATCTTTGCGCAGCATAAAACGTACGACCATTCGGTACAATGGTCTGATAAATCAGACTATTAGTTACTGGCTCTATAGCTCCTAAGTCGATTTGACAACTAATAGTCGTTATTTTCCCACTTAAAGACATTTTCAAGCCCCCTTTTTTGTAGGGTAGTTCTAAAATAGTATTGTATTTCAAATGCCGTTGGAATTTAACCTTTTAATTTTTTTGGCCTGCAAATGGGACATAGTACCTTTAAGGGATACCAGGGCCCCGTCTTACAAAGAGTTGATATTAAACATAAGGCTGAGTTCTGCATGGCAATGGTAAACAAAAAAACATTGAAACAGTTTATATTCAAATTCACACCAATTGTTAAGCAGTACACATAAATGACTCTTGCTAAAGGAATTTGAAAGAAATTGTGTAATTGCAGAGAAAAAAGGCAAAATAAACATTTATTTCTGCAACCGTCGGGTCGACGTCTTCAAAAATTGTTTAAACCTCCTGCTTGGCTGGTTTGGCTCCCTCTTTCGTCAATAACCCGATATAATTCTCTCGGTAGGCAATTAATTTTACTCGAAAAGCCAACCCACACCCAAGCTTACGCTCAAAACGATGTGAGAGAGAGAGAGAGTGAGCGAGGATGGGGGGGGGGAGATGATGAAGGTGAGAATGGCAGTGCTTGTGTGCTGTGTGGAAAAATAATGAATTGTTTGAACACTGCTCTTCCATATCTCAAAACTTTATTTGTGAATCGTATCACACTTTTCTTTTGAAGAGGAGTTCTCTCGTGTTTCAATAAATCAACGCATAGGCCTACACTCATTTTTTTATTATCAACATATACTCCAATGCATAAATAAACAGCCACATACTAGTAGCTTTCTGTGGAATAAAGAAATTACTTGTACAACGATCTATGCTATACCAATACGTGACGATACACAGTCCAGAATCCCCCTCCCTAATTACACAATTCATGTATCCACTTATCGCGCAATCCCAGAAAGTACACACGTGCAGGGGTCATCATCATCATCATCATAAAGGACACCGTTTTATTTGTGTGTCTAGTCTAAGAATACTTTCCAATGGCATTCGGAAAAACAAGTTTGTTATAATGGTCACTTACCAAAAAAAATTAGACATATAAGTTTGACTTTTTTCGGGGTGGAGTGGGATATGAAAAGTGAATGTATCATTTCTTGAATTGTTAGCTGTTAAATGAAAATTGAACAAATTCAGTTTTTTTGTTTCCCCAAGTTTTACCTTTATTTGCCATATCATCATATTATATTATATCATGCAAATTATAATTTGGACCCTCGGTAGAACAGTTGCGCTGTAATGGCACAATTGGGCAAACCTATCCATCCGTATACCATTTAGTATTTACACACGTTTTCATTTATGTTATGTCATTTATTTATATGTTGTTGATTGTCTTTATAACGGAAGATAATATATTCAAATCATCATCATAAAGTACCTCGTTTTATTTGTGTGTCTAGTCTAAGAATACTGTCCAATAGCCTTCGGAATTTTGTTTGTTATAATGGTCACTTTTTGTAAAAAATAGACACATACATATTTCAACTTTTTTCGGGGGGGGGGGCGGGGATGGGGGTGGGATATGAAAATTGATGGTATCATTAATTGTAATGCTAACTGTAAAATGAAAAATGTTAAAATTCAGTATTTTTGTTTGCCCAATTTTCACCTTTAGTTACCATATCATCATATCATATTTTATTATATCATTTGGACCCCTCGGTAGAACAGTTGCGATGACACGACTGAACAGACCTATTCATCCGTACCGTGTACCCACGTTTTCATTCATGCCTTAAATTATTGTTGTTGATTTTTTGTTGTTGTTATAACGGAACATTAATTCAAATCAACGTCATATCAAGGACACTGTTTTATTTGTGTGTATAGTCCAGGAATACTGTCCCATAGTCATCGGGAAAAAAAGTATTGTTATAATGGCCACTTTTTGCAAATATTAGACACACAAATATGACATTTTTTGGGGCGGGGAAATCACATTTCAAGACTACAAAATGCAGTTCAACATGAATCATCATATCACTTTCTAAAGGAAAATATCAGATCGATAAATAAGTTTTTTCTCACTGAAACAAGTGCAATGTATGCTCAGTTAAAAACAAAATATAAACCTATAGTTTCCATTAAATATTACTTTTCATGCACGTCAAGAACCAAATGTGACTTTTAACGAAAAGAGTCAAAGATTTGGTTAAATTTAGTAACCCGACTTCGATGGGATTGAGTTGAAAACTAGCCAATAAAACTTGCAAACACAAATGAACAATTTGAAAAGTGACTGATGGACAATCAAGATAAGTTCATGCGAGTACATGTATACTATAAAAATAAGGGAAAAAAGGGGGGGGGGTGTTGAGTCAAAATAAATAGCGCTCACTACCCTCCCTCCCCCCCCCCCCTGCTTATGCGTCGCTAAATATTTTCTCACGAATTGGGCCCCCACCCTCGCCGCCGGCTGGATCCGCCCCTTGACCCAGGTTACGTGACAGGGATTCGCTTTTAACCTCTCCTGCACAGGTAACGCTAAATAATAATACATTGTCCGCGCGCGATCCACACCAAACGGATCATGGCATCCAGCATCCAAGGATTGTTCGCTAAAAGATACTACATGTATTCAAGTGTATGTTGGAGCGTACGTAGGTGTGATTTGTGTGACTAGTCGACACAGCGTAAAAGGGAAACTCTTTAATCTGTCTTTAATTTGTGATCTAGTTAAAACTCTCTAATCATCTCACAGGAAGATTTACACAATAAACAAAGAATTCAAATTGAGTCAAGTGTATCAAAGAAAATCATCTCCTTATCTTTATTCCTTTACTTTTTATAAGAATAGAAATACATGTAAAGATTGATCCAAACCCTGAGGTTGTATTCTTAGCTGTCACAGAGTAACGTATTTATACAGAGTATTGACACTAAAATGTTTGTAGGCTTATCGTTTTAAAGTCTTGAGCTATAAACAAAATAACCCACTTTAGTGATGCAATCACTCTCAAGGTGTGATATTAAAATAGTTGTTCATCCAGAATGAAGAAATCATAGCTGTTACTGTTGCTGAAACTTTAGTTGTCCACCATAATGAAGGTGTTGCTCCATCTGGTAGCACCTTCAACTCTCCTTAGTAGTTATAGGGATCCACCCATTGTGGCATGAGACTTTGACAGAGGACTTGTTATGTAAGTCCTAGCCGGAACACCATCTAGAATCAAACGTTAACCCAAGCTATAAATAGTCTATGGAATAACACCAAATTATTCATCATCTACATATATCTTATGACGGGAACTATTATCATCATCAGTCTATACAATAAACTACATAACAGAAAAGAAGGCTTCTGTCATAATGAATTATACATTGCATACATATATCCTTTCAAACTTCGAAAGAGCCTGCATTACTGAGTTCATATCCTGTGAACATGTACGTTCATTTATCATTCATACATGAACAAAATAATGTATAAAGAGTGACATTAATTACTTTTTTTTAGAGAAATGATTCGCAGTCTTCATTCTTTATCTCTAATTCAAAGGTTCACTTGTGATCTTGACTCTCCCAATGACAAATGAACACGTCTAATTTATCATTAGGAAAAGGAATACAAATATGGATTCAACTTACAGTTTGACTTGGTTGACTAAATGCAGGGAATCGGGGCAGGCCTCAATGTCGGTTCTGGTGATCTTGACACTCCATGGACTTGCAGCGCAAAATGCCATGTTTTTGAGCTATGAAAGTTCAACTTTCATTCACCTCCAACCCATAGGTCCTGCCTGTATGACTTATGTGCAGATAATGATACTAAACTGCTAGGTAAGGCAACCCACCCACTACAGATATGCATCACCTGTTGGAGCTATACAATAAGCGGATAGCATTGAGAGGAAAGGTTGAATCCTAACAACCTGCATATATAGTTTGCTCTCAGAGGGTTGTAGATTTCATGGGCCTTTGTGATATGGTTCATCAATTTACCCGTGTTTTCGATTGAAAGCTGATGACGTTTAAAACGTTCTGTTTTTTCTGCGGGAAAAGTTCAGACAGGACAATGGTTCACTGATACTTATGGAGCTATGTCAATATTTTGCGCGACTAATCGTCTATTTTCCTTGTCGTATATTTAACCAGCTACCATAAGTGTAGCACGACGTTCATTTTTTTAAAGATCATTCGATCATAGCCTACCATGGTTCGTTTTCATGATATTTTAACTTCTCCAAGTTTACCTTTGGTGGTGTGTACCTTCTTAAGGACATCCAGTAGTATATGTATTATCAAGACCATTGGAATTTACTTGGAAGATATGAACATTAGTCTTGGAACTACATCGACGGATATCGGAATTGCTCTTGGTCTCCTCGTTGCATTCTGCCACTTTCCAGGTGAGAATGTAAATCTCAATTATTCCTACTGCGACCACTCCAATCCTTTGCCAAATTATCTCTTAAATCATCCTGCACGATGCACTTTTGATGATTCGCTTACACAATAATCAACTACCTCACTGCTGGAGTTAGGGGAGCATGACTGGCCTGTGCACCGCCACTTTGAAACTTTGAAACTCAAGTGGCAAACCTTTAGGACTCCCTATCATACGCAAATCAAAGAATGTGTCCCCTTTTCTTATTTGCTGACATAACGTTCGGTTTTCAGAGAGTTAAGGACTGAAAAGTAGAGCTGTGGTGGATACGCCCCCCTCCACATTTTCCATATAGTTGTTCATATGCGTCTTACAGTTAATAGAAAAGGTGGGTTTTAGATATTTTTAAGGTATTGAGGGATTGCTAGCTTCGGAGAAATCTGGGTACCTTATGCCTAGGTCACATTTGCCGCGGCGGCCGTGCGGTCTAAACTATCTACGGCCAATAGCAATTATAGGGCCGCCGCAGCATTCCCACGGTCACATACGGTAGCGGTCACATATGTTAGGGTAGCCGCACGGCGTATTTTAAATTTGTGGAGAGAGAAAACTTGCGGCTGCCGTACGGCCTTGAAGTGATGACGCACGGCTGCCCTAGGGCGTCCCTGCGGCGGCCGTAGGTTTTTGACAAATACCAAGGCTCCCGCAAGGCCACCGTATACGGTCGCGGTAGGGCCGCCTTAAGGCTGACCTAGGACGCCCGTGGAATTCCTGCGGCCACCGCAATTTGTTTGGGGTCCGCAAAAGTCATTTATAATTCATAAAACCTAGAGCAGCCGCACGGCAAACGTAGGGCCACCGTACGCCCGACGTATGGTCGCCGTGGAACCGCTCTACGGCATGGCTACGGCGTGTCTAAGCGCTTCGGCGAACTTAGAAATGAAAACAGTTATAACTCCGCGTTATAATTCCACGGCGAGCCGTACGGCCTGTAAAGATAGGGATGCGCCCTAGGGTGACCCTGAGGCCACAGCAGATTATCTGCGGCCGCCGCAAGAATCTCTCGATTTCGGGGGCGTACGGCCGCCGTATCCTAGCCGTAGAGCAAATGTGACCTAGGCATTATTCTGCCGCTTGGGAGTAGCAGTTTTGGGAACTCTGTCACCAAGTGTTGGAAGCATCTAAGGAGGCGGGTGGTCCAGCTGAAACATATGAAGGAGCTGAAGGAGTACCGTGATGGTTTACTGAAAGATATGAGTTCCGATAGCTACGGGTGCATATTTTTTTTATTTTTTTTTCCTTTGGGGAGGGGGGTCCTTTAACCGGCTCCCAAAACGAGGTTTATTTATTTTCCCCTCACTTCGGGGTAAAATAAAACAAAAATGTTTGAACAAAACAGAAACATAAAAATACAATGTTTTACAATCTCACAGAAATGAAAGAAGAAAAAAGAAGAAAAATCAATTAAAAAATGTCGTAACAGTTACATTGTATATTAATCTTCTAAAACATTAACATTTAACACATGCCATTTAGTAAATAATTTGCTCGTTGTATTTTTGTTCAAAGTCACTTAAAGCCACTAAAATTAAACTGAATTAAATATTTTAAACATCTGGATTCGTCTAGGTAACTTTATGTGTGTCCTAAGTTTTATTTTTGATATTTATTGATATATCTTACTTCTGACTCTATATGTCAGTATATTCCAAATGGAACCGTGCAGTGACATGCTATACCATCGACGATTTACTGGTCACGATAGCTGGACATACAGGGTTGTAGCCCTGCTTTTGATAATATTGGCCAGCATTGTGTTGTCTGATATTGGAATGGCTTCAGACAATAGCCACCCCGGACAATAGCCATTTATCGGTCGACGGGCAGGACAGAGTGATGCGTTATACGAGTAATGAACTTTTCAGGTTACGCTCTCAGCCGAAAAGTCGTATACTTCGGGATGCGTTTGAAACTATACATGAACTTGGAATTGCTCGTAAAAGAGGTCGTCGGGCAGGGAAAAAGATCCGGCGATGAATACAAGTTGTTGATTGTTATTCTCGCCACCTAAATCAAGACAAAGAGCCTACCGAAACTAGGAAAAGAACATTGAGGCACATTAAGACTCTCCCTACTCAATCTTCATCATTACCTTCTATTTATATGCTTAACGCAAGATCATTGAATGAAAAGTTCGACGAATTCACTTTTCTTGTTCAAAATTTATGACATGGACATTGTTTGCGTGAGTGAGACCTGGTTCCAAGATAGTGTTCCGGAGACCGCGTTCAGCATTCCAAGCTACAACTTACTCTACAAGAGCCGAGTTTCTCAACGTGGTGGAGGAGTCGCCATCTATGTGAAATCTACTATGAACCCCACTGAAACCCAATGGACGTCCCGGAAGAACATGAGGTTGTTTAGACGCACATCCGACCAACACGATTATTTGGAACGTCTCTTCAATATTTGTGGCATTAGTTTACTCACCTCAACCAATGCTCATGTGGATAGCCTTATTCAGTACCTTACAAGGGCTGTTGATAATATTCTTCTGAGACACTCTCCGGCAGGCATCATCATCTCTGGTGATTTTAATCGAGCTGATGTATCTCCCCTCCTTGCTGGACACAACCTGAAGCAGGTAGTAAATCGTCCAACGCGTGACCTTTCTATGCTGGACTTGATCATTACTAATATGAAGAGCTTGTATTCTGTCATACAAATTATTGCCCCAATTGGAATGAGCGACCATAATGGAGTCATATGGAGGCCAAAGCAGCAATCATCCAGGAGGAATGAAGTCAGACAGAAAACTGTCAGACCGATGCGACAATCGGATGTGCGCGAATTCGGCGGTTGGATAACACACCACGATTGGATAAACGTTTATCAAGAAACGGATGTAGAACGCAAATGCGAGGTGTTCTACAATGAGTTGAACGCGGCAATCAACACTCACTTCCCAACCAAGTCCGTAAACTGCATATGATGGATAGGCCTTGGATGACAACTAAGGTCAAAGACCTAATACGTCAACGACAAAGGGCTTTTCACTCAGGCTCCCCGAACTGGAGTAGTCTTCGAAACAAAGTGCAGCGAGCGATCACTCATGCCAAAAAAGTGTTTTATAAGGACCGTGTCCAATATCTCAAACGCGAAAACCCCGCATCGTGGTATAGATATATCAAACTGATGACTTCAAATAGGCAACACGACACGTCTATTTCCTTGCTAAATATAAATTCTTCGAACGCGTTGGCAATATTAAATGCCATAAACTCGTACTTCGTAAGCATCGGAAAGGATACTCCATCTCTTGATATGAGCGAGATTCCTGCGTTCAGACCGATTCAACTGGACACTTTGCCAACCATACAACCCTGGACAGTTTACCGAGAACTGTCCAAAACCCCAGTTGGGAAAAGTGGTGGACCGGATGGAATCTCACCACGTTTGATTCGGGAATTCGCAGTGGAACTCAGTTCCCCTCTCTGCGACATCTTTAATGCGTCGTTTCAACAACCCAGGGTTCCAAGCCGTTGGAAGTCCATCATCGTTCTGTTCCCAAAGAAACTCCTGCTACGTTACAGAAGTTGCGCCTTGTCGCCCTGACTGACTTCTTCGTGAAGCTATTGGAACTGTTTGCATCTAAAATGATCTTGAATGACATCTCTCACGAAATCGATCCTCAGCAGTTCGGCAATCGTCCGGGTTGGTCAACGAGCCATTACCTTTTAAGCCTGCTTGAATACCTGCATTCGAATGCTGACAAACCTGGATCAATTACGAGTGGGGTGCTTACGGATTTAGTAAACAGTAACGTCGCAATTACAAAACTCTATACAATGGGTGCACGGCCATCCTTACTTCCTTGGTTATATGCAGCTTCCTTGGTGAGCGAACTTAGCAAGTACGGTACAAAGACCAACATTGAACAACACTCACCACCTCAGTCAGGGTTCCTCAAGGGACGCGACTTGGACCTCTGGTTTTCTTAGCCCCTGTCAAAGATGCCCTCCAGTCATCTGACTGCTCTAGATGGAAGTATGTAGATGACCTAACTGTTGCAGAAACACGCCGATCAAATTCACCAAGTTATCTTAATTCTACATTGTCTGAACTTGAAGAATAGTTTAAGGACTCCAATATGCGTCTAAACCCATCCAAATGCCAACTCATGAGGGTATCATTTACTCTTCGACAGCTCCCACCAGCGGAAGTTATGATCGGCGGTAATTAACTCCCGAACAAGCAACACGTGAGGTTGCTTGGCGTCGTCCTCAGCAGTGATCTTCGGTGGATGGAACATGTCAACTGCATTACATCAAAAGCAGCCAAAAAACTCTATCTGCTACGGATGCTCAAACGTTTCTCTATGCCACTTCAAGATATGATTACAGTGTTTATTTCCTATATAAGACCGGTTCTAGAATACTGTTGCGTAGTATGGCATTCCTCACTAACTCTTAACCAGGAAGCTCAAATAGAGTCAATCCAAAAACGTGCCCTTCGGACAATATTAGGATTAAGATATGAATCCTACCGTCAGGCTTTCGGAGTGTGTAACCTGTCCTCTCTGAGAGAAAGAAGAGAAGAGCTCTGTCTAAACTTTGCTAGGTCCTTCTATTGTAACTTTCGTGAGTGGTTACCTGAAAGCCAGTGTTCTCAAAGACACAGTAACAGGCTACGTGTAATCAAGTGTAGGACAGGACGCTGCAGAAAAAGTGCTTTGCCCTATCTGGTAAGGCTTTTGAACCAGCCATGATGTAGCATCGTCGCGTTTGTTCAACTTTATTAATAGCATGATATTGCCAAACTTGGTGAAATATATGTATTTCTTCCAAACTTTAATTTCTGTATCAAGATGAAATTAGGTCATCGTCATCTTCAGTAACTTCATTCCTTTCCCGAGTTCCTTTATTTATATGAATTATTTGCCAGATATCAAATGCCCCTTTTAAACCACAATTTACTCATTATAATTCATATTCAAATTGCAATCTTTGCCTGAACAAATCTTAAATTTGCCAAATCATAGTGCATTATATTTCAGGTTCAATAAACTTAATCTTGGATTGAACAAGTATATATAATTGCTAAATGTAGAAACATAAGGTAAAATTTTCCAATACGCTATACCTCAATTTACAATTTTTATTATCTGTACTCTTGATACTGTATACTGTCTATTTTTAAAATTATTATGTTGAATTGCCTCTGGTTGCCCGTTATTTTATCTTAACACTATTAGTTTACACAGGTCTGCAATTACTCCTTTCGAATCTTGATTCTCTGCTATATCCGCATGTATTTTTTTATATTTTTATAAGAGGTTGTTATTATACTTTATTAATGTTTCTACTGCCGTCTGCGTTTTTTTTAATAATTGTTCTCATAGATACATTTTTATATAACTTACCAGAGATTTTTAGGTGCGCCATACAATTTTGACAATGTATCTTTTGTTCATCACAATGTTCTACACAATGCATACTTTTATCTTTTTATCGTCAATTCGCATGTAATTGTTAATTGTTGGCAAGATCCCCCTTTCTCTCTTCCCCCTTCTTTACCTCTTGTCTCTCACTCTCTCTTTATTCCTCTTTCTCTCTCTCTTTCTCTCTTTCTCTCTTCCTCATTTTCATATTTGATTTATGTACATATTCCCCATTTCCTTCTTGTTCGTATTTTTGTTTTTATTTTACATTTGGTACAAAATTAAGGATAAACATGTAATATATACGTGTACTTATAATTATGCAAATGATACTGTTTTAAATTGTACACTTGTTTTTAAAATGCAATGTATATCCATGTGCAATTCTGTATATGTTACTGCGATGCATGATTCAATAAGTACCATACTACTACTACTACTACTACTACTACTAAACGATGGTCTTTGTTTTCTGTATCTGTTTTCATATTTAATTTTTTTAATTAAGATTAAACAAAGTTTAAAAAAAAGGTCTGGATGCAACACAAATATTATGATTATTCCAAATCATTTGATTAGCATATTCTACATTGTCTGGATTTTAAAAAAATGAAACAAGCTTTCAACATTCCTTTATAAAACGGTGGAATGGTCTTCCACGTGTGAACTTGTTTTGGTTGTACATTACAATAAAAAAAAAACTATAGGTCACCACCATATGGTTCAATGAACTTATCAAAGATATTCTTCCACACATTACTAGTTGTGTTTAATATACATATTCATCCACTTCAACTTTTGAGCTGCAAACATTGTTTTAACTGAGGTCGACCATCTTGAGACCCCCTTCTTCTAAATCCCCTAAGTTTTTTATCATACCTTTACCTTCACCCCATAGAAAGTCGGATATTATATTTTCTATACGTTCAATAACATATTCTGGGATATCTAGAACTGAAGCTAAATAAATCCATTTTGATAGTGCAAAAGTTTAAATTAAAACTTCCTCAGCTAAATCTTATATGAAAACAGACTCCGAATGCCTTTACTGGCTCTGTTGGCCACTTAGTACCAAGTGGCGTCTCATTACTAAACCTCTTTGTACCTAGCAACAAAGTTTGTGTCTTATTTACATTCAGTTTCATACCTGCCATCTTTTCAAAATTATGCAATAACAAAAGTAACTTTTTACCAAATTCTATACCGTCTAAGACACAAGTTGTATCGTCTGCATATTGAAAAATCTTTACCTCGGCAATATTAACAGATAAACCTGTTATACTATCGTTATCCTGAATAGACCAGGATAATGTTTCGCTTGCTAAAATAAATAAATGGGAACTTAGTGGATCCCCCTGTCGAACCCCTCTCCAAATCAGAAAATATGCAGATGTACTTCCATTATTCATTATATAACGACTTATATAACTACTTATGTTTATGTAAAGAATTCTGACGTAACTAGTAAAATTGGATCCAAACTGGAAACGTCTCAAAGTTTTAAATAGAAAATTCCACTCTTGTGAATCAAGTGCCTTTTCAAAGTCTAGAAAAGGCAAGATATATTTTTAAGTTTGGTATAATCCATAATATCTGAAATCGTTCTCACAGACTCTCCTATATACCTTCCTTTAACAAGTTATTAAGTAATGATATGGGTCTCCAATTATGGATTTTACATATGTCCTTGCCTTCTATTTCAATCAGAGTTATCACTGCTTGTCTTTGAGATGTTGACATTTCTCTACTACTCGAACCTTTATTCAAGACCTGAACAACACATTTTCCAATAATATTCCAAAATTGTAAACACACGAAAAACCATGGATGCATTAAAATTTAATGCATTATTATTTAAGGATCAGACAAAAGTATGTCGTAGTGAATCCGGGACCTGATGGGTAGCAAGTTCAATTGGCGAAAAATTGGTTTCATGTCACAGACTTTTGGAGAACCCATGGCAATTCTGACGGCAGCGTTTTGAATTCACTGTAGTTTTTCAATGTTGGTAGCAATGGCACCATAATGCCTAGGTCACCGGGCCGTACGATTTTCCCTACCCGGCCGCTTGCCGTGGATTTTACAGACCGTACGGGACCCTTCCGATTTTCATTTCTACGGCAAGTGTGGTCACATATTCTGCGGCGCCCGGGAAATGCCCGGTGAAAATTAGTAGAGTGAAAATGCAAGGCGCCCGTAAGGGTGCCGTCCGGGGCCGGCCGGGTGCTGGTGGGTAATCTTACGGGCTCCGTGCACCCCATGGCTCCCGGGGCCCGACCGGGGTCCTCAAGGCGCCCGGCTGGGAGCCGTGTGGTGCACTGAGCTATGTGTCCTCTGACATCCGCGCCTCCATTGAGAATTGACCAAAAAATTCGTCAGGGGCCGTCCGGGGGCCGTCCGGAGCCCGCACGGGACCCGTACCGTGCCCCACGGACCCTTTACGGGCCTTTTACGGCCTAACGGTCAGATGAAAACGCCGGGAGAATTGGGAGCAGCCAACTCAGCACCACGGCGCCCGTACGGCTGGTGAAAAATGTCCCGGCACCCTTAGGAAGTGTACGGGAGCCGGCCGGGCACCTGCCAAAAATTCCCCAAACGCCTGTTTTTACTCACCGTACAGGCCCCGGAGTGTATATGTCAAAGCCCCATTTACTGCAGATTTTACAGACCGTACGGGACCCTTCCGATTTTTATTTCTACGGCATGTGCAGTCACATATTCTGCGGCGCCCGGGAGGTGCACGGTGAAAATTGGTCGAGTGAAACTGCAAGGCGCCTGTAAGGCTGCCGGCCGGGTGCCGGCCGGTAATCTTAAAGTACAAGTCCACTCCAAACATAACTTGCCTTTAATAGAACCAGACAAATCAGACAAACCAATCCAAAAAAGTTTGAGCAAAATCGGATCACTAATAAAAAAGTTATGAATTTTTGAAAAAGTATGTAAAACTTAAAAACAATGGAAATCACTACACAAATTGCCAATCTGGTTATCAGTTTGTGACGTATTGTCCTCACTATTTGACAATTGCTTTATATAGTTTAATCCCATTAATTTCCCTTTTTATCCCCCAAAACTTGATTTCCCCATGCCTTTGCCCAGGTTATATGATTTGTATCATATTGCTTGCATGACATTTCACAAAATTTGTTATGAACTCTGAAGATTGATACTATTTTCTGAATTTTGTATATTCATTATTATTGAAATTTATATATAAAGTTTATCAAAATTCACATTTTTCATGATTTAACTGGAAAAAAATTACTCTATATTATTTAGTGCATCCACACAAAAACATATTACTTTAGTCTAAGGAGGAAAATAGGAATTTATATTATCAATATAAAGAAAATAATTAGTGGATAGTGAGGACCATACGTCACAGACTCATGAGTGAGTTGCCAATTTGTGTAGTGATTTTCAAAGTTTTTCATGTCATTAGAAATGTATAACTTTCTTATTAGTTATCCGATTTTGCTCAAACTTATTTTGATTGGTTTGTCTGATTTTCCTGGTTCTATTGAAAGTAAGTTATTTTTGGAGTGGACTTGGCCTTTAAGGGCTCCGTCCGATGAACAGGTGCACCTAATGGCTTCCTGAGCACGACCGGAGTCCTTAAGGCGCCCGGCTGGGTGTCGTGCGGTGCATTGAACTATTTGTCCTCTGACATCTGCGCCTCTATTGAGAATTGACAGAAGAAATCGTGAGGGGCTCGTCCGGGCACCGTCCGAAGCCCGCACGGGACCCGTACGGTGCCTCACGGGCCCTTTACGGGCTTTCTACGGCCTAACGGTCATATGAAAACGCCGTGAGAATTGGGAACAGCCAACTCAGCACCACGGCGCCCGTAGCTATGGCAATAATGCCTGGATTACATTTGGCCTACGAATAGTCTACGGAGCCCGTATCCTGCCCGTATCCCCTTTTCCGTGCGGCCTCCGTGCGGAGGCAGGAGGTGGCCGTGAGATTTTCGTACGGATTCACGGGCTCCGCAGCCTTTACGATTTTGTTTCGCGGGAAGTTATACAAATTTGAAAAATCGTAAGCCCGTAGCCCGTAGACATGTCGTAGGTGGCACTGCACAATCCCCGCACGGGAATCGTGCGGAGGCTCACGCTGATCGTGCAGCAAACACACGATTTTTTTCGGTGAACATGGAGGCAAAAAACGCTCAAAAACAGCACGGCGGCTGCACGGTCACCACGCCTTCTCCGCGCAACCTCTGCACGGAAGCTGAACGGGCTCCGTACGATTTCCGTGCGGTGGCTGCGGAGACTGCACGGCTTCTGCACTGAAATTGCACGATTTCCGTACAATCTCCGAGCGGCCTATGCACGGATTTGCCGCGGCCCGCACGAAAAAAAATCGTAGAATAGTTTATCGTACGGCACCCGGGGCAAATGTAATCCAGGCATTAGATACGCTGGCGCGCGGCCTGCACCATATCATACATGTACACCGAACGAAATTTCGAAAGAGCGATCGATGAGAATTACGTTACGGTACTTTGAAATTAATTTCTGAGCTGTCGAAGGATGCGGCATATAAAACAAATATTGACTGCTTCTTTTTCGCGTCACGTAAAAAACCATGACCCTCGCCCCTCGGTGATCTCGCAACTGCGCTATGCCCCTCGACTGTCGTCTCGGGGAAAGGCACAGTTGCGAGCTCACTTCGGGCCATAGTTTTTTACCGTGCCCCTCAAAGCAGTCAACATTTGTATACTAGACCACGGCAACTATACAATATCGGATATAAGCAGTAATAAATCATTTGGTTTATTCCGTCTTTTATCGCTAAAGCTTAGATGTTCAGATCTACTCATGCATATCTGCACTATACGGTACCGCACATAACTTTTTATTTCTGAGTATCTGAGAATAGTACTGCTTGCTATACACGGAACGTGACGTCGGTTGTTAATCCTGGTGGAAACCCTCCAATTATAAACACCAGCTCGGAAGCTTCACTCAACAACTGACAACCATAACTTAATTATTCCGAAATCCAGACTCTCATCTAACAAATACATTTTACAGTGGTTTATTTGAAAACGTGGAACAATATCCCCCTTTCCATCAACAAATTTACCTGTCTTGACACTTCATAAGATCCTTAAAACATACTTATTTCCTCCGTAATTTAATACGATTTACCTATTTTAGGAATCATACAGATTGTGAAAAGTTATGTTTCCTTTCACAATCTGTTATTTTTGTAAGCTCAATGGTATTTTGTTTTTGTTAAATAGCTCTCCTAAATAATCGATAATAATAATATTATTGTAATATATTATGTAAATGAATATTCATTTGATGATAACTATTTGATATAAATAGACACTGTATATCAATTATAATACCCTGAGAATGTTCTTGTCTGTATATAGCTCCTATCCTTGCTGCCCTCTATCGTCACCATTCGACTCGTCGTCTGCTTTTGATATATGGTACATGTCTTCCTCCAATGGGCGTGGCTTTGACATCTATGGCAACCAGCAACGCTCAAATAGCAATCTATCTCTCAATAACCGGTAAGAAACTGTACATTGAACCTACTAAAAATGTTTACCGTCCTTTCTTTTTTTTAAACCTTACAGTTGATTACATTATAGTTTTTTCGTAAACAGTTCGAAGGGGAATGTAAATTAACTTACTCTCATCAAATCTTTCTTTTCGCTTATCAAATATCGAATATCTCCAAAGAAATAGTTTGCGTACTGATGAAATGTTATTGTGCGTATGCACTGTGAACATTATGTGCATTTATTTCTATTTGTTTGACGCACAAAATAGCAAGTGCCCGCTAAAGTTTTCGCTGTTTGTCTGGTAATCTAGACGTAGCGGTACAATAGCTGAATGCCCGCAGCTCTGCCAAATCAGAAAGCTAGAATATTGATACATTATGATATACCTTCTCTGAAACATGGCGTACATCTAATTGAGTGATTATGCATTATATCTAGATATGATAATTCAATATAAATCGTCCCAAATGTTTTCTTTTGATGTTAAACAGGTCTTAAAAATTGTATAGTAATGATAAGTTGTACCATGACATTGCACCGTGTGGCTAAGGAGAAATTCAACCTACTTTACAGCCTTGGTTTGACTGGATATGGTGCCGGAATGATTCTGTTACCGCTCTTAGCTGAATTCCTACATCAAGCTTACGGTTGGAGAGGTGGACTGCTCATCATAAGCGCTCTGATGGCTAATATTATCCCAGTTGGCATGGCAATTAAGTTTTATGCAGATGAGAGTAGCAAACAGAGAAAAGGTTTTCGACGTGTCCCAAATTCGCCCCCAGGGTGTAACAGGGAGAGGAATGCAAAAGTAGCACCTGTCAGGACACAAAAGGTGAGCTCGACCGGAAAATCTTAGTAGAACGACAGCCCACGATACCGGCAGTCTCATGCGACCAGCATTATAGGTCTCGTGAACCTTCAAAAAGATGTCAAAAGGCGAAGAAGACCAACCTGTCGGTCTTGTGTCATGTTGGTCTCATAGATCTTCGGCCATGTTGACAGTCTGTCAGAAGATTCGCTAGATCTACATTATTGGTCTCGTGCCATGAGCTGTCGGTCTCCTGTGCTGTAGCCGAGATTTTCTAGTCTAAGAAGACTGGCATAAATTATAAATTATTGTTAGCAATATGTAACCCTGTCCGACTTTAACAGAAATGCTTTGATTGATAATTTAGGTGCTCCACCTCGGAAACAGATATTATTTCATGGAAACAGTCGAGGGCTTACCCACCCTTCGAAAGATGGACTGTGTTAGGAGACCAGGAAACTAATTATAAACAGCTCAATACTCACACAATTTCTACTCTTTGAATGATATAATGGCCTTTGTGATAAGAGGGAATTATAAATAATAATGTATATTCTTGTATCATTTTATCTTTAATAATTGGTATAAGAAAAATTAGACCTTCATGAACCATGTGTACTGTGAAATTTAAGAGGAAAAAAAACCAAATGCATTTTTGATATTCAATTACTTGTTTATTTATTGGTTTTGCCTTTACAATTAACTCTTCTTGAAAGGTGACATGAGTGACGATATTGGAGTTGTTCGTACAATCGCCAACAGCCTTCGCCAATCAGATTTTTACGTGGATCCTGTGTTCAATGTGGTACTTGTTGTAAATTTCGCGTTTGATATGGTTTGGAGCGGTTGGCACTCCTTTCTTGTACCTCATGCTCTGCAGAGGGGAATCTCTGTCCGGAACACCATTATCATCACTTTCTCAGTTGCGATAGGGAATGCCTTAAGCAAGGCTGTGGCAGGTGTCCTTACCAACAGCCTCGTCAAACCTGTCACTCTCTATCCCTTCGCTACAATCGTGAACATCGCCGTTCTCCTCTGTGATGTGTATTTCGTCAACTACTACGTCATGTTGTCGACGTCATGTATCTCCGCAATGTCGATAGGAGTTCGGTCGGTGTTAGGACAGCTGGTTGTGAGGATAGAGCGTCTCCCGAGAAGTATGATGTCGCGTATGCAGTCGACCAACTATTTGTCGGAATCGGGTTGTTTCTTGGTGGCTATTTATGTGGTAAAGAATCACCAAAATCCTATTAAAAAATGGGCCATTAAATATTTTTTCCTATTTAAAAAAATGGCCTTTTAAAATACTTTGAATTAAATAAAATAATGTTTTACATTGTTTTCATGTTGCTTCTAGAAAGTTTGAAATATGATTCATAACCTTCATTAAAGCGAAAAGAATGATTTGAAAAGGGCAACCGAATTTTAATACTGCAACCTCCCCAAGATTCTTACCGTTGTTTTGGAATTCAATTACTATAACATGATTAAGAACTGAATAGTTCTAACTGCTTACAAAAACCTTTAATGTTATTTACTACAAGAAAAGAAAGAATGAGGACTAAAATATTTTAGTAGGTTTGAAGTATAGTTCCATACCGGTTATTGAGGGATAAATTGGCATATGAGCGTGGCTGGAAGCCTTGGATATCAAGGCCACGCCCATTGGAGAAAGACATGTACCAGATATCAAAAGCAGACGACTAGTAGAATGATGGCGATAGAGGGCAGCAATTATAGGGAGCTGTATGCAGACAAAGACAATCTTAGGGGGAATTAAAATTAATATACATTACTATCTATTGAAATCGAATAGTCATCATTAAATGAATATTCACTTACACAATATATGTCATGGAAAGAATCTTCACAAGTAATTTTTTCATTGCTCCCCAAGTGATTAAAGGGCCTCGTGTTAATTTTGAACAAATAGATTGGATTGAATTGTGGATCACTCTTTCTAGGGAAGAAGAACACTCCGCTCAGGTTTTAATAAGATAACACAATGAACTAGACATGTAATACTTGTTAATAACAAGTATAGGTGGGCTGTTCCAAGAGCATGCCACACATGTTTAGTGACATACTAAGTAGTTAAGATAACATTGGCATGATTTGACCTTATTTTTTGAAATAATCCTCTTATTCAGGTCTATTAGTGTGCCAAATTTCTAGTCTATACAATGCATGGTTTTAGAGAAACCATGTACAGTATATTTGACCTTGGACCCTCAAATCTAAATATCAAAATGAAATATGCATTTTTCTAGATTTTTGTTTTTTATAAGAAATCATATCTCCCACTCATACTCTATCCAACTATGAACTAGACTTGAATTCGTCACTTTGACGAATTAGGTGATACGTATGCTAATGATTTACATAATGAAGAATGCATTTTCACGATTTCATATTGTTATATAAAATGCTTCTACCATTATGATCTATCCATATGTCAAGTTTCTACTGTTTAGCCTTGATCATTATGGATGTATGGAAGATAGATTGACATAATTTGACCATTGACCCTGGACAACAACCAGTTACACCTTTGACTCTAATTGACATAATGAGGCATACAGGCATTGCATATTCCGTGGTAACAATGAAGTAAGCGAGGGAAAATGAAGGCAATGACAAACGAGAGAGAGAGAGAGCGACAGAATATGGCCGGGTTCAAATTAAGTTTTCTTTAAATTATTAGACCGAGTACTGAGGATCTTTTTATCTGCCATGTTTTTGTTATTTGACGGCTTTTGACGATACAAAGAAATCCCTTTTTTGTCACCAAATATTGTTCAAATAGCATTGTAGAGACGATGAACTCTAATGCAAAGTCGTAAGCCATGAGAATGTCAATTTCTATGTCGTTCTGCAAAAGAATCCGAACAATAGAATCAACCAAGTGGAATCAACTGTTAAACGAATTTATCATGAGTTCTGAAATTTTAATTTGTTACTGCACGTCATAGTAGTATTAAAGAGCAGCAATGGCGAACAATTGTCGCTAAAATTCAGAAATTGTTGCTTAGATTGCTTTTCCACTAAAAATTAACATGAGACATCAAGCTACATAGAACTATGATCGACAAACATGATATTGTTTTGAAAACAGTCAGAAAACATTGCAGGTAGAATAAGTAAGAGATAATGTGGTCATGTAAACAAATGCATTATGTCCATGTTAGTCCCCTAGTACCGAAATCATGATTGTATTCTCCACTTATTTCTCCTATATAATTTATTTCAATTTAAAATAGAAATTTTAATGTTTCTTCTTTTGGCTTGATTATATTTCAGCAACGAATTGACAGTTTTGGTAGACATCTTGGATGTATCATAGCAATAAATTCTTGGCACATGACGTATTGTGTATACAATAATTATGATAAGAAGAAGAAGCATACAAATAACTATAAGAATAATAACAATAACAAATAATCACTATAATAATGATTATAATTACGATATTTACTATAATAATAAATATAAAAATGATAATAATAATGATTATTATGATACTGCTGCTATTACTACTACTACTACTTCTACTACTACTTCCACTACTACTATGAAGAAGTAAATGAAGAAGAAGGGGTAGGAAAAGAATCATTTCAGCGATATTAGTGATTATATTGTCAATGATTGAGGCATACACATACACATTACATATTCCGTGGTAAGAAAGAAGTAAGCAAGGGAAAATGAAGGCAATGACAAACGAGAGAGAGAGAGAGCGACAGAATATGGCCGGGTTCAAATTAAGTTTTCTTTAAATAATTAGACCCAGTACTGAGGATCTTTTATCTGCCATGTTTTTGTTATTTGACGGCTTTTGACGCTACATAGAAATGCCGTCTTTTGTCACCAAATATTGTTCAAATAGCATTGTAGAGACGATGAACACTAATGCAAAGTCGTAAGCCATGACAATGTCAATTTCTATCTCGCTCTGCTAAAAATCCGAACAATAGAACCAACCAAGTTGAATCAACTGTTAAACGAATTTATCATGAGTCCTGAAATTTCAATTTGTTACTGCACGTCACAGTAGTATTAAAGAGCAGCAATGGCGAACGATTGTCGCTAAAATTCAGAAATTGCTTAAATTGCCTAAATTACCATGAGACATCACGCTACATAGAACTATGATCGACAAACATGATAGTGTCTTGAAAACAGTCAGAAAAACATTGGAACTGAAATGAATAAGAGATCATGCGATCATGTAAACATTTTGTCCATGTTAATCCTCCAGTAACAAATACCCAAGCAAAACTCGAGCCAGATGCAAATGAAGAGCTTGCAACCAAAAGGCGCTCAATCCACTTTTCACCAAATTGCATGTTTTAAACGATTTGAATAGACCTCTCTCATGTGTATCTAAATCACTAAATTTTCCCTCAGAATTGTTTCAGGAAAATATGAAAATATTGATTTGAAATTTATACTTTCAACCAAAAGGCGCTATATCCACCTTTCTTTTCTTTCCTTTGATTGGCCCAATCATACCATCTTGTGGAAATTTGATCAGAAAGCAATCAGAAAGCAGAGCACAAAGAGCATAGCACAGGCAGACTTCCTAGATTCGTTTTTACTATTCACGTTTCGAAATACCTCATTTTCTGGCGATTTCATCATGGATAAATTATTGTACCAGTGGTTATGTGATGAAAGTTTTAGCACATTGATGATTATGTGTGTGTGTGCGCGTGTGTGTGTGGTGAGGGGGGGGGCTACTATGATTCAAGTACAGGTAAGTATAGTTAATATACAATTCAGAAACATTTACACACAAATGGCATCCTTCTATACTAATGTCAGTGAACAACTCTATATTGACTGTAAAAGTGTTCTGTCAAAAGGCGCTATATCCATGATTTCTGCCAAAAGGCGCTAAATTCGAAAAGAAATGAAATATGAAAAATTATATAGAATACATGCTGTACGCAAGATTTTTCTAACTTGCATTTGTATGAACTATAGTGGTAGTTCTTCCACCTGTAGTATAGATTTGATTAATAAACAGAGACAAATGTGTGAAATTAAAAAACAATGATTTTCTCGAAATTAACCGGAATGGATTAAGCTCTTCAAATAAAGGTTAACTTAAAGATATATGTACTATGTCCCTTTTGCAGCCAACATCAAATTCTGTAGAACTTTGCAGGAATTATGAATATGTCATGTATGTCCTATCTGTGAAATTTAAACCTTAGCAGTGTCCTAATATTCAAATTATGCAAGGAAACCCGTTTACTTGCTAGACTTCACTGTCAGACACTATTGAGTGACTGACTGGCTTTTTTTCTTTGGTAATAACATACATAAAATGAGCTGTAAAGGGTACATGAGCATTTGTCTACATCAATAACCCACTTCTTGTAATGGCCAAAATTAAACTGATTGAATCTTTGCGCAGCACAAAACGTACGACCATTCGGTACAATGGTCTGAAAATCAGACTATTACTTACTGGCTTATAGCACTTAAGTCGATTCGACAACTAATAGTCGTTATTTTCCCACTTAAAGACATTTTCAAGCCCCCTTTTTTAGGGAAGTTCTAAATTAGTATTATCTTTCAAATGCCGTTGGAATTTAACCCTTTCATTTTTTGGCCTGCAAATGGGACATATATAGTACCTTTAAATACATTAATTTATGACATATTGTCTATTGTCTTGATTGTTTTCTCTACTTAGTTCTTTTTCCTATCTTATTTTTTTCAAGATATATTCTAATGTTTCCTTGTATTGATTAGCTTCATTTATTTTCATGTTTTGGAGGGGGCGTGGTTAAAAAATAACAACTTCTTTAACATTCTGTTTCCATGGCAACGGTCTTATTTGTTACTTGAAATGACTCAAATTTTAATCATAATCAAACAGGCATCTGAAGTTTTTAGATGCTTACTATTTGCTTCATGTTGTTGAAAATCGCCTCCGGCTGGATCCGCCCCTGCTTCCCTTCATCAACACACACTTTGAGAAAAGAAAATAAATTTTTTTTTTCTTTAATTCAAAGGCGTGTTACAACTTTGAGCATCATATAATACCCGCAAACATTCAGTTAAACTTGACATGCCAATTGTTTATCGTTTATTTTGTAGAAAGATACGAACCCTTGTGTAATTTAACGTTGGAAATTTGGAATTGAATTGGGGCCTTGAGCGAAGTACACGTTTAGCTGACCAAAAGTGCGAGGCAGTTTCCACTCCCCGTGGGATCATAAAATATGTCATCAAGATCGTTTGACAGTAGGTCTGGAGTATCGACGGTCGTTAAATTTAAGATCAGACCTTCGAAGGGTCATTAGATCTGATTTTGATCTGACAAATTTCAAGCGTATAAAAGAATCAAAATCAGTTCGAGAAAAGACATCTTTAAGTCTCCAGCGGTAAGACAATAACAAGCATAGTTTAAAACCAATCTTAGACGTATTCATAGTGTATTGCATGGCCGAGATAAAACCATTAATGACATTTCACATAATGACGTCATGATGACGTCACGATGCCCTGGCGTCGCTGAAAAGTCACGCAGTTCCGTTTTGAAATACTCCTCCCATTATGGTCTATCCATAAGTCAAGTATCAACTGTGTATCATTGATCATTTTGGATCTATGAAAGTTGGTCGCCGGAATGGGAGGCAAGTGCTATAACCAATATACCAAAAAATCTGCATAGACATAACACGTAAACGGAAAATTTGATTCTCAAATAAAATATTGTATTTAAAATATCGCCATGATTCCAACATCTGATTAAAAATTAAATGTCCCCTTTATATACAGAATTTTCTCAGCTACAACATATATCCGCAGCTGGCAGAAAAGAATCGAGATATTGCTCAAACAACTAAGACTGGAACGTAGAATGAAAATTTCAGAAAAATTCACCTCAGAGAATACACGCAAAATTTGGAAAATTGACATGCCTCTTTTACTCGCAAGAATGGGCCATGATGCCATTGTTAAAATGAAAATCAATAGCACCTTTTGTGTAGAAAATCGCCTCAGCTACTTCATATCAAACATTTAACCCTTTGAGAGCGAGCCCGCGCACGGCGATTGTTTCCCCTGTGACGAAGCGATTTCGGTTACATCGCCAGTAATGGACAATTTGGCGGTGCTTTCTACTTTCATTGCTCATTGCGCCTCATTCAGTCATTTTCGTGATTTTTAGTAAATGTAAAAATTAAAGATCCGACTTTTTTCTTTCTAAAAATATAAGTTTTGTTCATCAATACGAAAAATAAGGTCTGTTATTTTTGAGAAATTGCCGTCTTATTTTGCTGAAGCTTCACGTCTTTCCTTTTCAATACACTCACAATACAAATTGCGTAAGCACCGCCGCACGCGCAGATCGGTCGATACCTCCATTCATTTCCCCATTGTCAATGATTGTCGTCTGCTAAAGCTCGGCCGATTATCAACCGAGCCATAAATAATAGGCCTTCGTTTTACATGGGTTTTCGACACATTTTGTAACTATATTCTGACCAACATTATGCCATGATCTACACTAAATGCCCTTTCTTTTAAATGTGCAAATCAAATATAGGACTATTTGGGAAATGAATTTTGAGATAAACATTGTTTTACTCTCGAAAATAAAAATAATATTTACTTTGAATGCTTTCGACTTCGTTTCTCATAATTTGAAATATTCATTTTGTTTTAGTTTTTGCCTCCCGCTTAATTTTGTTTATTTTTTCTCTATCTATACATCTCTTAGAACCCTATTTTGATATGAGGTTGCTGTATCAATAAAATATTTATTGAATTTTTGTACGCATATTTGATTTGTTTTGTTTGTAATGGAAAGATCTAAATGAATGACAGAGATTAGAACAAAATCATAATTCATCACAATCATCTCTCTCTCTTTCTATCTATTTATCTATCTATCTCTGTCTGTCTCTGTCTGTCTGTCTCTCTCTCTGTCTCCCTCCTCCCCCCTCCCTCTCTGAATACGTCAGGAATTTCGTGAAATTGGAATTGTGCTTCAGTGTGTTTTATATCGGCATCGCGTTGTTGTGTTGTTGTTGTTTTTGAAAGGGTGTGGCTAGTAAGGAGTTAATCGCCGTATTCTTGGTAGTCTTTTATTTATTCGAAAATAAATGATATTGAAAATATAGTAATTCATTATGTTACGAAACAATAAAGAAAGAAATGCAAACAACGTGAGAATTCAATTTATTTGTCTTCGTCTCCATCTGTGTTCTCGTTCAACCTATCATGTCAATAAAACTTTGTTAACTCGTTACTTCCGTTGGAGTTTACAACCATGACAACGAACTATACCCTTGGCCACGTTCATTGTTCCTCTTACGTAACTTCCGTTCCGTTCTTCTATTGTTGTAGTTTAGAACCATGACAACGAACTTTACCCTTGGCCACGTTCATTGTTCCTCTTACGTAATCTAGCTGTAGGGGACCTAAGACATAACTCTTTTCGTATATTCTATATAGGTCTAAAATACTTTTTGGTTGTATATACTTTGTCAATACTTACAAACTATAATTGTCAAAATTTGCCAATACTTACAAACTATTACGTTTCCCTATCATCTTCCGCTCTAGAATCCTATCTTTTTTGGTGTAATTTGTTGTGTCCTTTTCATACTTATTTTTCTTGTCTCCCTCTTCAAGATTTCTTCGGTTTTGGTATTTATGCTATTTATTTTTATAAATAAAAGAAAAGTTTTATTCTTTCTCTTATAATGTTGTCCACCTTCTTCTAAATAACCCTTTTGTGATAAAGTATAATGTCCGATGTATATTATTTCTGTCAATAACATAAATGAACGTATCATTTTATTTTGACGCAACAAAGATTTACATTCAAAACACAACCTTTACCTTCTATAATTTTTGTACAGTAGTATTCTTCTCATTTCGACATTATCAGTCGCTCGTTCTCTATTTTCGTTCCCTATAATAAATATAAGGTATAATTTTGTGTACATTATCAGGGATATGTTATAATAATTTGTCTCAAGGTAGGAATGATGCCGGCATACTAGCAAATGTCGGAATAGAAAACAACATGAAAGATAAAGATGGAAAACGACATTGACAGAAAGACAGAGAGAGAAAGACAGACATACATACAGACAGTGGGAGAGAGAGAGAGAGAGAGAGAGAGAGAGGGCGGGAGGGATAGAAAGTTGGACGTAGTCTGTACTATATTTATTATTATGATATTTGTCTCTCCGAATATCCGATCACCCCGCTCTGATTTTTACTTTTTATAATTATTGTACAGTAATATTCTTCTCATATCAAAATCATCAGGCGCTCGTTCTGTGTTTTCCTTCTCCATATCGAGGTTATAGTATAATAATTTATCTCAAGATCGAAAGGAATACTTTTGGACGGAAAACAGTACCAAAGATGAAGAAGGAAAATGGCGCTGAGAAAGCGAGCAAGAGATATAGAGAAAGACATACAGAGAGAGAAAAATCATTTCTCATGTCATCTTTTCGTCTGTGACATTTTACTATGTCACATTTATATTATTCCTTTATCTTTCCATGATTGTTATATATTTGAACGAATATTTCAGATAGGGTCAAACCTGGTTCTACGCTATAATTATGATCATCTAATTTTATTTAGGAGTAAGTCGAAACGCGATCTCATCAAAAATCGCGGAACAGAAAAGATGAAGATAGAAAATGACATTGAGAAAACGAGAGAGAGAGAGAAAAGTTGGACGTATTGTTATTTATTATTATGATATTTGTCTCTCCGATCAACACCAACCGCCCCGCTGTGGATTCCTCTTCAGTTTTTTTTTAAATCATGATTTACACTCAACAATTTTACTTTTTATAATTATTGTACAGTAATATTCTTTTATTTCGATATCATCAGGCGCTCGTACCGTGCTTTCCTTCTTCATATCGAGGTTATGGTATAATAGTTTATCTCAAGATCGAAAGGAATACTTTCGGAATAAAAGCAAATAGCGGAACGGAAAACAGTACCAGAGATGAAGATGGCAAATGGAGCTGAAAAGCGAGCGAGAGAGAAAAAGAGAGAAATACAGAGAGAGAGAGAAAAAGAGAAAATGAGCAAGGAAAAAAAAAAGAAAGTTATAAAGAGTGAGAGACAAAGAAAGAGACAAACAGAGAGAAAACAATCCTTTCTCATGTCATCTTTTCGTCTGTGACATTTTACTAAATCACATTTGTATTATTCCTTTATCTTTCCATGGTTGTTATATATTTGAATGAATATTTCAGATAGGGTCAAATTTGGTTCTACGTTATAATTATGATCAGCTATTTTTATTTAGGAGTACGTCGAAACGCGATCTCATCAAAAATCGCGGATCAGAAAACACTACGAGAGATGAAGATGGAAAAGACATTGAGAAAACGAGAGAGGGAGAAAGTAGGGCGTATTGTTATTTATTATTACGCTTTTTGTCTCTCCGATCAACCCCACCCGCTCTGGATTCCTCTTTAGTTTCCATTTTTTATCATGATTTACATTCAAAAGTTTTACTTTTTATAATTATTGTACAGTAATATTCTTCTTATTTCGATATAAAAGGCGCTCGTTCCGTGTTTTTCTTCTTCATATCGAGGTTACGGTATAATAATTTATCTCAAGATCGAAAGGAATACTTTCGGAATAAAAGCAAATAGCGGAACGGAAAACAGTACCAGAGATGAAGATGGAAAATGGCGCTGAGAAAGCGAGAGAGAGAGAGAGAGAGACATACAGAGAGAGAAAAAGAGAGAGAAACAATAATTTCTCATAATCATCTGTTTGTTTGTGACATTTTGCATCATCACATCTTTTTGCTCATTCTTTTATCTTGCATGATTGTTATATCTTTGAATTATTATTTCAAATAGGGCAAAATCTGGTTCTACGTTATTTGTTTCATAACAATTTTTTATTTGGGAGTACTTCGGAACGTGATCCCGTAAACATTCTTTGAAAACAGTAACGACAACTGCAAAACAACAAGACCCCCAAAAAAAAGGGTTATCTGAGTTAACCCGCTATACATGTACACTTGTACAGTATACAAGGATCATTGTGAAAAAATCTATACATACCCGCTCTTCTATTGTTGGAGTTTATAACCATGACAATGACCTTTACACTCGGCCACGTCTATTGTTCCTCTTACGTAACTTAGCTGTATAGCTGGGCCAGATTTCCAAATGATCTGCGCATGCGCTATGTTCCTGCTCGTCGAAGCAATAATCCTGGCAAGAATATAGAACAGACGCGCGCGTACGCGTCCGCCTCCAGCTGTACGGGTATTTCGAGGGCCTTTTTTCGATCCGAACACTAACTTAGGGAAAGTTGAAATGATATCACTTTTTCTCGATTTTTTCCACGTAACTTTATTATTTTTTAATAGATGAGATGAATGAATATATCTAAATAATACTTCAAAGAACTTTAGCACATAATAGCTAATAATAAGCTGGAAAACTTTGTCAACATATTAGGGATATATCTCGGCTTCTGTAGAAGCCCGTCGTCACAGACTTAACAACTCGCTCGGCTTCTGTAGAAGCCCGTCGTCTCCAAAGCGTTAAAGAAAAACAAACAATATTAACAGATATACACTCAATTTTTTGTAAATATGCTGACGTCATTATGTGCTTATTCGTATCTTGAGTTCCAAGGCCATATTATAATGACGTCACGATGTACTTCATGGCCAAATGAGACATGAAAACATATCTCCGACTCATATTCTATCCACATGTGAAAACAAAATTGAGTTATCTGTGCATTAAATAAGTTATGGCCAATTAAACATAGGCATGTTTTTATTTAAAAAATGCAAATATGCGGCCGCGCGTGTTGTTATCTTTGACGCGCGCGTATTCCATCATTATGCATAAAAAATGACTGAAATGGAAAGGGATTGTTAAGCAAAGTATAAGAAATCCAAAAGATGCGAATATTGTATTTTTCCGTCCCGCGTGCGCTATGCGCGCAAATACGCGTAGATTCACGTAGATTCATGATGTGAACGAATTTCACCTTCCATAGACATAACACGCAAATTAAAGAGAAGGTTCATTGATTTTAAACACTAAATTTATTGTCATTATTGCAAAGGTGACACTTTGATTTGACAAGCTTATCAAAATTCAATGCTTGGAAACATTCGAAGTAATGATTATTATGAATTACAAAACGCTTAAATACAGCCCCGGTATAGCACCTGACATGCTCTCCGATCGCTGCTGAGATGTGTGACGTCATATGTTGAACATGATTTGCACAAGCAGACGATGTCCCATGACATCTCACACATTTTCATCTTCTCTTCAGTTATTTCTGTTACTTCACTACCGTCAGGCTAACTTTTTAATCTATTGCCTCACTCTAAACCCCGCGCATGGTATTATTTTGATGAAAAATGCAGCGATAAAAAAATTAAGGAATCCGTCACTTGTAAACAAAATAAGACGCCATTGTATTTTCAGCTGCATACACCGCGGTATGTTCGGCGTTTCAAGAGGGAACAAATGCGTCCATGCTATCATTCCGGGGGGTTTTAAATTTGAAAGTGTGGTTTCTTTGATTGTTCATTAACCCCTATCCTGTGTATTTACAAACAAAAGAATTTAGTTATCAGAATCGGTTTCATATCCCTTTTTGAATGGTGTAAAATTCCATCACATTTATAAACACTAAACTCATTATAATTTGAGAAAAATAGCATTGCAATTATGTTCATTCTTTATGGGATGTCGTCTGCTTGGGCAGGATTGGTTCATATTGTGACGGCATTAAAATATCGTTATTTTTCTGGCGAATCTCTCGCATTTCCCAAATGCTATGGAGGTGGTTTTATTTGTATTTTTATAAATCACCCGATATGTATTTGACCTAAAGCTTGTACGATGGCCATCTGTTAGCTTACCAGTTTCTAGTAGTACATTATTTGCCATATTTATGATTTTCTTTGAACCCGCACTTTAACAAAATTCTGACATGTGGCCTTTAATTGAATTTTTGACTATGATGACGTCATCAAAATGAAAATTAATGTGTACCGATCTTGTAGACGATTGCTTTAACTACAACATATCAAAATTTGGGAGAAAATGATCAATATTTACAGAGATACCCTCAATTCTCCAAAAATATGCTGACGTCATAATATGCGAATTCGTATTTTGAGTTTCAAGGCCATTATGATGCCGTCACGATGTACTTAATGGCCAAATGAGACATGAAATCATATCTCCGACACACACTCTATCCAATTATGAAAAAAAAATTGAGGGTTCCGGTGCATCCAAAAGAGCTATAATGGATTTTGTATAGGCATGTTTTTGCCCATATATGCTATGTATTACAAGAGCTCGCGCGTACGGACATTTATCTTGAACGGACGCTCATTCCCTTATTAATGGTCATAAAGAGATAAACATGGTATCAAATTGTTCGGGAACAAACGAGGAATATCGTGTCAAAAAAAAATCTAGGAGGAATTATTTTGCGTTCGGCCGTGACGAACGAAAACGCGTGCGCATGCGCGTTTGCGTGATTTTTGTTATGAAATGCTAATGCTAATAATGGCGTACGCGCACGTTTTTTTACTTGAAATTGACCGGACGGATATTGACCTTGATCATGATAAATATGAATGGGAAATGACTTTCCGTTATGAAGATATGATCATAAGTTGATTTTCACAAAATGGCGCCTAGACGACGTCATCAGTCATGGTCAAGGTTGAAAACCCTTTTTTGCTTTGTCCATATGCCTATACATATGTGTGCCAAATTTCAAGGCATTTGATTGAGCCATTTTTAAGTTATCGTGCTAACAAAAAAGTGCTTGGAAATAAGAAAAATATTCTAACGAAAACATAAGGTGGTCTGTATTATATACAGCCCACCTGATGAAATTAGAGCAAACTAGTGATTGATCAAATGACTGTAACGTTGTAGCTTTGCTGAAAACACAAGTCTGCGTACATTCATATGAAGGTATTGTCGAATTGATAGTACACACACATTGTAAATTCACTACTTGAAGTATGATAAACATCATACCCGTTGTGAGGCAAACCATTGTGCAATTAATATTGCGGTAAAAACAAGACAAAAGATTTATATAGATGGACATACTATTTTTTCATCAATGTAATGGGTCTCTAGTTTTACGAGCAAAATTGAATGCTTTCATTTATTTTCTGAAAATAAGTTTTTTCGATAAACATCAAAAGAGTACTTTTTGCGCCAGTTGCTTGTTTTCATGTTTTTCTACGTCATGATTGTAAGAGTAAATTAATTTTGTTGTGGACCCTATAAAAAAAGGGACAGTCCAGTAATAGAGAATGGTGATTAAATTGGCCTTCGATGGTTTATAATACTGTTTTATCATGATTCTTCTAGAAGCATTAAACAAGGTACAAGTTAATCATAAATGATTTGAAGAATGTTGAAGAATGTAAAGGATTTATTTATTGGTATTCATATGAACATGGTCTATTCGAATATCTCCTATTGTTTTTGCAGGTATGATTGCGGATCACTTCTCATCCTACGACGCAACTTTCAAACTATTAGCTTTCATCGACGTCGTCGTTCTCCTCCTCATAGTGGTCGTGAGATACAAACCGAAAGCAAACCCCGTCTGACCATGCAGTATCAGAAGTGTCATACAGATATCTTTGATAGTGAGCTCTAAAAGCGAGGTCAATTGATAAAAAATTTCGCTCTTTTTTTATATTAGCAAAACATCTTTTCCCAAACCTTTTCTTTTTCTTTTTCATTAACGCACTTGGAGCATGTCATATAAATAATTGATAATCAACTGATACATCTTTTTTAACATACTTATCATAAAAATACATAAATTGTAAATAGACAGTGTATATGATTTAAGAAAATTGTATCTCTTATGATTAATTCAATTAATATGTATATATTATATAGTTCATTAAAAATAACATTTGTATAGAAAAATAACATATGTTGTTTGTAAATTGCAGCTAAAAAAAATACTAACAAAACAGACAACAAAAACAACACCAAGATCAGAAAACAAGAAACAAGAAGAAAAAAATAACATTAGAACATAAAATTTAATATAAAAAAGAACAAAGTAACGAAATAGACGCCGTTTTGGTTGGTCGTGGCTGCATCCCTTCCTCGGTTTGGGGGCCCATGTGTCAGGTCCATGGAAGGACCATATTTTTTCAAACGTTGTTTATTTGTTGCCACCTCACTCTGTGTTTATATCATTTGTTTTTCATTTTGGCTATTTCCTCTCCAATTCATTGTACATGGTTATATAGCGGACAAAATATTTCTATTTGGTTAAAGTGTTTTGGTATTTATGCATTTTATTATTATGTCTTGAATCCTTAATGATGGCTAGTAATCTATTGGTTCTATGAAGGAGTGATACTTTTCTTTCGTGAAAAACAGTTTCCCTGCACATTTTCTTAAAACAGTTTAAAAGTGTAAAGTATTCCGTAAACTGTAAATCTGTACTTTTGCAATGCTTCCAGTGAGTAGTCGCCCCTTTTTGTAAACCTTGTCAGAATTTGTACACATACTTTTTCTGCTATTCTGGAATTAATAATAGATTTTCCGTTAAAGAGTGTGTTTTTATTGTTCCATAGTATTCCGCCAGCAATATTCGTTTTGTTTCGTTGCTCCTTTTTATAATAAAGCAAATTGTATACCCTCATATATTTGAACGTTTAAGGCTAATTTGGAACCGCAGCGCGCAGCGGACATTTGGACATCCCTTCTTGTCTTCATATTTTGTTATGCGGTTGTTTCGGGGTTTTTGTTGTTGTTGAGCTGTCCGTCTCGTGTATTGCAGCCATTGTTAATTGATTGTAAGGTTCTGCAGCAAGTGCATTGAGCTAGATATTAATATGCTTTATCCCCCCCACACACACACACACACAGACAGCCTAACCCATTTGTATATGCATGAATACTGTACTACTATCGGTGATTGGCTAAACCTTTTTGCTGGTGTACCGCAAGGAACATGACTCGGACCAAACATCTTCCTGGTGATTATAAAGAGTGCGATAACACTCTTTTTCGATACTGTGGTTGTGAGATTTATATAAACAATTGATGCCTAATTTATCATTCAGTGCGTAACAAAATTATTCTACACTTGAAGTGGTAATATTTTGTAAAATACCTGTTAACAATGCGATGTAGCTTCATTGGAATTACTTGAATATAAATAACGTCGTAGTGAATACTTCTAACACGCAACTATCGCCATTGGCCTTTCAAAGCATATCCAGTATCTTTATAAATGTCCGGCAGACAAAAAGTATGTAGCATTCCCCGAATAAACTTGTTCAGCTTGTTCCTTGTTATTTTAGCCTCCCTTATCTTAAAGCCTATCTGCACTAGTTTGGCCAGGAGGGATTAGACCTTCCTGCATGGTCACTGACAGGTGGTTATCTCATCAATGAATCAGCTTTCAATTAACATAAGAAAAGGGGACCATGGGGACCAACGGTCACCGCTTAGGCATTGTTTACTATATAGAGAGCGCAAGTAGCTATTAGTAGTGCAGTGGGGCTTTACATGATGTAACCAAAAATTAAATTGTTGAAAGTTGAAAAGGTGGATGAAGTGAAACTTATTTACATTATTACATGTGGTATGGACAACTATTATTTGTATGACGGGTTTTGAACCAACCAGAAAAATCGGCAAAGGCCTTTCTTGTGCTTTGAGCTTAAATATACGGATGACCGCGCAGCAATTTTGTCATTATTACGTGTATAAATGGTTTTGAGCGGACCAGAAAAAAATTAATCGGCATATCTTGTGCTTTGAGGGAAAATAAACAGACGACCGTGCACCTTTTTTTCTTCTTCAATATCTCATTAGTTTGCGAAAAGTACCCGCAAGACTGTGCAGTTTTTTAATAAATATCATTGTTTACAGTGCAAGAACGCTTCAAACAATTTGATTAGGTTAAGACAATGGATGTATGCGTGCAGCCCATGCACAAAGTCTTGGTAAGAACAAATATTTAGTTTTCTCCGGATGTATAATGTGCAAGTTATTACATTTTTTAAGGATGTATAATGGTGAAAAATAAGATTAGTAGCTTTCAAACAATAATTAACAATAACACTGAATGGCGTTTCTTTCGTGTAACACAGGGTTTATCGCATTCGCTTTGAGAATATGTCACACGTCGTGCCGACTCATGAAATATGCTCATCAGCTCGTGGGATATTTCCTTACATTAGATAGCTCTTACATGTACAAAATATGTGTATCAAAAAAAATTGTGCATTCCTACGAGAATCGTCATTGTAATAGGCCTATTATACAATCTAATGTATCTACTACGTTACATTGGCCTTAAATTCAATTCGTATGAACAGTACCAAACTGCGGAAAAGTATAGACCAAAGTATTGAGTAAAGTGAAACTCTCTCGAAATAAGTTCTCTGTAAAAAAAAAAAAAGGGATTTGAATAAAACGCTCCAAGCTTGTCGTTGTATTTTTGAATAAACATATTAAATGTACTTTTTTTTCTCAGAACTATTAATTTTGTCATTTCAGCTTTCTCCTCTACTTACTTTTAAATCTCTCTCTCTCTCCCCCTCGCTAAATCTGCCTCTCTATTTTTTTCTCATTCTCTTTTTTTTAATAAATGTATTTATCTAACTCCTACTTCTCTACCTGTCATTTCCTTCCCTCATGCCCCCTCTCTCTCCCTCTCTCTCTCTCTCTCTCTCTTCCTCTCTCTTTCTCATTTTCTCTCTCGCTCTTTCTCTATCTCTCTTTATCTCTTTCTTTCTCTCTCTCTTTCTCTCTTTCTCTCTTTCTTTCTCTCTCTCTCTCGCTCTTTCTCTATCTCTCTTTCTCTCTTTCTCTCTCTCTCTCTCTTTCTCTCTTTCTCTCTTTCTTTCTCTCTCTCTCTCTCTCTATCCATACTCTCTTTCTTTTTTCCTTTCTTGTTTCATTATCTTTCGTCTGATTCTTATTCTTTCCATCATTTTTTCTATTTTTGTGTTGATATGTGTGTATATCTAGCATGCCTGTGTTGTCTTGGTGAATTATGTATAGATATTATATGTTTTTACTTAATGTATCATTGTATTATAATGATGTTTAAACTGTTTTGATTTCATGTCATATTGTTTTATTGATATTATTAGTCTGTAAATATAGGACTCTGCTCAGAAGCATTAAACTTTTAAGAGTATTAAGAAAGGCATATTTTGAAAACAATATGCTTTTCCTTTTACTCTTTTCACCAGACTAAAGACCTTCTTTTTCAACTCATTTTCTTCTTTTTCTTTTTTCGGGAGGAGATACCCGATGTTACAGTGATTCAGTTTACATTTCGCCTCCCAGGCACAGGTAACTCGAAATATATGATTATAATAATGATAATAACAATGATGCATTTATCCCTGTGCGACTTGTTATGTGATGTGTCATTGTTAAGAGCGATCCACTCGAGCGATTTTTTCCAAAAGACTGGGGATTGATACTGTTATTCTATCATGAAATATACCGGGTGAGTCAAAAAAAAGTTTACACCTAGAAAATTGCTAATTACTTTAAATATCATCTATGAACAGTAAATTATTATACATCTTATGAAAGAGTGTTTTATCCCAAATCATTTGGTATAATTTTTGTGTGGTATGTGTTCACGCTTGGATGAACAGGAGGCATTGTTTGCGAGTGCAAAAATCGACGGGCGCCAAAGTGATGCCTACAGCATGTATTATGTTGGGATTAGTGGAGTGAGAGAATGAATTGAATGTATCAAATGAAATGCATTGCATATGCTTTTTGCAGAAGCAAAGTCACACACACACACAAACACGCGCACAAATGTTCTTTGATATTTGATATTCGATATTTGATATGTGTGGCATGATTAATTTTGTTAGGGATGTTATTTGGATCTGCAAAAACCGATTTAATACCCAAATCCCAATCGTTTTATGTAAACATCAGATAAGCAACTTTGGCGCAAGTCGATTTTTGCACTCTCGCAAACAATGCCTCCTGTTCATCCAAGCGTGAACACATACCACACAAAAATGATACCAAATGATTTGGGATAAAACACTCTTTCATAAGATGTATGATAATTTACTGTTCATAGATGATTTTTAAAATAATTAGCAATTTTCTAGGTGTAAACTTTTTTGACTCACCCGGTAGAATAGGTCCATTGAACATGAATTCCAGCGGTAAAGGTTTGTTTGTCTAAGCAATGTTCTGCACTACTGTTTAACCGTAAACCCAGCATGCCAATTGAACTACATGCTCAGACATCAGGACAATGTACTGATCTGACGCTGATGTTCTGCGCGTCTAATCTTATCTATTTTACTCTTATATTTAACCAGCTACCACAATAACCCAAGAGCCTGCTTGAATTTCTTTGACAAAAAAGACCAAGTGTTTTGTTTTAATATTTGGATAAAACATCCTAAGACATGTCTGAAAAGTGATGTCTTGTGTATTGTGGGTGGTGGAGCGTGACATCAGAGGTCAATGACCTTTATTTGACCCCGATTTCGCCTAACAGTTGTTTTTTACATGTCATTTGTTAAAAAGAGCCTCAATTTTAATGAATTTTGTGTCTAATGAAAGATAATGAAATTATCTATCAAATGATATGAATATTTATAATGTTTGATGATATTTTGAACCTTTTTTAGGGTTTAAAATGTAATTTTTGACTTTTTCACTAAAATCATAATTTATCACTATATGTTCGTATCTGTAAATAAAGAGGAAACAATGAAAATCCTATAGAATTACTGAAAAAAGTGCATTTATATTCATTTATTACACTGTGAAAATGTCATATTCATTACTTCTCTAACTAAAAAGTTACTGACTTCCAAAGATAACACTCCCAGTGCCATCAAGATACTAATCAGAAAAATGTCACGCGCCCTCTATTGGCCATTCCAAGATAGTTCATGTTCTGTGGTTGGTTCAAAGTTTTGTTGAACATTTTGTGAACTGGTCAAGTGTGAAACAGCTTCAAAATATATCAATGAACTTGATGACTATGGACAGATTACATCCTTATCTATCCAATAATACCAATATATTTGAAAATGTATGATTTTTACTCCTATTTTGGGGTTCAAAACATCAAATTTTGATGGGGACAGTTGTTCATTTTATATAGTTCTTTACAAGCGACACATTTTTATTTTTATTATAAGTTGGAAAATAGAAAAAGTATAACAAAAGCAAACCTCCAGTGAGTTACTGATTCTCCCAACAGAGAACCCATCCCAATCCCATCATTCGGTTCTTATTAGCCCATGGCCCACCCCTCCCTCCACTTATAAACACTTTAACAACCACAGACACACACAGACACACACACACACACACACGCACACGTACACAAACACACACACACAAAGTCAAATATAGATAATTTTGCGCATTTCTCAAAAATAAGCATGACACAAAAGTAGTAATGCTGTAATTACATTAAAACATTTATTTGAGACATAAACATACAGGCATTGTCACAAAAAGATACCAACAAACTTTATTGGTCTTTTGGAGCAAGGCTATTGAAAGTACAATGACCTCTACTTTAATCCCAATGGGTGGTATTCTGTTAAGTTAAGCCGGGACTAAGTCCAGACTAAACAAGAATTTTAGTTCACACTTCTATGGAATGCTAGGTTTCATCTTACTCCTTCAATCTTCATGACAAAGATAATCTACCAAAGACTTTATTGAAATTCAGTTCATACTCGTATTATCTTTTTCTTCCCATTTCATTGCAAAATTAATTTTTTGGACACTTTTCATTGCAGGATTAAAATAATCTGTACAGGGAAAATGAGTTGGCAACAGGCACTCCATAAAAGTGTGAACTAGTTAAGCCGAGCTTAACTTAGTTCGCGCTATCGGAATACCACCCAATGGCATTAATCCGTTTCTCTTAGTCAAAGCATTGGTGGGGCCATTCTCAAACACCATGGTTCACACGACCTATGCTTTGAGTAGAGCCGATCAACTCGCCGGTTAATCGTTATTCATTTCTGTAATCCTTTCTCAACAAACCATGAACTCGAGGAATCTATTATAGCAATTGAAACTTATTATTGACACTATTTTGTTCATTATTATTTTAATTTTCCCACAGAAATAGTCTATGCCACCATAATATAACTCTCACCAAACCATGAGAAAACAGAATACCATCCCCATAATATAAAAACTTATTCATGGTTTCAACATCTTTAGTCAACTCCTGTGATATTTTTTTTGTATTCACCTTTTTGTATTCATTTTCTTATAGTAAGCTGGACAAAATAAGTTCCAATACATCCAACACTATTTGGTACACATACTAACTCTTACTCAAAGATATGAAGTGTATGGCTATACGCATTATTGGGCATATATATATATATATGACAGTAAAACTCCTTGAGTGTACAATGATCTATACTGTAATGGTGAAATTCTTTTATATTTTCTGAATATCACCAGATATACCAGTTTAAATTTGACAAATATGGTACATTATTGAATGAAATTTTGTTGAGATCAGCCCAATGCATGATGTCTATTGTCAAGGCATTTAATTATGCTTGGCTCTAATTTTGGGTTTGGGTCACATGCATTTTCACTTATTATAACACCACATTTGCACAATCAAAATACAGATAACCTTATCTCAGTACAATTCAGGTTTAAAAGTAGGCGAAGCAGAACAGCAGAAAGAGTATAATTACAATATTTTGCCTTGGATTAAATCTGTTTGTTTACTTCAGACACCACTGATAAAAGAGCACTTTATGAAGTATGTGGACAATTTATCAAAGAGATGAAGCGTTTCAATACCACTGTATTTAGTATTCTGATTCTGATCAACACTCTCTCTAAATGTTTTCCATAGAAACAGCATTGGCACTCCCTATTTGCATATTACCCTAATAATATATCAGAAATAAGTTTTAGGATCAAAGAATGCCTATCATAGACCAATTCTAATTATGCCTATATTTAGCAGAGGTGTCAAGTATTACCACTTTAAGTGGGAATATTCCACTTTTCGTGCCTAAAAGTCCTTCATTTTTTTCCTAATAAATAAGTATACAACTTTTTTTTTTGTAAATTGTGTACCATATGTATTATAACAAAATACTTTGTGGCTTTCAGGCAGCTAGGAATTCGTTCAGAAGTACATTCACTCAGTTTTACATTTAATCTAATATGAACCCAGTGTGTCATAAAATGCAAGGAAAATGAATCAATGCGTGCTTCTATTCTCATGCATTAATGTTGGAATGATATTACTACTTCTTTCTACTATTTTAGATTTGTTTTCTTACTCCTACTGACATTCAACATACAGAGGGATGGAAGTAAATTTGTTCAATTCTCAACACCTCACACAGTAACGACATCCTAATCTGAATCACAATCACTCAAATCCTCTTCCTCATCTGTCTCCTCATCATCTGTCTGTGCATCACTATCATCAACAACCAAACTATCTGGACATCTTGGGCCATTGAACCAGTTGATCGACAACTGGTTGGTGCCAATTAACTTCCATCCATGATTTTGAGGTTCAAGGTCCGTAGGAGTAGCCATTGTTGCACTTCTCCAGATAATTGTGATGAAATTGGCTCTTGCAATTTTCTGCTCTAGCACTGATCTGCATGGGGGTAGGCAAGATGCATCTGATGACTTGATGCTTTTAAGGGGATTGTTCAAGTCTTTTGGTGCATACAACTTGCTGAAGGTGGCATATCTGGATTCATTTATGTCATGAAGTTTGGTTTGACCATACATATGACAAACAAATTCCGTCAAAGTATCAGCAACATCTTTCTGTACTTCAGAACTGCTTCCTAGCTGACTGAACGCCACCAAGTATTTGTCATGCTTCACCATGACCTGAAAGGGACGAATCTTGCCCTTGCGGATAAATGCTGCTGAATAATCACAACCTGTAAACGCATGAAAAGCGGGTAAGGCATCACATACCTTTGTTCCTAGCGTTTTTGCCAATAGACTGATGTCTACGGAACGTCTAGTGTTAGATGAGGCCACCCCGACATCCATTGTAATGGAAGCGTTCAACTTAGGCTCATGATGAAGTAGAAGTACAAACACATCTGTGTCACTTGACCTGACAGCAATCTTTGGTGTACCTTCCTCAATTTCAGCGATGTATGAAGCATGAAATAAAATACGTGTGTCAGCTTCATGGTGGTCGCAAGCTAATGTCTGCACAATGGTCCGGCTCATTCTCCCATCAAGAACTTTGTACATGTAGCAAACTTTGTCAAGAGCTAGAAAGACTGTACGCCTGCCGAGAACATTTGCATACTCATCACATTGCCATTCATCAGCAAGAAAACGCATGAATGTGGTCTTAAAAGAAGCAGAAAGTAAACACCGATGAAAATCTGAAGGCCGTTTTTGTTCTGCTCCAGTGATTTTGAACACTCCATGGTGGTCGCCTCTTGCAGCTCGTTCTACATCCTTTATACTAGGTGAGACGTCATATCTGTCACACACAATGTGGACTGTATCTGCATAGGAGCAAGCCCGTTCCAGAACAACTCTAGCGACGCCACCAAACGACTGAGGAAGCGGTGGCAATGTTCGAAAGAAGAACATGGCATCCAAGATGTAAAAGTCAGTTTTATCAGTGATATTACTGCTGGAGTCTGCGTCTTTGGTCTTCTCCTCAAGCTTTCTCATCAATGCTGACTTATCAGTCTTGTTCATAGTGCCATCATAGTGACATAGAGACAGTGGTACATCCAGGAGAGGGTACGACAAAAGCTTCTGCAAGTCTATTTTCTGCAGTGCTGCTACGCATAGCAAGCGACCAAAAAGGTCTCTCGTACATCGTACTTCCTTTATCTTTTGGTTTTTGGTTTTCATTTTCATCTGTACTGCATCATGAATGAAATTCTTCACCTTCCTTCGTCTGATAGGCTTCTCAAAGCATTCTGCATTGTCTTTACAGACAGCTAGAAATTCGTCACACCATCTAGCCCCTGTGTCTTCAAAGTTGAGAATATCATTTGTAACTTCTTCTGAAGCGGCCCGGCCAGTTGCTACACAGAATAGCTTAGCTTCTTTCAGATCTGATGTGAAAGGATTCATTGTGGACTCAAATCCTTGCAGAATCTTGGATAGATCGTCATTGTCACGTTTGATACGAAAGGCTCTCAGCTCTTGTGTTTCATCTCCTGGGCGTGAGAGGCCTCCTAGTTTCAAAAGGTGACCAACAATGGCTGAGCGCATTGTGCGGGTAACAAGCCATCTTTGCATCGCAGACTCACTGTTGGTGAAAGCGGTTATACCTGTAAATCTGGAAGCAGCATCTTTATTCACGGTTTGTTCAAGTGTCAAGTCCACCGCGCTTCGTGCAAAATGTTTTGCCGTGCGCCGAATTGAAAGTGCTCCATCCTCTAGCATGGTGCGAAATGGCTCTTTCACATTGAGTAGATTAAGATGGTATAGGGCCATCCAGCGGGAGTAGTTTGGGCGATTTGCTGCAAAGAAAACTGCACGCATTCTCCCAAGGGCATATGTGAATAAGCTCACATCATTTGTTTTGCATGCTCTCACAAACAACCGATACAGTTGTACAAGATCTGTGTAGTGCATCCAATATTTGGCAGTATCACCATGGTCTCCTTGTCTGGTTTTGGCAGTGAAGCCCTCATAATCCTCCATCAGTGTGACAAAAGGAGTGGATTTCTCTATCCTATCCACTTCCTGCTGAGATGAATTGATGTGCAATGCCTTCAGCATGTCAGTCATCTCTGCCGATAGTGGTCCGCTTTCTTTCAGATATTGCCGAAAGTGAAGAATCTTTACAGCTACTGCAAGGAGAGAATGTATTCTCTTGCAACGATTGTAGTGTTTCCCTGTAAGGAACCCATTTAATGAGCCTTGAGCCAACACATCCGTATTGCTTAGAATTTGCGTTCCACCAGAACCATCCAGAAAATGACCCAAACATGCAAAGTAAGCCATCATTATGTGAAACGGTCCAAAGCAAATGAATACATTGTCAAACCTCGGGGCCTCTGTGCACTGGATCTGTAAAGCTGGTTTAGCAATTGCCAAATCATAATGGACTATGATGCCTTCCTGATGACATTCTGCAGCAACTTGTTGCGACCTTTGAGGGTTTCTCTGACAACATCAAGTCTAGTTGGCGGTAATTTGATGTTCTCCATGTACTGAATTGTCTGTCGTGGCAAGTTATCAACTGTAACTAACGAATTCCACCCAAACCACATGGGAGTATCAGACTGAAGCGCAACAGACATCATCCAGAGAGCATCACGACGTGTCCCCTGAAGAGTGTTTGCAGTAGGCTCATTATCGTATGTGGTATAGTCAAATGTTTTCATTACTGGCTTTCCTCTGAATGGTTCTAGATATCTTTCCTTTGGAATGAATTTCCTCTTTTGGCTGAATTTCCTCTGCTACTATTGCCGCTTCTCTTAGTACCCAGACCAGAATGACTAGAAGGTTCATTATGACTTGATTGCTCACATCTTTCTTCATTACCATCAGTCATATCTTCAGACTGCAGAACATAACTACATGTAGCTGTTGTTGTATCACCAGTTCTCTCACTACCCACACCAGAATGACTAGAAGGTTCATTATGACTTGATTGCTCACATCTTTCTTCATTACCATCAGTCATATCTTCAGACTGCAGAACATAACTACATGTAGCTGTTGTTGTATCACCAGTTCTCTCACTACCCACACCAGAATGACTAGAAGGTTCACTATGACTTGATTGCTCACATCTTTCTTCATTACCATCAATCATATCATCAGACTGCAGAACATAACTAGCTGTTGTTGTATCACCAGTTCTCTCAATACCCACACCAAAATGTTCAGAAGGTTCACTACATGTATGAGCTGATTGCTCACATCTTTCCTCATTGCCATCAATCATATCTTCAGACTGCAGAACATTTTGGTAACATATACCGAAGGTATCATGTAGTGTGCCCTTTCCTGAAAATGTGTTGGTTATTTCGTCAAAGTTATCCCATGCTACTGCTGTTGACAACCCACTCATCTTCAGGATACCATCAGGAGTAATGTTCCCTCTTGCAGATACATCTGTAGCAAGCTCGGTTTCATACTCCTCAGCCTTGTGGTAATTGATCGAATGCCCAAAATGGTTTAAAATCTCCAATAACTTCCTGCTTCCAGTCAAGCTTTTCATTCCAAGCCCCATAGTGATATGTTTGGATGGATTTATTTCCCCTCTAGTCACCATGAAGACTGCGTCATCAGCTGAAGATTGAACATATCGTTCGGTTTTTGTTGATGATTCAGCAAATTTGGATACGTACAAAGTCTTGAAGAATGTAAGAAGCAATGGCGGAGTTTCCGCTTCTCCTGCATAAATGCTGTCCAGTGTTAATGGAGAAGGAAGCTTAGTAGCCGATTCTTTGAGCTTCATGATTTCTGATCTTATCTGGAGTGCGGCTTCAACCACATGATATTCGTCTGACGATACCGTTTGTTTTGCTTTCTCAAATGCGGCTTCCTTTTCAAGTCCGGTTCTAAAGACAAGTATTCCACCTTTAGTTGATTCCTTTTCAAATGATAGCTGAGAATGAAAGTGTCGTTTGAGGACATCCGCAAACCGCCTTGTGGTTTTGTAAGGAAGATTTACTTCTGAATCTGGTGTGTCTGTGATATGTCTCACATATCTTTGGTAACGGTTATGCAGAGAATTTAACATTTCAGGGTGGTTGTCTTCTATTACAGAAGAATTAATATAATTATAAACATGATTGAGAGCCATTCTTGTCATCTCTGACTCAGCATCTTGCGCTTTTGTTCGCCTTGCCTTTCGTGCTCTATTCAAATACTCCCTTTGCATTCATTGTGATACTGCACTTCTTTTGAATGGAACCCTATATCAGTTATTTTAGCTAGCATTATTTCGTCAATCAAATCAATGGCTGCCTGCTTGACATTAGCTTCAGGCGAATCATACTCACAATGTGACAGACCAATTTCTTTACCACACTTTTTTCTTCTTTTCTTCTCACAAAATAGACACGTATTACCCAAGACCCCTGACGTTGAGGTAACTTGATGTTTAACACCTGATCGCAAGACTGGGCGCATAGGGGGCTTTTTCAAATTCTTTTACAATTGACACTTGGTAATGCTGTTAATTTCTTATAACAATAGTAATGATAGCCATGTTCATTTGATATATCATTAGGAAGATTTGAGCATACTGCAAAATATTTACTGTCTTTAGCACTTGCTGATTCAAGTCTCCTTGCAGCAGATTCTTTTGCCTTGTTCCATGTTTTGGCACTAAAGTTTTTCACTCGCTCGGAAGTTTCCCTTTGTCAGTATGAAGGATGCACCTTGGACTCGACATCCTGATAAGATCTGTCGACAAAAATTATAAAATAAAATCAGCTTTAGCTGAATTTCCTAAGTAAAACGTGTTGTCATAAAATATTTTAGGAAATAAATAAAATACTTACAAAAAATAAGAATACCGAGAAACCCAACGCTTTGATGAAATTGACAAATGTCTCTGGTCCACTTTGCTTTATTTTACTGAGACCTCATAAAACTTTTTTAAAGTATCACTACTAATCAAATTATACCAAATTTGGTAAAATCACACACACTGGTTGTAAGCAGCCTTCCCTCTGATTTATCGGTTTATGGAGTCAGATATACAACCCTTCCATTGTATCGTCATGCAATAACCCTTCCACACAAAAGGACAATGCTAACTAAAATTCTATGAGAGCATCACTGTGAAAATGACTGACAGTCTAACATCGCTACACTTTTGGTTTTAGATACTTACTTGTTACTCGATGTTCTTCATAGTCTTTCCTGATCTCTAGAACTATCTCTTGCCCAACATATGGCTATAGTTGTCAGTGAGCAATGCTGCATGGAGAATCATTCTGTTAGGAATAAAATGTAAAGAAAAAAAATGATATCTTAAGTAGAAGATTTAAAATGTTCAAAAATGAAGGGGGAAAATTTTGATGTTGAAAACAATTAGATGAAAGTTAATGAAGGAACAGAAAATATTTTGGCAGGGGTGGGGACCGGTGAGCAAAACTGTTTTTCAATCCGATAAAGCTCAGCCATTTGAGGCTTTAAACTGCCATTCTGAACATGAAATTTCTCTTAATAAATTTTTTCTGTCACTATTCCGGGGAGGGGAGGAGGGGAGGAGGGCAACTGCCCCCACTGTGCATTCCCCTCCCACACGTACTATAATGTATACATTAATGTCAGGTAACCAAACACAAATACTGATTATCAAGTTATCAAAATGAAAGGATCTTATATGAATTTAGATCTACTGTAGACCTACAGGAGTACCTACATTTTATTTCTTGAATATCTGGTATTTGAACTGTTTGAAAACAATTTACTGGTCTATTGCTCAACAGATGAGGTTTGGCGTTCATACACATACACACGCACACACACGTGCAATTTCAGAAACACACACACAAAACAAAAGGATGCAGACAAAATCATGAAAATGCTGACAATTTTTGCACATGGATTAAAGTTTCCTTGGTCTTTTTGGCTTTAAAAAACACCTTTCTGCCAAACTAACACGCACACACAAATACATACCTGATAAAGATGGTAGCTTGGTTGCTAATGCATGGAAATGATCCTGTAATCTGGTAATGTCCCAAGTCTTGGGTATGTACATGTATCTGTTGATGGTCAAACAAAGCATTTCAAAATTCTAAATCATCACTATTTTCAAACTGTATAGACTCTAAATGAAGTTAGATCTAACTAATGTAACAAATGGGATTTTGACATTATACACACACGCACGTCAACACAAACACACACACTCAGAGACACAAACGGGGTTGAACAAAATGCAGATAATGGATTTTGTTGAATCATTTTTTCTCTCCCACTTTGTTACCTTCGTTACCTGTTTACCACACTCACACACACACACACACACACCCTTAGAATCAGGGTAAAAACTAAAACACACACACATATACAAACAAAGAGGTAGAGAGATAGACTGAGAAATTGAGTCCAGAGCCGTTTCAGATTATACTAGATCTAGAATTAGAAGTTATAGAACTAGTCTAGACCTGCATCAGTGCATGGTCTAGACCTAGTCCTAGACCAGCTTAAACCAGAGACTATCGCCCACACTGACCCTGTCAAATTCAAAATTGCCCTGACGTCCCCCCATCTACAAATTAATACACCCTACCCGCACCTCCAGTTAAAACTCAGACAAGTATTTCGGAGGACCAACCAACCAAGTAGTAAGTACCTAGTCTAGCTAGTTTAACTAACATATTTTTGATGATGTGGGACTGACTCTGAGTTTTACATTATTTAATGAAAAATTATCAAATTATTACAATTTACTGTTTTATTTTCATTTTAATATTGCTTTCCAGAGATATATATATTAAATGTTGTTGTGAATTATTATAATGTAAGTGCAATATCTCACAAGTACTTACCATTTCGAAGTTGATTCACACTTGACCAGTTCACAAAATGTTCAACAAAACTTTCAACCAACCACAGAACATGAACTATCTTGGAATGGCCAATAGAGGGCGCGTGACATTTTTCTGATTAGGATCTTGATGGCACTGGGAGTGTTATCTTTGGAAGTCAGTAACTTTTTAGTTAGAGAAGTAATGAATATGAAATTTTCACAGTGTAATAAATGAATATAAATGCACTTTTTACAGTAATTCTATAGGATTTTCATTGTTTCCTCTTTATTTACAGATACGAACATAAAGTGATAAATTATGATTTTAGTGAAAAAAAGTCAAAAACTTACATTTTAAACCCTAAAAAAGGTTCAAAATATCATCAAATATTATAAATATTCATATCATTTGATAGATAATTTCATTATCTTTCATTAGACACAAAATTCATTAAAATTGAGGCTCTTTTTACAAATGACATGTAAAAACAACTGTTAGGCGAAATCGGGGTCAAATAAAGGTCATTGACCTCTGATGTCACGCTCCACCACCCACAATACACAAGACATCACTTTTCAGACATGCCTTAGGATGTTTTATCCAAATATTAAAACAAAACACTTGGTCTTTTTTGTCAAAGAAATTCAAGCAGGCTCTTGGACTACAAGTAATGCACGACCATAGCCTACAATGTGTCGTATTTATGAGATTGTTTAACTTCTCCAAGTTTGCCTGAGGTGATGTGTAACTTTTCTAAGAGCATCCAGTATTGTAGGTTTTATTAAGACAAATGGAATTTACTCGGAAGATATCAACATTAGTCTTGGAACGACTTCGACAAATACCGGAATTTCTCTCAGTCAGAATCAAAATCTCAACTATTCCTACTCCGACCCCTCCAATAATTTGCCAAATTATCTCTAAAAGCATCTGAAATTTGATGTTGTTTTGGCTGAATTACTTAATAAAAATAACACATGAACTTAGTTTTGAACCCAGCACACCATGGTACTAAGGTCATATATCACATGTATACAATCAAATAGGACCTATCACTACCTTACGGCAAAATAACTGAGTGAATGTCTTAAAGGAGTTACAAGCACTGCGTGCAAAACGAATTAGATTTGGGTGAATGAAGAACACGCCATGACGCGTAATGTGGCACGAATAGCCTTCCACACTAACATAAACATGCGGAGTATAAAATGCCCCCTTGACAGATTGTTTTAAACAATCCGGCTTCGAGGAGCCCTGCGTTTGGCCAAATTTTTCAAAATTTCAAGGTTAAAAAAGATCGGAAAGGGGGCGAAAAATCATTCTGAAAAAATGACGTCTTAGCCGATACGTGTTATATTTTGGCGGAAAACCAGCGGACTCCATATTGTGGCCCTTGTTCAATTGCGATTTACTCAAAATTTTCTATGTGAACATATACCGTATTTGGAATCATTCGAAAGGGCATGTCATTGCGGTCAGTTTGATACCATTGTCATCTGCGCGTAAATTACTGCAATCATTAAACAGGCTGTTATGTAATGCATAGTAAAACTATCATTTTTCGCGATAACTTGCGATGAAGTCAACAAATTTTACGATACTTGACAGACAGTTGTCAAGTTTGTTGATACATATATCAGCTAAGTTTCATTGACGTAAGTATAAAGATCGCCATTTTAGAGCAAGTTGAAGTCTTTTCGCAAAGTCGGTCAGTGATAGGGTATATATATATATATATATATATATTTTTTTTAATTTGGGTGGAAAGGGCATATATTGAAGTATCTAAATCCAAAAAAGGGGTACGGGTTTGGCCAGGCACGATGGAGCTACGGCCACAGAAAGAAAGCAATTTTCAGAGCTTTAGAGGGCGCTATTTATAAATTTACTATTTATTTAGATCGTGAAATTCGGGTGGCTTTGTGCAATGATCAGATAAAGATACTGTAACAATTTTCAATTTTCAATTTTCAATTTTTAGGGGTCAATTTTTGAAGAATTTTAGTGATTTTTGACGAAGTCGATTTCTTATTTAAACTTTGAGTATGAAGATGGCATTTTAAAGGGCAGGTTAAGCGTCGCAGATACAATAACATCTGCTAGACTATCTGGAGAAATTTGTTAGAAGTCTGTAGCACAAGGATAGTAGATATACAAAGGAAGAAAGAAAGGCCTTACAACGGACCAGAAACGCCAAAATTGCGCCTGGACGCCTGACCTAGATTGGGTATCGGAAATTATGCCTACGAAGTCTGAAAGTAATCGGGCTGGAGGAAGGGACCTAGATAGGGGTTACAAGCACTGCGTGCAAGACGAATATGATTTTAGGGAAGTAGAAGAAGAACGCGAACGAAAACAAGGCATTGACGAGAGTCGTCAATGCAATAATAATAATTACGATAATAACTATTATAGTAACAACATCGCTAATGATAACTATAATAATGAAAATAATTATTATTATGATATTGCTATTACTTCTACTACTCCTACTACTAGGAAGAAGACGATGAAGAAGAAGAAGAAGGGGGAAGGAGAAGTATCATTTCAGCGATATTTGTAATTATTTTCTCTAGGATCGAGGTATACACATGCACATTACATTCTTCGTGGTAAGAAGTACGTGAGGACACTGTTTTATTTGTGTCGATAGTCCAGGACTTAGTACTGTCCCATAGCCATTGGAAACAAATTATTGTTATAATGGCCACTTTTTGCAAAAATTAGGTACACAAATATGACATTTTATTATTTTTGGGGGGTGGGGGAAATCCCATTTCAAATTGAAGATTGCAAAATGTAGTTCAACATGAATTATCATATCACTTTTAAAGGAAAATATCCGATCGACAAATTAATTTTTTTCTCACTAAAACAAGTTCAATGTATGCTCAGTTAAAAACAAAGCATAAACCTAATATAATAACCTTTATATACCTCACTTAAGAAATCCAGCCATCTGATTGGTCGAAATTGCAGTCGTTGTTTTAACCATTCCCGTAAATAAACGAAAATGCCAAACCCATGTAATAGTTCTAGGGTAAAATCCCGGCAAAATTCCAGTTACCGGGAAAATAGTTCAGTCTTGCTGAAATACCCATTGGGTTCAATGTTAAAAACTGGTTTGAGCGATCGCGGATACCCTACGTGTGCGAAGAATTGGTCGCTAGCTTAATTTACCAATTTCGGAGCTGGACAATGTACTCCAAAACTACATCTGGAGGAAACTATTTGTGATATTAATTAGTAAGTTAGTAATTAGTAATACTTGATGTGTTAATGGTGTCTGTTTGAATGGTACAAATGATACGGATTTTGAAATGTAAGGTCTAATATGATTGTCAAATCCAGTCAGTGGAGTCCCACACATTAATTGTTGTGTAGCCTAGAGGGGTCTAGAGATCTACTGACTTTACCGCACCGCGGTAGACGTAGTCTAGACTAGATTCTATGTGTATTTAGTATTTATTTCTGCTCTTCCTGTTCTACCAGTTGATTGGTAAGTTGACTCTTTTTTCGGCATATAAAATATTAATGACTGCTTTAATATTCGAGAAATAGTTGTTTTATACGCTCTCGGGAAGGTTACAATTGGGCTATTGCCCTCGGCACGCCTCGGGCAATAGCACAATTGTAACCTTCCCTTGAGCGTATAAAAACAACTATTTCTCTCAAAGCAGTCATTAATACTATAATATAAACCTACCAAATGTGACTTTTAACGATTAGCATGATAAAATAGTCAAAGATTTGGTGAAATTTAGTAACCCGACTTCGATGGGGATTGAGTTGAAGACTAGCAAATAAGACTTGAAAACACAAATGAACAATTTGAGAAGTGACTGATGGACAATCAAAATAAGTTCATGGTAGTACATGTATACTATAAAAATAAGAAAAATGATAAACATGGCAACCAAAATGAAACCATAATTCTAGAAATTTATTACGTAGCAAACATGGCCATTTTGAATCTGCCTTTTGAATATTTTTGTGATAAATATTACTGACAAAATATATGTTTTTGGAACGACTTAGATTTGCTGAATCTAGAGATATGATTATAAATCATGATTTGTTTTATTCGACAACTGTTTACGGGGGGAATGAATATGCATAAGATTAGGAGACAGAAAAAACCTCACACACGTGCGGAAAAGTGCAATTAAGGTCACAAAATAACCACGCTCGTGTAAGGAGGTGACCGATCGAGCATCATGTTATCGTGTATAGCTAGCTTTCTAGCAGACGACAGTGCTCACAATGCATGGGCGTGATTGGGTGCGAGTTAAACCACCGCCGGTTTTCGTTCAACCGAGAGAGGGCGATAGGCAGTTATGAGATTCAAACAAGTCATTCAACGGTTTCTGCCACGAAAAAGGTTATAAGATAAGGGTTGTTTTAACACCCGAATTCTTCAAAATGGGCCAAAATAATAGAAACTTATTGATTAAATTTGACATCTTAAGAACATTTTATGACCATAAATTACCAGTTTTGTTGTAAATACGTTTCCCTTACCAGTACTCTTCTTTAGCTTTAAATGATATAACCAAAAATTGTTGAAAGCTGAAAAGGTGGATGAAGTGAAGCTTTTGTATATTATCACTTGTGGTATGGACAATTATTATTTGTATGACAGGTTTTGAGTCAACCAGAAAAATCGTCATATACCTTTTTTGTGCTTGGAGCTAAAATATTTCAATGACCGCGCTGTAATGTTTCATTATTACTTGTATAAAGGGTTTTGAGCCGACCAGAAAAAAGTCGGTTTATCTTGTGCTTTGAGGAAATACCCTGATGACCGTGCAATTTTTTTTTATCCAATATCTCATGGTGTGTGAAAAGTACCCGCATGACTGCGCAGTAATTTTAAAATATCGTGGTTTACAGTGCGCGAAAGTGGTACACATTCAATCTAAATACTCCATAATAAGCTAAGATAATGGATATATGCGCGCAGCCCATGCAAAACATTTTGGTAAGGACAAACAAATTTGTTTTAATATTTTCTCTGGGTGTTTAATGTGCAAGTTAATAAAAACCTAAGGATGTATACTGGTGAAACAAAGAATGTCATTGGCCTTTCATTAACTTCACTAATCTACAGAGTTGCGATTGATATCAAACTAAACTGGGGTTGCGATCAGTTCGGATCCATATCGAAAAACTCTTTCTAAGACAAGGAAAGATCTGCTTCGTCTTCGTCTTCTTGTTCTCTTTCTCTTTCTCTCTCTTTCTCTCTCTCTCTCTCTCTTGTTCTCTCTCTCCCTCTCCCTCTCCATCCATACTCTCTTTCGATTTTCCTTTCTTGCTTTATTATCTTAAATGAAGCCTGCCTTGTGAGTTAACGTGTGCCTCACCTGTTTCATTTACACAAGCTATATTACAGTCGAAATCGGGTAAGACGTTAAATTGAGGTCGCATGTAAAGGAGAGTCACCACCTTTTAAGAACCCGCTGTACTATTCGTATACGAGTAGGGGCAATGCCCGGTGAAGTAGTTAACCTGCACACCCTGAGTCAGTTATACCGGCAGGGGGTACACAGGGTACGTTACAGAGATTCAGCTCGCTTTTCACCTCTCAGGCACAGGTAACGCTAAATAATAATACATCGTATGCGCGCGATCCACACCATTTAGTTCTTACAAAAGTTCATTATTCTTTCCAACGGATCATGACATCCAGCATTCAAGGATCGTTTGCTAAAAGATACTACATGTGAAGTTGTTCACCTGCACACCCTGAGTCAGTTATACCGTAAGGAGATACCCAGGGATTCAGCTCCTTTTTCACTGTCTTTTACAATGTGTTTTTGTGCAATGCGTTTCTATATAATTTTTAAGAGCGATCCACACCAATTATTTCTTACAAAAGACTATCGTTCTTTCAATGGGATCATGACATCCACCATTCAAGGACTGTTTGCTAAAAGATACTACATGTGAAGTTGTTCACCTGCACACCCTGAGTCAGTTATACCGTAAGGAGATACCCAGGGATTCAGCTCCTTTTCACTGTCTTTTACAATGTGTTTTTGTGCAATGCGTTTCTATATAATTTTTAAGAGCGATCCACACCAATTATTTCTTACAAAAGACCATCGTTCTTTCAATGGGATCATGACATCCAGCATTCACGGACTGTTTGCTAAAAGATACTACATGTATTCAAGTGTATGTTGGAGCGTTCGTAGGTGTGATTTGTGTGACTAGTCGACACAGCGTAAAAGGAAAACTCGGCCCATTTACCTGCATATATACATGTAGTTTGCTTTCAGAGGATTATAGATTTCATGGGCTGGCGTGATATTGAAAGCTGATGACGTTTAAAACGATCTGGGTTTTTTTCTTCGGGCAAAGTTCAGACAGGACAATGGTTCACTGATACTTATGGGCTATGTCAATCTTCTGCGCGACTAATCGTCTATTTTCCTTGTCGTATATATAACCAGCTACCATAAGTGTAGCACAACGTTCATTTTTTTTAAATCATTCGACCATAGCCTACCATGGGTCGTTTTCGTGAGATTTTAACTTCTCCAAGTTTACCTTTAGTGGTGTGTACCTTCTTAAGGACATCCAGTAGTATAGGTATTATCAAGACCATTGGAATTTACTTGGAAGATATCAACATTAGTCTTGGAACTACATCGACGGATATCGGAATTGCTCTTGGTCTCCTCGTTGCATTCTGCCACTTTCCAGGTGAGAATGTAAATCTCAATTATTCCTACTGGGACCACTCCAATCCTTTGCCAAATTATATATCTTTTAAATCATCCTGCACGTTGCACTTTTGATGATTCGCTTACATAATAATCAACTAACTCACTGCTGGAGTTTGGGGAGCATAACTGGCCCGTGCACCACCACTTTGAAACTCAAGTGGCAAACCTTTAGGACTCCCTATCATACGCAAATCAAAGAATGTGTCCCCCTTTTCTTATTTGCTGACATAACGTTCGGTTTTCAAAGAGTTAAGGACTGAAAAGTAGAGCTGTGGTGGTCTAGTGGATACGCCCCTTCCGCATTTTCCACATACATGTTCAAATGCGCCTGACAATTAACAGAAAAAGTGGGTTTTAGATATTTTTAAGGTATTGAGGGATTGCTGGCTTCGGAGAAATCTGGGTACCTTATTCTGGCGCTTGGGAGTAGCAGTTTTGGGAACTCTGTCACCAAGTGTTGAAAGCATCTTGGGAGACAGGTGGTCCAGCTGAAACATATGCAGTAGCTGAAGGAGTACCATGATGGTTTACTAAAGATATGAGCTCCGATAGCTAGGGAAGAACTAGGCCATGGATGCATTTTTTTTTTTTTTTTTTTTTTGGGGTATTTTAACCTCCCAAAAAGGAGGTTTATCTATTTTCCCCATCACTTCGGGGTATAATCTAAAAGAAATGTTTGAACAAAACGGAAACATGAAAATACAATTTTACAACCTCACAGAAATGAAAGAAGAAGAAAAAAGAAAAAATTAAAATATCGTAACAGTTACATTGTATATTAATCTTCTAAAGCATTAACATTTAACACATGCCATTTAGTGAAGAATTTGCTCGTTGTATTATTGTTCAAAGCCACTTGCTTTTCAAAAGTAAAATTAAACTGAATTAAATGTTTTTAACATCTAAACGATGGTCTATGTTTCCTGTATCTGTTTTCATATATCTTTTCTTTTATTAAGATTAAACAAAGGTTCAAAAACAAATTCGGGTTATATCTTTTATATCCGAATAATACTGAGTCAAAATTCAAACTTATATAAGTACTAGTAATATCTCTATACCAGGCTTTATACTCTTACCATAGCGGTCTTACATATTTACACTTCCCAAAAATATGCTCCATTGTTTCAGAAAACTTTTAACAAAAAACACATAGTTCTGAGTCAACCAATTTCATTCTATGTAATCTATAATTAGTCAGAAGACAGTTTGTGTTAATTTTGTACTGGAAAAGTCTTGTTTTAACTCCAATAGTTGATATTTTTAAAAAAGGTAAGATATATATATTTTTTCCAATCACTATCTGTAATATCTATTTCTCCCGTAAATTTCTTTTGAGAAGTACGGTCAATTTTCTTGGATGTCATGTTTTCTAGCCTAAACTCTGAGTCATTTTCAATATTTGTAAAAACCTTGGATACACAATTCTTCCTATCAAAACCTTGTCTAAGTTTCTGTTTCCAAGCTATAGGTATGGCATGAACAATACTCATCCATAGCATTCAAACATTCGGGGGAAACTCCTCTTTCAACCCATGTATCAAATGTAATTATTGACCGGTCATTATTGTATAAATCACTAACTAAGTTTATACCTTCAACATGCAGGCATTTCTCAAAAAGGTCTGGATGCAACACAAATATTATGATTAATCAAAATTATTTGATTAGAATATTCTACATTGTCTCATCTGGATTAATCAAACTGAAATAAGCTTTCAACATTTCTTTATAAAACGGTGGAATGATCTTCCACGTGTGAACTTGTTTTGGTTGTACATTACAATAACAAAAAACTATAGGTCACCACCATATGGTTCAATGAACTGATCAAAGATATTCTTCCACACATTACTAGTTGTGTTATACATATTTATCCACTTCAACTTTTGAGCTGCAAACATTTTTTTAAGGTCGACCATCTTGAGACCCCTTCTTCTAAATCCCCTATGATAGTTTTTGTTTTAATAATACCTTTACCTTCGCCCCATATAAAGTCGGATATGATATATTCTTTACATTGAATGACATATTCTGGGATATCTAGAACTGAAGCTAAATAAATGAACTTTGATAATGCAAAAGTTTATATTTAAAAGTGTTTTACCTGAAAGTGTTAAATTTCTGCATTTCCACATATTCAAAATTGTCTTTATTTGTTTGAATCTGTTTTCAGAATTTACTTTCTCAACTAAATCTTTATTATATAAAAAACAGACTCCTAATGTTGGCCACTTAATACCAAGTGGCGTCTCATTACTAAACCTCTTTGAACCTAGCCACAAAGCTTGTGTCTTATTTACATTCAGTTTGAAACCTGCCATCTTTTCAAAATTATGCAATAACAAAACTTGTTGTATCGTCTACATATTGAATAATCTTTACCTCGGCATTATTAACAGATATACCTTTTATACTATCGTTATCCTGAATCTATCTATCTAAGTATCTTCTCCCGGTTCGGAAGTAGATTGCAACATCTCTCCATTTCACTCTATCTTCTGCCATTCTGGTGCACTCTTGCAGTTTTAATCCACTCCAGTTCTTGACATTCTCTTCCCAGTTGATTCTGGGTCTCCCTCTCGGTCTAGTTCCTTCCACTCTTCCCCCCAACACATCCTTTATTAGGCCTTGGTGCCTTTTAACATGACCAAAGTATTTGACTTTTCACTCCTTAACTAATCATACCAGTGCAATTTGTTTACGCCCTGCCATGTGCAATATCTGTTGGTTTTCATTCGTTTCCAGGATATTTTCATCATTCTTCTGTAAACCCACATTTCAAAAGATGTTATTCTATTTTCCATGGCCTTGCTTATTGTCCATGTTTCTGCTCCATACAATAGGACAGACCATACATCACAGTTTTAACCTAAACGCAAATTTCACCTTTTTATCTGTGAATAAGTCTTTCATTGCCAGAAATGTATTCCGAGCTATTTCTATTCTTCTTTTTATTTCTGCTTCGCATTTGGCATCATCTGTGATTTTTTGTTTTAGTAGATGTAATTACTGACCTGCTCAATGATATGTCCATCGAGTTTCAAACATATTCTAGGCTTTTTCTCTGTTCTACTAAAAATCATAGACTTAGTTTACTTGACATTCATGCACAGACCAAACTCTTCACTTTTTACTTTTACAATATCCAATACATGTTGTAAATCTGCTTCATTCTCTGCCCAAAGTACAGTGTCATCAGCATAACGTAAATTATTAATATTTACACCCCAATACTAACACCTTTCATATCTGAAATTTCCTGAATACCAACTCTGTGCACAAGTTGAACAGAGATGGGGACATTACGCATCCCTGACGTACTCCTCTTTTGATTTTTGTGTAACCTGTAATTTCATTGTTAATTTTGATGGCAGCTATCTGCTCCCAGTAAAGTTTAGATATGAGACGTATGTTCATACCATCCACATTAATTTTTTTGTAAGCTTTCAATCAATTTGCTTTTAGAGTAGTCAATAAAGCACACATATATTTCTTTGTTTGCTGCAATATACCTTTCTGTCATCATTCTCATACAGAATATCGCTTCTCTAGTACCACTTTGAGGTTGGAAAACCAAACTGTTCCTTTCCTACTTCATTGTCAATTTGAATTTGTATTCTGTTGAGATGATCTTTAAGAGCAACTTGGTTACATGGCTCACAAGGCTAATTGTCTGGAAATCTTCACATACACTTGCCTTAGGCTTCTTTGGAATTGACACAAATATCAACTTTTTCAGATCTTCAGGAATATGACCTGTATTGTATATCACTTGGCAAATACTAGTCAAATGTTCAATCCCAAATTCTTTTAAGGCCACAAGTTCTTCCCATGTTATCCCATCTGGGCCTTCAGATTTAGAAGTTCCCAGTGAATGCAGAGCTTGTTTAACTTCTGATTCAAGTATACTTGGACCCTCGTTGTCAGTGATTGGAAGTTCTGGACCTCTGTAATCATCAAATAGGTCTTGGATATATTCTTCCCATCTTTGTTTAATATCTTCCGTTTCAAAGAGGGAAGATGTTCCTTCTTTGTTCTTGATACATCCGCTTGCTGTATTGTTTTTCTTCTTTTTAAAATGCTTGATTTCTCTGTGCATTTCATTTGATTGGTGTGTCTTGGAGAAATGCTCAATTCTAACACATTTTTGAGTTAGCCATTCTTCTTTTGCTCTTTTACATTCATTATCAATTTCCTTGTTGATGTCTCTGTATGATTTGGAGTTTCTGACTTGCTTTTGCCTCTCCTGCATCAAGCTCAGAATCTTTTCTGTCATCCATGGTTGTTTTGCTGGTTTCTTTTTAGTTGGTAGTGTCTTATTTTCATGCTGAATGCTTTTTTTCAAGCATTTCCATTCCACTTCTAGTTTCTCAATTTACTTCATTATTTGTTTGTTCTATTTTTTCTGTGACTAGACACTCATACCCATTTTTAACTTCCATAAGGTATTTTTCTGCTATGTCTGTTTGTTTTTTTGAGCTGTGACATCTGCAAGAAGGTTTCTTTTCTGGGGCCGAGTGTATTCTTTAGTTTTATTTCGACTTTGCAATCACCGGGTTGTGATCAGAATCTATGTCAGCCCCTGGGCATGTCTTTACCTGCTTGATACAATTCGTGAACCTATTCTTTGTTAAAATGTAGTCGATCTGATTTCTCTTTACATCTCCTGGGCTTTTCCAGGTATAGGCTCTTCTTTATGCTGTTGGTAAAAGGTGTTGGTTATCACTAGATCATATTCCTTACAGAACTGAAAAGGTCGATCACCCCGTTCATTACGATGGCCTATTCCATATTGTCCAACAATCTTTCCTTCCTTACCTTCTCCGACTTTAGCATTCCAATCACCTATCATGATAACAACTTCTGTTGATTTACAATGCTTTAGCATTTCATCTATTTGATGGTAATATTTTTCTACTTGTTCATCACTGTAATCACTGGTTCCTTGGGGCATACACTTAAATTATTGCTAGGTTAAACGGTTTAGCTTACAGCTTCATTAACATCATTCTCTCACTTAATGTCCAGTAACCTAGAATGTGTTTCTCGAGATGTTGGTGTTTTTCCTCCAGAGTATATGAAGGTGTAATCATCTGTCTTTACGCATCCTTTATCAGTCCACCTAGTTTCCGCAATACCTATAATATCTAGTTTCATCCTATTAGCCTCCTGGATGAGGTTTTCTAATTTCCCTACCTTATACAACGTCCTAACGTTCCATGTCGCAATGCACAGTCGCTTGTCTCTTGTTTTCAGGGTCAGAGCATCACAGCCTAATCTTCCCGAAGGCTTTGAATTAGGTTGGTCATTGTAATGTACCTTATTTGCAAAAGGCAGCAACTCTTCCCGAAGGCTATTTACAGCAGGACTAACTGTTCGTGGACCAGTCAGGCTTGCATCTCTTTTTCCTTTCTGTGTGTACTTATTCATGATTGATGTTGCAGACGATGGTAATATACATGGTGAGGTACCAAACTCTTCCATGTGAGCTCATCCACCCTTAAGTTCTATATGTTATAGGTCTGTAGGATGGCTACGCACCCTATGTTATTCGGGTGATGGTTCAGTTGAGCTGTCACGAGCATGAAGAGAATGGCATGATGACACATAGCAAGTACCTTAAACTACGAACTAGTCCTACCGGGAAAAAAAGGAAGAAAAAAAGTGCCTGATCTTGCTGCACCGTTCTCCAGCAATTTAAAGGGCCCATGACATCGAAATACAAGTGTATTCCTGTTGATGTGCAGTCCTGCATACATCTCATATTTTGATATGTAAACTTCTGAATTTGTTTCATAGATTTTTAAATATTTTTGAAATATTTGTTTTCAAACTTGCTAAGCTCCACCCTAAAAACCTCCAGATCTCATTCCCTTGTGACATCATCTGTCAGTCATCAATGAGCTAACTTGAGAAAGTGGCATGTAACTTTGCCAAAGTTGACCACCTGTTACAATACCACAAACAATAGCAACATATAAGTTGCTATGTCAGACATGTCAGACTAAACTAATATTCTACAATAGACAATGGTATGTAATTTCCCCCAGCTTAGCACACGTTCATAATAGAATTGCATGCTTCCATACATATGTACAATACACCATCATTGCCTTTGTCTTCCTGGTGATGCTACAGCATGTCTGACATAGCAACTTGTATGTTGCTATTGTATTACGTATTGTAACAGGTGGTCGACTTCTGCAAACTTACATGCCACTTTCTCAAGTTAGCTCATTGATGACTGACAGATGATGTCACAAGGGAATGAGATCTGGAGGTTTTTGGGGTGGAGCTTAGCAAGTTTGAAAAACAAATATTTCCAAAAATATTTAAAAATCTATGAAACAAATTCAGAAGTTTACATATCAAAATATGAGATGTATGCAGGACTGCACACCAACAGGAATACACTTGTATTTCGATGTCATGGGCCCTTTAAGGGAAAAGACTAGCTAGAACATCATTCACAGGTGCTCTATAGTAAGACAGGTTATACCCTACTTACTAGTTACAGCTAGCCATGTATCATTCAACCTGATCTCTCATAAATCTCAGGGCATCTACAACAATCCATCACCCTGCACGTCGCTGGCTGTACTGTCTACAGCATTACAGTGCCATTTGTGAGACAACAAGAAGTACTCAAAATTGGTCAGACACTCTAATTACGCGGCTGGGTTCGAACCATGAATCATGCGATACACAGTCCAATGACGTATCCACTACTAGACCTCGCCAACTCTACAATATCGGATATACGCAGTATAAATCATTTGGTTTATTCCGTCTTTTATCGCTGAAGCTTAGATGTTCAGATCTACTCATGCATATCTGCACTATACGGTACCGCACATAACTCTTTATATTATGAGTATCTGAGAAAAGTACTGCTTGCTATACACGGATCGTGACGTCAGATGTTAATCCTGGTGGTAATTTGCTCATTAGCCCGAGTCCCTCGAAATGAGTATATACACCAGCTTAGAAGCTTCGCTCAACAACTGACAACCATAACTTAATTATTCCCAAATCCAGACTCTCATCTAACAAATACATTTTACAGTGGTTTATTTGAAAACGTGGAACAATATCCCCCTTTCCATCAACAAATTTACCTGTCTTGGCACTTTCAAAAGATCCGTAAAACATACTTCTTTCCTCCGTAATTTAATACGATTTACCTATTTTAGGAATCATACAGATTGTGAAAAGTTATGTTTCCTTTCACAATCTGTTATTTTTGTAAGCTCAATGGTATTTTGTTTTTGTTTATAGCTCTCCTAAATAATCGATAATAATAATATTATAGTAATATATTGTTTAAATTTATATTCATTTGATGATAACTGTTTGATATAAATAGACAGTGTATATCAATTATAATACCCTGAGAGTGTTCTTGTCTGCATACAGGTCCTATCCTTTCTGCCCTCTATCGTCACCATTCGACTCGTCGTCTGCTTTTGATATCTGGTACATGTCTCCCTCCAATGGGCGTGGCTTTGACATCCATGGCAACCAGCAACGCTCAAATAGCAATCTATCTCTCAATAACCGGTAAGAAACTGTACATTGAACCTACTAAAAAAATAACAGTCCTTTCTTTTTGTAACCCTTACAGTTGATTACATTACAGTTTTTTCGTAAACAGTTCAAAGGGGATTAAATTAGCTTACTCTCATCAAATCTTTCTTTTCACTTATCGAATATCGAATATCTCCAAAGAAAAAGTTTGGTACTGATGAAATGTTATTGTGCGTATGCACTGTGAATATTATTTGCATTTATTTTTAATTGTTTAAAGCACAAAATAGCAACTGCCCGTTAAAGTGTTCGCTATTAGGGACTTTTAGATTTGCACGTCGACATAGTGGACTGCAACGTGTGACGTCCTTATAAGGCACTGTGATGTCCTTTTAAGGCACTGCCGGGCACGGCCCAGTGCCTTAACACAATGTCACACGCGGCAGTCCACGCTCTCGTCGTGTAAATCTAAAAGTCCCTAATGACTGGTAACATGGAGGCTGTTCACACCGCAAGGGGGGACCGTGGGCGGACCGTGGATCGCGCTATCGTAGCGCGACCCACGGTCCGCCCATTGGCATTCGCCGGTTCACACCGCAGTGAGATGGCGCGGTCTATCGTAGCACCCCTTTTTGAGAGGTCCTGTTGCCATGACGCGTGACGTCATGAGGTCAGAGCGGTCAAAGATTTCGCGCGCTATTACGAATTAGGCCAGTGTTGAGTTGTACCGATTCAGATTCAGATCGCACAAAATAGAATGAGAATAAAATTCCCGCGTGTAGAACGATGACTTCTGGCGCGCTATCGTAGCTCGGGTTCACACCGGCAGAATAGCGCGGTGTACGCGCGCTAGACAGCGCTATCTCTCGTGGACCACCCCAGAGGTGGTCCAGTGGCACGCGTTTGGCTCGCCGTGGCTCGCTGTTGGGCGGACCGAAACGACGTTGTACCTTCCACACCGCAGAGATAGCGCGGTCTAGCGCGCGCTAGACCGTAGCGCGACCCACGGTCCGCCCATTGGCATTCGCCGGATTCACACCGCAGTGAGATAGCGCGGTCTATCGTAGCACCCCTTTTTGAGAGGTCCGGTTGCCATGACGCGTGACGTCATGAGGTCAGAGCGGTCAAAGATTTCGCGCGCTATTACGAACCCGTTCGATTCTACGTACACCATATCTGCTAACCCACGAAAAACAGCGTAAAAGTACGTTTAGTAAAGTCAGGTCCAACATTACTGACTATATTTCTATTTTCACGATCTTCCGACACGTTTTACTCCATAAAATTAGGAGTGTTGAGTTGTACCGATTCAGATTAAGATCGCACCAAAATAGAATGAGTATAAAATTCCCCGCGTGTAGAACGATGACTTCCGGCGTGCTATTTTATTCGGGTTCACACCGGCATAGATAGCGCGGTATAGCGCGCTAGACCGCGCTATCTCTCGTGGACCACCCCAAGAGGTGGTCCAGTGGCACGCCGTTTTGGCTCGCCGTGGCTCGCTGTTGGGCGGACCGAAACGACGTTGTACCTTCCACACCGCAGAGATAGCGCGGTCTAGCGCGCGCTAGACCGCGCTATCTCTGCCGGTGTGAACAGCCTCTTAGACGTAGCGGTACAATAGCTGAATGCCCGCAGCTCTGCCAAATCAGAAAGCTAGAATATTGATACATTATGATATACCTTCTCCAAAACATGGCGTACATCTAATTGAGTGATTATGCATTATATCTAGATATGATAATTCAATATAAATCTTTTGATGTTAAACAGGTCTTGGAAATTGTATGATATTGATATGTTGTACCATGACATTGCACCGTGTGGCTAAGGAGAAATTCAACCTACTTTACAGCCTTGGTTTGACTGGATATGGTGCCGGAATGGTTCTGTTACCGCTCTTAGCTGAATTCCTACGCGAAGCTTACGGTTGGAGAGGTGGACTGCTCATCATAAGCGCTCTGATGGCTAATATTATCCCAGCTGGCATGGCAATTAAGTTTTATGCAGATGAGAGTAGCAAACAGAGAAAAGGTTTTCGACGTGTCCCAAGTTCGCCCCCAGGGTGTAACGAGGGGGAAGAATGTAAAAGTAGCACCTGTCAGGACACAAAAGGTGAGCTCGACCGGAAAATCTTAGTAGAACGACAGCCCACGATACCGGCAGTCTCATACGACCAGCATTATCGGTCTCGTGAACCTTCAAAAGATGTCAAAAGGCCAAGAAGACCAACATGTCGGTCTCATGGGTCTTTGACCATGTTGACAGTTTGTCAGAAGATTCGCTAAACCTACATTGTTGGTCTCGTGGGCTGTCGGTCCCGTGTGCTGTATCCGAGATTTGCTAGTCTAAGAAGACTGGCATAAATTATAAATTATTGTTAGCAATATGTAACCCTGTCCGACTTTAACAGAAATGCTTTGATTGATAATTCAGGTGCGCCACCTCGGAAACAGATATTATTTTATGGAACGGTCGAGGTTTTACCCACCCTTAGAAAGATGAACTGTATTAAGAGACCAGGAAACTAATTATATACAGCTCAATACTCATACAATTTTCTACTCTTTGAATGATATAATGGCCTTTGTGATAAGGGGAATTATAAATAATAATGTATATTTTTGTATCATTTTATCTTTAATAATTGGTATAAGAAAAATTAGACCTTCATGAACCATGTGTACTGTGAAATTTAAGAGGAAACATACCAAATGTATTTTTGATATTCAATTACTTGTTTATTTATTTGTTTTGCCTTACAATTAACTCTTCTTGAAAGGTGACATGAGTGACGATATTGGAGTTGTTCGTAAAATCGCCAACAGCCTTCGCCAATCAGATTTTTACGTGGATCCTGTGTTCAATGTGGTACTTGTTGTAAATTTCGCGTTTGATATGGTTTGGAGCGGTTGGCACTCCTTTCTTGTACCTCATGCTCTGCAGAGGGGAATCTCTGTCCGGAACACCATTATCATCACTTTCTCAGCTGCAATATGGAATGCCTTAAGCAGGGCTGCAGCAGGTGTCCTACCAACAGCCTCGTCAAACCTGTCACTCTCTATCTCTTCACAATCCTGAACATCGCCGTTCTCCTCTGTGATGTGTATTTCGTCAACTACTACGTCATGTTGTCGACGTCATGTATCTCCGCAATGTCGATAGGAGTTCGGTCGGTGTTAGGACAGCTGGTTATGAGGGATAGAGCGTCTCCCGAGAAGTTTGATGTCGCGTATGCAGTCGACCAACTATATGTCGGAATCGGATTGTTTCTTGGTGGCTATTTATGTGGTAAAGAATCACCAAAATCCTATTTAAAAATGGGCCATTAAAATACTTTTCCTAAAGCAATCACAATTTAAAAATGGCCTTTTAAAATACTTTGAATTAAATAAAATAATGTTTTACATTGTTTTCATGTTGCTTCCAGAAAGTTTGAAATATGATTCATAACCTTCATTAAAGCGAAAAGAATGATTTGATAAGGGCAACCGAATTTT
>CP137678.1:11537352-11672352 GCA_037976565.1 Mesocentrotus franciscanus
AACATACGTTTCATATCTAAACTTTACTGGGATCAGAAAGCTGCCATCAAAATTAACAATGAAATTACAGGTTACACAAAAATCAAAAGAGGAGTACGTCAGGATGCGTAATGTCCCCATCTCTGTTCAACTTGTGCACAGAGTTGGTATTCAGGGAAATGTCAGATATGACACTGTACTTTGGGCAGAGAATGAAGCAGATTTACAACATGTATTGGATATTGTAAAAATCTAAAGTGAAGAGTTTGGTCTGTGCATGAATGTTTGAAACTCGATGGACATATCATTGAGCAGGTCAGTACTTACATACACTTAGGACAAAATATCACAGATGAAGCCAGATGCGAAGCAGAAATAACAAGAAGAATAGAAATAGCCCGGAATACATTTCTGGCAATGAAAGACTTATTCCCAGATAGAAAGGTGAAATTTGCGCTTAGGTTAAGACTAGTAAACTGTTATGTATGGCAGGGGCGGCGATTTCTTTTCATGACCGGGGGACGAAATGCGAGAGGAAAATCTGTATTCCGTTGGTATCACCAGTAGCGTAATGAGCAAAATCGTTTGAGGGGGAGGGGGGCAGAAGAAAAATCCGCATCACAACCACTCTTACGTGTTACATGCAGGTCCTGCGGAACGTTTTTCAAATTAGGGGGTTAAAGTATTTACGATCAGGTAGAGCGTAGCGTAAATTAACGTGGGTCAAGGGGCAAAGCCACATGCGGGGTCAAGGGCGGAGCCCCCAAAAGCTCAGGAGTTGTAGGCATTTAATTACGGTCAGATGAGCATATTTTGACACCTTATTTGTGACACTGGAAGGACACTAATTGGCGTGGGGTTCAGGGCAGAGCCCCAAAATCTAAAGGGTTTTAAGCATTAAATTACGGTCAAATGAGCATTCAGGGGCCGCCTAATTAGGGTCCCTGGGGTTCAGGGCAGAGCCCCCGCAAGGTCAGGGTTTTAGGCCTTTAATTAAGGTCAGATGAGAATATTTTGATACCTCATTTGTGACACTGGCAGGTCGCTGTTCTTTCTTTTTCTCTTTATATTTCTCTTTAACTCATATCCTGTCATAAGGCTGCATGCACGCTACCGTTATAGTGCTTTGTACATGCGAGCGAGCCATTGCTTCTCTGCTGTGTGCATGCTTGCACGCATTCGTAATAGCAGTTATTGTTCATGCTCATTGTACTGTGATGTGTGTTTCGCACGCGCTATTCGCAGAACCATGGCGTTAATCAGATTATCTCAAAATAAACTTGGCACGGAGGGATTTGGGGCTTGGCGCAATGGGGATTAGCCCTGTGGCATGAGAAGAGTTAACTACCTTTTCAAAAAGTGTGTGTGGGGGCTCGAGCCCCCTATCCCCGCCGTTCCGTTGGCCCTGACATGTAGGCTTCTAAATAAGCATATTTTTTGCCTGACTGTAAATTTGTGAATTTTTCATTGTCCAACAAACGCAAAGAAAAGTATAATTTACAAACAAGTGAGGAAAAATCAAGGAAAATCATTTCATTTCAGAATCGACTGGGAAGAGAATGTCAAGAACTGGAGTGGACTAAAACTGCAAGAGTGCACCAGAATGGCAGAAGATATATAGATTCAGGATAACGATAGTATAAAAGGTATATGTGTTAATAATGCCAAGGTAAAGATTATTCAATATACAGACGATACAACATGTGTCTTAGACGGTATAGAATTTGCTAAAGTGTTACTTTTGTTATTGTATAACTTTGAAAAGATGGCAGGTTTGAAACTAAATGTAAATAAGACACAAACTTTGTGGCTAGGTTCAAAGAGGTTTAGTAATGAGACGCCACTTGGTATTAAGCGGCCAACAGAGCCAGTGAAGGCATTAGGAGCCTGTTTTTCCATATAATAAAGATTTAGCTGAGAAAGAAAACTCTGAAAACAGAATCAGACAAGTAAAGACAATTTTGAATATGTGGAAATGCAGAAATTTAACACTTTCAGGTAAAACACTTTTAATATAAACTTTTGCATTATCAAAATTCATTTATTTAGCTTCAGTTCTAGATATCCCAGAATATGTCATTCAATGTGTAGAATATATCATATCCAACTTTCTATGGAGTGAAGGTAAAGGTATGATTAAAACAAAAACTATCATAGGGATTTAGAAGAAGGGGTCTCAAGATGGTGGACCTTAAAACGATGTTTGCAGCTCAAAGTTTGAAGTGTATAAATATGTATAACACAACTAGTAATGTGTGGAAGAATATCTTTGATCAGTTCATTGAACCATATGGTGGTGACCTAGTTTTTTTATTGTAATGTACAACCAAAACAAGTTTACACGTGGAAGACCATACCACCGTTTTATAAAGGAATGTTGAAAGCTTGTTTCATTTTTTTAAAATCCAGACAATGTAGAATATGCTAATCAAATAATTTGGAATAATCATAATATTTGTGTTGCATCCATACCTTTTTTGATAAATGCCTGCACGTTTAAGGTATAAACTAAGTTAGCGATTTATACAATAATGACAGGTCAATAATTCCATTTAATATATGGGTTGAAAAGGAGTTTCCACCGTATTTTTGAATGCTATGGAGGAGTATTGTTCATGCCATACCTATAATAGCTTAGAAACAGAAAATTAGACAAGGTTTTGATAGGAAGAATTGTGTATCCAAGGTTTTTACAAATATTGAAAATGACTCAGAGTTTACGCTAGAAAACATGACATCCAAGAAAATTTACCATATTCTAATTAAAAGGATTTTTATACCTCCTACTTCTCAAAAGAAATTTACGAGAGAAATAGATATAACATATAGTGATTAGAAACTATATATATATATATATATATATCTTACCTTTATATCAACTATTGAAGTTAAAACATGACTTTTCCAGTACAAAATTAACACAAACTGATTATAGATTACATAGATTGAAATTGGTTGACTCAGAACTATGTACTTTGTGAAAAGTTTCCTGAAACAATGGAGCATATTTTTTGGGAGTGTGAACATGTAAGGCCGCTATGGTAAGAGTTTCAAGCCTGGTATAGAGATATTACTAGTGCTGATATAAGTTTGAATTTTGACTCAGTATTATTCGGATATAAAAGATATAACCCGAATTCGTTTTTGAACCTTTGTTTAATCTTAATTTAAAAATGATATATGAAAACAGATACAGGAAACATAGACCATCGTTTAGATGTTTAAAACATTTGATTAAGTTTGAATTTCTGTAGGAAACATTCATTGCATGTCATTATATTTTTGTCTATGATACTATGTCAATATAGTTCTAAAAAACAACTTTATTACGGTTTGTCTAAATATAGAAACAGAACAGGAACAACTCAAAGGATTGACTTTCATAATAAGTAATAACAGATTTTTGTTTTCTTTTTCATATTTGCCTTTTCACGTGAAGGGAATATGGTCTAACAAATTGTAGTCTTCTTTCACATGTGAATTTTGTTTTGAATAAATTTGCTAAGAATGACATAAGACTGTCTACAGGGTAAACAGATAAGAGCAAATGAATAGAATAAAATTAAGATGAGTGAAAAGACAACGATTTATTTACTTATAGAAGTTAAAATAATTTAGAATCAGACATGTTTGTTTGAAAATCTGAGGGAAACCTTCATTGCAACTCATTATTTTTTTGTGTATGATAATATGTCAATATAGTTCTCAACAAAATCATTTCTATGGTCTGTCTTAATGTAGAAACAGAACGAGAACAATTAAATAGCTCGTATATCTTTTGCTTCTACAAAAGTGCCTAAACTAAATGCTGTCCCCTTTTCCCCCATTTTTTCATAAGAAATTTTAAACAAGTTTCTCTGAATGACATAGGTCTGTCTACAGTACAAACAAAAAAGAACAATTGATTAAAATGGATATCATTGTAGATGAAATTAAATCACAATGCTCCTTATTCAAAAACGGACAGATGTGTTAGACATTTTGAAGAAACCTCTCTAGCATTTCATATTTTTGTCTACGACAAATAACCTGTTAACTAGCTGAGTTCTTTAAAGTTATTTCTTTCTAAGTGATTTTCTTGAGCACCTTAAATGGTTGAAACAAGATTTTCTCATGGAGATTATATCACTTTACAATCTTATATAGTTGTTGACACTGTTAAGGAAATACAGTCAAACCTGCTTTAGTGACCACCTGTCTACAAAGACCAGTCTACAAGGACCACATTTTGTTTCCTTGAAAATGGTTTCTCATTGAAACATGTACTAAAGGAACCTGTCTCAAAGACCACCTGTCTACAAAGACCACTTTTGTGCAAATAGACAGGTTTGACTGTAGCAGTTCAATTGGCCTTTATTTTGCAAATTGTTATCACATTTTTTATTTTTATGTCAGCAAATAAGAAAAGGGGGACACATTCTTTGATGTGCGTAGGGAGTCCTAAAAGTTTGCCACTTGAGTTTCAAAGTGGCGGTGCACAGGCCAGTTATGCTCCCTAACTCCAGCAGTGAGGTAATTGATTATTGTGTAAGCTTATCATCAAAAGTGCATCGTGCAGGATGATTTAAGAGATATATAATTTGGGAAAGGATTGGAGTCGTCGCAGTAGGAATAATTGAGATTTACATTCTCACCTGGAAAGTGGCACATTGCAACGAGGAGACCAAGAGCAATTCCGATATCCGTCGATGTAGTTTCAAGACTAATGTTGATATATTCCAAGTAAATTCCAATGGTCTTGATAATACCTATAGTACTTGATGTACTTAAGAAGGTACACACCACCAAAGGTAAACTGGGAGAAGTTAAAATCTCATGAAAACGACCCATGGTAGGCTATGATCGAATGATTTAAACAAAATGAACGTTGTGCTACACCTATAGTAGCTGGTTAAATATACGACAAGTAAAATAGACGATTAGTCGCGCAGAATATTGACATAGCTCCATAAGTATCAGTGAACCATTGTCCGGTCTGAACTCCAAGCTTCTATTCAATTGACATGCTTGGAGTATGGTGGAACAGTAGTGTATAAATTTGCCCGAAGAAAAAAAGGGTTTTAAACGTCATCAGCTTTCAATAGAAAACATGGGTAAATTGATGAAAAATATCACGCCGGCCCATGAAATCTATCACCCTCAGAAAGCAAACTATATATGCAGGTAAATGGGCCGAGTTGTCCTTTACGCTGTGTCTACTAGTCACACAAATCACACCTACGAACGCTCCAACATACACTTGAATACATGTAGTATCTTTTAGCAAACAGTCCTTGAATGCTGGATGTCATGATCCGTTGGAAAGAATAATGAACTTTTGTAAGAACTAAATGGTGTGGATCGCGCGCATACGATGTATTATTATTTAGCGTTACCTGTGCCTGAGAGGTGAAAAGCGAGCTGAATCTCTGTAACGTACCCTGTGTACCCCCTGCCGGTATAACTGACTCAGGTGTGCAGGTGAACTACTTCACCGGGTATTGCCCCTACCCGTATACGAATAGTACAGCGGGTTCTTAAAGGTGGTGACTCTCCTTTACATGCGACCTCAATTTAACGTCTTACCCGATTTCGACTGTAATATAGCTTGTGTAAATGAAACAGGTGAGGCACACGTTAACTCACAAGGCAGGCTTCATTTAAGATAATAAAGCAAGAAAGGAAAATCGAAAGAGAGTATGGATGGAGAGGGAGAGGGAGAGAGAGAACAAGAGAGAGAGAGAGAGAGAAAGAGAGAGAAAGAGAAAGAGAACAAGAAGACGAAGACGAAGCAGATCTTTCCTTGTCTTAGAAAGAGTTTTTCGATATGGATCCGAACTGATCGCAACCCCAGTTTAGTTTGATATCAATCGCAACTCTGTAGATTAGTGAAGTTAATGAAAGGCCAATGACATTATTTGTTTCACCAGTATACATCCTTAGGTTTTTATTAACTTGCACATTAAACACCCAAAGAAAATATTAAAACAAATTTGTTTGTCCTTACCAAAATGTTTTGCATGGGCTGCGCGCATATATCCATTATCTTAGCTTATTATGGAGTATTTAGATTGAATGTGTACCACTTTCGCGCACTGTAAACCACGATATTTTAAAATTACTGCGCGGTCATGCGGGTACTTTTCACACACCATGAGATATTGGATAAAAAAATTGCACGGTCATCAGGGTATTTCCTCAAAGCACAAGATAAACCGACTTTTTTCTGGTCGGCTCAAAACCCTTTATACAAGTAATAATGAAACATTACAGCGCGGTCATTGAAATATTTTAGCTCCAAGCACAAAAAAGGTATATGACGATTTTTCTGGTTGACTCAAAACCTGTCATACAAATAATAATTGTCCATACCACAAGTGATAATATACAAAAGCTTCACTTCATCCACCTTTTCAGCTTTCAACAATTTTTGGTTATATCATTTAAAGCTAAAGAAGAGTACTGGTAAGGGAAACGTATTTACAACAAAACTGGTAATTTATGGTCATAAAATGTTCTTAAGATGTCAAATTTAATCAATAAGTTTCTATTATTTTGGCCCATTTTGAAGAATTCGGGTGTTAAAACAACCCTTATCTTATAACCTTTTTCGTGGCAGAAACCGTTGAATGACTTGTTTGAATCTCATAACTGCCTATCGCCCTCTCTCGGTTGAACGAAAACCGGCGGTGGTTTAACTCGCACCCAATCACGCCCATGCATTGTGAGCACTGTCGTCTGCTAGGAAGCTAGCTATACACGATAACATGCTGCTCGATCGGTCACCTCCTTACACGAGCGTGGTTATTTTGTGACCTTAATTGCACTTTTCCGCACGTGTGTGAGGTTTTTTCTGTCTCCTAATCTTATGCATATTCATTCCCCCCGTAAACAGTTGTCGAATAAAACAAATCATGATTTATAATCATATCTCTAGATTCAGCAAATCTAAGTCGTTCCAAAAACATATATTTTGTCAGTAATATTTATCACAAAAATATTCAAAAGGCAGATTCAAAATGGCCATGTTTGCTACGTAATAAATTTCTAGAATTATGGTTTCATTTTGGTTGCCATGTTTATCATTTTCTTATTTTTATAGTATACATGTACTACCATGAACTTATTTTGATTGTCCATCAGTCACTTCTCAAATTGTTCATTTGTGTTTTCAAGTCTTATTTGCTAGTCTTCAACTCAATCCCCATCGAAGTCGGGTTACTAAATTTCACCAAATCTTTGACTATTTTATCATGCTAATCGTTAAAAGTCACATTTGGTAGGTTTATATTATAGTATTAATGACTGCTTTGAGAGAAATAGTTGTTTTTATACGCTCAAGGGAAGGTTACAATTGTGCTATTGCCCGAGGCGTGCCGAGGGCAATAGCCCAATTGTAACCTTCCCGAGAGCGTATAAAAACAACTATTTCTCGAATATTAAAGCAGTCATTAATACTTTATATGCCGAAAAAAGAGTCAACTTACCAATCAACTGGTAGAACAGGAAGAGCAGAAATAAATACTAAATACACATAGAATCTAGTCTAGACTACGTCTACCGCGGTGCGGTAAAGTCAGTAGATCTCTAGACCCCTCTAGGCTACACAACAATTAATGTGTGGACTCCACTGACTGGATTTGACAATCATATTAGACCTTACATTTCAAAATCCGTATCATTTGTACCATTCAAACAGACACCATTAACACATCAAGTATTACTAATTACTAACTTACTAATTAATATCACAAATAGTTTCCTCCAGATGTAGTTTTGGAGTACATTGTCCAGCTCCGAAATTGGTAAATTAAGCTAGCGACCAATTCTTCGCACACGTAGGGTATCCGCGATCGCTCAAACCAGTTTTTAACATTGAACCCAATGGGTATTTCAGCAAGACTGAACTATTTTCCCGGTAACTGGAATTTTGCCGGGATTTTACCCTAGAACTATTACATGGGTTTGGCATTTTTCGTTTATTTACGGGAATGGTTAAAACAACGACTGCAATTTCGACCAATCAGATGGCTGGATTTCTTAAGTGAGGTATATAAAGGTTATTATATTAGGTTTATGCTTTGTTTTTAACTGAGCATACATTGAACTTGTTTTAGTGAGAAAAAAATTAATTTGTCGATCGGATATTTTCCTTTAAAAAGTGATATGATAATTCATGTTGAACTACATTTTGCAATCTTCAATTTGAAATGGGATTTCCCCCACCCCCCAAAAATAATAAAATGTCATATTTGTGTACCTAATTTTTGCAAAAAGTGGCCATTATAACAATAATTTGTTTCCAATGGCTATGGGACAGTACTAAGTCCTGGACTATCGACACAAATAAAACAGTGTCCTCACGTACTTCTTACCACGAAGAATGTAATGTGCATGTGTATACCTCGATCCTAGAGAAAATAATTACAAATATCGCTGAAATGATACTTCTCCTTCCCCCTTCTTCTTCTTCTTCATCGTCTTCTTCCTAGTAGTAGGAGTAGTAGAAGTAATAGCAATATCATAATAATAATTATTTTCATTATTATAGTTATCATTAGCGATGTTGTTACTATAATAGTTATTATCGTAATTATTATTATTGCATTGACGACTCTCGTCAATGCCTTGTTTTCGTTCGCGTTCTTCTTCTACTTCCCTAAAATCATATTCGTCTTGCACGCAGTGCTTGTAACCCCTATCTAGGTCCCTTCCTCCAGCCCGATTACTTTCAGACTTCGTAGGCATAATTTCCGATACCCAATCTAGGTCAGGCGTCCAGGCGCAATTTTGGCGTTTCTGGTCCGTTGTAAGGCCTTTCTTTCTTCCTTTGTATATCTACTATCCTTGTGCTACAGACTTCTAACAAATTTCTCCAGATAGTCTAGCAGATGTTATTGTATCTGCGACGCTTAACCTGCCCTTTAAAATGCCATCTTCATACTCAAAGTTTAAATAAGAAATCGACTTCGTCAAAAATCACTAAAATTCTTCAAAAATTGACCCTAAAAATTGAAAATTGAAAATTGAAAATTGTTACAGTATCTTTATCTGATCATTGCACAAAGCCACCCGAATTTCACGATCTAAATAAATAGTAAATTTATAAATAGCGCCCTCTAAAGCTCTGAAAATTGCTTTCTTTCTGTGGCCGTAGCTCCATCGTGCCTGGCCAAACCCGTACCCCTTTTTTGGATTTAGATACTTCAATATATGCCCTTTCCACCCAAATTAAAAAAAAAAATATATATATATATATACCCTATCACTGACCGACTTTGCGAAAAGACTTCAACTTGCTCTAAAATGGCGATCTTTATACTTACGTAAATGAAACTTAGCTGATATATGTATCAACAAACTTGACAACTGTCTGTCAAGTATCGTAAAATTTGTTGACTTCATCGCAAGTTATCGCGAAAAATGATAATTTTACTATGCATTACATAACAGCCTGTTTAATGATTGCAGTAATTTACGCGCAGATGACAATGGTATCAAACTGACCGCAATGACATGCCCTTTCGAATGATTCCAAATACGGTATATGTTCACATAGAAAATTTTGAGTAAATCGCAATTGAACAAGGGCCACAATATGGAGTCCGCTGGTTTTCCGCCAAAATATAACACGTATCGGCTAAGACGTCATTTTTTTAGAATGATTTTTCGCCCCCTTTCCGATCTTTTTAACCTTGAAATTTTGAAAAATTTGGCCAAACGCAGGGCTCCTCGAAGCCGGATTTTTAAAACAATCTGTCAAGGGGCATTTTATACTCCGCATGTTTATGTTAGTGTGGAAGGCTATTCGTGCCACATTACGCGTCATGGCGTGTTCTTCATTCACCCAAATCTAATTCGTTTTGCACGCAGTGCTTGTAACTCCTTTAAGACATTCACTCAGTTATTTTGCCGTAAGGTAGTGATAGGTCCTATTTGATTGTATACATGTGATATATGACCTTAGTACCATGGTGTGCTGGGTTCAAAACTAAGTTCATGTGTTATTTTTATTAAGTAATTCAGCCAAAACAACATCAAATTTCAGATGCTTTTAGAGATAATTTGGCAAATTATTGGAGGGGTCGGAGTAGGAATAGTTGAGATTTTGATTCTGACTGAGAGAAATTCCGGTATTTGTCGAAGTCGTTCCAAGACTAATGTTGATATCTTCCGAGTAAATTCCATTTGTCTTAATAAAACCTACAATACTGGATGCTCTTAGAAAAGTTACACATCACCTCAGGCAAACTTGGAGAAGTTAAACAATCTCATAAATACGACACATTGTAGGCTATGGTCGTGCATCACTTTTGGTAGCTGGTTAAATATAAGAGTAAAATAGATAAGATTAGACGCGCAGAACATCAGCGTCAGATCAGTACATTGTCCTGATGTCTGAGCATGTAGTTCAATTGGCATGCTGGGTTTACGGTTAAACAGTAGTGCAGAACATTGCTTAGACAAACAAACCTTTACCGCTGGAATTCATGTTCAATGGACCTATTCTACCGGGTGAGTCAAAAAAGTTTACACCTAGAAAATTGCTAATTATTTTAAAAATCATCTATGAACAGTAAATTATCATACATCTTATGAAAGAGTGTTTTATCCCAAATCATTTGGTATCATTTTTGTGTGGTATGTGTTCACGCTTGGATGAACAGGAGGCATTGTTTGCGAGTGCAAAAATCGACTTGCGCCAAAGTTGCTTATCTGATGTTTACATAAAACGATTGGGATTTGGGTATTAAATCGGTTTTTGCAGATCCAAATAACATCCCTAACAAAATTAATCATGCCACACATATCAAATATCGAATATCAAATATCAAAGAACATTTGTGCGCGTGTTTGTGTGTGTGTGTGACTTTGCTTCTGCAAAAGCATATGCAATGCATTTCATTTGATACATTCAATTCATTCTCTCACTCCACTAATCCCAACATAATACATGCTGTAGGCATCACTTTGGCGCCCGTCGATTTTTGCACTCGCAAACAATGCCTCCTGTTCATCCAAGCGTGAACACATACCACACAAAAATTATACCAAATGATTTGGGATAAAACACTCTTTCATAAGATGTATAATAATTTACTGTTCATAGATGATATTTAAAGTAATTAGCAATTTTCTAGGTGTAAACTTTTTTTTGACTCACCCGGTATATTTCATGATAGAATAACAGTATCAATCCCCAGTCTTTTGGAAAAAATCGCTCGAGTGGATCGCTCTTAACAATGACACATCACATAACAAGTCGCACAGGGATAAATGCATCATTGTTATTATCATTATTATAATCATATATTTCGAGTTACCTGTGCCTGGGAGGCGAAATGTAAACTGAATCACTGTAACATCGGGTATCTCCTCCCGAAAAAAAAGAAAAAAGAAGAAAATGAGTTGAAAAGAAGGTCTTTAGTCTGGTGAAAAAGAGTAAAAGGAAAAGCATATTGTTTTCAAAATATGCCTTTCTTAATACTCTTAAAAGTTTAATGCTTCTGAGCAGAGTCCTATATTTACAGACTAATAATATCAATAAAACAATATGACATGAAATCAAAACAGTTTAAACATCATTATAATACAATGATACATTAAGTAAAAACATATAATATCTATACATAATTCACCAAGACAACACAGGCATGCTAGATATACACACATATCAACACAAAAATAGAAAAAATGATGGAAAGAATAAGAATCAGACGAAAGATAATGAAACAAGAAAGGAAAAAAGAAAGAGAGTATGGATAGAGAGAGAGAGAGAGAGAAAGAAAGAGAGAAAGAGAGAGAGAGAGAGAGAGAGATAAAGAGAGATAGAGAAAGAGCGAGAGAGAGAGAAAGAAAGAGAGAAAGAGAGAAAGAGAGAGAGAGAGAAAGAGATAAAGAGAGATAGAGAAAGAGCGAGAGAGAAAATGAGAAAGAGAGAGGAAGAGAGAGAGAGAGAGAGAGAGAGAGGGGGCATGAGGGAAGGAAATGACAGGTAGAGAAGTAGGAGTTAGATAAATACATTTATTGAAAAAAAGAGAATGAGAAAAAAAAGAGAGGCAGATCTAGCGAGGGGGAGAGAGAGAGAGATTTAAAAAGTAAGTAGAGGAGAAAGCTGAAATGACAAAATTAATAGTTCTGAGAAAAAAAAGTACATTTAATATGTTTATTCAAAAATACAACGATAAGCTTGGAGCGTTTTATTCAAATCCCTTTTTTTTTTACAGAGAACTTATTTCGAGAGAGTTTCACTTTACTCAATACTTTGGTCTATACTTTTCCGCAGTTTGGTACTGTTCATACGAATTGAATTTAAGGCCAATGTAACGTAGGAGATACATTAAATTGTATAATAGGCCTATTACAATGACGATTCTCGTAGGAATGCACAATTTTTTTTGATACACATATTTTGTACATGTAAGAGCTTTCTAATGTAAGGGAATATCCCACGAGCCGATGAGCATATTTCATGAGTCGGCACGACGTGTGACATATTCTCAAAGCGAATGCGATAAACCCCTGTGTTACACGAAAGAAACGCCATTCAGTGTTATTGTTAATTATTGTTTGAAAGCTACTGTTGTTTGAAAGAGTGTTATCGCACTCCTTATAATCACCAGGAAGATGTTTGGTCCGAGTCATGTTCCTTGCGGTACACCAGCAAAAAGGTTCAGCCAATCACCGATAGTAGTACAGTATTCATGCATATACAAATGGGTTAGGCTGTCTGTGTGTGTGGGGGCTAAAGCATATTAATATCTAGCTCAATGCACTTGCTGCAGAACCTTACAATCAATTAACAATGGCTGCAATACACGAGAAGGACAGCTCAACAACAACAAAAACCCCGAAACAACCGCGTAACAAAATATGAAGACAAAAAGGGATGTCCAAATGTCCGCTGCGCCTCCAAATTAGCCTTAAACGTTCAAATATATGAGGGTATACAATTTGCTTTATTATAAAAAGGAGCAACGAAACAAAACGAATATTGCTGACGGAATACTATGGAACAATAAAAACACACTCTTTAACGGAAAATCTATTATTAATTCCAGAATAGCAGAAAAAGTATGTGTACAAATTCTGATAAGGTATACCCAAAAAAGGTGGGCGACCACTCACTGGAACCATTGCAAAAGTACAGATTTACAGTTTACGGAATACTTTACACTTTTAAACTGTTTTAAGAAAATGTGCAGTGAAACGAAAGAAAAGTATCACTCCTTCATAGAACCAATAGATTACTAGCCATCATTAAGGATTCAACCCATAATGATAAAATGCATAAATACCAAAACACCTTAACCAAATAAAAATATTTTGTCCGCTATATTAACCCATGTACAAATGAATTGGAGAGAAATAGCCAAAATGAAAAACAAATGATATAAACACAGAGTGAGGTGGCAACAAATAAACAATATTTGAAAAAATATGGTCCTTCCATGGACCTGACACATGGGCCCCCAAACCGAGGAAGGGATGCAGCCACGACCAACTAAAACGGCGTCTATTTCGTTACTTTGTTCTTTTTGACATTAAATTTTATGTTCTAATGTTATTTTTTTCTTCTTGTTTCTTGTTTTCTAATCTTGGTGTTGTTTTTGTTGTCTGTTTTGTTAGTATTTTTTTAGCTGCAATTTACAAAACCTGGTCAGAATTGTTAGTCTATTGTTGTATGGCATGTTATTTTTCTATACAAATGTTATTTTTAATGAACTATATAATATATACATATTAATTGAATTAATCATAAGAGATACAATTTTCTTAAATCATATACACTGTCTATTTACAATTTATGTATTTTTATGATAAGTATGTTAAAAAAGATGTATCAGTTGATTATCAATTATATATGACATGCTCCAAGTGCGTTAATGAAAAAGAAAAAGAAAAAGGTTTGGGAAAAGATGTTTTGCTAATATAAAAAAGAGCGAAATTTTTATCAATTGACCTCGCTTTTAGAGCTCACTATCAAAGATATCCGTAAGACACTTCTGATACTGCATGGTCAGACGGGGTTTGCTTTCGGTTTGTATCTCACGACCACTATGAGGAGGAGAACGACGACGTCGATGAAAGCTAATAGTTTGAACGTTGCGTCGTAGGATGAGAAGTGATCCGCAATCATACCTGCAAAAACAATGGGAGATATTCGAATAGACCGTGTTCATATGAATACCAATAAATAAATCCTTTACATTCTTCAACATTCTTCAAATCATTTATGATTAACTTGTACCTTGTTAAATGTTTCTAGAAGAATCATGATAAAACAGTATTATAAACCATCGAAGGCCAATTTAATCACCATTCTCTATTACTGGACTGTCCCTTTTTATAGGGTCCACAACAAAATTAATTTACTCTTACAATCATTACAATCGTAGAAAAACATGAAAACAAGCAACTGGCGCAAAAAGTACTCTTTTGATGTTTATCGAAAAAAATTATTTTCAGAAAATAAATGAAAGCATTCAATTTTGCTCGTAAAACTAGAGACCCATTACATTGATGAAAAAATAGTATGTCCATCTATATAAATCTTTTGTCTTGTTTTTACCGCAATATTAATTGCACAATGGTTTGCCTCACAACGGGTATGATGTTTATCATACTTCAAGTAGTGAATTTACAATGTGTGTGTACTATCAATTCGACAATACCTTCATATGAATGTACGCAGACTTATGTTTTCAGCAAAGCTACAACGTTACAGTCATTTGATCAATCACTAGTTTGCTCTAATTTCATTCATTGTGTTATCTTATTAAAACCTGAGCGGAGTGTTCTTCTTCCCTAGAAAGAGTGATCCACAATTCAATCCAATCTATTTGTTCAAAATTAACACGAGGCCCTTTAATCACTTGGTGAGCAATGAAAAATTTACTTGTGAAGATTCTTTCCATGACATATATTGTGTAAGTGAATATTCATTTAATGATGACTATTCGATTTCAATAGTTAGTAATGTATATTAATTTTAATTCCCCCTAAGATTGTTTTTGTCTGCATACAGCTCCCTATAATTGCTGCCCTCTATCGCCATCATTCTACTATAGTCGTCTGCTTTTGATATCTGGTACATGTCTTACTCCAATGGGCGTGGCCTTGATATCCAAGGCTTCCAGCTGCAACGCTCATATGCCAATTTTTCCCCTCAATAACAGGTATGGAACTATACTTCAACCTACTAAAATATTTTAGTCCTCATTCTTTTTTTCTTGTAGTAAATAACATTAAAGGTTTTTGTAAGCAGTTAGAACTATTCAGTTCTTGATCATGTTATAGTAATTGAATTCCAAAACAACGGTAAGAATCTTGGGGAGGGTGCAGTATTAAAATTCGGTTGCCCTTATCAAATCATTCTTTTCGCTTTAATGAAGGTTATGAATCAGATTGCAAACTTTCTGGAAGCAACATGAAAACAATGTAAAACATTATTTTATTTAATTCAAAGTATTTTAAAAGGCCATTTTTTAAATTGTGATTGCTTTAGGAAATATATTTTAATGGCCCATTTTTAAATAGGATTTTGGTGATTCTTTACCACATAAATAGCCACCAAGAAACAATCCGATTCCGACAAATAGTTGGTCGACTGCATACGCGACATCATACTTCTCGGGAGACGCTCTATCCTCACAACCAGCTGTCCTAACACCGACCGAACTCCTATCGACATTGCGGAGATACATGACGTCGACAACATGACGTAGTAGTTGACGAAATACACATCACAGAGGAGAACGGCGATGTTCAGGATTGTGACGAAGAGATAGAGAGTGACAGGTTTGACGAGGCTGTTGGTAAGGACACCTGCTGCAGCCCTGCTTAAGGCATTCCATATTGCAGCTGAGAAAGTGATGATAATGGTGTTCCGGACAGAGATTCCCCTCTGCAGAGCATGAGGTACAAGAAAGGAGTGCCAACCGCTCCAAACCATATCAAACGCGAAATTTACAACAAGTACCACATTGAACACAGGATCCACGTAAAAATCTGATTGGCGAAGGCTGTTGGCGATTGTACGAACAACTCCAATATCGTCACTGTTGTCACCTTTCAAGAAGAGTTAATTGTAAAGGCAAAACAAATAAATAAACAAGTAATTGAATATCAAAAATACATTTGGTATGTTTTTTTTCCTCTTAAATTTCACAGTACACATGGTTCATGAAGGTCTAATTTTTCTTATACCAATTATTAAAGATAAAATGATACAAGAATATACATTATTATTTATAATTCCCCTCTTATCACAAAGGCCATTATATCATTCAAAGAGTAGAAATTGTGTGAGTATTGAGCTGTTTATAATTAGTTTCCTGGTCTCCTAACACAGTCCATCTTTCGAAGGGTGGGTAAGCCCTCGACTGTTTCCATGAAATAATATCTGTTTCCGAGGTGGAGCACCTAAATTATCAATCAAAGCATTTCTGTTAAAGTCGGACAGGGTTACATATTGCTGACAATAATTTATAATTTATGCCAGTCTTCTTAGACTAGAAAATCTCGGCTACAGCACACGAGACCGACAGCCCACGAGACCAACAATGTACATCTAGCGAATCTTCTGACAGACTGTCAACATGGCAAAAAATCCATGAGACCAACATGACACAAGACTGACATGTTGGTCTTCTTGGCCTTTTGACATCTTTTGAAGGTTCACGAGACCTATAATGCTGGTCGCATGAGACTGCCGGTATCATGGGCTGTCGTTCTACTAAGATTTTCCGGTCGAGCTCACCTTTTGTGTCCTGACAGGTGCTACTTTTGCATTCTTCCCCCTCGTTACACCCTGGGGGCGAACTTGGGACACGTCGAAAACCTTTTTTCTGTAGTTTGCTACTCTCATCTGCATAAAAATTAATTGCCATGCCAACTGGGATAATATTAGCCATCAGAGCGCTTATGATGAGCAGTCCACCTCTCCAACCGTAAGTTTGACGTAGGAATTCAGCTAAGAGCGGTAACAGAACCATTCCGGCACCTAATCCAGTCAAACCAAGGCTGTAAAGTAGGTTGAATTTCTCCTTAGCCACACGGTGCAATGTCATTACACAACAAGTATTTATCATACAATATCCAAAACCTGTTTAACATCAAAAGAAAACATGTGGGACGATTTATATTGAGTTATCATATCTAGATATAATGCATAATCACCCAATTAGATGTACGTCATGTTTCAGAAAAGGTATATCATAATGTATCAATATTCTAGCTTTCTGATTTGGCAGAGCTGCGGGCATTCAGCTATTGTACCGCTAAGTCTAAATTGCCAGACAATAGCAAACACTTTAGCGGGCAGTTGCTCCTTTTGTGCGTCAAACAATTACAAATAAATGCACATAATGTTGACAGTGGATACGCACAATACAATTTCATCCGTACGCAAACTATTTCTTTGGAGATATTCTTTAAAAGAATTCAGTTTACCTCGGGCAATACAAAATTGCATTCTATGATAGAATGCAATTTTTTATTGCCCGAGGTATGATTCTCCTCATAATCATTATCATAATGATTATGAGGAGAATCATAATAATATAATCCTCATCATGATCATGATCATTACTTTTTTTTCTCATTATCGTTATAGTGGATTTATGTTACTGTTATTAGGTGGTATGTACGAATAAACATATCAGCTCTTAAATTCGTCATAATTTTCCGTTATATAATTTAATCCTTATCATCATCATGACCATTAATAATTTCATTATCATTATAGTGGATGTTGGGTAGCTTGTACAAAAGTACATATCACCCTTTATATTCGTTAGAACTTTTGTTTTTGTTTTTGAACAGATATCTAAAAAATAGCAATTGCAATTTCGTTAAAAACTGGCACGATGGGAGAACCTTTTAAGAACAAGACATATGAAAGTTTTCTAGATCATTTACATAATGTGACAACATCTAGGCGCCATTTTGTGAATTTTGCATAATCTCTAATATTTCTATGACCAAATAGCATACCACTTCCATGATTCATTTCAAGACACTTTAAGTTATTGCGCAGTATATCAATACGCACACATAAAACCACAGCAAAAAATTGAAAAAGTGGCAAATTTTGAACCCGCAGTTTTAAACGAAAGTGGGGAGGTTTGGTCGATGGTTGCTTGTTGTAGGTTGTTCCATGTCTTTACAGTCCTTGGGGAAAATGAGTTGGCATAGACGTCCGTGTCCGTGTTGGCGAATTACAAATTGTTTGGAGTGTCCCCGTCTACGTATGTCTGGCTTAGGGTTAGTGTAAGATTGGTAGTCGATGTCGAGTTGTCCCTTGGTCATTTTGAAGAGGCACGTAAGACGGTGTGCTTCCTTCTGCCTTTAAGAGGCCCCCAGTTGAGTTGGTTGAGCAGCCTGACGTTGAACTTTCTCGACAGCATAGGTGTTTTTGGCTGTATAAGGGTCCCATGCTGCAGTGGCGTAGTCCAGGTGCGGGCGTACAAGAGATAGATACAGTTTTTCTTTAAGAGTGGATGAACAGTGATGGAAATTGCGCCTTAGGAAGTTAAGGACACGTGAGGCTTTACCGGTTGCGTAATGAGTCTGGCTATTCCAGCGTAAGTCTTTCTGGATATTGATGCCAAGATACAGGGTCTGCATGGTTCGTTTCATCTAAGATGTAGTACCCGATGTTCTCTTTCTTGTAACACGCATGTTTTTGCATTTAGTGGGATTGAAATGCATGCCCCAAGTCTTGGAACACTTGGCCATAGTATCTAGATCTTGTTGAAGAGCTTTCTCATCTTCTGCAGATTTAATGGGACGGTACAGCAGACAATCATCGGCGAAAAGCCTTGTTGTACTAGTAACCTTTTCATGAATGTCATTGATGGGGAGTAGGAATAGGTGGGGCCTAACACGGTGCCCTGTGGAGTGCCACTAAGGACTGGTAACCACTGGAACATTGTCCATTTACACGGACACGTTGTAGTCTCTTTGTCAGGAAACTAGATATCCATCTCTTATTATTTGAGCGAATACCATATACTAGTCTAATTTCATCAGGAGACGTTGGTGCGGGATGACATCAAAAGCCTTTAAAATCAAGCACTGCCATGTCCGTGGCGATATTGTTGTCTACGTTCTTGGCAAGGTAATTTGTTGTGAGGATGAGCTGAGATTCACACGATCTGTGTTTCCTGAAGGCATGTTGATTTCTAGCCAGGATGTTATGCTTGGCCAAGTGTCGCATTAGGTTACTGTCTATGATTTGCCCTAATAACTTACAGCATGTGCACGTACGTCAAGGAAACGGGACGGTAGTTTGCAGGGTCAGTAGTAGCACCCTTCTTAAACAGCGGGGTGATATTCGCCTTTCTCCAATCTAGGGGGAGATCTCCTGTGTCCAATGACTGCTGATAGATGAACTGTAGTATGGGAGCAATCACCTCTGCTGCGATCTTTAAAGCTTGATTTTGGATTTGGTCAGGTCCAATTGCTTTGGCTGTGTTTATATTGAGAAGAGGTTTCCTGACACCTTCAACGTCAACTGTGATGGGCGGCATGTCAGGGAATGTACTCGGAGGAAGACCTGGATATGACGACGGAGAGATATCGTCACGTGTGAAGACACTCTGGAATTGGTTGGCAAGGGCTTCGGCTTTATCCTTGTCATTTGTGAACAGCTGGTTGTTAGCTTTGTCAGCTGGCTAAACTCTAATGTTATCAGTTCTTCTTGATTTCACATATCCCCAACAATCTTTAGGGTGGCCACTCTCCAAAATAGAAGAAACATGTGTTCTATGTGTACTCCTAATGGAACGATCAACTTGCTTGCGTACTCTGGTGAATTTTTCCCAGTCCAATTTCTCACCACTTTTCTTTGCACGCCTGTAAAACTTTTTTATTAAAAAAAAAAATTATTATTATTATTATTTTTTACTGCAGAGACGGTTCAATTTGCTTGTAAACCACGGTGCCCGCATTCGTCCTTTGAGGAGCTTGTGGGGAATATGCTGGGTGACTATTTTATTTAGTGAGTTTTTTAAGGCGAGGCGTCAAAAATAACCTTACCAGCTGGCTGCAGCCTCACGCGAAGGCTGGCTGAGGCTGCATTTCCAGCTGCAGCCGGACGGGGCAATTACTTTGCATTAATTAGCCCAGCCGGCTGGCGCCAGCTTGGGATCTGAGCTTGAACCCAAAATCTTAATTGGCCCGGCCACCCCCAGCCTGCCGCCATACTCCTAAATTTGCTCAGCCAGCTGAAGCCGGACGGAGGTGCTAATAATTGCAGCTGGCTTCCGCCAGACGGAGGTGCTTAAAGTTGCAGCTGGCTTCAGCTGGACGGAGATGCTTAACGTTGCAGCTGGCTGTAGCAGAACAGAGATGCTTGAAGTTGCAGCTTGTTGCAGCGTACTGAGCTTTCCCTTGGCATTATGTCGAACAGGGCGCTCACTTGTCGGTTGTGACGTCATTTATGTTTGCATCATGTTCCTGCGGCCACGGCTGCGCCGTTTCAGGCCATCGTGGACAAAACGGGATGGACGTGAAGCAACGAGGGGAGATGACCATGACAGACCTTGACAAAAACTTAGCAACACCTGACAAAACGCAGGAACAAAGTGTATACGTAGATTTAAGCGCGATTGAGATAGCGGTTGCGTTTAATGATATCGCACCTATTTTGTCACCGAGTCCCACCTTGTTTTTGAGTATGACTAGGTACGTTTGTAACAATATGAACAATTGACTATTTGTAGAACCATGTCGTTGCTACAAACGCACCCCCAAAATATGAAATAAAATAATAATAGTAATAATAACACTAAAAAATACTGGGGCGGTGATCGAATTCGCTCAAAAGAGACCTCAATTTTTTGGTTTATTCACAATCATTGACAATTCAAGCGTAAAAATTCAAATATTTCATGTCATTTGATGTCTATATCCATTATTTTACACCATTTAAACCTAGCGTCCACTAAGGGCGCGTACAAGACGCGGCCCAAAAAATGATTCAACAACCGAACCGCGTATTCTTGAAAGATTCCGTTCACTGTCTTTACGATTCTAAAACACTTCCTGGCGTTTTCGCACCTTCGGGAGAGGGAGGGCAAAATTTCCGCGAAATTTGGAGACCAAAATTTGGACGCGGAAATTAACTTCCCAACACTTCGGCAAAGAAGAAAAAGAAATAAAAATTGAAAACCTGGAAGCTACCCTTCGCACGCTCTCTCGCCATTTTAAGTAGCTAAACTTATTATTTAATGCTGTTCTTAAGAAAGAAATATTGAGATCTACCTGTTTCTTTTCCATATTGATGTCATTTCCATATGATATAATGTCTTTCATTATGATTATTAACCGTAATGCAATGTATTTGGATCCAATTTTCACAATTAATCAATGAATTTTCATATTTAAAAGTGTTGTCAGAAAATTTCAGAAATGTGTCAAAACAACGAAGATTACTATTTCTGTCTCTCTTACATATTTTTAATTGCGGTGTGTGTCTCTAGTTTTATTTTAGACTGTTTGAAAATTTTAAAATTCAGTCCACTTCCCGAAAAGCACTCTCAGATTTAATCCTCGGTGAGAAAAAGAAAAAAGCGATGAACGACGATCGAATTAGGAAGGGGGAATTTTTTTATTCCTAAATTGTAAATAAATACATATTATTACAAAACTTAAAGGAGGGCTAACATAACTGAGTATGTTGTGATAATTTTACAATACAAGGCAGTACCAATTAGAATTATGTTCACCAGCTCATTCGTTACTATATATATCGATATATTATGTATTTTATTCCGTCATTATCCATGAGAGGGCGAGGGGCGTCATTTTTCCCCACGAGAGTTCAATGCCTTGGCTGATATGTTTTACGTCATTGGCAGCTTGAAAAAGGTCACAAACAATTAGACTTTGATTACTTATTGCTTTTTGGCTTTCCTCATTACAACATTGCATTCAGCTACATGTATGAAGAGCTACGGTCAAGGCTTAATGGGACACTTCCTGTCACATACAAAAGAAGCTTACTCTGAATGTAGCCTGCCATTGACCCTCGCCGGGGACAAAGGTCGTTGCCCTAGCTACAGGCAGTGTTGTAGATCCTTACATAATACCTATTGTTCAGGGGGGATCCTATGTTCAAGGGGATAAAAGTAACACGGGGCAAATGTAACAGCGGCTCCCACTCCTAGTAGAAGCGCGATGTACGTATACGCCCTGCACAGAGCATGCGCGTTTCATTGCCCGACATGCTGCCCTGAGGGTAGGCAGGTCAACACATCGAGGATTTTTTTTACAGCCAAAACATCTTTTTTTGGGCACGGGAGTAAAATCTTCAATTACCTAAAACAATTCTGGACAAATATGTGCTTGTGCTATCACTGTCATTTTTAAATGGTCAAAAAGATTTTAGACCTGTATTAGGCGAAATTTCAAGGACGAAATTTAATGCTAGGATACAAAAATATAAAATATGGCCGCCCTCCTAGGGGTGCAAATGTAACAACGTTATAACTAGTATAATTTTCCCCACGTAACTGGTAAAAATCTAATGTAAATGAGTCAAGCATATGTCATAGACATAGTTTTTAATAACAATTATTTTATTGGGGTTCTATAAAATACTGTTTAATTGATGAACATCTGTCCAGCTCGTAATTTTTAATAAATTTTAAAAAGAATTAATACAATCTTTCTGAGGGATATATGATTTGTAGGTACAACCTTCTACCCCATGCAACCTTATTCCTACTATATAATACGCTAGTTTTCCCGTATATAACAGATTGTAATAGTGTATGGGCAAATTGTGGTTCGACAAAAATTAATTCTATTTTTAAACTGCAAAAGAAAGCCATACGTATTTGTACAGGTTCGCATTACTTAGCTCATACTGCATGATCCTTTATTCTATGAACTTATGTAATTTAAGTACATTTATAATCAACTTCCACCATCCTTTGGTAACATGTTTAGGTTTAATAGTTCTGTTCATTTATACCCTACTCGCATATCTGGAAACTTCCATCCTACAAATCCCAAATTATCAATAACACACAAATCTGTTAGACATTCTGGTCCGACATTTGGAATAATTTTCCCGACAACATAAGGTCTTGTTCAACCATCTACTCCTTAGATGCTACACTTAAACGACAAATAATACAATCATACGCTCCCCACTCTTTAAATTAGTATATTAAAACCGTGACTTAATTATTTTATTCTTTATCATGCAACTGCTTTCTGCACCTGCAGTTTTCCCAAGAGAATTGTGTCACCAATTCTTTTTTTTGGTATGAGGCCGCCATCCATCTCCAGCCCAACCGTTCACGATGGTGGGCTCCTGCGTTCTAAATTACCTCTCTAATTTATTGAAAAATATTTACTTATATTTCTCATCTTATTTGTATGCTTCGTACATGTTTTTGCATGATATAATTGTACATGATTTTCTATTTAATTACTTTTGTAAACATTTTATTCATTGTATTTGTTTTTGTTCGAATTTTTGTACTTTGAATTTGAATTTGTATCTTTTTGAACGCAGAAATAAAATCAAACAAACAAACAAACTTTATGTGGTTAAAACTGCCCCATGGGTGTGTTACAATTGCCTCGATTGTGGGGCAATTGTAACACTTCACTACCGGTTTTGATATGATAATGGCTTCAAAATAGCTTGTTTTACTTAACTCAAACCTAGTCATATGTCATGCCAAGATATGCATCTTTCATTTCATATAACCTTAAGTAAGTATATAACTATAATAAAGTTGATATGTCAGAATTAGAAAAAGGTGTTACAATTGTCCCCGGTCTCCCTAAGGATCTAGGCCACTGGCTACACGGCAGGGGCGGATCCAGCCGGTGGCGAGGGAGGGACCCCAATTCATGAGAAAATATTTAGCAGCGCATAAGTGTGGGGGGTAGTGAGCACTATCTTTGTTTTACTCAACAACCCCTTGAGCAAAAAAAAGGAGTAAAATTGTGGTTACCATCTTTATTGAAACTTTTTTTTTCCCAGGGGTGGGGCCCGCCTTTTTTTATAGAGAATTTTTGTTCGTTACCATCTTTTAACAAACTTTATTTTGCCAGGGTGGGGCCTGAGCCCCACCCTGGATCCACCACTGATACACAGAACAGTAGCAAGCCGAGAATGAATAGAATAAGTGAGTGGCCAACTGTCTTTGTGTTACGTTTATCTAGTGGTACAGTGCCCCCCCCCCACAATTTTTCAAGTACCCAAAAGTGCTTCTTTTTACATAGAACAAGTGCCCTTACAACTCTGTAAGAAGTGCCCCTTTGTACATAGGAAAAGTTACATTTTTACTTTGACGAGTGCCCCTATTAATTTGTAGAAGTGCCCTTCCCTTTCATGTCATGATCATCATTATTTTGGCTTTCCATTTTTGGCTTTCCTCTTTTCGTAAATTACCCTTTACAACATTGCATTCAGCTACATGTATGGAGAGCTACGGTCAAGACTTAATAGCATACTTCCTGTCACATATACAAAAGAAGCTTACTCTGAATGTGGCCTGCCATTGACCCTAGCTACAGGCAGAGATCCTTACATAATACCTTTTGTTCAGGGGATCCCCTTGAACATAGGATCCCTGAACAATAGGTATTACTGGCTACAGAGTACAGGGAGCAGTAGCAAGCCGAGAATGATATAGAATAAGTGAATGGCCAAATCTCTTTGCGTTACGTTTAGCTAGCGGTACAGTGTGCCCTCCCCCACACTTTTTCAACTACCCCAAAAGTGCCCCTTTGTTCGTAGACAAAGTCCCCATTTTTCTCTGACAAGTGCCCCTATTAATTTGTAAAAGTGCCCCTTCCCTTTTCAACTCTGATAAGTGCCCCTTTATTTTAACACGCGCCCCTTTTCCTTCGACGAGTTCCTATTTTCCTTTGCAATAGGTGTCCATTTTCCATTCTCATAATCTCTAGTAAGTATCCCTCTTTAGATACGAGAAGTGCCCTCTTCACTTTTGATAAATGCCCCATCAACTCCGATAAATGCCCCTATTAAAATCTTATCGGTGCCCATTTTCTTTCAACTAATGCTTTTTTCATCCCTCTCTCTGACATTTGCTGTTATCTCTCTTTTAAAAGCCTACTTTCTTCTATTTTTTCGTCTTTCAAAAACCTAAGATTAATAATACAAACACGGATTTTTGTTCTCTTCTTCTAAAACCGCAAACTTGTGATCGACAAATTTCATATTTGCTCTTTTAAAATTGAAGTTTATTTTGTGTTCACTCTCTACTTTTATCCAACAGCGAGGTTAGCTCGATTTTTTCTTCTTCTTGTTCCCTACTTTTATTCTTTCCTTTAGGAAATCATATGCCATGCCGATACAATAACATGATCTAAAATATTCACCTATTCTAATGACCACAGACTTTGGGTGATTCAAGTTAGGCAGCCATAATCCGCACCTGAACAATAGAATCTGGCAAGCCGGACAAAAGCGATCAAACAATAGCGTTGAGTCGCCAAGCGCGACTATACGTAATAAAAAGCTTTATGACAAAAGTCTTGTCCAGACGGAGGCAAGTAATACCCTAGGGTAAATTCGAAAAAAAAAAATTAAGGGGGAAGGGGAAGGGGAAAAACAAAAAGTGAGAAAAGGAGAAAAAGAGGAGGAAAGAAAAGGAGGGGAAAAAGAAAGAAAAGGGAAAAAGAAAGAAGAAGAAAAGAGGGAGGAGAGAACAGGGAAGAGGAGAAAAGGAGGTGGAAAGAGAGAAAGGAAAGAGAGAGAGAAAAGCGGAAAATGAAGAAAGGGGGAAATACGTAAAAGAGAATAATAAAAGAAGGTGTTTTTCCGGGAAAGGGGCGGGGACGCAATTCTTCTTTCTCTCTAATAATTTAATGAAACGTGAACGCTTCGACGTGGTGACTCCACCCAACATCCCTGTCTCTCTCTCTACTCCCACTCCTCTTCTCTCAGACTCTTACCCCCTCCCCCGTTTCTTTTGTTTCCCTTTTACCTTTTTTTCTTTTCTCTTTTTCTTCATTTCTTTCTTTTGCTTTTTTTCCTCTCCTTCCTTTTATTCTTTTTTCTCTTTCTTTCTTCTCTTCTCTTAATTTTCTTTCCTTTCTTTTCCTTTTTCTTTTTTTTCTTTTCTTTCCCTTTCCCTCTCATTTTCCCCCTCCCCCTTTTCTCATTTTTTCCCGACAGCAGCGCAATTTTACCGACAATATCCTACCGGATGGAGGGGGTGGTTGTTATCCCATTATTCTTTTAAAAGAAATGCAATTCCTCATGCTCTCGCACCTATCTTCTATCGTTTAATTCTCTTTCATTTTTTTTTTCTTTCTCCTTTAACTCACAAAAATTCTCGCTTTCCCCCCTTTTTTCCATCTCTTTTTTTGTGTGTGCTTTTTTCAAGTTGGGGGGGGGCTACACGCCTGGCAAGAGGGACCCCATTTTGTGCACACTGCAAAATTGCGTGCACCCCCGCCCCTTTCCCGGTAAAGAAAAAAATCATTTTTAGAATATCATCCCCTTTCTTTCCTTTTCCTTCTCATTATTCTCATTTCCCCCTTTTCCCTTCTACGTCTTTCCCACTTTCGGCTTCCTTTTCCGCCTTTTTCCTCTCTCTCTCTTCCCTTTCTCTCTTTCCCCTCCTTTTTCTCCTCTTCCATGTTCTCTCCTGCCTCTTTTCTTCTTCTTTCTCTCTTCCCTTTTCCTTCTTTTTCCCTCCTTTTCTTTCCCCTCCTTTTTCTCCTTTTCTCACTTTTTCTTTTCCCTTCCGCCTCCCCTTTTTACGGGGGCACGTGCCCCCTGTGCCCCTCCAGAATCCGCCACTGGTATAGTTGTATAGTTGTACAGTTTCCTGCGTTCTGATTAGCCGGCTGGATAGACGTATAGTCGTATAGTTGTATAGTTGTACGGATAGTGGCTTGGTTGGCCCGCCATATTTACCCCGACTAGCTCTTAACCTTTACCCTAGAGTAACTTGCCTCCGTCTGGACAAGACTTAAATATGCTTCATTGTTGAGCTTGCCGTTGACATGTTTGTTATCGTTTATGTCGATTCAGTCCCCAAATGACCGATATAGGTGTACGTTAGATTTATATTTTCTTCGAAAGACAAAGTACCCCTGATTTCTAGACTGCGAGCTATATCTTTCAAACGCAACGCATCAGAACTTGAAAACATGACGGTATGAAAGGCATATCAGAAAAGAAAGACCACATATATTGGTCTTTAGTGACTCGTTGTTGTTGGGTTTGTAAGGCTGTCCAATCTGAAAAAAATTATTTCCACTGGCTATACTGTTTTTCGAGTTATTGATCCGTGATGAATAGATGGCGCTGTTTCTTTTTCCTCTGACGAATAAAATTCTAGTTTATAAAGATATCGTCTGGCCGGGCGTGGAAATGCAGCAGGTCGCGGGTGGCTGATTCGTTTAGGCCGGCCGCGGCCAAACGACCCAATTTAGACAAGGCTTGGCTTCCATTCGGGAGGCTGCAGCTGGCGCATATTTGAGGGCATGCCGCTGTCCTCTCGCCGGCTGCAGCCGGCTGAGCTCATGTTTTCTAGCTTTTTCCGAGCTCGGCTTCCATTCGGTAGGCCGCGGCCGGCGCATACTTTTGGCTTGCCGCTGGCCTCCCGCCGGCTGCAGCCGGCTAAGCTAATAACAAAAATGCAGCCGGACGCATAAGTGCAGCTGGCTGCAGCCAGCCGGTATGTTTATTTTTGACGCCTCGCCTAACCAAGTCCAGTTTTCTTCAACTGAGTGATTGTCTGGTTGGAGATCAGTAAGTTGTTTGGCAAGTTTTGCTGCAATTTCCTTAAAGTCATTATTATTAACTTTCCTCCAAAGTGGAATGCTACGGGGAGGCTTGGTAGCTAGGCACTTTCACTTTTGTGCGAAATTGTGCGGTGATAATACAATGATCGCTGATTCCAGGAAGAGATGAAACATCACTAACCAAGTCTGGATGAGTAGTCAAAAGAAGGTCAAGGGTGTTCTCAGTTCCATTTTTGTCCCTTCTAGTAGTAAACGTCACTTTCTGGGTGAGATGGTTGTTTGAAATCACATCAGCAAGTGCCATTTGGAGAGCGCCTTTTGGTTCACTTTGATTTCCACTAGACCAGTCAACTCCCGGAACGTTAAAATCACCACCAAAAATAATGAGTGGGGAACTTGAGGAGCTGTTTATTTTGGCAACGTTTTCATCAAGTTGCAGCAGTGGGGTAGTCTTAGCATCAGGAGGACGCGATAAAAGCCACCCAAGAGTAGGGTTTGTCCTGGTAACGAAGCCTGACACCAGAGCTTCTCAATGCAGTCACTGTTGTCAGATAAATCCGTTCTCACGAAGCAGGGTATGTTATTGTTTACTCCTACGAAAACTCCACCTCCATGGGAATTTGCAGACTTTATTTCCGGTTCAAGCCAGGATTCAGTACCAATGAGAATGTCCGGGTTTGCGGTCTCAATAAATGAAGCTAGTAAAGCAGATTTACCTTTAATACTGCGACAGTTTATTATGGCAATCTTAATGTCATCGCTCTTTGTAGGTTTCCTGTTTTTGTTATTTACGGATGGAGGGCTGGGCTTCTGCTTTGATGGGCATTGGGTGTTGACCTGCGAGGGAGGTAACGTAGCATCAGCACTGGTGTTACTTCTGCCATCTTGTCCCACTACTGTCCAACCGTCCTCTGACTTTTTGAAAGACATTTTTGGAACAGTTTTGGTCTGTTTAGTCCAAATATTTTTAGACTTTTTGAGAGTTAATTTAGGCACAGTTCTTGTGCGCTTATGACTGGATGTTCTAGAGAACACATGATGATTTTCTACATCATCGTCGGAGTCATCACTAATGGACAAAAGGCTTTCAAAAGAGTTGCTTAGATTGAGCGTCCTTGTCAGGTTGCATGAAGAGTCAAAAGACGAACCGTGGTAAAATTGATTTCATCACAAGTAGGGCACAACCAAATTGCGTCTGGACTATTAGAATGAAAATCAATAGTGAACACTCATATTTTTTTTGCTCAACGGGGGAAGTGCTTTTTTAAACCACCACCCCTTGAGCGCCAGGAGGGGCCCATCTTATTTTTTTCATAAAAAGGGTGTTTTTACCTGTTTTTTTCTAGGGAGGGCCCGGCCGCGTAATTTTTTTTTACACGCTAGCCTGGCCATTTCTGTGATAAATACCATAGAAGCGACTAATATTAGAGTCTAGCAGCCTACATGCGTGCATTATACCATGGACCTAGTAAGGTCCATGATTATACATGTAGATCATGCATAGCAATCATCAGATGAAGACTTAGGTGGCCCTTGTAAATGAGACGCCCATCGCAGCCATCGGGCGATGGCATTCAAGAACTGAATTTAATTTAATTTAGGAACTTTACATTAATCTTGATCTAAGGACACACGAACGAACGAACGATCAGCTAATAAAGCGAGCAACCAAGTTCACCCTCACGCTGCACTAGCTAACTACGTGCATGCTTATGTGCTTGTAGGCTTTCCCACCAGCGCACTTTTACGAGTATTACGGCGAAAATGGCCAGGCTAGCGTGTAAAAAAAATATCCGCGGCCCGGCCCCTGGATCCGCCACTGAACTATGCTTTAGCCCTCTACCAGGGTGCAGTTTAACTGCCATTGAGTACGAGATGACGTACGCCGATTGCAGATCAGGTCGGGATTCAGTCACATTCAAAATACACATGTCATTGTTTGGGGATAGAAATGAGTAAAAAAAACGGAACAATCCTACCGTAAGACATCAGGGGGGTGTTTCACAAAGATCCTAAGTCGAACTTAACTCTAAGTTGGACTTAAAAATTATGGAGAGCCATTTGTAGCCTTAAAATAAAATATATTCAAAAGCGAAAAATCAAGTATTTTAGACTTTTTATAAATTCCACATCAAGAACATGAAATCTCCTTGATAATAGAAAATATGAATGATTTGAATCAACATTTTATGCCTTTTAAAATAACTTTTACAAAATATTTTCAAACATGCTAACGGCTTTCCATAATTTTTAAGTCCAACTTAGAGATAAGTTCAACTTAGGATCTTTGTGAAACACCCCCCTGGGCTTGAAGACTTGTTACACTTGGCTTACATTCCTGCTGTATCCGTAATACCATAAGTAGTAATGCGATGGAGAAAAGTATGCGTGACACTGATGGAGAAGTGTTTTGGTGTCGATGTTTCTTCGAGCTTTCGTGGAAAAACATGGCGTCGTCCAAAACAAGGCTCGTTCGCACGACGGTCAAGAAGGTATATTTCACAAACTTCACTATTTCACGAATTTATTTAAAAACACCTAAACCGCAATCTGTAGAAAATACTAGACGACTATCCAAAAGATTCTAAAATTAGCGATAATATTGATAAAAACGTAGAACGATGGGTTGTATCAATCCAAAATTCAATATGGCGAGTACACGGTACAGTATACTATGGCATACAATGCAGCTTGCCGGTGGCGGGAGAAAATTGTGAATCTAAAAATGGCTAAAACTGCCGAAATCCTTGACGAAAAATCACAAATGAGGTATCAGCACAATCCTTGTAGTTTGCCTAACAAAGTTATCAGTTAAAAAGCTGCTATAATCATTAAAAATCGCTAAAAATAATAAGAAAATCAGGAGCTATTAAAAACTACGTCCACCCTCGGCACCGCCTATCTATGTTTGTGCATGCATACATCAATAAGACATCATGTTCCAGATTTAAGGAATGCACTCCCAGACTCAATAAAATCATGTAAAACCCTAAATTCATTTAAATTTAATACGAAGAAAGAATTCTATCAGATCACATTGTTTGATCTTTTCCCAGTGCTGAATTAATATTCAATATTATTTCCAGATTTCTCTAAAACATCCATCACTATATTTTATAACTCCCGTATACTTACATAATTTGTGTGTGTGAGACATATTTATATCAGCATATTTTCATATTTTTTTCGTCATCATCATTATCATCAACATCATCACCATCATCATCATCATCATCACCATTTTTAAATATATATATATATTTTTTCATTTTTTTCGTCATCATCATTATCATCAACATCATCACCATTTTTAAATATATATATATTTTAATATTTGTTAAATCATCAACGCCCCCCCTCCCCACCCCGGGCTATCACGCTATCAAGCAATCGTTTATTGTAATAGCCCTTCTTCTTCTGCAAATTTCTTAATGAATAATTCTTGGTATTGTGTTATCAGTAAAATTTTGTTTGAATGTTGTCATTTATAACTATTATATTGTATACACGTTCAGAATAATTGGTACATTTTTTATATGATGTATTTCCCGAAATGTAATTTGATTTGTATGTTGCCGAAGAAAATAAATTCAATTTAATTCAATTCGAAGAGCTTGACGTGTAGATGTGATTTCGTGCATCAATTTTGATTAACAGAGGTTAAGACGTCATCATATTGCAATTTAAAGTAAGATTTTATATTCTTAATTAATGACGTCATTTTCTCAATGTTCTTTTGACAGTGTCTCGCTTGTTTCTACTCGATTTTCTCCCACATTTTAATTTGTTATAGTCGGGAATTTGCGCTACAGGGATCTTAATATTTACTCTTCATTTAGACAATCATCGTCAAATTTTAGAAATGAAGGTACAGGTCCAAGTTTACCTCAACGCTATTTTGGTCCTTTTTGCTTATGAACGCGAGTTGCGTACTTAAATATTCTATGGAACAAACACTGATGTGCTACGTTGTACTGCGATTTTTTAAATTCTGACATCAAGACAGTTAACACAATGGCAAATAATACAGTACTTTATTATTATCTCCAAATGAGTACATACCATCATACTTGTACATGTTACAAGTATAATCTCTACCGGTAGTTGTTATCGATGTGTATTTTAGTTTGATTTCAAGTTGTTTCCAGAAAGTGGAAAGTCTGATTTTAACCTACTTCAATAAAGCGAAAAGAATGATTTGATGAGAGTAAGTTAATTTACATAACCCTTCGAACTGTTTACGAAAAAAAAACTATAATGTAATCAACTGTAAGGTTTAAAAAAAGAAAGGACTGTAAACTTTTTTAGTATGTTCGGTGTACAGTTTCTTACCGGTTATTGAGAGATAAATTGCTATTTGAGCGTTGCTGGTTGCCATAGATGTCAAAGCCACGCCCATTGGAGGGAGAAATGTACCAGATATCAAAAGCAGACGACGAGTCGAATGGTGACGATAGAGGGCAGCAAAGATAGGAACTGTATGCAGACAAGAACACTCTCAGGGTATTATAATTGATATACAGTGTCTATTTATATAAAAAAAGTCATCATCAAATGAATATTCATTTACACAATATATTACAATAATGTTATTATTATCATTTATTTAGGAGAGCTATAAACAAAACAAAAATACCATTGAGCTTACAAAAATAACAGATTGTGAAAGGAAACCAAATATGTTTCCTTTCACAATCTGTATGATTCCTTAAATAGGTAAATCGTATTAAATTACGGAGGAAAGAAGTATGTTTTAAGGATCTTTTGAAAGTGTCAAGACAGGTAAATTTTTATGGAAAGGGGGATATTGTTCCACGTTTTCAAATAAACCATTGTAAAATGTATTTGTTAGATGAGAGTCTGGATTTGGGAATAATTAAGTTATGGTTGTCAGTTGTTGTGCGAAGCTTCCGAGCTGGTGTATATACTTGGAGGATTTCATTTCGAGGGACTCAGGCTAATGAGCAAATTACCACCAGGATTAACATCCGACGTCACGATCCGTGTATAGCAAGCAGTACTGTTTTCAGATACTCAGATACTATACACGAAATACAAAGTTATGTGCGGTACCGTATAGTGCAGATATACATGAGTAGATCTGAACATCTAAGCTTTAGCGATAAAAGACGGAATAAACCAAATGATTTATACTGCTTATATCCTATATTGTAGAGTTGCATTGGTCTAGTAGTGGATACGTCATTGGACTGTGGATCGCATGATTCATGGTTTGAACAATATCCCCTTTCCATCAAAAAATTAACCTGTCTTGACACTTTCAAAAGATCCTTAAAACATACTTCTTTCCTCCGTAATTTAATTAAAAGTTATTTATCAAACCGACAGCAATATGTTAGCTTGGGTAATTATTACTCTGATCACAGTACTATTTTAACTGGTGTGCCACAAGGTTCTAATCTTGGCCCGCTCTTGTTTTTACTGTATATCAATGACTTGCCATCTGTAAGTAACATTTTATCTTCTATTTTATTTGCTGATGTCACCACTTTGTTTTTATCTGGTAAAGACCCCGTAGAAGTAAATATTTTATTAAATTCTGAAATTTTTAAAATACATAAGTGGTTCCTTGCAAATAAATTGTTGATTAATTTTGAAAAAACAAACTATGTAATATTTATAACAAGAAATAAATATGTAAATGAAGCTGCTATAAAGATTTGTATAAATAGTAAAGAAATTAAGCAAGTACACCAAGTAACTTTTTTAGGTGTCATTATTGATGAAAACTTAACTTGGAAGGACCACATTAATCATATTTCTAACAAGCTTTCAAAGGTCATTGGTGTTTTAAATAGACTCAGAGATATTTTACCACTGCGCATACTTGTAAATTTTTGTAACAGTATGATTTTGCCTTATTTTAATTATTGTATTATTGTATGGGGCAATTGCGCATCGTATTTGCTTCAAAAGCTATCTTTATTACAAAAAAGAGCCGTCAGGGTTATAACAAACTCATATTATAGAGCACATACAGGTACATTATTTTTTAAGTTGAAGTTTTTATGATATAAGTATTGGAGATTTTATGTTCTCTTACATGTACAATATAACTACTTTACCTGATTGTTTTAATGATTATTTTATTTTTAATAAGAGATATAAATCAATATAGTACTAGAAATGCAAACAAACTTTATGTTCCTTCATTTCGCTATAATTTGTCAAGAACAGTTATTAAATATAAAGGATCCAACATTGTTTACTTTTAAGCATAAATTTAAACACAAACAAATAACAAGTTACAATAGATTTATTTATCTTTATTTAATTATGCCTGTCCTATGTATGTGTGTATGTATGTCTCAGTTAATGTAATGTCTATATTGTCAATATTTGCTTTACTGAAGATTTTACTTATGGGTTTGTAAAAAGGGGACCAGCCTAAATAGGTCAATGGCCTTTTCTGGTCCCTCACATCCCTACTCTACCCGTTAATTATCTTTAGTGTTACTGTTGTTGTTTTATTTGTTTTTATCGCATTACATATTTTATATATTGTTGTAAATGTTTTTTGGATGTGAAATAAAGTAAACTTGAACTTGAACCCAGCCGCGTAATTAAAGTGTCTGGCCAATTTTGAGTACACAGTACAGCCACTGGCGTACTGAGGGGTCGGTGGGGTGGCAGTTGACCCCCCAAATAAAATTCAAACGTGGTTTATTTCTAATTCGATACCAGTGATTTACAAATGGTGCTGAAATGACATGATTTACGGGATTTTTCGCTCATTTTTGCCCATTATGCCAGAAGCGGCACTCCCGGTGGGGAGGGCACTAAGCCTCCCACTTTTCCAGGTACCCCCAAAAAGTCCCTTTTTACATAGGACAAGTGCCTCTTTTCTTTTCTAATAACTGTCCTTTTCTTCTCTTTTCATCTCTGGTGAGTACGTCTTTTCAGGTGCGAGAAATTCCCCTTTTCACCTTTGATATTTTTGCCCTTTGTTTTACTTTGACTCGTGCCCCTTTTCTTTTTTAATGAGTGTACTTTTTCCTTCTTAATAAAAACCTCTTCACTTTCTCTTTAATGCCACTTTTCACCTCTGATAAGTACCCCTTTATTTTGAAACGTGCCCCTTTTCCTTTCTAATAAGTACTATATTTCCTACGGATAAGTGCCCCTTTTCCTTTTTTATATGAGCCCCTCCCCTTTTCAAAATGCCCCTTTAACATCTGATAAATACCCTTTTAAAATCTGATAGGTGCCCTTCTCCTTCAACAGATTCCCCATTTCCATTCTCACAAGTGCCTTTTAAAATTTCTTTGTCCCTTTTCAAGAGCAAAAGTGCCATTTTCACCTGTCTCTGATAATTGCCCTTTTACTTTGACACGAGCACCTTTTCTTTTCTAATAACTGTCCTTTTCCCTTTGATTAAAGTGCCTACTTTTCCTTGCTCCATAACATGCACCCCTAATTCAACGCGACTTAGAGCCCCTTTTCTTTAATTTTCCTAGAGCTCGCTCGATACGCTTGCTCGCATTTATAGATTATATAATCATGTTACTTATAAATAATAACAATAATAATAATGGTGGCTTTTATATAGCGCACATGTCCGTCACGTCGTGACGCTCCTGGCGCTGCCCCGATTATTACCCTGGCTTTAGCTTTAAGGCGGCCATTACGGAGCTCTAGCATTTCAAGGAATTAATTCCTGCCAGGTACCCATTAATAACACCTGGGTTGAGTGTGACAAATGTAGATCAATGTCTTGCCAAAGGACATTAGTGCAGCGGCGGGACTCGAACCACTGACCTTGTGATCGACAGTCCGGCGACGTATCCACTCGATCACGACAACTCTACAAAAGAACTTTTCAGTCTTTCTTCGCTCGCTCGAAAATTAATATTTAGACCATCACACCCAACTGCAAATTATGTTGCTTATTTAAGCAGTATCTTGTACCACGTAAAGAAACAAATATTGATATCATCCCTGGTAGTGTAATCACAATCATGACGATGTAGGGGTAAATACCGATGTCTAAAAATGGTGTAGGTTCTGTTGATGTTTCCCTTTGTAGGTGCCCCTTTTTTCCAGAAAGTGCCTTTTTTGTTGGTGCCCCCTCCCTATTTTGGAAGACGCTCCGCCGCCCCTGCATTATGCTACTTGGTGGTGATAAGGATTTTGTTCTGACCCCCAAGTTTTTGCTCATTACGCCACTGAGTACAGCCAGCGACGTGCAGGGTGATGGATAGTTGTAGATGCCTTGAGAGTTATGGGAGATCAGGTTGGTTGATACATGGCTAGCTGTAACTAGTAGGTAGGGTATAACCTGTCTTACTAGAGCACATGTGAATGATGTTCTAACTGGTCTTGTACCTTATTAATTGCTGGAGAACGGTGCAGCAAGATCAGGCACTTTTTTGTTTTGTATTTTCTTCCCCGGTAGGGCTAGTTCGTAGATTATTTAAAGGTGCTTGATATGTGTCATCATGCCATTCTCTTCATGCTCGTGACAGCTCAACTGAACCATCACCCGAATAACATAGGGTGTGTAGCCATCCTACAGATCTATAACATATATAGAATTTAAGGGCGGATGAGCACACATGGAGCCAACGGCCAGCTACCATGGAAGAGTTTGGTACCTCACCATGTATATATTCGTCTGCAACATCAATCATGAATAAGTACACACAGAAAGGAAAAAGAGATGCAAGCCTGACTGGTCCACGAACAGTTAGCCCTGTTGTAAATAGCCTTCGGGAAGAGTTGCTGCCTTTTGCAAAAAAGGTACATTATAAGAACCAACCTAATTCAAAGCCTTCGGGAAGATTAGGCTGTGATGCTCTGTCCCTGAAAACAAGAGGCAAGCGACTGCGCATTGCGACATGGAATGTTAGGACGTTGTATAGGGTAGGGAAATTAGATAACCTCATTCAGGAGGCTAATAGGATGAAACTAGATATTATAGGTACTGCGGAAACTAGGTGGACTGATAATGGATTCGTGAAGAGAGATGATTACACCTTCATAAACTCTGGAGGAGAAAAAACACCAACATGGTGTTGAAGTGTTAATCAAGGAAAATCTCGAGAAACACATTCTAGGTTACTGGACATTAAGTGAGAGAATGATGTTAATGAAGCTGAAAGCTAAACCGTTTAACCTTGCAGTAATTCCAGTGTATGCCCCAACCAGTGATTACAGTGATGAATAAGTAGAAAAATATTACGATCAAATAGATGAAATGCTAAAGCTTGTAAATCAACATAAGTTGCTATCATGATAGGTGATTGGAATGCTAAAGTCGGAGAAGGTAAGGAAGGAAAGATTGTTGGACAATATGGACTAGGCCATCGTAATGAACGGGGTGGTCGACTTGTTCAGTTCTGTAAGGAATATGATTTAGTGATAACCAACACCTTTTTACCAACAACATAAAAGAAGAACCTACACCTGGAAAAACCCAGGTCTGGAGATGTAAAGAGAAATCAGATCGACTACAATTTAACGAAGAATAGGTTCAAGAATTGTATCAGGCAGGTAAAGACATGCCCAGGGACTGACATATATTCTGACCACAGCCCGGTGATTGCAGAATTCGAAATAAAGCTAAAGAATACACTCCCCAGAACAAAAGAAACCTCTTCCCGATGTCACAGCTCTAAATAAAACAGACATAGCAGAAAAATACCTTATGGAAGTTAAAAATAGGTATAATTGTCTAGTCACAGGAAAAATAGAACAAACAAATAATGAAGTAAATGACATTGAGAAACTAGAAGTGGAATGGAAATGCTTGAAAAAAAAGGCATTCAGCATGGAAATAAGACACTACCGACTAAAAAGAAATCAGCAAAACAACCATGGATGACAGAAAAGATTCTGAACTTGATGCAGGAGAGGCAAAAGCAAGTCAGAAACTCCAAATCATATAGAAACATCAACAAGGAAATTGATAATGAATGTAAAAGAGCAAAAGAAGAATGGCTAACTCAAAAATGTGTTAGAATTGAGCATTTCTCCAAGACACACCAAACAAATGAAATGCACAGAGAAATCGAGCATTTAAAAAGAAGAAAAACAAGGCAGCAAGCGGATGTATCAAAAACAAAGATGGAACATCTTACCTCTTTGAAACGGAAGATATTAAACAAAGATGGGAAGAATATATCCAAGACCTATTTGATGATGACAGAGGTCCAGAACTTCCAATCACTGACAACGAGGGTCCAAGTATACTTGAATCAGAAGTTAAACAAGCTCTGCATTCACTGGGAGTTTCTAAATCTGAAGGCCCAAATGGGATAACACGGGAAGAACTTGTGGCCTCAACAGAATTTGGGATTGAATATTGGACTAGTATTTGCCAAATGATATACATTTCAGGTCATATTTGCCAATTCCAAAGAAGCCTAAGGCAAGTGTATGTGAAGATTTCCGGATAATTAGCCTTATGAGCCATGTAACCAAGTTGCTCTTAAAGATAATCTCAACGGAATAAAAATTCAAATTGACAATGAAGTAGGAAAGGAACAGTTTGGTTTCCGACCTCAAAGTGGTACTAGAGAAGCCATATTCTGTATGAGAATGATGACAAAAAGGTATATTGCAGTAAACAAAGAAATATATGTGTGCCTTATTGACTACTCTAAAGCATTCGACAAAATTCACCACGACAAATTGATTGAAAGCTTACAAAAAAATAATCTGGATGGTAAGAACATACGTTTCATATCTAAACTTTACTGGGATCAGAAAGCTGCCATCAAAATTAACAATGAAATTACAGGTTACACAAAAATCAAAAGAGGAGTACGTCAGGGATGCGTAATGTCCCCATCTCTGTTCAACTTGTGCACAGAGTTGGTATTCAGGAAATGTCAGATATGACACTGTACTTTGGGCAGAGAATGAAGCAGATTTACAACATGTATTGGATATTGTAAAAATCTAAAGTGAAGAGTTTGGTCTGTGCATGAATGTTTGAAACTCGATGGACATATCATTGAGCAGGTCAGTACTTACATACACTTAGGACAAAATATCACAGATGAAGCCAGATGCGAAGCAGAAATAACAAGAAGAATAGAAATAGCCCGGAATACATTTCTGGCAATGAAAGACTTATTCCCAGATAGAAAGGTGAAATTTGCGCTTAGGTTAAGACTAGTAAACTGTTATGTATGGCAGGGGCGGCGATTTCTTTTCATGACCGGGGGACGAAATGCGAGGAAAATCTGTATTCCGTTGGTATCACCAGTAGCGTAATGAGCAAAATCGTTTGAGGGGGGAGGGGGGCAGAAGAAAAAAAATCCGCATCACAACCACTCTTACGTGTTACATGCAGGTCCCGCGGAACGTTTTTCAAATTAGGGGGTTAAAGTATTTACGATCAGGTAGAGCGTAGCGTAAATTAACGTGGGTCAAGGGGCAAAGCCACATGCAAGGGCGGAGCCCCCAAAAGCTCAGGAGTTGTAGGCATTTAATTACGGTCAGATGAGCATATTTTGACACCTTATTTGTGACACTGGAAGGACACTAATTGGCGTGGGGTTCAGGGGGCAGAGCCCCAAAATCTAAAGGGTTTTAAGCATTAAATTACGGTCAAATGAGCATTCAGGGGCCGCCTAATTAGGGTCCCTGGTGGGGTTCAGGGGGCAGAGCCCCCGCAAGGTCAGGGTTTTAGGCCTTTAATTAAGGTCAGATGAGAATATTTTGATACCTCATTTGTGACACTGGCAGGTCGCTGTTCTTTCTTTTTCTCTTTATATTTCTCTTTAACTCATATCCTGTCATAAGGCTGCATGCACGCTACCGTTATAGTGCTTTGTACATGCGAGCGAGCCATTGCTTCTCTGCTGTGTGCATGCTTGCACGCATTCGTAATAGCAGTTATTGTTCATGCTCATTGTACTGTGATGTGTGTTTCGCACGCGCTATTCGCAGAACCATGGCGTTAATCAGATTATCTCAAAATAAACTTGGCACGGAGGGATTTGGGGCTTGGCGCAATGGGGATTAGCCCTGTGGCATGAGAAGAGTTAACTACCTTTTCAAAAAGTGTGTGGGGGCTCGAGCCCCCTATCCCCGCCGTTCCGTTGGCCCTGACATGTAGGCTTCTAAATAAGCATATTTTTGCCTGACTGTAAATTTGTGAATTTTTCATTGTCCAACAAACGCAAAGAAAAGTATAATTTACAAACAAGTGAGGAAAAATCAAGGAAAATCATTTCATTTCAGAATCGACTGGGAAGAGAATGTCAAGAACTGGAGTGGACTAAAACTGCAAGAGTGCACCAGAATGGCAGAAGATATATAGATTCAGGATAACGATAGTATAAAAGGTATATCTGTTAATAATGCCAAGGTAAAGATTATTCAATATACAGACGATACAACATGTGTCTTAGACGGTATAGAATTTGCTAAAGTGTTACTTTTGTTATTGTATAACTTTGAAAAGATGGCAGGTTTGAAACTAAATGTAAATAAGACACAAACTTTGTGGCTAGGTTCAAAGAGGTTTAGTAATGAGACGCCACTTGGTATTAAGCGGCCAACAGAGCCAGTGAAGGCATTAGGAGCCTGTTTTCCATATAATAAAGATTTAGCTGAGAAAGAAAACTCTGAAAACAGAATCAGACAAGTAAAGACAATTTTGAATATGTGGAAATGCAGAAATTTAACACTTTCAGGTAAAACACTTTTAATATAAACTTTTGCATTATCAAAATTCATTTATTTAGCTTCAGTTCTAGATATCCCAGAATATGTCATTCAATGTGTAGAATATATCATATCCAACTTTCTATGGAGTGAAGGTAAAGGTATGATTAAAACAAAAACTATCATAGGGGATTTAGAAGAAGGGGGTCTCAAGATGGTGGACCTTAAAACGATGTTTGCAGCTCAAAGTTTGAAGTGTATAAATATGTATAACACAACTAGTAATGTGTGGAAGAATATCTTTGATCAGTTCATTGAACCATATGGTGGTGACCTAGTTTTTTTATTGTAATGTACAACCAAAACAAGTTTACACGTGGAAGACCATACCACCGTTTTATAAAGGAATGTTGAAAGCTTGTTTCATTTTTTTAAAATCCAGACAATGTAGAATATGCTAATCAAATAATTTGGAATAATCATAATATTTGTGTTGCATCCATACCTTTTTTGATAAATGCCTGCACGTTTAAGGTATAAACTAAGTTAGCGATTTATACAATAATGACAGGTCAATAATTCCATTTAATATATGGGTTGAAAAAGGAGTTTCCACCGTATTTTTGAATGCTATGGAGGAGTATTGTTCATGCCATACCTATAATAGCTTAGAAACAGAAAATTAGACAAGGTTTTGATAGGAAGAATTGTGTATCCAAGGTTTTTACAAATATTGAAAATGACTCAGAGTTTACGCTAGAAAACATGACATCCAAGAAAATTTACCATATTCTAATTAAAAGGATTTTTATACCTCCTACTTCTCAAAAGAAATTTACGAGAGAAATAGATATAACATATAGTGATTAGAAACTATATATATATATATATATATATCTTACCTTTTATATCAACTATTGAAGTTAAAACATGACTTTTCCAGTACAAAATTAACACAAACTGATTATAGATTACATAGATTGAAATTGGTTGACTCAGAACTATGTACTTTGTGAAAAGTTTCCTGAAACAATGGAGCATATTTTTTGGGAGTGTGAACATGTAAGGCCGCTATGGTAAGAGTTTCAAGCCTGGTATAGAGATATTACTAGTGCTGATATAAGTTTGAATTTTGACTCAGTATTATTCGGATATAAAAGATATAACCCGAATTCGTTTTTGAACCTTTGTTTAATCTTAATTTAAAAAATGATATATGAAAACAGATACAGGAAACATAGACCATCGTTTAGATGTTTAAAACATTTGATTAAGTTTGAATTTCTGTAGGAAACATTCATTGCATGTCATTATATTTTTGTCTATGATACTATGTCAATATAGTTCTAAAAAACAACTTTATTACGGTTTGTCTAAATATAGAAACAGAACAGGAACAACTCAAAGGATTGACTTTCATAATAAGTAATAACAGATTTTTGTTTTCTTTTTCATATTTGCCTTTTCACGTGAAGGGAATATGGTCTAACAAATTGTAGTCTTCTTTCACATGTGAATTTTGTTTTGAATAAATTTGCTAAGAATGACATAAGACTGTCTACAGGGTAAACAGATAAGAGCAAATGAATAGAATAAAATTAAGATGAGTGAAAAGACAACGATTTATTTACTTATAGAAGTTAAAATAATTTAGAATCAGACATGTTTGTTTGAAAATCTGAGGGAAACCTTCATTGCAACTCATTATTTTTTTGTGTATGATAATATGTCAATATAGTTCTCAACAAAATCATTTCTATGGTCTGTCTTAATGTAGAAACAGAACGAGAACAATTAAATAGCTCGTATATCTTTTGCTTCTACAAAAAGTGCCTAAACTAAATGCTGTCCCCTTTTCCCCCATTTTTTCATAAGAAATTTTAAACAAGTTTCTCTGAATGACATAGGTCTGTCTACAGTACAAACAAAAAAGAACAATTGATTAAAATGGATATCATTGTAGATGAAATTAAATCACAATGCTCCTTATTCAAAAACGGACAGATGTGTTAGACATTTTTGAAGAAACCTCTCTAGCATTTCATATTTTTGTCTACGACAAATAACCTGTTAACTAGCTGAGTTCTTTAAAGTTATTTCTTTCTAAGTGATTTTCTTGAGCACCTTAAATGGTTGAAACAAGATTTTCTCATGGAGATTATATCACTTTACAATCTTATATTGCGGTGCACGCGTGTTACCAGTTGTTAGTCTCAACACTGTTAAAAATACAATGCTTAGTATTGTCTACAATGGACCACATTTATGGTTTGAAACATGTGTTGTGTCTACAACCACTCACATTTTGTAGCAGTTCAATTGGCCTTTATTTTGCAAATTGTTATCACATTTTTATTTTATGTCAGCAAATAAGAAAAGGGGACACATTCTTTGATGTGCGTAGGGAGTCCTAAAGTTTGCCACTTGAGTTTCAAAGTGGCGGTGCACAGGCCAGTTATGCTCCCTAACTCCAGCAGTGAGGTAATTGATTATTGTGTAAGCTTATCATCAAAAGTGCATCGTGCAGGATGATTTAAGAGATATATAATTTGGGAAAGGATTGGAGTCGTCGCAGTAGGAATAATTGAGATTTACATTCTCACCTGGAAAGTGGCACATTGCAACGAGGAGACCAAGAGCAATTCCGATATCCGTCGATGTAGTTTCAAGACTAATGTTGATATATTCCAAGTAAATTCCAATGGTCTTGATAATACCTATAGTACTTGATGTACTTAAGAAGGTACACACCACCAAAGGTAAACTGGGAGAAGTTAAAATCTCATGAAAACGACCCATGGTAGGCTATGATCGAATGATTTAAACAAAATGAACGTTGTGCTACACCTATAGTAGCTGGTTAAATATACGACAAGTAAAATAGACGATTAGTCGCGCAGAATATTGACATAGCTCCATAAGTATCAGTGAACCATTGTCCGGTCTGAACTCCAAGCTTCTATTCAATTGACATGCTTGGAGTATGGTGGAACAGTAGTGTATAAATTTGCCCGAAGAAAAAAAGGGTTTTAAACGTCATCAGCTTTCAATAGAAAACATGGGTAAATTGATGAAAAATATCACGCCGGCCCATGAAATCTATCACCCTCAGAAAGCAAACTATATATGCAGGTAAATGGGCCGAGTTGTCCTTTTACGCTGTGTCTACTAGTCACACAAATCACACCTACGAACGCTCCAACATACACTTGAATACATGTAGTATCTTTTAGCAAACAGTCCTTGAATGCTGGATGTCATGATCCGTTGGAAAGAATAATGAACTTTTGTAAGAACTAAATGGTGTGGATCGCGCGCATACGATGTATTATTATTTAGCGTTACCTGTGCCTGAGAGGTGAAAAGCGAGCTGAATCTCTGTAACGTACCCTGTGTACCCCCTGCCGGTATAACTGACTCAGGGTGTGCAGGTGAACTACTTCACCGGGTATTGCCCCTACCCGTATACGAATAGTACAGCGGGTTCTTAAAGGTGGTGACTCTCCTTTACATGCGACCTCAATTTAACGTCTTACCCGATTTCGACTGTAATATAGCTTGTGTAAATGAAACAGGTGAGGCACACGTTAACTCACAAGGCAGGCTTCATTTAAGATAATAAAGCAAGAAAGGAAAATCGAAAGAGAGTATGGATGGAGAGGGAGAGGGAGAGAGAGAACAAGAGAGAGAGAGAGAGAGAGAGAAAGAGAGAGAAAGAGAAAGAGAACAAGAAGACGAAGACGAAGCAGATCTTTCCTTGTCTTAGAAAGAGTTTTTCGATATGGATCCGAACTGATCGCAACCCCAGTTTAGTTTGATATCAATCGCAACTCTGTAGATTAGTGAAGTTAATGAAAGGCCAATGACATTATTTGTTTCACCAGTATACATCCTTAGGTTTTTATTAACTTGCACATTAAACACCCAAAGAAAATATTAAAACAAATTTGTTTGTCCTTACCAAAATGTTTTGCATGGGCTGCGCGCATATATCCATTATCTTAGCTTATTATGGAGTATTTAGATTGAATGTGTACCACTTTCGCGCACTGTAAACCACGATATTTTAAAATTACTGCGCGGTCATGCGGGTACTTTTCACACACCATGAGATATTGGATAAAAAAATTGCACGGTCATCAGGGTATTTCCTCAAAGCACAAGATAAACCGACTTTTTTCTGGTCGGCTCAAAACCCTTTATACAAGTAATAATGAAACATTACAGCGCGGTCATTGAAATATTTTAGCTCCAAGCACAAAAAAGGTATATGACGATTTTTCTGGTTGACTCAAAACCTGTCATACAAATAATAATTGTCCATACCACAAGTGATAATATACAAAAGCTTCACTTCATCCACCTTTTCAGCTTTCAACAATTTTTGGTTATATCATTTAAAGCTAAAGAAGAGTACTGGTAAGGGAAACGTATTTACAACAAAACTGGTAATTTATGGTCATAAAATGTTCTTAAGATGTCAAATTTAATCAATAAGTTTCTATTATTTTGGCCCATTTTGAAGAATTCGGGTGTTAAAACAACCCTTATCTTATAACCTTTTTCGTGGCAGAAACCGTTGAATGACTTGTTTGAATCTCATAACTGCCTATCGCCCTCTCTCGGTTGAACGAAAACCGGCGGTGGTTTAACTCGCACCCAATCACGCCCATGCATTGTGAGCACTGTCGTCTGCTAGGAAGCTAGCTATACACGATAACATGCTGCTCGATCGGTCACCTCCTTACACGAGCGTGGTTATTTTGTGACCTTAATTGCACTTTTCCGCACGTGTGTGAGGTTTTTCTGTCTCCTAATCTTATGCATATTCATTCCCCCCGTAAACAGTTGTCGAATAAAACAAATCATGATTTATAATCATATCTCTAGATTCAGCAAATCTAAGTCGTTCCAAAAACATATATTTTGTCAGTAATATTTATCACAAAAATATTCAAAAGGCAGATTCAAAATGGCCATGTTTGCTACGTAATAAATTTCTAGAATTATGGTTTCATTTTGGTTGCCATGTTTATCATTTTTCTTATTTTTATAGTATACATGTACTACCATGAACTTATTTTGATTGTCCATCAGTCACTTCTCAAATTGTTCATTTGTGTTTTCAAGTCTTATTTGCTAGTCTTCAACTCAATCCCCATCGAAGTCGGGTTACTAAATTTCACCAAATCTTTGACTATTTTATCATGCTAATCGTTAAAAGTCACATTTGGTAGGTTTATATTATAGTATTAATGACTGCTTTGAGAGAAATAGTTGTTTTTATACGCTCAAGGAAGGTTACAATTGTGCTATTGCCCGAGGCGTGCCGAGGGCAATAGCCCAATTGTAACCTTCCGAGAGCGTATAAAACAACTATTTCTCGAATATTAAAGCAGTCATTAATACTTTATATGCCGAAAAAAAAGAGTCAACTTACCAATCAACTGGTAGAACAGGAAGAGCAGAAATAAATACTAAATACACATAGAATCTAGTCTAGACTACGTCTACCGCGGTGCGGTAAAGTCAGTAGATCTCTAGACCCCTCTAGGCTACACAACAATTAATGTGTGGGACTCCACTGACTGGATTTGACAATCATATTAGACCTTACATTTCAAAATCCGTATCATTTGTACCATTCAAACAGACACCATTAACACATCAAGTATTACTAATTACTAACTTACTAATTAATATCACAAATAGTTTCCTCCAGATGTAGTTTTGGAGTACATTGTCCAGCTCCGAAATTGGTAAATTAAGCTAGCGACCAATTCTTCGCACACGTAGGGTATCCGCGATCGCTCAAACCAGTTTTTAACATTGAACCCAATGGGTATTTCAGCAAGACTGAACTATTTTCCCGGTAACTGGAATTTTGCCGGGATTTTACCCTAGAACTATTACATGGGTTTGGCATTTTCGTTTATTTACGGGAATGGTTAAAACAACGACTGCAATTTCGACCAATCAGATGGCTGGATTTCTTAAGTGAGGTATATAAAGGTTATTATATTAGGTTTATGCTTTGTTTTTAACTGAGCATACATTGAACTTGTTTTAGTGAGAAAAAAATTAATTTGTCGATCGGATATTTTCCTTTAAAAAGTGATATGATAATTCATGTTGAACTACATTTTGCAATCTTCAATTTGAAATGGGATTTCCCCCCCCAAAAATAATAAAATGTCATATTTGTGTACCTAATTTTTGCAAAAGTGGCCATTATAACAATAATTTGTTTCCAATGGCTATGGGACAGTACTAAGTCCTGGACTATCGACACAAATAAAACAGTGTCCTCACGTACTTCTTACCACGAAGAATGTAATGTGCATGTGTATACCTCGATCCTAGAGAAAATAATTACAAATATCGCTGAAATGATACTTCTCCTTCCCCCTTCTTCTTCTTCTTCATCGTCTTCTTCCTAGTAGTAGGAGTAGTAGAAGTAATAGCAATATCATAATAATAATTATTTTCATTATTATAGTTATCATTAGCGATGTTGTTACTATAATAGTTATTATCGTAATTATTATTATTGCATTGACGACTCTCGTCAATGCCTTGTTTTCGTTCGCGTTCTTCTTCTACTTCCTAAAATCATATTCGTCTTGCACGCAGTGCTTGTAACCCCTATCTAGGTCCCTTCCTCCAGCCCGATTACTTTCAGACTTCGTAGGCATAATTTCCGATACCCAATCTAGGTCAGGCGTCCAGGCGCAATTTTGGCGTTTCTGGTCCGTTGTAAGGCCTTTCTTTCTTCCTTTGTATATCTACTATCCTTGTGCTACAGACTTCTAACAAATTTCTCCAGATAGTCTAGCAGATGTTATTGTATCTGCGACGCTTAACCTGCCCTTTAAAATGCCATCTTCATACTCAAAGTTTAAATAAGAAATCGACTTCGTCAAAAATCACTAAAATTCTTCAAAAATTGACCCCTAAAATTGAAAATTGAAAATTGAAAATTGTTACAGTATCTTTATCTGATCATTGCACAAAGCCACCCGAATTTCACGATCTAAATAAATAGTAAATTTATAAATAGCGCCCTCTAAAGCTCTGAAAATTGCTTTCTTTCTGTGGCCGTAGCTCCATCGTGCCTGGCCAAACCCGTACCCCTTTTTTGGATTTAGATACTTCAATATATGCCCTTTCCACCCAAATTAAAAAAAAAAATATATATATATATACCCTATCACTGACCGACTTTGCGAAAAGACTTCAACTTGCTCTAAAATGGCGATCTTTATACTTACGTAAATGAAACTTAGCTGATATATGTATCAACAAACTTGACAACTGTCTGTCAAGTATCGTAAAATTTGTTGACTTCATCGCAAGTTATCGCGAAAAATGATAATTTTACTATGCATTACATAACAGCCTGTTTAATGATTGCAGTAATTTACGCGCAGATGACAATGGTATCAAACTGACCGCAATGACATGCCCTTTCGAATGATTCCAAATACGGTATATGTTCACATAGAAAATTTTGAGTAAATCGCAATTGAACAAGGGCCACAATATGGAGTCCGCTGGTTTTCCGCCAAAATATAACACGTATCGGCTAAGACGTCATTTTTTCAGAATGATTTTTCGCCCCTTTCCGATCTTTTTAACCTTGAAATTTTGAAAAATTTGGCCAAACGCAGGGCTCCTCGAAGCCGGATTTTTAAAACAATCTGTCAAGGGGCATTTTATACTCCGCATGTTTATGTTAGTGTGGAAGGCTATTCGTGCCACATTACGCGTCATGGCGTGTTCTTCATTCACCCAAATCTAATTCGTTTTGCACGCAGTGCTTGTAACTCCTTTAAGACATTCACTCAGTTATTTTGCCGTAAGGTAGTGATAGGTCCTATTTGATTGTATACATGTGATATATGACCTTAGTACCATGGTGTGCTGGGTTCAAAACTAAGTTCATGTGTTATTTTTATTAAGTAATTCAGCCAAAACAACATCAAATTTCAGATGCTTTTAGAGATAATTTGGCAAATTATTGGAGGGGTCGGAGTAGGAATAGTTGAGATTTTGATTCTGACTGAGAGAAATTCCGGTATTTGTCGAAGTCGTTCCAAGACTAATGTTGATATCTTCCGAGTAAATTCCATTTGTCTTAATAAAACCTACAATACTGGATGCTCTTAGAAAAGTTACACATCACCTCAGGCAAACTTGGAGAAGTTAAACAATCTCATAAATACGACACATTGTAGGCTATGGTCGTGCATCACTTTTGTAGCTGGTTAAATATAAGAGTAAAATAGATAAGATTAGACGCGCAGAACATCAGCGTCAGATCAGTACATTGTCCTGATGTCTGAGCATGTAGTTCAATTGGCATGCTGGGTTTACGGTTAAACAGTAGTGCAGAACATTGCTTAGACAAACAAACCTTTACCGCTGGAATTCATGTTCAATGGACCTATTCTACCGGGTGAGTCAAAAAAGTTTACACCTAGAAAATTGCTAATTATTTTAAAAATCATCTATGAACAGTAAATTATCATACATCTTATGAAAGAGTGTTTTATCCCAAATCATTTGGTATCATTTTTGTGTGGTATGTGTTCACGCTTGGATGAACAGGAGGCATTGTTTGCGAGAGTGCAAAAATCGACTTGCGCCAAAGTTGCTTATCTGATGTTTACATAAAACGATTGGGATTTGGGTATTAAATCGGTTTTTGCAGATCCAAATAACATCCCTAACAAAATTAATCATGCCACACATATCAAATATCGAATATCAAATATCAAAGAACATTTGTGCGCGTGTTTGTGTGTGTGTGTGACTTTGCTTCTGCAAAAGCATATGCAATGCATTTCATTTGATACATTCAATTCATTCTCTCACTCCACTAATCCCAACATAATACATGCTGTAGGCATCACTTTGGCGCCCGTCGATTTTTGCACTCTCGCAAACAATGCCTCCTGTTCATCCAAGCGTGAACACATACCACACAAAAATTATACCAAATGATTTGGGATAAAACACTCTTTCATAAGATGTATAATAATTTACTGTTCATAGATGATATTTAAAGTAATTAGCAATTTTCTAGGTGTAAACTTTTTTTTGACTCACCCGGTATATTTCATGATAGAATAACAGTATCAATCCCCAGTCTTTTGGAAAAAATCGCTCGAGTGGATCGCTCTTAACAATGACACATCACATAACAAGTCGCACAGGGATAAATGCATCATTGTTATTATCATTATTATAATCATATATTTCGAGTTACCTGTGCCTGGGAGGCGAAATGTAAACTGAATCACTGTAACATCGGGTATCTCCTCCCGAAAAAAGAAAAAGAAGAAAATGAGTTGAAAAAGAAGGTCTTTAGTCTGGTGAAAAAGAGTAAAAGGAAAAGCATATTGTTTTCAAAATATGCCTTTCTTAATACTCTTAAAAGTTTAATGCTTCTGAGCAGAGTCCTATATTTACAGACTAATAATATCAATAAAACAATATGACATGAAATCAAAACAGTTTAAACATCATTATAATACAATGATACATTAAGTAAAAACATATAATATCTATACATAATTCACCAAGACAACACAGGCATGCTAGATATACACACATATCAACACAAAAATAGAAAAAATGATGGAAAGAATAAGAATCAGACGAAAGATAATGAAACAAGAAAGGAAAAAAGAAAGAGAGTATGGATAGAGAGAGAGAGAGAGAAAGAAAGAGAGAAAGATAGAAAGAGAGAGAGAGAGAAAGAGATAAAGAGAGATAGAGAAAGAGCGAGAGAGAGAGAGAAAGAAAGAGAGAAAGAGAGAAAGAGAGAGAGAGAGAAAGAGATAAAGAGAGATAGAGAAAGAGCGAGAGAGAAAATGAGAAAGAGAGAGGAGAGAGAGAGAGAGAGAGAGGGAGAGAGAGGGGCATGAGGGAAGGAAATGACAGGTAGAGAAGTAGGAGTTAGATAAATACATTTATTAAAAAAAGAGAATGAGAAAAAATAGAGAGGCAGATCTAGCGAGGGGAGAGAGAGAGATTTAAAAGTAAGTAGAGGAGAAAGCTGAAATGACAAAATTAATAGTTCTGAGAAAAAAGTACATTTAATATGTTTATTCAAAAATACAACGACAAGCTTGGAGCGTTTTATTCAAATCCCTTTTTTTTTTTTACAGAGAACTTATTTCGAGAGAGTTTCACTTTACTCAATACTTTGGTCTATACTTTTCCGCAGTTTGGTACTGTTCATACGAATTGAATTTAAGGCCAATGTAACGTAGTAGATACATTAGATTGTATAATAGGCCTATTACAATGACGATTCTCGTAGGAATGCACAATTTTTTTTGATACACATATTTTGTACATGTAAGAGCTATCTAATGTAAGGAAATATCCCACGAGCTGATGAGCATATTTCATGAGTCGGCACGACGTGTGACATATTCTCAAAGCGAATGCGATAAACCCCTGTGTTACACGAAAGAAACGCCATTCAGTGTTATTGTTAATTATTGTTTGAAAGCTACTAATCTAATTTTTCACCATTATACATCCTTTAAAAATGTAATAACTTGCACATTATACATCCGGAGAAAACTAAATATTTGTTCTTACCAAGACTTTGTGCATGGGCTGCACGCATACATCCATTGTCTTAACCTAATCAAATTGTTTGAAGCGTTCTTGCACTGTAAACAATGATATTTATAAAAAAACTGCACAGTCTTGCGGGTACTTTTCGCAAACTAATGAGATATTGAAGAAGAAAAAAAGGTGCACGGTCGTCTGGTTATTTTCCCTCAAAGCACAAGATATGCCGATTAATTTTTTCTGGTCCGCTCAAAACCATTTATACACGTAATAATGACAAAATTGCTGCGCGGTCATCCGTATATTTAAGCTCAAAGCACAAGAAAGGCCTTTGCCGATTTTTCTGGTTGGTTCAAAACCCGTCATACAAATAATAGTTGTCCATACCACATGTAATAATGTAAATAAGTTTCACTTCATCCACCTTTTCAACTTTCAACAATTTAATTTTTGGTTACATCATTTAAAGCCCCACTGCACTACTAATAGCTACTTGCGCTCTCTATATAGCAAACAATGCCTAAGCGGTGACTGTTGGTCCCCCATGGTCCCCTTTTTCTTATGTTAATTGAGAGCTGATTTGATGAGATAACCACCTGTCAATGACCATGCAGGAAGGACTAATCCCTCCTGGCCAAACTAGTGCAGATAGGCTTTAAGATAAGGGAGGCTAAAATAACAAGGAACAAGCTGAACAAGTTTATTCGGGGAATGCTACATACTTTTGTCTGCCGGACATTTATAAAGATACTGGATATGCTTTGAAAGGCCAATGGCGATAGTTGCGCGTTAGAAGTATTCACTACGACGTTATTTATATTCAAGTAATTCCAATGAAGCTACATCGCATTGTTATTAACAGGTATTTTACAAAATATTACCACTTCAAGTGTAGAATAATTTTGTTACGCACTGAATGATAAATTAGGCATCAATTGTTTCGATAAATCTCACAACCACAGTATCGAAAAAGAGTGTTATCGCACTCCTTATAATCACCAGGAAGATGTTTGGTCCGAGTCATGTTCCTTGCGGTACACCAGCAAAAAGGTTTAGCCAATCACCGATAGTAGTACAGTATTCATGCATATACAAATGGGTTAGGCTGTCTGTGTGTGTGTGTGGGGCTAAAGCATATTAATATCTAGCTCAATGCACTTGCTGCAGAACCTTACAATCAATTAACAATGGCTGCAATACACGAGAAGGACAGCTCAACAACAACAAAAACCCCGAAACAACCGCGTAACAAAATATGAAGACAAAAAGGGATGTCCAAATGTCCGCTGCGCCTCCAAATTAGCCTTAAACGTTCAAATATATGAGGGTATACAATTTGCTTTATTATAAAAGGAGCAACGAAACAAAACGAATATTGCTGACGGAATACTATGGAACAATAAACATTTAACGGAAAATCTATTATTAATTCCAGAATAGCAGAAAAAGTATGTGTACAAATTCTGATAAGGTATACCCAAAAAAAAGGTGGGCGACCACTCACTGGAACCATTGCAAAAGTACAGATTTACAGTTTACGGAATACTTTACACTTTTAAACTGTTTTAAGAAAATGTGCAGTGAAACGAAAGAAAAGTATCACTCCTTCATAGAACCAATAGATTACTAGCCATCATTAAGGATTCAACCCATAATGATAAAATGCATAAATACCAAAACACCTTAACCAAATAAAAATATTTTGTCCGCTATATTAACCCATGTACAAATGAATTGGAGAGGAAATAGCCAAAATGAAAAACAAATGATATAAACACAGAGTGAGGTGGCAACAAATAAACAATATTTGAAAAAATATGGTCCTTCCATGGACCTGACACATGGGCCCCAAACCGAGGAAGGGATGCAGCCACGACCAACTAAAACGGCGTCTATTTCGTTACTTTGTTCTTTTTATATTAAATTTTATGTTCTAATGTTATTTTTTTCTTCTTGTTTCTTGTTTTCTAATCTTGGTGTTGTTTTTGTTGTCTGTTTTGTTAGTATTTTTTTAGCTGCAATTTACAAAACCTGGTCAGAATTGTTAGTCTATTGTTGTATGGCATGTTATTTTTCTATACAAATGTTATTTTTAATGAACTATATAATATATACATATTAATTGAATTAATCATAAGAGATACAATTTTCTTAAATCATATACACTGTCTATTTACAATTTATGTATTTTTATGATAAGTATGTTAAAAAGATGTATCAGTTGATTATCAATTATATATGACATGCTCCAAGTGCGTTAATGAAAAAGAAAAAGAAAAAGGTTTGGGAAAAGATGTTTTGCTAATATAAAAAGAGCGAAATTTTTATCAATTGACCTCGCTTTTAGAGCTCACTATCAAAGATATCCGTAAGACACTTCTGATACTGCATGGTCAGACGGGGTTTGCTTTCGGTTTGTATCTCACGACCACTATGAGGAGGAGAACGACGACGTCGATGAAAGCTAATAGTTTGAACGTTGCGTCGTAGGATGAGAAGTGATCCGCAATCATACCTGCAAAAACAATGGGAGATATTCGAATAGACCGTGTTCATATGAATACCAATAAATAAATCCTTTACATTCTTCAACATTCTTCAAATCATTTATGATTAACTTGTACCTTGTTAAATGTTTCTAGAAGAATCATGATAAAACAGTATTATAAACCATCGAAGGCCAATTTAATCACCATTCTCTATTACTGGACTGTCCCTTTTTATAGGGTCCACAACAAAATTAATTTACTCTTACAATCATTACAATCGTAGAAAAACATGAAAACAAGCAACTGGCGCAAAAAGTACTCTTTTGATGTTTATCGAAAAAAATTATTTTCAGAAAATAAATGAAAGCATTCAATTTTGCTCGTAAAACTAGAGACCCATTACATTGATGAAAAAATAGTATGTCCATCTATATAAATCTTTTGTCTTGTTTTTACCGCAATATTAATTGCACAATGGTTTGCCTCACAACGGGTATGATGTTTATCATACTTCAAGTAGTGAATTTACAATGTGTGTGTACTATCAATTCGACAATACCTTCATATGAATGTACGCAGACTTGTGTTTTCAGCAAAGCTACAACGTTACAGTCATTTGATCAATCACTAGTTTGCTCTAATTTCATTCATTGTGTTATCTCATCAAAACCTGAGCGGAGTGTTCTCCTTCTTGAGAAAGAGTGATCCACAATTCAATCCAATCTATTTGTTCAAAATTAACACGAGGCCCTTTAGTCACTTGGTGCGCAATGACAAATTTACTTGTGAAGATTCTTTCCATGACATATATTGTGTAAGTGAATATTCATTTGATGATGACTATTCAATTTCAATAGTTAGTAATGTATATTAATTTTAATTCCCCCCCCTAAGATTGTTTTTGTCTGCATACAGCTCCCTATAATTGCTGCCCTCTATCGCCATCATTCTACTATAGTCGTCTGCTTTTGATATCTGGTACATGTCTTACTCCAATGGGCGTGGCCTTGATATCCAAGGCTTCCAGCTGCAACGCTCATATGCCAATTTTTCCCCTCAATAACAGGTATGGAACTATACTTCAACCTACTAAAATATTTTAGTCCTCATTCTTTTTTTCTTGTAGTAAATAACATTAAAGGTTTTTGTAAGCAGTTAGAACTATTCAGTTCTTGATCATGTTATAGTAATTGAATTCCAAAACAACGGTAAGAATCTTGGGGAGGGTGCAGTATTAAAATTCGGTTGCCCTTATCAAATCATTCTTTTCGCTTTAATGAAGGTTATGAATCAGATTGCAAACTTTCTGGAAGCAACATGAAAACAATGTAAAACATTATTTTATTTAATTCAAAGTATTTTAAAAGGCCATTTTTTAAATTGTGATTGCTTTAGGAAATATATTTTAATGGCCCATTTTTAAATAGGATTTTGGTGATTCTTTACCACATAAATAGCCACCAAGAAACAATCCGATTCCGACAAATAGTTGGTCGACTGCATACGCGACATCATACTTCTCGGGAGACGCTCTATCCCTCACAACCAGCTGTCCTAACACCGACCGAACTCCTATCGACATTGCGGAGATACATGACGTCGACAACATGACGTAGTAGTTGACGAAATACACATCACAGAGGAGAACGGCGATGTTCAGGATTGTAGCGAAGAGATAGAGAGTGACAGGTTTGACGAGGCTGTTGGTAAGGACACCTGCTACAGCCCTGCTTAAGGCATTCCCTATTGCAGCTGAGAAAGTGATGATAATGGTGTTCCGGACAGAGATTCCCCTCTGTAGAGCATGAGGTACAAGAAAGGAGTGCCAACCGGTCCAAACCATATCAAACGCGAAATTTACAACAAGTACCACATTGAACACAGGATCCACGTAAAAATCTGATTGGCGAAGGCTGTTGGCGATTTTACGAACAACTCCAATATCGTCACTCATGTCACCTTTCAAGAAGAGTTAATTGTAAAGGCAAAACAAATAAATAAACAAGTAATTGAATATCAAAAATACATTTGGTATGTTTTTTTTCCTCTTAAATTTCACAGTACACATGGTTCATGAAGGTCTAATTTTTCTTATACCAATTATTAAAGATAAAATGATACAAGAATATACATTATTATTTAGAATTCCCCTCTTATCACAAAGGCCATTATATCATTCAAAGAGTAGAAATTGTGTGAGTATTGAGCTGTTTATAATTAGTTTCCTGGTCTCCTAACACAGTTCACCTTTCGAAGGGTGGGTAAGCCCTCGACCGTTTCCATGAAATAATATCTGTTTCCGAGGTGGCGCATCTAAATTATCAATCAAAGCATTTCTGTTAAAGTCGGACAGGGTAACATATTGCTGACAATAATTTATAATTTATGCCAGTATTCTTAGACTAGAAAATCTCGGCTACAGCACAGGAGACCGACAGCTCATGGCACGAGACCAATAATGTAGATCTAGCGAATCTTCTGACAGACTGTCAACATGGCCGAAGATCTATGAGACCAACATGACACAAGACCGACATGTTGGTCTTCTTCGCCTTTTGACATCTTTTGAAGGTTCACGAGACCTATAATGCTGGTCGCATGAGACTGCCGGTATCGTGGGCTGTCGTTCTACTAAGATTTTCCGGTCGAGCTCACCTTTGTGTCCTGACAGGTGCTACTTTTGCATTCCTCTCCCTGTTACACCCTGGGGGCGAATTTGGGACACGTCGAAAACCTTTTCTCTGTTTGCTACTCTCATCTGCATAAAACTTAATTGCCATGCCAACTGGGATAATATTAGCCATCAGAGCGCTTATGATGAGCAGTCCACCTCTCCAACCGTAAGCTTGATGTAGGAATTCAGCTAAGAGCGGTAACAGAATCATTCCGGCACCATATCCAGTCAAACCAAGGCTGTAAAGTAGGTTGAATTTCTCCTTAGCCACACGGTGCAATGTCATGGTACAACTTATCATTACTATACAATTTTTAAGACCTGTTTAACATCAAAAGAAAACATTTGGGACGATTTATATTGAATTATCATATCTAGATTATAATGCATAATCACTCAATTAGATGTACGCCATGTTTCAGAGAAGGTATATCATAATGTATCAATATTCTAGCTTTCTGATTTGGCAGAGCTGCGGGCATTCAGCTATTGTACCGCTACGTCTAGATTACCAGACAAACAGCGAAAACTTTAGCGGGCACTTGCTATTTTGTGCGTCAAACAAATAGAAATAAATGCACAAAATGTTCACAGTGCATACGCACAATAACATTTCATCAGTACGCAAACTATTTCTTTGGAGATATTCGATATTTGATAAGCGAAAAGAAAGATTTGATGAGAGTAAGTTAATTTACATTCCCCTTCGAACTGTTTACGAAAAAACTATAATGTAATCAACAATAAGGTTTAAAAAAAAGAAAGGACGGTAAACATTTTTAGTAGATTCAATGTACAGTTTCTTACCGGTTATTGAGAGATAGATTGCTATTTGAGCGTTGCTGGTTGCCATAGATGTCAAAGCCACGCCCATTGGAGGGAGAAATGTACCATATATCAAAAGCAGACGACGAGTCGAATGGTGACGATAGAGGGCAGCAAGGATAGGAGCTATATACAGACAAGAACATTCTCAGGGTATTATAATTGATATACAGTGTCTATTTATATCAAATAGTTATCATCAAATGAATATTCATTTACACAATATATTACAATGATATTATTATTATCGATTATTTAGGAGAGCTATAAACAAAAACAAAATACCATTGAGCTTACAAAAAAATAACAGATTGTGAAAGGAAACTTAACTTTTCACAATCTGTATGATTCCTAAAATAGGTAAATCGTATTGAATTACGAAGGAAATAATTATGTTTTAAGGATCTTATGAAGTGTCAAGACAGGTAAATTTGTTGATGGAAAGGGGGATATTGTTCCACGTTTTCAAATACACCACTGTAAAATGTATTTGTTAGATGAGAGTCTGGATTTCGGAATAATTAAGTTATGGTTGTCAGTTGTTGAGCGAAGCTTCCGAGCTGGTGTTTATACTTGGATGGTTTCATTTCGAGGGACTCAGGCTAATGAGCAAATTACCACCAGGATTAACAACTGACGTCACGGTCCGTGTATAGCAAGCAGTACTATTCTCAGATACTCAGAAATAAAAAGTTATGTGCGGTACCGTATAGTGCAGATATGCATGAGTAGATCTGAACATCTAAGCTTTAGCGATAAAAGACGGAATAAACCAAATGATTTATACTGCTTATATCCTATATTTTAGAGTTGCCGTGGTCTAGTATACAAATGTTGACTGATTTGAGGGGCACGGTAAAAAAAACTATGGCCCGAGGTGAGCTCGCAACTGTGCCTTTCCCCGAGACGACAGTCGAGGGGCATAGCGCAGTTGCGAAATCACCGAGGGACGAGGGTCATGGTTTTTAACGTGACGCGAAAAAGAAGCAGTCAATATTTGTTTTATATGCCGCATCCTTCGACAGCTCAGAAATTAATTTCAAAGATAGATGAAATACGGTACCGTAACGTAATTCTCATCGATCGCTCTTTCGAAATTTCGTTTGGTGTACATGTATGATATGGTGCAGGCCGCGCGCCCGCGTATCTAATGCCTGGATTACATTTGCCCCGGGTGCCGTACGTTAATTGGTCTACGATTTTTCGTGCGATATCGTAGGAGGCTACGGGCTACGACGTTTGTGTTTACATTATCTACGAGCATCGTGCCATTTCTTGTATTGGCCCCCGGGGTCAGGCCGCGGCAAATCCGTGCATAGGCTGCTCGGAGATTGTACGGAAATCGTGCAATTTCAGTGCAGTAGCCGTGCAGTCTCCGCAGCCTCCGCACGGAAATCGTACCGAGACCGTTTAGCTTCCGTGCAGAGGTTGTGCAGAGAAGGCGTGGTGACCGTGCAGCCGCCGTGCTGTTTTTGAGCGTTTTTTGCCTCCATGTTCACCGAAAAAATCGTGTGTTTGCTGCACGATCAGCGTGAGCCTCCGCGCGATGCCCGTGCGGGGATTGTGCAGTGCCACCTACGACATGTCTACGGCCTACGGGCTTACGATTTTTCAAGTTTGTATGACTTATCGCGAAACAAAATCGTAAAGGCTGCGGAGCCCGTGAATCCGTACGAAAATCTCACGGCCACCTCCTGCCTCCGCACGGAGGCCGCACGGAAAAGGGGATACGGGCAGGATACGGGCTCCGTAGACTAATCGCAGGCCAAATGTAATCCAGGCATAAATTGCCATAGCTACGGGCGCCGTGGTGCTGAGTTGGATGTTCCCAATTGTCACGGCGTTTTCATCTCACCGTTAGGCCGTAGAAAGCCCGTAAAGGGCCCGTGGGGCACCGTACGGGTCCCGTGCGGGCTTCGGACGGTGCCCGGACGAGCCCCTCACGATTTCTTCTGTCAATTCTCAATGGAGGCGCGGATGTCAGAGGACAAATAGTTCAATGCACCGCACGACACCCAGCCGGGCGCCTTAAGGACTCCGGTCGTGCTCAGGAAACCATTAGGTGCACCTGTTCATCGGACGGAGCCCTTAAAGACCAAGTCCACTCCAAAAATAACTTACTTTCAATGGAACCAGGAAAATCAGACAAACCAATCAAAACAAGTTTGAGCAAAATCGGATAACTAATAAGAAAGTTATACATTTTTAATGACATGAAAAACTTTGAAAATCACTACACAAATTGGCAACTCACTCATGAGTCTGTGACGTATGGTCCTCACTATCCACTAATTATTTTCTTTATATTGATAATATAAATTCCTATTTTCCCCCTTAGACTAAAGTAATATGTTTTTGTGTGGATGCACTAATATAGAGTAATTTTTTTCCAGTTAAATCATGAAAAATGTGAATTTTGATAAACTTTTTATATAAAAATCAATAATTATGAATATACAAAATTCAGAAAATAGTATCAATCTTCAGAGTTCATAACAAATTTTGTGAAATGTCATGCAAGCAATATGATACAAATCATATAACCTGGGCAAAGGCATGGGGAAATCAAGTTTTGGGGGATAAAAAGGGAAATTAATGGGATTAAACTATATAAAGCAATTGACAAATAGTGAGGACATGACGTCACAAACTGATAACCAGATTGGCAATTTGTGTAGTGATTTCCATTGTTTTTTAGTTTTATGTACTTTTTCAAAAATTCATAACTTTCTTATTAGTTATCCGATTTTGCTCAAACTTATTTGGATTGGTGTGTCTGATTTGTCTGGTTCTATTAAAAGGAAGTTATGTTTGGAGTGGACTTGTACTTTAAGATTACCGGCCGGCACCCGGCCGGCACCCTTACAGGCGCCTTGCAGTTTACCTCGACCAATTTTCACCGTGCACCTCCCGGGCGCCGCAGAATATGTGACTGCACATGCCGTAGAAATAAAAATCGGAAGGGTCCCGTACGGTCTGTAAAATCCGCAGTAAATGGGGCTTTGACATATACACTCCGGGGCCTGTACGGTGAGTAAAAACAGGCGTTTGGGGAATTTTGGGCCGGTGCCCGGCCGGTGCCCGGCCGGCTCCCGTACACTTCCTATGGGCGCCGGGACATTTTTCACCAGCCGTACGGGCGCCGTGGTGCTGAGTTGGCTGCTCCCAATTCTCCCGGCGTTTTCATCTGACCGTTAGGCCGTAAAAGGCCCGTAAAGGGTCCGTGGGGCACCGTACGGGTCCTGTGCGGGCTCCGGACGGTGCCCGGACGGCCCCTTACGAATTTTTTGGTCAATTCTCAATGGAGGCGCGGATGTCAGAGGACACATAGCTCAGTGCACCACACGGCACCCAGCCGGGCGCCTTGAGGATCCCGGTCGGGCCCCGGGAGCCATGGGGTGCACCTGTTCATCGGACGGAGCCCGTAAGATTACCCTCCGGCACCCGGCCGGCCCCCGGACGGCACCCTTACGGGCGCCTTGCATTTTCACTCTACTAATTTTCACCGGGCATTTCCCGGGCGCCGCAGAATATGTGACCACACTTGCCGTAGAAATGAAAATCGGAAGGGTCCCGTACGGTCTGTAAAATCCACGGCAAGCGGCCGGGTAGGGAAAATCGTACGGCCCGATGACCTAGGCATTAAGGTGCCATTGCTATTCACATTGAGAAACTACAGTGAATTCAAAACGCTGCCGTCAGAATTGCCACGGGTTCTCCAAAAGTCTGTGACATGAAACCAATTTTTTCGCCAATTGAACTTGCTACCCATCAGGTCCCGGATTCACTACGACATACTTTTGTCTGATCCTTAAATGCATCATGGTTTTTCGTGTGTTTACAATTTTGGAATATTATTGGAAAATTTGTTGTTCATGTCTTGAATAAAGGTTTGAGTAGTAGAGAAATGTCAACATCTCAAAGACAAGCAGTGATAACTCTGATTGAAATAGAAGGCAAGGACATATGTAAAATCCATAATTGGAGACCCATATCATTACTTAATAACTTGTTAAAGGAAGGTATATAGGAGAGTCTGTGAGAACGATTTCAGATATTATGGATTATACCAAACTTAAAAATATATCTTGCCTTTTCTAGACTTTGAAAAGGCACTTGATTCACAAGAGTGGAATTTTCTATTTAAAACTTTGAGACGTTTCCAGTTTGGATCCAATTTTACTAGTTACGTCAGAACTCTTTACATAAACATAAGTACATGTAGTTATATAAGTAGTTATATAATGAATAATGGAAATACATCTGCATATTTTCTGATTTGGAGAGGGGTTCGACAGGGGGATCCACTAAGTTCCCATTTATTTATTTTAGCAAGCGAAACATTATCCTGGTCTATTAAGGATAACGACAGTATAACAGGTTTATCTGTTAATAATGCCGAGGTAAAGATTTTTCAATATGCAGACGATACAACTTGTGTCTTAGACGGTATAGAATTTGGTAAAAAAGTTACTTTTGTTATTGTATAATTTTGAAAAGATGGCAGGTTTGAAACTGAATGTAAATAAGACACAAACTTTGTTGCTAGGTTCAAAGAGGTTTAGTAATGAGACGCCACTTGGTACTAAGTGGCCAACAGAGCCAGTGAAGGCATTAGGAGTCTGTTTTCATATAGTAAAATTTAGCTGAGGAAGTTTTAATTTAAACTTTTGCATTATCAAAATGGATTTATTTAGCTTCAGTTCTAGATATCCCAGAATATGTTATTGAACGTATAGAAAATATAATATCCGACTTTCTATGGGGTGAAGGTAAAGGTATGATAAAAAAAACTTAGGGGATTTAGAAGAAGGGGGTCTCAAGATGGTCGACCTCAGTTAAAACAATGTTTGCAGCTCAAAAGTTGAAGTGGATGAATATGTATATTAAACACAACTAGTAATGTGTGGAAGAATATCTTTGATAAGTTCATTGAACCATATGGTGGTGACCTATAGTTTTTTTTTTATTGTAATGTACAACCAAAACAAGTTCACACGTGGAAGACCATTCCACCGTTTTATAAAGGAATGTTGAAAGCTTGTTTCATTTTTTTAAAATCCAGACAATGTAGAATATGCTAATCAAATGATTTGGAATAATCATAATATTTGTGTTGCATCCAGACCTTTTTTTTTAACCTTTGTTTAATCTTAATTAAAAAAATAAAATATGAAAACAGATACAGAAAACATAGACCATCGTTTAGTAGTAGTAGTATGGTACTTATTGAATCATGCATCGCAGTAACATATACAGAATTGCACATGGATATACATTGCATTTTAAAAACAAGTGTACAATTTAAAACAGTATCATTTGCATAATTATAAGTACACGTATATATCACATGTTTATCCTTAATTTTGTACCAAATGTAAAATAAAAACAAAAATACGAACAAGAAGGAAATGGGGAATATGTACATAAATCAAATATGAAAATGAGGAAGAGAGAAAGAGAGAAAGAGAGAGAGAAAGAGGAAGAAAGAGAGAGTGAGAGACAAGAGGTAAAGAAGGGGGAAGAGAGAAAGGGGGATCTTGCCAACAATTAACAATTACATGCGAATTGACGATAAAAAGATAAAAGTATGCATTGTGTAGAACATTGTGATGAACAAAAGATACATTGTCAAAATTGTATGGCGCACCTAAAAATCTCTGGTAAGTTATATAAAAATGTATCTATGAGAACAATTATTAAAAAAAACGCAGACGGCAGTAGAAACATTAATAAAGTATAATAACAACCTCTTATAAAAATATAAAAAAATACATGCGGATATAGCAGAGAATCAAGATTCGAAAGGAGTAATTGCAGACCTGTGTAAACTAATAGTGTTAAGATAAAATAACGGGCAACCAGAGGCAATTCAACATAATAATTTTAAAAATAGACAGTATACAGTATCAAGAGTACAGATAATAAAAATTGTAAATTGAGGTATAGCGTATTGGAAAATTTTACCTTATGTTTCTACATTTAGCAATAATATATACTTGTTCAATCCAAGATAGTTTATTGAACCTGAAATATAATGCAATATGATTTGGCAAATTTAAGATTTGTTCAGGCAAAGATTGCAATTTGAATATGAATTATAATGAGTAAATTGTGGTTTAAAAGGGGCATTTGATATCTGGCAAATAATTCATATAAATAAAGGAACTCGGGAAAGGAATGAAGTTACTGAAGATGACGATGACCTAATTTCATCTTGATACAGAAATTAAAGTTTGGAAGAAATACATATATTTCACCAAGTTTGGCAATATCATGCTATTAATAAAGTTGAACAAACGCGAGGATGCTACATCATGGCTGGTTCAAAAGCCTTACCAGATAGGGCAAAGCACTTTTTCTGCAGCGTCCTGTCCTACACTTGATTACACGTAGCCTGTTACTGTGTCTTTGAGAACACTGGCTTTCAGGTAACCACTCACGAAAGTTACAATAGAAGGACCTAGCAAAGTTTAGACAGAGCTCTTCTCTTCTTTCTCTCAGAGAGGACAGGTTACACACTCCGAAAGCCTGACGGTAGGATTCATATCTTAATCCTAATATTGTCCGAAGGGCACGTTTTTGGATTGACTCTATTTGAGCTTCCTGGTTAAGAGTTAGTGAGGAATGCCATACTACGCAACAGTATTCTAGAACCGGTCTTATATAGGAAATAAACACTGTGATCATATCTTGAAGTGGCATAGAGAAACGTTTGAGCATCCGTAGCAGATAGAGTTTTTTGGCTGCTTTTGATGTAATGCAGTTGACATGTTCCATCCACCGAAGATCACTGCTGAGGACGACGCCAAGCAACCTCACGTGTTGCTTGTTCGGGAGTTAATAACCGCCGATCATAACTTCCGCTGGTGGGAGCTGTCGAAGAGTAAATGATACCCTCATGAGTTGGCATTTGGATGGGTTTAGACGCATATTGGAGTCCTTAAACTATTCTTCAAGTTCAGACAATGTAGAATTAAGATAACTTGGTGAATTTGATCGGCGTGTTTCTGCAACAGTTAGGTCATCTACATACTTCCATCTAGAGCAGTCAGATGACTGGAGGGCATCTTTGACAGGGGCTAAGAAAACCAGAGGTCCAAGTCGCGTCCCTTGAGGAACCCTGACTGAGGTGGTGAGTGTTGTTCAATGTTGGTCTTTGTACCGTACTTGCTGAGTTCGCTCACCAAGGAAGCTGCATATAACCAAGGAAGTAAGGATGGCCGTGCACCCATTGTATAGAGTTTTGTAATTGCGACGTTACGGTTTACTAAATCCGTAAGCACCCCACTCGTAATTGATCCAGGTTTGTCAGCATTCGAATGCAGGTATTCAAGCAGGCTTAAAAGGTAATGGCTCGTTGACCAACCCGGACGATTGCCGAACTGCTGAGGATCGATTTCGTGAGAGATGTCATTCAAGATCATTTTAGATGCAAACAGTTCCAATAGCTTCACGAAGAAGTCAGTCAGGGCGACAAGGCGCAACTTCTGTAACGTAGCAGGAGTTTCTTTGGGAACAGAACGATGATGGACTTCCAACGGCTTGGAACCCTGGGTTGTTGAAACGACGCATTAAAGATGTCGCAGAGAGGGGAACTGAGTTCCACTGCGAATTCCCGAATCAAACGTGGTGAGATTCCATCCGGTCCACCACTTTTCCCAACTGGGGTTTTGGACAGTTCTCGGTAAACTGTCCAGGGTTGTATGGTTGGCAAAGTGTCCAGTTGAATCGGTCTGAACGCAGGAATCTCGCTCATATCAAGAGATGGAGTATCCTTTCCGATGCTTACGAAGTACGAGTTTATGGCATTTAATATTGCCAACGCGTTCGAAGAATTTATATTTAGCAAGGAAATAGACGTGTCGTGTTGCCTATTTGAAGTCATCAGTTTGATATATCTATACCACGATGCGGGGTTTTCGCGTTTGAGATATTGGACACGGTCCTTATAAAACACTTTTTGGCATGAGTGATCGCTCGCTGCACTTTGTTTCGAAGACTACTCCAGTTCGGGGAGCCTGAGTGAAAAGCCCTTTGTCGTTGACGTATTAGGTCTTTGACCTTAGTTGTCATCCAAGGCCTATCCATCATATGCAGTTTACGGACTTGGTGGGGAAGTGAGTGTTGATTGCCGCGTTCAACTCATTGTAGAACACCTCGCATTTGCGTTCTACATCCGTTTCTTGATAAACGTTTATCCAATCGTGGTGTGTTATCCAACCGCCGAATTCGCGCACATCCGATTGTCGCATCGGTCTGACAGTTTTCTGTCTGACTTCATTCCTCCTGGATGATTGCTGCTTTGGCCTCCATATGACTCCATTATGGTCGCTCATTCCAATTGGGGCAATAATTTGTATGACAGAATACAAGCTCTTCATATTAGTAATGATCAAGTCCAGCATAGAAAGGTCACGCGTTGGACGATTTACTACCTGCTTCAGGTTGTGTCCAGCAAGGAGGGGAGATACATCAGCTCGATTAAAATCACCAGAGATGATGATGCCTGCCGGAGAGTGTCTCAGAAGAATATTATCAACAGCCCTTGTAAGGTACTGAATAAGGCTATCCACATGAGCATTGGTTGAGGTGAGTAAACTAATGCCACAAATATTGAAGAGACGTTCCAAATAATCGTGTTGGTCGGATGTGCGTCTAAACAACCTCATGTTCTTCCGGGACGTCCATTGGGTTTCAGTGGGGTTCATAGTAGATTTCACATAGATGGCGACTCCTCCACCACGTTGAGAAACTCGGCTCTTGTAGAGTAAGTTGTAGCTTGGAATGCTGAACGCGGTCTCCGGAACACTATCTTGGAACCAGGTCTCACTCACGCAAACAATGTCCATGTCATAAATTTTGAACAAGAAAAGTGAATTCGTCGAACTTTTCATTCAATGATCTTGCGTTAAGCATATAAATAGAAGGTAATGATGAAGATTGAGTAGGGAGAGTCTTAATGTGCCTCAATGTTCTTTTCCTAGTTTCGGTAGGCTCTTTGTCTTGATTTAGGTGGCGAGAATAACAATCAACAACTTGTATTCATCGCCGGATCTTTTTCCCTGCCCGACGACCTCTTTTACGAGCAATTCCAAGTTCATGTATAGTTTCAAACGCATCCCGAGGTATACGACTTTTCGGCTGAGAGCGTAACCTGAAAAGTTCATTACTCGTATAACGAATCACTCTGTCCTGCCCGTCGACCGATAAATGGCTATTGTCCGGGGTGGCTATTGTCTGAAGCCATTCCAATATCAGACAACACAATGCTGGCCAATATTATCAAAAGCAGGGCTACAACCCTGTATGTCCAGCTATCGTGACCAGTAAATCGTCGATGGTATAGCATGTCACTGCACGGTTCCATTTGGAATATACTGACATATAGAGTCAGAAGTAAGATATATCAATAAATATCAAAAATAAAACTTAGGACACACATAAAGTTACCTAGACGAATCTAGATGTTTAAAATATTTAATTCAGTTTAATTTTAGTGGCTTTAAGTGACTTTGAACAAAAATACAACGAGCAAATTATTTACTAAATGGCATGTGTTAAATGTTAATGTTTTAGAAGATTAATATACAATGTAACTGTTACGACATTTTTTAATTGATTTTTCTTCTTTTTTCTTCTTTCATTTCTGTGAGATTGTAAAACATTGTATTTTTATGTTTCTGTTTTGTTCAAACATTTTTGTTTTATTATACCCCGAAGTGAGGGGAAAATAAATAAACCTCGTTTTGGGAGCCGGTTAAAATATCCCCCTCCCCAAAGGAAAAAAAAAAAAATATGCACCCGTAGCTATCGGAACTCATATCTTTCAGTAAACCATCACGGTACTCCTTCAGCTCCTTCATATGTTTCAGCTGGACCACCCGCCTCCTTAGATGCTTCCAACCCTTGGTGACAGAGTTCCCAAAACTGCTACTCCCAAGCGGCAGAATAATGCCTAGGTCACATTTGCTCTACGGCTAGGATACGGCGGCCGTACGCCCCCGAAATCGAGAGATTCTTGCGGCGGCCGCAGATAATCTGCTGTGGCCTCAGGGTCACCCTAGGGCGCATCCCTATCTTTACAGGCCGTACGGCTCGCCGTGGAATTATAACGCGGAGTTATAACTGTTTTCATTTCTAAGTTCGCCGAAGCGCTTAGACACGCCGTAGCCATGCCGTAGAGCGGTTCCACGGCGACCATACGTCGGGCGTACGGTGGCCCTACGTTTGCCGTGCGGCTGCTCTAGGGTTTTATGAATTATAAATGACTTTTGCGGACCCCAAACAAATTGCGGTGGCCCCAGGAATTCCACGGGCGTCCTAGGTCAGCCTTAAGGCGGCCCTACCGCGACCGTATACGGTGGCCTTGCGGGAGCCTTGGTATTTGTCAAAAACCTACGGCCGCCGGCGTTTATTTTTTCCGTACCACTAACGCGTCACATTTGCCCGTTTAATTGGAATCGGGCGTCTTGAATGAAGACCATCTACTCGATCATTCGCCACACGCGCTGTACTGTGGATGTGAAGATCGCACTCTGCAACTCAGCTCTGCTAACTTTGTAGTGCGAGTAGATCTACAGTAGTCTAGAGCCTATTATTATGATGGATGTTAGTCGAACTTGAGGAGGAACCTAGGGGGCGAGGCAAGGCCTATTGCTAAATGACCTAACCTTAGAAGGACGATTGGAGCATCCAGCTATTCGGGTAAATTATTAATATTATTATTATAAATAGTCTATATGATTATGAACAACAGTTAGTTAGCTAGCCTATGATCGAGTTACTGTCATACTGAGTTAGATCAATATTGACAGTGCACAGTGACAGTGAGCAGTGTGTGACTGACTGAGTGAGTTAAACTAGATCTAGGCCTAGATCTATATAGAGTATAACTATAAGTTGTTGTTAAACCGTAGCCCCAGCAATCAAGTACAACTATACTCTACAATGAATTAAAGAGGACTGTACTCAATGGAAGAAGAAGAACAGTTTAATAGACTTTACTAATAAGCAAGGAATGATTCAGGATTTCTTGGGGGGCCAAATTTGAAATCATGCGAGCCAAATATTGGTAGTTGGTTCTTAATCAGGTAATGTCAATGGTGACCAGCAGTGGCGTACTGAGCAAAAACGTTTTTTTTGGGGAGGGGCAGAAAAAAATGCATCACTACCACTCTTACATGCAGGCCCTGGCCCTGCTGAACGTTTTCAAAGTCCCGGTGGGGAGGCTAAAGTATTTACGATCAGGTGGAGCATAGCGTAAATTGCGTGGGGTTTAGGGGCAAAGCCCTGGCGGGGTCAAGGGTGGCACCCTGAAGCTCAGGTGGTATGGGCATTTAATTACGGTCAGATGAGCATATTTTGATACCTTATTCATGACACTGGCAGGTTACTAAGTAATTGGCGTGTGGTCCAGGGGGCTGAGCCCCACGAAACTCGGGATTTTAGGCATTAAATTACCGTCAGATGAGCATCCGGCATTCAGGGGCCCGCCTTTAGGCCCTAGGTGGAATCCAGGGGGCAGAGATGAGCATATTTTGATGCCTCATTATTTTGTGACACTGGCAGGTCACTATTCTTTCTTTCTTTCTTTTCATTTCTCTTTAATATATTTTTTCAAAAAGTGAGGGGTGGGGAACTCGAGCCCCCGACCCCGGGCTCTAACATGTAGCTGATGTAGGCCTCTAAATGAATAAGGTTAGTTTCTGTGGGTGTCATCATTGTCATGTACTGTAAATCAACAACCATTTTCAATACAATCAACCATTTTCAATAGGATCAGCCTAAATATTTTATGTGTGAAAACAAGTCATTGTCGTACGTGGTATAATATGTCGGGCTCGGTATTAAGTTTCAAAAAGTAGACTTTATTGACCTGTAATATGATAACTATAATATGTTTACAAGTTGTGTTTTATACCCTTCTGAACCAGAGTGAAAAGACTGGTTGTTTACTATATCACTTTTATAAATGTATACGTATACGTAAATTGCGTGGGGTCTCGAGGCAAAGCCCTGGCGGGGGTCAAGGGGCCGCGCCCGGAAGCTCAGGCGGCATGAGCATTTAATTACGGTCAGAAGATCACAAGATGTAATAAACAAAATGAATAGTTCGAATGATACACTTACATGCTCATGATAATTTTTGAATTTCTTTCTGCCTGCAAAATAGTTTTTTCTGATGATTTGTTATTCATATTATTGTTTAATATCACAGCAATAAATAAATAAATATGTAAATACATTTGTAGAATGATAGTTCTACAATGATGATAGAAGAAGTGATAAAAATTGCAACTGATCTTCCCTTATTTCCCCCCTTTTCTTTTCTTGTTCCTTTTCTTTTCCTTTCTCTCCTGTTTCCCTTTCTGGCCTTCTCTCTCTCTCTCTTTGCTGGGGTGGGGCCAATGGCCTTTCGGCCCCCCATCCACATCTTGTTGGCGGGAGAAATTGCAACTGATCTCCTTACCTTTCTTCTTCCTCTTTTTGTTTCTTTCCTTTCCTTTTCCCTTCCCTTCCTTCTCTCTCTTTAAAGTTTGCTGGGAGGGGGGAGAGGCAAAGGTTTTAACCCCCGATCCATAGTTGTTGGCGGGATTAATTGCAACTGATCTCCCTTCTTTTCACCCTTTTCTTTTCTTCTTCCTCTTTTCGTTTCCTTTTAGCTCTTTTCTTTCCCTTTCCCTTACTTCTCTCTTTTTTGATGGGGGGTGGAGGCAACAGCCCAGGATGCAAGGCCTTTTGCGCCCCTGATCTCCTTCTTTTCCCATTTTCTTTTCTTCTTCCCTTCTTTCTTTCCCTTTCTCTCCTCTTTCCTTTTGCCTTCTCTTCCTTCTCTCAATCTCTATTTTAAATTTTGTTGGCAGGGGGGTACAAGGCTAACAAGTAATAGGTGTAACTTAACACTGATCTAGTTGTGACTAGTTGTTTAGTACAGACATATTCTATGTCAATGACAATGTGTACAATTTAATCAGGTATGAAACTGAATTGAAGCCAGTTATAGTCGGGTGGCTTAGCGTCAAATTTATCGATTATCGTTACTTGCCGGATAAAAGCACCATTTTTGGTACACGGCTTCCTTAGGACCTACTAAACGATATTAGGCTAGGAGCCCCGGCAAAATTTCAATTTAAGGGTGTGGGGCGGGGCGTCTTTTGGAGCCCCAAATGATTTTATAACATTGATTTGTTGTTGTACAAATGCCATTTTTGGTACAGGGCTTCCTTAGGACCTACTGAACGATATTAGGGTAGGAGCCCCCGGCAAGAATATCATATAAGGGTGTGGGACAGGGGCGTCGCCTCGTAGTCCACAAATAATTTAGAAGGTAATATAACATTGAGTTGTTGTTGTACAACGCCATTTTTGGTACAGGGCTTCCTTAGGACCTGCTGAATGATGGTAGGGTAGGAGCCCTGGCATAAATATTCATATATGTGTGATTGGGGGCCCCATGGCGTTTTACTTCAAAAACTCAATGTTTTTACCTTACAAATTAGTTGTGGACTACGAGGCGACGCCCCTGACCCACACCCTTATATGATATTCTTGCCGGGGCTCTACCCTAAGGCTAATATCGTTCAGTAGTTCCTAATGAAGCCATGTACCAAAAATGGCATTTGTACAACACCAAATAAATGTTATATTACCTTCTAAATTATTTGGGGGCTATGAGGCGACGCCCCTGCCTCACACCCTTATATTCTTGCCGGGGGCTCCTACCCTAATATCGTTCAGTAGGTCCTAAGGAAGCCCTGTACAAAAAATGGCATTGGTACAACAACAAATAAATGTTATATTACCTTCTGAATTATTTGGGGGCTACGAGGCGATGCCCCCGCCCCCACACCCTTATATGATATTCTTGCCGGGGCTCCTACCTTAATATCGTTCAGTAGTTCCTAATGAAGCCCTGTACCAAAAATGGCATTTGTACAACACCAAATAAATGTTATATTACCTTCTAAATTATTTGGGGGCTACGAGGCGACGCCCCTGCCTCACACCCTTATATGATATTCTTGCCGGGGGCTCCTAGCCTAATATCGTTCAGAAGGTCCTAAGGAAGCCCTGTACCCAAAATGGTGCTTTTATCCGGGAAGTAACGAATATTTCACTAAGCCACCGGACTATTAACCGAACATGTCCAAGGTTTTAAATACTTGAGGTCCCCGTGATGTGTGAGTGTGACCAGTGACTGCCCCATTGTAATTGTAATTTGACTCTTAATAATAGCTCAATTAGAGGTATAGCCTTAGGTACTAATTTTGGTTTTACGATGTCTAGCTATTCATTGGCCGTATTCACGAATCACTGCTTATTTTCATGTTTTAAAGGCAATTTGTTCTACTTTTGTCAAGTGAGAAAATATTTTACATTATCAAATCAAGTTATTATTTGAGTGTCTCGATTAAGCGGATAAAAATTGTAACATTAATGTTTCCCTTTCTGTTTCAGAAGATCTAAAGGAATAGTTCCAGAAAATGTGTCGGCTGTCAGGAAATGGCATCGAAATTCGATGAATCCCCAGATATATTCAACCCAGCAATTGCAGCAATGGTAGAAGGCTACAGCAGAATAAAGACCAACACCCATCTTGTGTCTGCCAAGTATGTACTATTCAGGGGCAGCAAGGGCACTTCAAAAGGCAGGCATGTGAAGCATGTTCGCTTGAGTGGGAGCAAGCACATTGGTGTGCAACCGACTGCCACTGCAAGACGCAGAATCCAAATGGGAAGAGGAGGGTCAAGGCTTCATGCTGGGCTGCCATCAAAATCCTCTAACATTCCTGAGCACGGATATTCCCACCCCCAATCATCCCAGTCTTCTGTTGTTTTCCCTGTTCCACGCAGAAGAAGAGTGCCAGCACCGCACAATCTAAGCCATGCTGTCACTAACAACCAGTCACTTGGAAAACACATAGTACCAAATAAATAAGAGGCATGATCAGCCTATAAAACTCAGATGATCTCTGTATATCCTAAACGTTTGTAACTATGATAGCAGCATTGGCCAAATCAGTGTATTTTTTCTGAACCAAGAGACTACCGGTAGCTTGTAGCAACAGCATGAATAATATTGTAGGATCCTCCCAGAGAGTTGAGATTTTTGTGGGGTAATGTGCAAGTTGGAAAAATACCCCATTATAATGATACATTGGAAATACTCTCATCGGCGTGTTTAATAAGGCCGACTTTCTAAAAACTTCATGCACTGGAAGTGTAAACCAGAGTGTACAATAAACCAATAGCCAATAATCAGATTCAACTTCAGGACATTATAGTAAAGCGTATTCTTTTCAGATAGAACAGTTTGTGCACACCTTGGGAATTATTATACATGTTGTAAAACAGGAATTATATATACTCTAAGATCACAGAGAATAATGTGCTGACTGCTGACACTGTTTTTGTTGTGTGTGTGTGTATTGGGTTTTTACAGACGTGTATCAATCAGATATGATTATTTACGTCTGGGGACCGACCTTTAAACGTCACCATCCGAAAGACATGACTCAGTTTCGAACCTGCGTCCTCGGCTGAATCAGTTTGTAACTTCCATTGTTAGCTGGATTACAGGCGCACGCCACAACGTCTAGTTTTTGTTTTTGTTGATTTCAGATCTGATGTTTGTTTAGATATTTTGGTACCAGTTATCCGGTGAGGAAATTGGAACATATTATGAGACTTGATTATGATTGGTTTGTCTGATATTTCTGCTTCTATTGAAAGTAAGTTATTTTTGGAGTGGACTTGGCCTTTAACCCTATTTTAACCGGGCTATTTCAGACCAGCTTTTTACCGTCAATTGGGGTCAATTTGACCCCCCCCCCCTAAGATCTCGGCCGTTTCACAGCCGATCGCCGCGAAAATTTGCATGCATTTCAAGTCAAGTGAAGTGTATAGAATACTATGGTAATTTCAATTGTTTGAAAAATTTACTCATTTGCATATTTATGGTAATTTATGCAAATAAGGTCATGAAATTCACATTTTTACCCATAAATCATATATTCTTCATATTTAAGCATTCTTTTTCACTACATATATTCGTTAGACCATTTGGAATAATAATACGATAACAAAATTGGAAGAGCCAGGTTATTCCTTATGTTATCTGATCTCTTGTTTTTGTTGTTTTATTTCATTTCTAACTACAATTCAACTATTTTGACCCCAAAACAAACACCTAAACTTTAAACAAGACCAAATAACCAATGTTCTATCTCTTTTAGGAAAAATGATATTTCTATATGTTTTGTACACAAATCACAAAAATGAGCGATTTTGGGCTGACATGCAAAGACAAAGGTCACGTGACTTTGTAACTATACGTCCGATTTTCAAAAAAATTGTTTTAAAAGATGCGTAAGACTCGAAAGAAAAAGTCATGAAAGGAAAACTTTAGATCTGCTGCGATTCCGGTAGTCGCTAAATTACTACGGGGGTAAAATAGGGTTAAAGGGTAACCATGACAATTATTACAGATAAATCTCATTATAGCAAGCTCAGTTATAATTATATTCTTGCCATAGGGATGACGATGTTTATGCTTGTTGATACATAGGCATATACTCTTGATGATGTGTTTAAAAGCTCATTTTTATTGAAGTCCCGCTTATAACAAGATGAAGTTTGTGCTTTCATCAACATCGCACTAAGGAGGTTGAATTATATTCTTGATATCATTATTTCATTTGGGATTTGGTTTTCATAGTCAGTTCTAGTCAAAGGTGAAAGGTATACCGGTAAGCATTGACAGAGTAGGTTTTGAAATATTTATTTGACAAGACCTTTTTTCAAAAGAGGAACTTTTTATTGGGACGCTATGTCTGTATCTTTAATTATTTTTTAAATGTTATTCTTTATTTTTAATAAAATCAACAAAAAATAAAGTCAAACTAATTCAAGTTACGATTTGGAAATGTGTTATTCAATGTATTTGCAAATGCATTTAGATAATACCATTAAGACCAGATTTTTTAATACCAGTATACATGTAAATTAATATTTTTTTAATTTTTTTTAATATTGGTGTGTTCTATCTCTTCTGAAGATTAAAACAGGTTAAAGTTATGCAGAATTTGTGAAGTTTTATTTCAAGAAATATTTGTTTACTTATTTATCTTTAGACAAAACAAAGCTTTTCGATTTGCACTCATCAGAGTATTAGTGTTTCTTTGTTTGAAGCTATTCTTTGAATTTGTTGTACATTTACTTGTACTTACCATCGTTTTATTTATGTATTTATTTCAGATTCCTAGCATGGAATCACCTAGCATGGAATCACCTCGTGTTTTAGACATAGTGAGAGAAAAAAACGATGGAATTTTAAGTCATAACTGAAAATTGGTGATGGAGTGTACTAGCTAAAGCTCTGAAAGAAAATCTTCTTTACAGAAATGATAAAAATTCTTAAGGAATTTAAATAATTAAATGAGAAAAAGACATTTGTAAAAATTATGAAATTAGATGACGAAAGTGTCATCGATCGCGTTGTTAAGTTGTTTGAAATATCATTGATGGTGAGAGAAGAGTGTTGAAGAATAACATTTAAGCTGATTGGAATTTTTGTGGATTTTCTGCTTCTGTTGATAATAAATTGTCTAGGATTGTGAGCCAAGATTTGGGTTCGCACAAAATAAAAAAGAACACCACTGTTAATGTACAATTGTTTCTCTTCATAGCACTTTATTGCATTGATTTACAGTTTACACTCGAGATGATGGGCAGCCAATGGGGTGGGGATGACCGTGATTGTGTTATACCACATAGTGATGATGACAGCAGTGGTAGTGTTAGTGAAAGATTGATAATAGTGGTGATGGTGGTGAAAGTGATGATTGTCATGGTGGTGGAGATATGATGATGGTGATGGTGCTGACATTGATGGATAGTGATAATAATGTGAACATCGTACAAACAAAAACAAATGGGTTTAAACAAGATCGACCAACCAAAACATTCATATTTTACAGCTTATTTGGACTGAGCAGTCTAGTACCAGGAGGTGGGGTGGGAGTATGTCAGAGCTATTCCCCTCTATTCAAATAATGCACATCCTTTGTGTTTCAAAAGGCCTTTTTATATAATTATTTAAATCAATTAAGATAAGCTTGATTATGAGTTTTCTCCAGGATTCTGGCTTTAAAAAAAGGTAATAAACATATACATTTAATCTATCAAAGTCTATATAATATAGTTTTTTTTAAACCAATAAACTAGATACAATGTTTCAGTGGCGGATCCAGGGGGGCATTTTCAAAATCTAGATGCCCCTATTTTTCAAATTTGCCGCCTGTACCCCCATTTTCAAATCCTGGATCCGCCGCTGATGTATAACCATATTTACAGCATAATTATAGACAAATATATATTGCAAGTTAAAAGAAATCATACATTGATTTTATGGAAGCCTTTTCCACTTATACCGGTAGTTATACTAGCTGTGACGTAATGATTGACACACTTTATTGAATTCACATTTTTATTTTTAAAATTACATCTAGACTAGTTCAGCTCTAACAATAATTGTCAAGCAGACTAAATAGGCCTAAAGTAAAGGAAATCAAAACTATAGGTTTTTATCTACATTATTTTACTAATTTCACTAAGAGCTTTTGATATATAGATCACTAAAATCGGACCTCTGAGTACTAGCAGCCAACAACAAAACTGAAAATATGTTTGCAACAACGTCGTCTGCTATCAAGGGGCGACCACATTTACACAGTCACGTGATAGCGTCACGTGACACTAACAAAAAACACATAGTGCTAGTGCACTCCTTCAAGAGTGAGAGAGAGGCAGATCTTATATAGATATCTCTATGGAGAGAGCTAGAGGGAATCCGCGTACGGTTTCGAGCGTGGTCTCTGACCAAGTCGCTCAGCGGAATAAAATTAGCCGTTGTGACGCGTTAGTGGTACGGAAAAAATAAACGCCGGCCGCCGCAGGGACGCCCTAGGGCAGCCGTGCGTCATCACTTCAAGGCCGTACGGCAGCCGCAAGTTTTCTCTCTCCACAAATTTAAAATACGCCGTGCGGCTACCCTAACATATGTGACCGCTACCGTATGTGACCGTGGGAATGCTGCGGCGGCCCTATAATTGCTATTGGCCGTAGATAGTTTAGACCGCACGGCCGCCGCGGCAAATGTGACCTAGGCATAAGGTACCCAGATTTCTCCGAAGCTAGCAATCCCTCAATACCTTAAAAATATCTAAACCCACCTTTTCTATTAACTGTAAGACGCATATGAACAACTATATGGAAAATGTGGAGGGGGGCGTATCCACCACAGCTCTACTTTTCAGTCCTTAACTCTCTGAAAACCGAACGTTATGTCAGCAAATAAGAAAAGGGGACACATTCTTTGATTTGCGTATGATAGGGAGTCCTAAAGGTTTGCCACTTGAGTTTCAAAGTTTCAAAGTGGCGGTGCACAGGCCAGTCATGCTCCCCTAACTCCAGCAGTGAGGTAGTTGATTATTGTGTAAGCGAATCATCAAAAGTGCATCGTGCAGGATGATTTAAGAGATAATTTGGCAAAGGATTGGAGTGGTCGCAGTAGGAATAATTGAGATTTACATTCTCACCTGGAAAGTGGCAGAATGCAACGAGGAGACCAAGAGCAATTCCGATATCCGTCGATGTAGTTCCAAGACTAATGCTCATATCTTCCAAGTAAATTCCAATGGTCTTGATAATACATATACTACTGGATGTCCTTAAGAAGGTACACACCACCAAAGGTAAACTTGGAGAAGTTAAAATATCATGAAAACGAACCATGGTAGGCTATGATCGAATGATCTTTAAAAAAATGAACGTCGTGCTACACTTATGGTAGCTGGTTAAATATACGACAAGGAAAATAGACGATTAGTCGCGCAAAATATTGACATAGCTCCATAAGTATCAGTGAACCATTGTCCTGTCTGAACTTTTCCCGCAGAAAAAACAGAACGTTTTAAACGTCATCAGCTTTCAATCGAAAACACGGGTAAATTGATGAACCATATCACAAAGGCCCATGAAATCTACAACCCTCTGAGAGCAAACTATATATGCAGGTTGTTAGATTCAACCTTTCCCCTCAATGCTATCCGCTTATTGTATAGCTCCAACAGGTGATGCATATCTGTAGTGGGTGGGTTGCCTTACCTAGCAGTTTAGTATCACTATCTGCACATAAGTCATACAGGCAGGACCTATGGGTTGGAGGTGAATGAAAGTTGAACTTTCATAGCTCAAAAACATGGCATTTTGCGCTGCAAGTCCATGGAGTGTCAAGATCACCAGAACCGACATTGAGGCCTGCCCCGATTCCCTGCATTTAGTCAACCAAGTCAAACTGTAAGTTGAATCCATATTTGTATTCCTTTCCTAATGATAAATTAGACGTGTTCATTTGTCATTGAGAGAGTCAAGATCACAAGTGAACCTTTGAATTAGAGATAAAGAATGAAGACTGCGAATCATTTCTCTAAAGTAATTAATGTCACTCTTTATACATTATTTTGTTCATGTATGAATGATAAATGAACGTACATGTTCGCAGGATATGAACTCAGTAATGCAGGCTCTTTCGAAGTTTGAAAGGATATATGTATGCAATGTACAGTGCGTCCCAAAAAAAAACTATACACTTTTGAAATGGCTGCCGAATAAAAAAATATATAATCCTGGGGGGAAAGTTTTATATGTATGGAAAGCTCATAAACTCAACTTTCATATGACACCAAAAAGTCCGAAAATAATTCATACTTGGGTGAGCACTGCTCACTTTTGTAAAGGGTATGAAAATTAGGTTGCGCAGGAATCAGCCTTCCAATTTGTGAGGTAACTCCTTTGGAGCTATCTCAGCTTACACAATTGAGGGTGATATGATACATTCATGATTTGCTGAGTGAATTTCATGGTTTATTAAACCAAACTTGTATGCATGAGTGAACAGGAATTGCATTGTTTATTGTAGCATTGTAACTTTCCCTGGTAAACTCAGTGGTGAGTTCATGGGAGTCAGGATGGGTTGATGGTACATGTTGTATTTCCATATTACAAACTGTTATTTTTTACATCTGTGACTTTGAATAAAAGCCTTCACCCCACATTTCAGTTATTGTAAGATTAGTTGAACATCTCATTGATTTACTTAATAACCAGATGGGGATTATGTAAATTGATTATTCAAATATGGTTTGTTGAAAAAGGAATGTCACAGATGTTGGCTACTTATTATTCAGGTAAATGGGTAACCCTATGTCAAAAATAACAGTTTGTAACATGGAAATTACAACATGTACCATCACTCCATCTTGACTCCCATGAACACACCACTGAGTCTACCAGGAAAGTTACAATGCTACAATAAACAATGCAATTCCTGTTCACTCATGCATAAAAGTTTGGTTTAATTAACCATGAAATTCACTCAGCAAATCATGAATGTATCAATCACCCTCAATTGTGTAAGCTGAGATAGCTCCAAAGGAGTTACCTCTCACAAATTGGAAGGCTGATTCCTGCGCAACCTAATTTCCATATCCTTTACAAAAGTGAGCAGTGCTCACCCAAGCATGAATTATTTTCGGACTTTTTGGTGTCATATGAAAGTTGAGTTTATGAGCTTTCCATACATATAAAACTTTTCCCCCAGGATTATATATTTTTTTATTCGGCAGCCATTTCAAAAGTGTATAGTTTTTTTTGGGACGCACTGTATAATTCATTATGACAGAAGCCTTCTTTTCTGTTATGTAGTTTATTGTATAGACTGATGATGATAATAGTTCCCGTCATAAGATATATGTAGATGATGAATAATTTGGTGTTATTCCATAGACTATTTATAGCTTGGGTTAACGTTTGATTCTAGATGGTGTTCCGGCTAGGACTTACATAACAAGTCCTCTGTCAAAGTCTCATGCCACAATGGGTGGATTCCTATAACTACTAAGGAGAGTTGAAGGTGCTACCAGATGGAGCAACACCTTCATTATGGTGGACAACTAAAGTTTCAGCAACAGTAACAGCTATGATTTCTTCATTCTGGATGAACAACTATTTTAATATCACACCTTGAGAGTGATTGCATCACTAAAGTGGGTTATTTTGTTTATAGCTCAAGACTTTAAAACGATAAGCCTACAAACAGTTTAGTGTCAATACTCTGTATAAATATGTTACTCTGTGACAGCTAAGAATACAACCTCAGGGTTTGGATCAATCTTTACATGTATTTCTATTCTTATAAAAAGTAAAGGAATAAAGATAAGGAGATGATTTTCTTTGATACACTTGACTCAATTTGAATTCTTTGTTTATTGTGTAAATCTTCCTGTGAGATGATTAGAGAGTTTTAACTAGATCACAAATTAAAGACAGATTAAAGAGTTTCCCTTTTGCGCTGTGTCGACTAGTCACACAAATCACACCTACGTACGCTCCAACATACACTTGAATACATGTAGTATCTTTTAGCGAACAATCCTTGGATGCTGGATGCCATGATCCGTTTGGTGTGGATCGCGCGCGGACAATGTATTATTATTTAGCGTTACCTGTGCAGGAGAGGTTAAAAGCGAATCCCTGTCACGTAACCTGGGTCAAGGGGCGGATCCAGCCGGCGGCGAGGGTGGGGGCCCAATTCGTGAGAAAATATTTAGCGACGCATAAGCAGGGGGGTGGGGTGGGGGAGGGGAGGGTAGTGAGCGCTATTTATTTTGACTCAACACCCCTTTTTCCCTTATTTTTATAGTATACATGTACTGCATGAACTTATCTTGATTGTCCATCAGTCACTTTTCAAATTGTTCATTTGTGTTTGCAAGTTTTATTGGCTAGTTTTCAACTCAATCCCATCGAAGTCGGGTTACTAAATTTAACCAAATCTTTGACTCTTTTCGTTAAAAGTCACATTTGGTTCTTGACGTGCATGAAAAGTAATATTTAATGGAAACTATAGGTTTATATTTTGTTTTTAACTGAGCATACATTGCACTTGTTTCAGTGAGAAAAAACTTATTTATCGATCTGATATTTTCCTTTAGAAAGTGATATGATGATTCATGTTGAACTGCATTTTGTAGTCTTGAAATGTGATTTCCCCCGCCCCCCAAAAAATGTCATATTTGTGTGTCTAATATTTGCAAAAAGTGGCCATTATAACAATACTTTTTTTCCCGATGACTATGGGACAGTATTCCTGGACTATACACACAAATAAAACAGTGTCCTTGATATGACGTTGATTTGAATTAATGTTCCGTTATAACAACAACAAAAATCAACAACAATAATTTAAGGCATGAATGAAAACGTGGGTACACGGTACGGATGAATAGGTCTGTTCAGTCGTGTCATCGCAACTGTTCTACCGAGGGGTCCAAATGATATAATAAAATATGATATGATGATATGGTAACTAAAGGTGAAAATTGGGCAAACAAAAATACTGAATTTGAACATTTTTCATTTTACAGTTAGCATTACAATTAATGATACCATCAATTTTCATATCCCACCCCCATCCCCGCCCCGAAAAAGTTGAAATATGTATGTGTCTATTTTTTACAAAAAGTGACCATTATAACAAACAAAATTCCGAAGGCTATTGGACAGTATTCTTAGACTAGACACACAAATAAAACGAGGTACTTTATGATGATGATTTGAATATATTATCTTCCGTTATAAAGACAATCAACAACATATAAATAAATGACATAACATAAATGAAAACGTGTGTAAATACTAAATGGTATACGGATGGATAGGTTTGCCCAATTGTGCCATTACAGCGCAACTGTTCTACCGAGGGTCCAAATTATAATTTGCATGATATAATATAATATGATGATATGGCAAATAAAGGTAAAACTTGGGGAAACAAAAAAACTGAATTTGTTCAATTTTCATTTAACAGCTAACAATTCAAGAAATGATACATTCACTTTTCATATCCCTCCACCCCGAAAAAGTCAAACTTATATGTCTAATTTTTTTTGGTAAGTGACCATTATAACAAACTTGTTTTTCCGAATGCCATTGGAAAGTATTCTTAGACTAGACACACAAATAAAACGGTGTCCTTTATGATGATGATGATGACCCCTGCACGTGTGTACTTTCTGGGATTGCGCGATAAGTGGATACATGAATTGTGTAATTAGGGAGGGGGATTCTGGACTGTGTATCGTCACGTATTGGTATAGCATAGATCGTTGTACAAGTAATTTCTTTATTCCACAGAAAGCTACTAGTATGTGGCTGTTTATTTATGCATTGGAGTATATGTTGATAATAAAAAATGAGTGTAGGCCTATGCGTTGATTTATTGAAACACGAGAGAACTCCTCTTCAAAAGAAAAGTGTGATACGATTCACAAATAAAGTTTTGAGATATGGAAGAGCAGTGTTCAAACAATTCATTATTTTTCCACACAGCACACAAGCACTGCCATTCTCACCTTCATCATCTCCCCACCCCCCATCCTCGCTCACTCTCTCTCTCTCTCTCACATCGTTTTGAGCGTAAGCTTGGGTGTGGGTTGGCTTTTCGGAGTAAAATTAATTGCCTACCGAGAGAATTATATCGGGTTATTGACGAAAGAGGGAGCCAAACCAGCCAAGCAGGAGGTTTAAACAATTTTTTGAAGACGTCGACCCGACGGTTGCAGAAATAAATGTTTATTTTGCCTTTTTTCTCTGCAATTACACAATTTCTTTCAAATTCCTTTAGCAAGAGTCATTTATGTGTACTGCTTAACAATTGGTGTGAATTTGAATATAAACTGTTTCAATGTTTTTTTGTTTACCATTGCCATGCAGAACTCAGCCTTATGTTTAATATCAACTCTTTGTAAGACGGGGCCCTGGTATCCCTTAAAGGTACTATGTCCCATTTGCAGGCCAAAAAAATTAAAAGGTTAAATTCCAACGGCATTTGAAAGACAATACTAATTTAGAACTTCCCTAAAAAAGGGGGCTTGAAAATGTCTTTAAGTGGGAAAATAACGACTATTAGTTGTCGAATCGACTTAGGAGCTATAGAGCCAGTAAGTAATAGTCTGATTTTCAGACCATTGTACCGAATGGTCGTACGTTTTATGCTGCGCAAAGATTCAATCAGTTTAATTTTGGCCATTACAAGAAGTGGGTTATTGATGTAGACAAATGCTCATGTACCCTTTACAGCTCATTTTATGTATGTTATTACCAAAGATGAAAAAGCCAGTCAGTCACTCAATAGTGTCTGACAGTGAAGTCTAGCAAGTAAACGGGTTTCCTTGCATAATTTGAATATTAGGACACTGCTAACGTTTAAATTTCACAGATAGGACATACATGACATATTCATAATTCCTGCAAAGTTCTACAGAATTTGATGTTGGCTGCAAAAGGGACATAGTATCTTTAACATCAGTGGAGGAATTATTTCAAAATAGGGTTAAATTATTCCGCCTTTTCAACGCGTCGTTAAATAGGCAAAAGGTGCCTACTTTTTTGTATTAATTTTCCTTTCTGATGAGCATTGTTCATCTCTGGTTGTCTCTAATTGTAATCTTATGTAATCTCTTCATACTAGTAATTAATCGACAACTAGCTAGTCGTTCGATTGTTGTTGTTGTCATTATGTATGTTAGAAATGTGTATGTTTCACGTCATTTACATTTTATTATATGATTTACCATAATTAATGTTGATACTATATGATGCCTAATTTAAAATAAAAAGGATCAATAAAACATGAAATACACACAAATGCATTTGATATTAGGTTTACCAAAATAACGAAAGAAAATACTCAATATTGCTGGCACGTATTTTGTGATGTATACAAGTCATTTCTAGAATAATGACTAAACCATTTTGGGGTTGCCATCATGTTTTATTTTAGAGTGTGTTGGGTAAAAACTATGAACTAAAACCTTGTAAATAAAGTCATCGATATTCATTATTCGACCCATTTTATATGATTATATGACTTTTTAAACGCCCTCAACTGGGCAACTTTGAAGTTACGGTGTCATGCATGAGAAAACAAAAAATCGTTTTATGAATACTTTTATCTGATTGCCTATTTTGTTACGTCTACTATTACTACTACTATTATCATTATTATTATTGTTATTACTATTGTTATTAATATTATCATTATCATTAGTATCATTTGTAATTGTCTAAAAGTAAAACATTACATTTATACAATAACGCATCAATAAAACAAGTTATATTGCAATGTAGTCACAATCCATGTAGGACCTAAACTGAATGTCGAACTTCGTCACGGCGAAGTCCGAATCTATATGGCTTTGAGCAGCGTTTATCAACAGCGCCCACTTGTGGTGACTATGAAACGTGAAATTTCTCAGAAGTCGAAATGGCTTTCATCTCCAAAAGTTGCAATGAAACACCGTATCCTATATTCATATACTCCAAAAAATGAATGAAAATGTCGACCTATATGCTTTCAAGTTTTCCGTCTCGTGTATTGTTCATAAAATCATGAATGATGTATAAATAATACTAATAGCTCACATTTATAATGCGCTAAATACCTTGTTTCAAGGCTCAGCACATATTATTACCCCGGTCATCGAATTCAGGCTTACCCGCACACAATGTATGCACATTCTCCACTCCCTGGGGAGCATTCCGGCCAGTGTCATTTGACAAGCGCCACTTGCTCATCCAACAACATATAATTTCGCACCCTACCCATTTAACACCTGGGTGGAGAGTGGCAAATGTAGATTAAAGTCTTGCCAAAGGACATTAGTTGAATATGAATAGGCCGCAGGGATTGCACCAAATGAAACAACAGATGATTATGTAGTTAATCAATCTTCTCATTTATTATGTAATTTATAATATCTTCCTCAAGATTGCCACACTTCTGTCTCTATATCATTGTTTCTCGTTCTCTCCTTTCAGTCTCGTCTCTCAGTTTCTCTCTCTCTTTCTCTCTCTCTCTCTCTCTCCTTCATATTATAATATTATTGTATTACTATGGTATATGTTTGAATTTGTAAAGCATTTTGTATTTTGTCATTTTACCTTGTAATAACAATCCATGTAATTCAGCCCCTGGGCTGCCAAGTGGAATTCTTTAAATAAATACCAATACAATTCAATTTAAATCAATATTTGTCAAACCAAGTTTTTTGTTAATGTTGTTTTAAACAAAATGAATAACTAAATCAAATAAAAAATATTTATTGGTGACTTATATTTGTTGACATTTTTTGCAAGGAGAATCGATAAACACGGAACTTGATGTGGGGGAAAGCGTATACAGTGTATACACTGTACATGTACATATAGTTCTGCAATAATGTATATATTTTTCATCACTAAAAATCTTCCTCTCTTTCTGTCTTATGCCGTGCTGGTCATAAACGAACAATCAAGCTATTATGTGTAATTTCACTTAGCTGACAGAAATACTAAATGCGTGTAGGTTACATATGACTACACAGAACTGGATAGCTAAGACTTTCGTAAAAAATAAACCTAAGGACAGTAGAATAGCCTTCTCCATCACCTACAGAGCACATGACAATACGCATTATGTAATTCAGACACGAATTCCTCTAGCCCTACAATAGGGAATTGAAACTAGGCCTATACCTTTCGTGGATTTATCAAAATTCTTTGAAATCGTGTTAAATTAAGCCTACAGAACGAGGAAACCGTGCTGCTTGTGAGTAAAGTTCTGGGTCATGTTTTGGGAAAGAACACTGAACTCAGGTATTAAATGTCTTGAAAACCTTTTTAGAGTGTGCTGAATGAGAACGGCCCATTTTAAGGCACCGCAATCAATAACACACCAGTTACACCAACGGGAGACTGACTACAGCTTGAACAGAGACCAAACAATGAAATTATATTAAACCGAATGTTAAATCGGTGCCGGTTTTGCGCTGTGTGACTGGGGGATAAGCAGCATTATGTGATTACGCAGTCGTATACGGAATCACAATCGCATTTGATGGGGAGCAATTCCCCGCGCGTGTCTTCGATTAAGCACATGTGCCACAGACGATCTTCTACAGTAGTTAACGACCGTAATCCACATTATCTCCTCTCATCATTCTGAATCTATCCTCTATCTCTCTCTCTCTCTCACGCACTCCCTCCCACCCTGACCCTACCCACCTTTGGCTCACGCTCCGCACGCGCGGCGGGCAAAACACTCATTCATTCAACCCTCCCCATTCCAACACATGCATTTTGATTTGTGAACGCGAGATCGGCGGTCGGACAAGCTCGCGAGCCCGGGTATACTTGATTAAGCAGTGACGAGGGGTTTGCTCCAGAATACTTCATCACATAGATCTAGTATCGGATTGCATTTCATTACTATTCACCGGGTGAATTATTACTGGACACGCGAAAGAGAATGGCGGCAGTAGAGGTATGTCCAAGCAACTTTTATTTTCTCCTATTTCTTTCCAAGTGTTCGTGTGGTATCATTCGTTTTTTCGACAGCAGAGGCATTGCTGAGAATCTTTTATTTGTATGGTTTTTCAATTTTTACCGTGACTGCCAGTTTTGCTTCCTCCATTATGAGTCATTGTTATTGTTTGAAATCTATTATCAGATCTAACTTCGATAATGCTTGTTCAAATTTGTGCGTCAAGTAACGGCGGCAACATTACCGTGTTGAATGGAATACCAGGGACTTCCATTATTTACTAAGTCCCTGGTCCCTGGGCATACATTACTTTGACACTGACAGAGAGCAAGAAAAAGAAGGTACAACATAATAAACGGAGACGGATAGGATAGAAAGAGATTACATGAGATCGTGAAAAACAGGGAGAAGAGAGGAGAGTGAAACAAAGAGAGGGAGAGAGAGAGAGAGAGGAGGAGGAGGGCGTAGAAATAGAGAGAGTGGAAAGGGAAAGAAAGAGTGAGAGAGAGAGAGAGAGAGAGAGAGGAGGAGGGCGTAGAAATAGAGAGAAGTGGAAAGGGAAAGAAGAGAGAGAGAGAGAGAGAGAGAGAGAGAGGAGGAGGAGGGCGTAGAAATAGAGAGAAGTGGAAAGGGGAAAGAAAGAGTGAGAGAGAGAGAGTTGGAGAGAGAGAGAGAGAGAGGGGGTAGAAGGCAAAAAACGGGTGGACATGTTGAACGAGGGGAAGTAAAGAGTGAAATGAGGGATGGGGAAAGAGAAGCAGAGAGAAAGAGAGAGAGGGGGTGGCAGGAAAAAAGAGACATTCAGATCCATAAATAACATGGCAGACCCCGCTGTATGTGTGTGTGTGTGTGTGTGTGTGTGAGGGGGAGGGGAGGGGGCGTAACAGCTTACACTGATTTGACGTTATCTTCATGATCAATCGACTCTGTGAAATGCAAACACCTGATATTGTTATCACTTCATAAATATGTCCTATGATATTCTGGTTCAAAGCAATAGTGACATTTATTTGATATAAAGCAGCGTACAGAAATCAGAACATGAAAAGAGAATGGGAGGGGGACATGAACGGCAGCTAAGTGTATTAATTTGGCCAAAATGTATAGGGGAGAACCCACCGTTGGTGTAACAAAACATGCGAAATGTAAGATGAATGTACAGATCGAGGGAGATGGCTCAGTGGTAGAGCAGTGGTCTCGTATAACCGGGAGGTCCCGGATTCGAACCAAGTCGATGTATACCAGGGCCCATTGGTAAGGTATTTTATTCTAATCCCTCAGGAGAGGATGTAAAGCCGTCAGTCCCCTGGCTGCTTACTTACAAGCATACACACGATTTCTTTGCAGTCAGAAAAACCATCAAACATGTTTCTTTTTATATAACATGAGTACATTTTTTTGCCTTTAAAGACATGGTAGAGAGAGAGATAGAGAGTGGGAGAGAGAGAGAGAGAGACAGACCGAGAGAAACCACAGAGATACCCACACACGGAAAGAGGGGGGGGGGAGGGGAGAGGGTGAGATAGAGAGAGAAAGAGAGAGAAAGAGAGAGAGAGAGAGAGAGAGAGAAAGAAAGAGAGAGATAGAATTCATGACGATGCATGTAATAATATTTGCCATGCTTGTAATCGAAGTAAGCCGCAACCGCATATATACGTAAATGCAGTATCAAACTATATAAAATAATACAACTTATCATTATGTATATTCCCCCCATGAATCCTATAATTCTAAGCATCACAAATTTGTAAATTCCTATCCATCAATTCCCCCTCCCCTTTTCTTCTTCTTTTTCGTTTTCGCCCTTTTTTATGGATTGAGTTACAGCAGAATAGAATTTTTCGTAGTTACGTATTTCATACATTATAAACTATTTACCAATGCCATTGTTAAAAAGTAATAGGCTATACACACAAAGAAATACCAGTTTCACTCAAGGTTGCAATTTCTATTATTTAGAAGGTTGTATTCGCTTGAATCATCGTACATCTAACAAATGAAAATTAAGCTTATTGATTAGTTCTGAAGTTTGTTTTCATCAATTCCCTACTGTGCAAAGTAATATTGTATAATGTCCTTGAAATTATCGTCATACATGTTTAATGCAGCTGAAAATTGCCGCTTGATATATTTTCCTACTTCACACCAATCACTGATTTAAAAGAAAGAAACATTTTTTCCCGTCTGTTAACAGCCAGTGTGTCTAAACTCACTTTGGTCTTTAGTTCGTGAATAATTTAAGATTTCCTTCTTTTGATGGCATGAAAAGTTCGGGAAAGAAGTGTTGGCATACTGGAAATTGCACGGACTTCCCCTTTTGATGTCAATTGTACCGATCCTTCGCGGTACATACATTTATAACAATACACCAAACTGAATCAATAATCTGATTTTCAATATTTGCTTGGATTGGTAGCAAAAGTCAGCTCTCGGTTTTTGTGTTTTGTTAACCACACAATACGTATTGTCTGGTGTGCTTCGTGCTCTTTCGTTTGTATTATTCCTGCCAGACAATATGCAAACAGGAGGATTCCAATTTATGCTTCAGAAAATGGGCTTGAGTATATTTGCACTGCCAGTGTGCTGCTATATATTATTTAAAGGTGTTAATTACATTGTAGGTTGATAATGATTACAGTGACAGTGATAATTATAATCATAATACATTGATACAACGCATTTTCCTTGTTATTACAAAATAATGCGGTATTTTCGGGGGGTGGGGTGTTGGATAGACGGCTCACCGTGTGATCAGTATAAACCCATTGTATACAATCAATGTACTTTCTGAAACCAAACAATTTATATTCATGTAACATTTAAAGATAGCCATAGGCATAGATGGACTCAGACTGCCGATTGCTTTTTATAATCAATATTGCGAATCGTTCCTATATCGATATGAACTCGATAATATTGAATGTATTTACAAAGTTTTGAAGGCCTGTATATGACATAACCTTATCAATGTAAGGTACATATTATATACCAATCCCATTCTTTATGAATTTTCCTCCAAAACATCAACTAGCGATAACTTCGTGCTCTGATACATTTATGTCTAATGTGCCCCTTTAATAGATACGTGTGCGTATACATAAAATCTTTTATCATTCTGTGCCATGATTGACGAGGTGTACCTAATATCACTGAGATGTAGCCATGTGTATTTGTAGAATTAAAACAAAATATGGATAGCTATAAAAGGTAAGACAATAAAAAGGAAGGAACATAAAAACTGGAATAAATATAATTTTGTTGGCAAGCCGAAAGAGGAAAGTAGGCATGGTTAGTATGTACATACATTATGCAGGGAATGAGAAGATGCCGATACGGATGATGGAAGTGTCCCGAAAATGAAAAGCTATAAATGGTAAGACAAACAGAAATGAAGAAAAGGAGAAGAGGGGCCAAGGGAACAGACAGATGATGTACAATTATGTAGATGGCATGACAATTACAGAGATGGGGAGTATGCATGCATGCAGGGATGCTGTTACTTTAGCATGTCTCTTATACAAGATAGAATGATCAAAAGTAAGATAGATAGATATATGTATATATATATATACATACATAGATAGAGAGATAGTGAGAGAAGGAGAGGTAGAGGGGGATAATGTGGGATAGTGTGTGGGGGTAGAGAGTGAGTGAGAGAGAGATAGAGAGGAAGAGGAGAGAGATAGATACATAGATGGATAGATAGTGAGAGAAGGAGAGGTAGAGGGGGGATAATGTGGGAGGGTGGGTGGGGTAAAGAGTGAGAGAGAGGTAGAGGATGAGGAGAGACAGTGAGAGAGAGAGAGAGAGAGAGAGAGAGAGAGAGGAGGAGTGGGGGAGTAAGAGGAAGTAAGAGAAAGTAAGAGTAAGAGAAGAAGAGAGAGAGAAAGAGAGGGGGAAGAGAGACAGATATAGAGTGAGAGGGAGAGAGAGAGAAAGGGGGTAAGTGGAAGAAAGAGAAAGTAAAAGGAAAGAGTAGAGAGAAAGAGAGAGAGAAAGAGAGAGAGAGAGAGAGAGAGAGAGAGGGGGGTGTTACAAAGCCAAAAAATATGAGTGGAATGATAGATAGCCCATCAGTGCTCACAACACAGATTTGGATGCCATCCGGCACTTTGAGTCCCAAGATGATTAATATTTCAGCTTCGCATTACACATGACTGCGGGCCGATAATCGCTGGTCTCTCGACGTCTAATTTCGGGGCTCATTCATTACTATGTCGGCGCTCAGGGGGCGACCATGGGGTAGGGGGGTAGCGGCGATCAGGAGGGGGAGGGGGTCAGTAGGCAATAATGTTTTTAGGTTTGGAAGATTTTGTATTCCCCTCCCTCTTCATCATGGCTGAAGTTTGGTGATGTTGGGGACCTGAAAGAATCGTGGTGTCGCTCTGCAATGCTCGGCGGAGAATTTCCGAATGGCTAATAAATGCTTACCTTCAATTTCAATTTCAATTTGGAGGCGATGGTGGTGTAGCCGGGATGTTGAAAGATTATCCTTCCATCCCACCACATCGTTATGAGTGTGTCAAAGAGGCGACAATATCGAAACAGGCGTTTTAGGAAAGTTCGGTATTCCCATCACGTGCAGAAACGATGATTTCACCCACTCCACTATCCCCTGTAACTTTCAGCCCAAACCCCATACTGCGCCCCTTTCTTTCGCGTTCCCCAGTGCACTTGTTCCCCACCAAGAAATTTGTCACCTTACGCCTCAGATGCGATTGATGCCAAATTGCGCCGTAGTCATAAGCTGGAATTATGACAACGGCTCTCAGAGAAACGCAAATAATTTATATACGCAGTATTGGAGAGTATTTCCCCTAAAATATATGTACAAATGCCAGTAAAATATGGTGAATACTCAAGGTAAAAACTGATATCCATTTTTGTCAAGTCCATGTAGATCCTGTAATTAAAGTTTAAAATCTTCGTTTTGAAGGGCCATTTCACCATCGATACTCACCATTAAACCCGCATAAATTTGATAGCATTCTGTATTCGATTGAAAGCTCAAAGCTACCATCAAAATAGGCCTAAGGCGATTTCGATAAGAGAGATACTCACCTGCCCATAGCTTCTTTCTTTTGGGTTATCAATTTCCCTTTAGTTTTAAAGGCATTGTTTAACAATGCAACATCTGAGATGCATGACCCTACGTGTTATCAGCGTCTGTGATATGGTGTTATATTAAAGCCCTAAAAAAATTGCGCTTCAAAACGATCATGAAGTGCCTCAAAAAAAAAATCTTTGAGTGACCGGTTTTACCATACTCATTTTCCCCAATGGACTGTAGTGTTATAAAAACCGTTGGGAAAACGGTTATTTTAAATTTCGAATTTCAATCATAAATATCTCGGTAATCAGACGGGCGATCGGCTTGTAAACGTCATGGGATTCCGGACTGACCTAAAGGTTTATAATTATGATTGCAGCATGAGCTAAATCCAGGATTTTTGTTTAGAATGTGAGACAAAGATACCCAATCCCTTTAATATAATAAACTGATAAAGGGCTCGCGTGCCTCGTCCTCTTTTTAGCCAAATATATAAAGCACGCATAATATAAAGTTAGAAGTGGCCAAGTCGTGCCCCCCCCCCCTCATTCCGGAACCCTTGAGCCGCAACTGATACCATAGTTTATGATGCGCGAAGTGAGGCTATTAATTTAATGACCTCTAAATGGCTTCTTTCACAAACTAAAACACTCTTTCTTTAATTTGTAGTTTTTTTTTTTTTTTTTGTTTTGTTTTGTTTGTTTGTTTGTTTGTTTGTTGTTGTTGTTGTTTGTTTGTTTGTTTGTTTGTCTTTTTTTTTTTTTTTGTTTGTTTGTTTGTTTTTTTTGTTTTGTTTTGTTTTGTTTTTTTTTTTTTTTTTTTTGGGGGTATTTTGCACGCCAAATGCTTTATCTGTTGGTTATCAGCTCCCGTTACACTCATGATATAATGGTTTTGCGGGCCCCCCCCTCTGTTTCGTCACCTGTTTAAAGCACACATAATATAAAGTTAGGTGCCATCAAGTCGTGTGCCCCCGCCATTTCGGAACCAAAGAGCCGCCACTGATACAATATAGTTGAATAAGCTTGACGTACCGCAATAAATGGCTTTATATATACTTCTTCTTTGACTAATAAAATGGATAATATTATCTATATATTGAATTCTGTTGCTATATTTTCCAATGATGTGAATCAGTTATGAAGTGGCTTATTCTCAAAGCACTTTAGTCAATTTGATTGGTAATTGAAACTAAAGCCAGAGTACTTGGTATTGTTAGTATGTTTCAATGTAACAGTTTCGATGAAAACAGACAGCTTAAAGAGAAAGACCAGTTCTGGTCATGCGATTGCATTGTGAAAGACACGTTGTGGAATCGATCAGAAAAGGTTGATCATCTAGCATATAAGTATTGGTGTGTACTGCAAGGTTCTGGAATCATCAAAATGATAAGAAATTTGGCCCAGTCTTGGTAAAGTTACAAGCACTGTACACAGAAAGATGTATATGGGACTAGGCGAACACGTGCGCGATATCTATTTGGTCCCAATAGATATAATAATTTACCAAATATATCAATTCGTAGGCGGTTTCCCGACTTTCCCGGCAAAATTTGTATCATCACGTATTAGTTAAAAACACATTCTTTCACATGATTGGTAAAGAGCTTCCATTTCATTTTTTGAGAGAGGGCGTTTCCAAAACTGGTCTATACCTTTAATGAGAATATATATAATTATATGTGACTCATAGCCAGTGGCGCACACAGGGTTATGTTGAAAAGGGGAGGGCACAATTCGGAAAATCTGTGACAACCTCCCCTCCCCCTACCCCCCAAAATAAAAAAAATAAAAATAATAAAAAAAAAATAATAAATACATTTAAACGATACAAAATAACATAACAACTAATAATAGTCATAAGTAATAAATATATAAAATAATGAAAATGGTTTCTAATTGCATTAGCCTATATTTTGTGTCCTTTCAAAAAAGGAGGGGGGGGGGGTTAGACCCACCCTGGTCCCATCCATGGATATTTATGCTTAAATGTTATTCCAATGGATACGCTTTCCCGTGTCAAACTATACATAACCATGAAGTCATGATATTAGTTATATATAGTTGTAACAGTCAAAGTTGTGTGGATTCCGTCTTGGTAATAATAATACATACTCTTCATAGCGTCAAGAATGTCATATCATCTTACTCGAACACATTTGATCGTACTAGAAAAAAAGCAGGTCAATTCCTTCGCCTCTTCACTTTCCATTTCACAGCCCTTGTTTTCCAATCATTGCTATTTTTATTATTTTGTAGCTTTGTAGCGAATTGCACGATGGTGTCTCTTTTTTTGGCTCGCTCAACACAATACTCTCCCTTCTCTGTCTCTCTCCATCTCTCTGTCTGTCTGTCTGTCTCTCTCTCTCTCTCGCTCTCTCTCTCTTCCTACCTCTTATCTGTCCCCTCTCTTCTTTCTGCTATCTTCTATCACTTTCTTTTTCATCCTTCCTCTTTCTCCTTCTTTCACTCTCGACCCCCTCTCTCTCTCTCTTTCTCTCCCTTCTCTGTCTCTCTCTTTCTCTGTCTCTCTCTCGCTCTCTCTCTCTTCCTACCCCTCATCTGTCCCCTCTCTTCTTTCTGCTATCTTCTATCACTTTCTTTTTCATCCTTCCTTTTTCTTCTTCTTTCACTCTCCTACCCCCTCTCTCTCTCTCTTTCTCTCCCTTCTGTCTCTCTCTTTCTCTGTCTCTCTCTTTCTCTCCCTTCTCTGTCTCTCTCTTTCTCTGTCTCTCTCTCTCGCTCTCTCTCTCTCTTCCTACCCCTCATCTGTCCCCTCTCTTCTTTCTGCTATCTTCTATCACTTTCTTTCTCATCCTTCCTCATTCTCCGTCTTTCACTCTCCTACCCCCCTTCTCCCCTCTCTCTCTCTCTCTCTCTCCCCTTCCCCCTCTCTCATTCTCTCTCCGACCCACGGCCCCTCCGTCATTGTAGAACACCAATTACCCTTATTACAATTTATGAATTTTATGATTTAAGGAATCCATTCTCCTTCGAATGAAATGAATATTACGATGGCGAGATGGCTTGTCGCTTGAAGGTATTTTGACACGGCGTTGATGATGACACGCACAAATTTCTCGTCGAGCGCGAACGGATGAGAGAGCGACGCCCGGGACGATACGGACTATGACGATTCTTTGACGAAAGTAAATGATAACATAAAACCCCGACTTGGCTTCCGTGCACGCTCTATTCTACGTGAGTGAGTACATGTGCGTCGAATAGTCTACTGAACAAACCGTTCTTATTTGTACTGAGAGGGTGTTTAAATTGCTATATCTCGTTGTAGAAGTAATATTTGAAGCTCATATTTTGATACAGTATAGTGACATGAATCACTTACATCAAGAGCAAAACATGTTTTGGTGATTTGAACACTTTAATTGAAGTTTTACATTTAGCGATTACCCTAAATTCACCCTCATCTCGTAAAGCGAAAGGAAACAATTTCGTGTCGTTGGGGGACAATAACCGTAATGACTATATTCTGATTTCCTTCTGGAGGCGATCCATTCTGAAGTCAAAATATTTCTAGGACGAGATTATTGCAATTATTTGGAGGTAGTAATTAGTCAACATTTTGCCCATCCCCACCATTCCCCCCTTCTTTTCCTTTCCATATGTATTACCCCTCCTCCGCAGGCGTTTAATTGTGAAATCGTGAAGCGAATAAAGGTGCTAATATTCGCATTGATAAGACATCTTTTTGTATCTCATTTCGTTCGATTTCCTGTTTCGAACGAAGACCCTATTCTTGAGGCGTTAAATCCCAACATCGAAAGATTAACATGATATAAAGAGATTGCAATTCTTGGAAAGTGATAATAAGCCACTGTTTCCCCATCCATTTCCCCTCTAATATCAATTCTTCCTTTTCATGTTGACTCTAAAACGCCTGCAGCAAGTTCAAAACTGTTTTCAGCTATGCCATGAAAAGAATCTCTACCATTTTTATTTCTCCTAATTTACGCGAAAGCCATACTAGAGATCACAGGTTACTTCGAAACTATACAGCATTATGAAAACATATAAGGTAGAGGTACAATTATTAAACCATCCAATCATTTTATTTTTGGTTACGTAATATTCCAGCTATGTAAACACGTGTCAATTAAAAAGTCTTCTTCAATTTATCAATTTATCAGGTACATTATTGTGACGTCTACACTTCTTATTCATTATGGTGTATGTTTATTTTATGTTTCCTCTTTGCTAGATACTTACATTTGATTATAATAATGATAATAATAATAATGATAATTGTAATAACAATAATAATAATGATGATGATGATGATGATGATGATGATGATATTGTTAATATTAATAATAATAATAATAATGATAATAATAATAACAATAGTAATGATAATAATAATAGTAATAATAATAATAGTAATAATAATGATAATAATAATAATAATGATATTTATAATAATGATAACAATTATAATACAAATAATAATAATAGTTATAATGATACTACTACTAATAACATGTGTTGTTTACCCAGGGTTGCCTCATGAGTATTAATACTGTTCTTTCTGAGGGCAATGTAATCATATAATATATTACCCCGGCATTAGCCAAGCTACCAGGACAAGGCGCTCAAGCATTCAAGGAAATCCTTCCTACCGGGTACCCGTTTAACGTCTTCACCATTATTATTTCCAACTACCATCATCATCATTATAGACATTGTCATTATCGTCATCACCATTTTTCCATTCTTGTAAGTCAGCAACCGTAATTATATCGGGGTAAACAGTATACACGCTACTTCATGTGACACTCCCCCTGTCACTATCTGCCAGCAAAAACTTCAAAATTAATATTGTAGATGATGGGATGTCTGTTACACTAGAAAGTCTGAGTTCAATGTACTATATAGGAGAGCGATAATTCATCGTGATTCCAGGCGGTATTGCATGGAATACAGTCATTACACATGCAGGTAGGTATAAAAGCCAAGATATTCTTTTTTACTCTACTGCTATTTTATATCATGGTTGTGAACAGTTTTCCAGTGATTATACCAAGCATACCGTTTGACATTGAAGAAAAACCAACGCCATCTTGAAATATTAAAAGTCGTCCCAATGTCAATTCTGACACCCCCGTAATGCGGAAAGATGAATTACTATTGCCTGGTTATACAACCTTTAAAACTCCCACTCCCGCTTCACTTTCTCCCACGTTTCCTAGTTTATGGCGCCATTCTAAAAGCAATCTGATGTCGCTAGAAATTGATCACCAGTTTCTAAATCCACCATCTTTTTTTTCTCCCTCTATCTATCTCTATATATCTCCCCTTCCATCCCTCCCTCCCCTTTCTCTCCAACTCTCTCTCTCTCTCTCTCTCTCTTTCTTTCTCTCTCTCTCTCTCTCACGCTGCGTCTCTCAGCGCAGTCTGATTCCTCCCAGACGCCGAAGATATTTACCTTCTATTATCACCACCAATATCCGATCATTTTTCCTTTTAACATCGAGTTACCATGGTAATTTCCCACTAACGAAGGCGAATCCATTTGAGGATTTTATTATATCACCTGATCACGTGACCCATTATCGTGTCTGGGCTATTACTATTATTCAAATTGAATGTAAGCGTGTAAAATGAGTAGTGGAATGAACAGGTAAAGCCTGAATGCAAGGCAACGGCTTTATTTCCCAAGCACGCATCTTCCTTTGTTATCTCCTGCTTGTCTGTTGATCTGTTGATTTTCGGGAAGGAGGATCATGCTATATGAATGAATGATTGCATGTTGCATGCCCGTTGAACATATATTCGTACTACAATGATTTGGTCACACACATTTTGATAAGGTTACTATTCTTATCAACATAATAAATGGAAATGATAGTAGTAATTGAGTTAGAAAGAACTAAGAGATTGAGAGAAAAATAATGTAAGCAGGGGGGAAGATGTAAAGAGGTATAGAGAGGGAGGAAAGAGAGAGGGGATGGAGAGGGAGAGATAGATAGATAGGTAGATATATAGAGATATAAAGAGAGAGGGGACAAAGAGAGAGGGGGAAGAGAGGAAGATAGATAGAGAGAGAGAGAGAGAGAGAGAGAGAGAGAGGGAGGAATAGAGAGTAGGGGAGAGATTGTAAGCTAATCAATTACTGTATCGATATGATGCAGAGACATGGCGGGAGAAAAAGGTCGGCAGACAAATTTTACGTGTTTATATCATCATGATTATATATGATTGATGTGAATGGTTTATCAAAACTCACAAGTCACCTCATAAACATCAAATTTATATAAGTTAATAATCTAACTGATATGGATGGCGTAGGAAAGCGATATGAGGAACCACGGAAAAAAAAGATCAGTTATACAATATAAGCCAAAAGGCTGGCGTGTTCTAATCGTTACTCTGTTTGGTATCAATGGATGTTTACTATAGGTTTCGATTTTTTAGCAAAACACCAGGGAGATTGAGGGATATATATATATTTATGTTAGGTAGGTAGATATGCAGATAGAAAGCTATATATATATATATATATATATATATATATATATATATATATATATATATATATATATATATATATATATATATATATATATATATATATATACTGTATCTTAGAGAGAGAGAGAGAGGGGGGAGGGAGATAGATAGATAGATGGATAGATGAAGTGTTTGATAGAGAGCGAGTAAGGGAAAATAATAATGCTAAGAAGAAGAAGAATGAAAATGAGGAGGGAGGAGGAGGAGGGAGGAAGAGGAGAAGAAAGAAAAGAAGAAAACAAAAATATTTTTTAAAAAGAGGAAGAAGACGAAGAAGAAGATAAAGAAGAAATATGAAGAGAAAGAAAATTCAGAGAACATCTGGCGGAACAAACATCCAATTGATTTGTAACCTACATTTTTTCGAGACACATATCAGGTTTGAATTTTCCGTGCCATGGGTTGCCTTGATAACACAGATTAATGCATACTAATAGAACGTCCTAATTAAAAGACATCCGTAGCAAGTAATGTTGCTCAAGTTACATTTCACAACTGCTGTCCCAGTGTAGGCCTATACATTTCTGTGTATGGCACACCAATCGATGCTGCTGCTGTTGGATAAAAAAAGCGATTGGGTTCAACTGAAACCGGCACAGTATCCAGTATCTATTACAATCGTTTTTTTTTCTTCATTTTATTGAAATCACCTCCAAAACAGAAATTCGTACTACTGCTACAAATAGACAGCTTTAAAATAATCCTGTACTAATACATTTTCTTTTATCATTCAAGTTTTTTTTAATCAATTGATTATGGCTTTTCATGTAGGTCTTTTTGTCTAGTAAAAATTCATCATCAAGTATTATTTTCGTTTGTTTTATTTTTGATTGCCAACCCCATTTTTCCGCACTCCACCTTCAAAGGAAATAGAGAAATTAAAAATTTAAAACCCTATAGAGAGAGAGAGAGAGAGAGAGAGAGAGTGAAGGAGAGAGGGGGTGGGGTGGGTGGGGATAGATAAAGGGGTTGGTCGAAGAGAAGAGATTTGATATGAAGTTTACCTAAAAAGGAATGGGTATTTAATTCCAGTTTGATGGTAATCTAATATACGTTTCAGGTTCACATTTTGGAAATGTTTCGAGTTCTTGGAGATGTCCATTGCTGTTTTGATCCACGATACCTCTGCTAAAAATGTCTTGAATTTCAGGGGATGATGAAACACAATTTTACAAATCCTGTGAAGAGCACAAGTTTGAAATGCTTCTAAATGATCAGTGATAACAGAGGATAGAAAATGTATGAAACCTGAGTAATCCAAGCGTATAAATAATGCAAAGCTATCGGATCGCATTTGCCATCTATCTGATGTGTAGTCCCATAGGTGCAGATTTGTGATGGAGGTATTAGTTCGCGAATCGAACAAGTAAACCATGTATATGGTTTATCTTTTACAAATTAAGAATGACTCCTAATAGCTCATCTTGATGTGTAGTTTTATTACTTCCAGTAATCAGGATTAACTTTAAACGAAAGCTTATCTTACGCAAGAAATTCAGTCACAACTCCAAAAGTCTATATATAGGCATGTTAGGAGAGCAACGGTGAATCAAACTCGACGTCTAAAGCGAAAACAGAGCTATTCATCTCCTCAACTCAAGAGCCTATTCTGTAGGCTATTTCAAACCAATGGCATAACCAGAAATTGATGATAAACAAGAGGCAGCATCTCTCCCTTACCGTGCCGGGGAGGGGTTGAGGGTGGAGTACGTACACTATAAAGGGCTTTCCGTGTGCCATAGATCCTGTAGATGTTTTTTTTTGGGGGGAGGGGGTATTTCTTTTTTCTTCTGATTATTGAATAGGAGGGGGTACACACTGGCTACACCTCGGTCATCGTGAATCTGCCCAATCAAAGGTGTCCATGAAGCTGAATGATTTTTTTCCGGTATTGTAATATGTATGTAGGCCTATAACTTCTCTCTTCGTGCCCTACCTGTGCACTTGTTGCCCCTCTTTTCCGCCCTCCCTTCCCCCTCTCTCCCTCTCCTTCTCCTGCTCTCTGCCACAATGGCCATCCCCACTTATCCTGACGTGCTCTAGTTCATATGTTCTCTTCTCTCCCTCTCTCTCTCTCTCTCTCTCTTTCTGCATCTCCAAACCTTCATCTTCATTTCCTCCGGGATAAGGGGAGGAGGTGTCTTCCAATCTTAGGTGGGGACAGTTGCCCTCCACATAATTCGGAATTCATTCTGAATCTTATAGAGCGTTTAACTACAATGCCCCCGATCGCGATTGTTCTAAGCTGTTGTCCTCTTAACTCTCTCGTCCTCTCTCTGTTCCTCTCCTCCTCCTCATCTGCCAATCCTCCTGCATCGCCTCGCCCCCGTAACCTCGCCCTCTATCTATGTACCCCGCTCTCTCTCTCTCTCCCCTCTCTCTCTCTCTCCCTCTCCCTTTTTTCTTTCTCTCTCTCTCTCTCTCCCCCCCTCTCTCTCTAGGCTCTCTCTATCTCTCTCTTTCTCTCTCTCTAACATCTCTTTCTCTATATCTTTCTTTCAAAAGCGACGCTTGGGGCCAGGGTACTTGATAGCAAGGCTGACTGAAGTGGGGTGGGAAGGTTTAATATAAAAAGAGAGTTAAAAGCAGATAAAAAATAAACAATAGTTCAGTTGTATATTTAGCCACATCGATATACTATTTTCGTCATCTAGCACTGGTCTAGTTATCTATCTTAATATTTGATGATTCGAAAAGTAATGCGGTTAAAATAAATGCAGGCCTTTGGGTGTGTGGACGTTTTAAGGATATATTTAAAATCTTATTTTGTTTTTATTACGATGACAAAGAGAAAAAAGGAAAACAGAATGATGCGGAAAAAGAAATTTAAAATACTTTTTTTATGATTCAGTTCTCAAAGTGACTGGCTTATTGTTAATAGGGCATTTAACGGGGCCAATATTCACTAGCATTTGCTTTGAATTCGTTGGCACCAAGGTCAAGATATTGTCATGCTAAAGTACAATGTAATCTTTAAAATTTTGGTAAAATTAAAATGAAATGAAAAGGAAACCAAGGAAGATTTGCATTTCATTAGGTACCCATTTACGATACACCTTGAAAGAGACCCTATAATCATATAGACAAAATACTAAATTCATAAAAATATAAGTGCAATAGCGGGGCTTGAATCCATGACCTTCAGTCATGCTCAAACCACTCGACCTCGACACCTCTTGCTATATTCCACCAAAAAAAAAAATCATTTTTAAAAGCAACGCTTAAAAGAAACATAAATGTAAGAAGTAAAAAAGAAGTTACGCAGGATTGCAATACATGTACATTATAGACTGAAAGTTAACCTTTACCATGTTACACGAAGACATGCCCAAGTGCCTATTGCTATCTATAGCAATTATGTGTTTTAAAATTCGTATTAATGGCCAAAATCTGCAATCTGAGTTGTTGTGTAGACCGACCCATTTATTAATGTTGGCTGGTTAGAGTGTATTTAAAACTCAAGAACAAGACCAAAGTACTGATCGAAATGATAATATTGTTTACATTATATTTATTAAAAAAATATATAAGAAGTACAGTTCCTAATATAAAACGTGTTACTCCGGGAACTTTCAGGAGACAAATAATTAAAGAGATGTTCACATTAGACATTACGTGTAGAGCTACTGAGCTTTCATTAAAATTTGTTCTCTTTGATTTGTTTTTATTACATACAATAGCAGGGAAGTTCACATTGCCCTCACATAATAAAGTGTTATGTGTATGAACACCTAACATTGAGTAATATGCTACGGGTAACCGAACTTTGCATACTTGGCAGTACCCCAGTAAACATAATCACAGCCATGAACTTAAAGTTCGAACATAAATAGCCTCGGTTATATTTTGAATGTGTATGCATCGAGCTCGAAAACTTTATGGTAGCCAGACTTGATTTAATTTCGAATGTGAATACAAATCGATTCAGGCACGTAAGCGTCACGGTTATGTTTCAAAAGTGAAATTTTCCCGATGTAAGAGCGTAATCGTAGCCAGGTACTTAAAACTTAATTATCTGCACTTGGTTTAATTTCCAACTTGAATGCAGCCGAAGCGAATGCATAATCGTAGCCAGCTACTTAACATATCGAGCATGAAAAGCCACGCTTAATTTTCGATTGTGAATGCAGCTCTTATAGTTATACATAGCGCGTCATGGGATTCGTCGAGCCCAGATTGCAGCCGCACCGCGTAACTGATACGGTGGTTGCGTTCACACTTAGACCGGATGCTGAGGGTCTGATCACCGACCCCTGGGGACAATTTGTGACTTTCCTTTCACGCATATATGAGGAAGTGAAAACAAAGTAGGGTTGTCCCATGTCATATTCATATCGCCGTCTTATCAGACTCAGTCATCGGCTAGTCTGCTTCCACAAACCCTGATCAGTCGTAGCGCGTAACACAGTGTCTGAACCGTGATACCATGCAGACTACGCGGTCTACTGCACTCCATAGGCACTGTATTGTATCCGTCCATAACATAGCAAGAGACTGAGAGGGCTAGGCTCGTCTCGAGACTTTGTGGAATTGTTTGTAAGTGTCAAATAAAGTCTGTGCGTGCAGACTAACCATCGACAACTGTCTCCTCTTAACCCGAACCTTGATTCAGTTTGAGGTGAAATTTAAAGGGGTTATTCCTTTATAAATTGAATCATTGTTTATTCACATTTAAAGGGACTTGGTAACATTGTTCAGATGAGAAAAACTGGTGCTAAGGTAGCGACTTCAATGCTAGATGTACACTTAAAGATAATCTGAAAGTTTTGAGTGAAAACAGACCATTATTAATGATAAAAATTGGGAAAAACCGATTTGATCGATTCATTAATTCTCCCAACTATACTACTACAATTTAATTACATTAGGTGAATGTAAATCGTCACAAAGCAATGAACTGACTCTATATACCATTCCAGACATTTAAGTGTTAACAGATTTAAAAAAGCTTGTCTTACGTCTTATTTTCATGGGAAAACGGTCGGGGAAATGCAAAACTGGTTGGGAGAATCTACTGTTATAGAGGGTGTCGCACAGTGACGCCTTCAAATATTTTTTTCAGGATTTTGTGCATGTTAAAGGGTTAGTAGGCTACAGTAGAAGGAATGTAATAAGAAACATTTCATACACAAATTACGCAGTTGTTTCATCAACCTTCTATTCAACAATGTTACCGAGTCACTTTAAGGCCAAGTAGGCCTACAATTCCTTTCTAGTGTCTCGTTCTGATTTTTTCGAAAGTAAGGAGGAGGGCGTTCCATATTCCTTGAAATCTGATATTTGTTTCTGTACATAAAAATGTTATTGGTTCAATTTCACCGCACATTTTGTTAATTCACATTTCATTCGTATATACGTGCGCTACAGAGGCCAAAGACAAGGACAATTGCATTTCATTAATGCGTTATGTTTGCCCCATTGTCTAGAAATCATTAAATTGCTATTCATTTAATTTCAGAACAAAAATAGCAAATAACACAACATAAAAATGAGAGGGGGGGGGGGAAGGAGGAATGGCGGAGAAACTAGACATTATTATTATTTGGCTTAAAGCATTGGCACTTAGTCAAATTGGAAGCGGACGTTTTGTACATGTAGACGGAGAACATCGTAAAAAATAGCGATGAGACCAATAAGGGTTGAATGCACCAGAGTAAAGTGTATTGAAATCTCTTGTCAAATAATCATGACTAATCGGGAATGATTAGAGAATCTTAGAGAAATAATGTATTTTTTTAACGGTAAAACATTAGGACGATGTGAAGGCTAAGTACATAGAAAACAATATCTATATTATACTACGTTTATGACTAGGTTAGGCCTTCCTAAAAACATACTTGATGTATAATGATATATACGCATATGAAATAAAAACAAAAATAGAGAATCGGGGAAGGAGGAGGGGGATCTGCCCCCAAAGACATAGGGTGGTATTCCGATAGCGCGTACTAAGTTAAGCCTGGCTTAACTTAGTCCACACTCTTATGGAGTGCCTGTTGCCAACTTATTTACCCTGTACAGATTATTTCAATGCTGCAATGAATTGTCTCCAAAAAAATAATTTTGCAATGAAAGGGGAAGAAAAAGATAATATGAGTGGGAACTGAATTTCAATAAAGTCTTTGGTAGATTATCTTTGTCATGAATATTGAAGGAGGAAGATGACACCTATAGCACGTACTCCATAGAAGTGTGAACTAAAATTCTTGTTTAGTCTGGACTTAGTCCCGGCTTAACTTATGAGAATACCACCCATAGCCTTTAAACAGAATGATCACAACTGATATGTTTGCTTTAAATAGTTCGGCTGATGATGATAAGCCTACACTAGGTCACGTTTCCCCTATGCAATCGAGAAAAGGGCATTTTATCAGTTTGATTTTGAGTAAAACTCCCATTTATCTCCATGTATGAATACAGTACTTCATACTATCCCATTGATAAATAATTCACAGGCCACTGCAAATAAAGTTGTCATATCTGTGTTAATTGCATTCGCTATTTGTTTGATAAAAATAGTCCTTGCAACTCCTAATCACGTTGTTTGTTATGTCAATGGCGGATCCGACCCATTTGAGGGATACATGGGGCACCTGCCCCCGGACTCATCGTATACAAAAAAACTGACAACCTTTTCACGTTTTCCATTTATTTTTTTTTTCCTTCAAATTTGTATTGTTACCAAATTTACTTGTAAGTTTTTGTCACATGGTTTTTAAACTACGCAATCCAACCTCTTTTCCTGAAATGGGATATTAATGATTTTTTTTCGGGGTACGGGTCCCTGCGCCCCTGTGTTGGATTTTGCGCGGTTCTGAAATTGCTTATTTTTTTTTTTTTTGGGGTGGAGTGGTGGTTTTAACTTTAACTACTACTACTTGTACTACTATTACCACTACTGCTACTAGGCCTACTACTAGTAGTAGTAGTATTACTACTACTACTACTACTACTACTACTACTACTACCACTACTACTACTACCACTACTACTACTACTACTACTGCTACTACTACTACTACTACTACTACTACTACTACCACCTACTACTGTTACTCTACTTACTGCTACTCTACCATTACCTTCACTACCACCACTACCATACCACTCTACTACTACTACCACTACCACTACCACTACCACCACTACCACTACTACTGCTGCTGCTACCACTACTACTACTACCACTACTACTACTACTACTACTACTACTACTACTACTACTACTACTACTACTACTGCTACTACTACTACTACTACTACTACTACTACTACTACTATACTACTTTTACTATATATATACCCAACTCCCCTTGAGGAAGAGAGAAAGAGAGAGAGAGAGAGAGAGAGAGAGAGAGAGGACAAGAGAGAGAGAGAGAGAGAGAGAGAGGGAGTAAGAGAGGGGGATCCTTTTGAATATTGTTAATTTATTTCAAGGGGGAACTGAACATGCATTCCCTCTTTTAGTTACAATTCAAGGCATTTAGTTATGCATGACTGTATTAATCCCTTACTAATGTTCAAGTTGCTTTAGCGAGAAATAAGTAGTAGACAGCTCTGTGGTTGAGTCTCTATACACATTATGTGATGTATCAATATAGTTTCCTTATACACGTACTTCCTTTTGTATAGATACCGAACCACCACACGGCATATGAAAATAAAGAGTGGGACTTTAATACCCACGATACATATTAAGATTCTTGTAAAAGCAACACGAAGTATCGACGTACCAGTAAGATAAATAAGTGTGTGAAGTGTGCGATGAGGGACGTTCTCCGGAGATCAGGTTTCTGTTTGTATCCAATCAATAATTAGTCCATAGATCAGTCAACATATTTATCCAACATCCGATCAGTATTCTAAGTTTAGTTCAATAAACAAACTCCATTTTATATGCGCCAACCAACAAAAATAACGAGGCAATGGCATATTTTCAACGTCATCAATGTTGACTATTAGTCATGAAAGTACGCCACTATGTATTTGTTTTCTAATCATATTCAAATTTGTGAAGGGATATGTTTAAATATATTACAGAGAGAAAGAGAGAGGGGAGGGGAGAGGGGGAGGGAGAGAGATAGAAAGAGAGGAGGAGGGGAGGGCAACAAGACTGACAGACATACATTATAATAAACTATTGAGGTATTCTTTATCTTTTACACTCCAAGTTCTGTGCCAAATTGAAACCCCATCGCCCCATCATCGTGATTTAACAAAAACAAGAATTCAATTAGAGCATGGACTATCTAAGATCCTGATATCTGATGTGATCTGTAGTCATTCACGTGTAATATCGTAAAGGGGATAGACTGTCTCTACATTATGAAGCGTCTGTTTTCTTCGTCCACGTACATTGTACTTGGACTATTCATTGGGCCGTATGCATAAAAAGTAGCAATTGCTTGCAAGCAATTGCTTCAAGCACAAGCAATTGCTTGTCAAGCAAAAGATCAAGCTCAAGCAATTGCTTAAATCCGTATGCATAACATTTTGCTTGTGCTCAAACCTTTGCTTGCCTCCAGCAAGCAATTGCTTACGATCTCAACAATAGCGACGTCACGCCGGTGCGAACATCATTCATGGGAGAACAAAGGCGGGTTTCGCATACTAGTAGTGTATTCAAATGTCATGCGTGTGGGGTAGCCTTTCCTGACATGGCAGTTGTCAGACATCCTCCCTGTTTTTCATCATGTTCAGGTATGAACCTGTGTGCTAACCACTCAACGTTCTCTTTGTCGAAACGGAATAGTTTCCGATAGGTCTCGGGAGCAATTTCTTCTCGATTTATTCTACTCCTGTACAACTTTGGTTTTTCTCTAACGAGCTTAACCGCGAACGTCCTGATTAAGCAAGAGCTCAAGCTGCTATGACGGAGCTTGAAAAAACGTAAGCAATTGCTTATAAGAACAAGCAAAAGGTTCGTTTTATGCATACGTTTTTAAGCAATTGCTTGATCTTTAAGCAATTGCTTGCGGACATCAAGCAATTGCTTGTGCTTGCTAGCAAAAGCATTTGCTTGCAAGCAATTGCTTATGTTTATGCATACGGATTCAAGTAAAAGGCTAGCACAAGCAATTGCTACTTTTTATGCATACGGCCCATTATCCGTTATAATCAAGAATATGATTAGTATGAGCAAGGAGTTATTACTGGTATGAGGGGTGCGATAATACCATATAAACGAAAAGAAAAGGGCTTTCTGTTTTATATCTCAATCTCGATATATAGCTTTCATCACTACATTGTATCTCTACCCCTCCCTCCTTTCTCATGTGCCCCCTCCCACTCTCTCTCTCTCTCTCTCTCTCTGTTCTCCCAATGGCTCATCCCCCCATTTTCACGTGCCGTACCCTGCTATAGAGAACTATACATTTCATTTTTCTCCGGGCTTTGTTTCGGGCACCATAATAATAATTTCCCAGACGATCTAACATTTCGGAAATGTTCAAAATTAGATTTCTCTGTCCTAGCCATGGGAGATATAACAAGCACGCTCCGTATCTCGATGATTGGAAAAATGATATCAGTTGTTCACGAAAACACTGGAGTTTCTCCCAACTCGCCTACCCTTTCCGTCTGTGTGCTTCTTTATCAAATCTGTAGTTTGGGTTCGAGGGAGAAAAGATATTAGGTTGCATGTTGAGAACGGGCTGTTTTGCCATGGAGCACGAGATTGAATTTCTGCAGCGGAATTACTCAATAAAAACACCTAATTCGTGGTGATTGTGTTAAAAGGAGAGAGAGAGAGAGAGAGAGAGAGAGGGGGAGAAAGGGAGTTAATGATGGAGGGATGGAGAAACCATGTTCATGGTGAAAAATAGGCGGAGAAAACGGAGATGGAAGACGATAGATCTGTCTTGTACGTATATATTTGCAGTAGAGAGAGAGAGAGAGAGAGAGATGGGGTGGGGGGTGAAAAGAGAGAATCGAATGCGGCGATAATAATCCATGAAAGCAATTTCAACGTTGCCCATGTTCAATGCGAATCATATTATATCTCACTATTAAACTCAGTGGGTAAACCAGACAATCATTCAACACCCATCGATACGTCAAGTACATGTTTGTACCTAGGTCTATGTATAATTGTTAGGCTATCCTTCTCTCTCTTCCTTGGAGATGTCCATCCCTTCCTTTTGCTGCTGCCAAACGGAAATGAATTATTAGCTGAGTTCCCCCTGCAGGTCCCTAACATTGACACAAGTTCAGGAAGCGGCGAAATTGCTGCGTCACGGCGGATGGACACGCACAAGCTACTCACCTTCTGTATCATATTTAACACATAAATGATTTTATATGATTTGTAACTCATTTCAACTCGGTTCAAAACTCTTAAAGCCTGCCTGCACTAGTTTGGCCAGGAGGGATTAGACCTCTCAGCGTGTTCACTGACAGGTGGTTATCTCATCAAATCAGCTCTTGATTAACATAAGAACAAGAGGATCATGGGGGACCAACGGGCACCGCTTAGGCATTGTTTTCTATATAGAGGGAGCAAGTAGCTACAAGTAGTGCAGTGGGGCTTTAAAATAATAACATATATGTATGAGTTAAAACAAACCCAGTATATAGAATATCACAGGAACCAAATTCAATTGTTTCAAGTTTTTTTCTTAAATTTTATATCTGAGGAAATGTTTCGAATTATAATTTCAACGTGTAATATACATACATGGCATATATGATAACAACATTTTTATTGTTACGTATAATTATATGACGGACCATTAACTCTTTCTCAGAAACATTGCTTTTATAGCAGCTGTCCAAGTTCCTTATCCGTCTTCTATGTATATGTTTTAGGATAATGATAACAATCAATTACAATTCAGCTTCCAATGTAATCTATGTTTCATTTGATTATCTTTAAAATGAAATATGCGAAATAATTTCAAGCATGATATGAAAACAAATCAAAATCACAACATCTTCAATAAATAAAGAAAAGAAAAATCAGTTCGATTACAGTAAAATATACTTTAAGGCAGTCGAATAATCAAATCTTATTCAGTTCATTCCACGTTAATCCATTTCAATTAGGCCTACATTAGATCTAATCAAAGAGATTGTGATATCTCTTTGATCTAATTAACTCCGTGATGTTACAATTTTGTGTAAGGCCTGCACCGAGATCAATTGAGTGTGATTAAGCCAAGGCAATTGTACTATCGTACGTGAGAAAACATAAACATTTTGCAAGAATTTCTCTTTTCATTTATTTTTCTATAATTGTCACTTTAACGAACGGAGTAGCTATAATCAAAACAGTATACTGCATAGATAAAACGTTCACAATCCTTTATGTTTTCTTTTCAATATAGTTGTATTTTTAATACTGTAGCATAGATTAAAACCAGTATGATCATAAGATAAAACTCGCATTCAATCTCTGACTCTGTGCATCATCATTCCCTCAAAGGAATATTAATAACACAGACCTGATAGAGACTTCTTAACTATACTATATATTTATGAAATAACTTGCCGGAATACCTTAGAAATATAGAACATACGGAAAGTTCAGAAGTAATTTGAAAACACACTTCTTTAGCACTTTGTGAAATCTCACATTATGTACCCAGTGCACCATTTCCTCCTTTGGTATTCTGTTATGTAAAGCGCATAGAGACATGCAATATTATTATGCCTACGTGTTTTATGCGCTATACAAAAACGTTTTATTATTGTTATTATTACAATGTTATATTTAAAAAGAAAATGATCAAATGTTTTCCACATACCGCGAACTAGAATCAAGCTGCTATACCAATAATACTCGAGCTTAACCCATTTCTTTAATGACAACTTGTGGGAATTACGACCTTATAACACGGAAAGATTAACATAAACCACTGTGCCTGGTTAACTTCGATAGGTGTTAAAAGTGGGTGTACGTGATTTAGAATTCACTTTCACCATCACACAGATCTGGCATCGTCCATTAGAAGACATGGGCGACGGTCACGAGGTAAACTAGGGCGGTTGCCCCCCCCCCCCATCTAAATAATGTAGCGGTGAACTGTTTATTTTGCTTTCTAGATGTATACAGATCCACACTTTTGAAATTCGTATTCTTATTTGGAGTTAAATTCCATATTCTTAAACTTGAAATGCACTCTTGTCAATCTAACAACTACTTCGGGGTGGATTCAAAATTACAAATAAAACCCCTAAACAAAAAAAAATTGAAATTAAATCGATGTCCACTCCTCTGCATCTCGATAGGGGGATGCCCCTTATATCCCCGCCAATGCAAAGGATTTAGTGCCGCACAGGGGCTCGAATCCATTGGATAGACGCCCCTTACGGGTGCCGCCCCGCATCCTCTACCCGGCCATTCCATCACTCCACCTATACCGCCATGACCGCTATGCAGACCAATGCATTCTTAATGTAGACTTATGGGTTGGCATGGAATTGCATGCTCAGGTATAGAACTCTTTCTGTTACTGTTAGTCAACCTATAAAGTCGTACAAGTAAGTTCAATGAAGGTCATGAGCTTGCGTCTAAGGTCGTACACTGTCTTCTAGAAATTTCGAAAACGATTAGAAGACGATTAAACTGTGAAATGATTGAGTAATACAACTATTATCACTAAGTACAAGAATTAGATACGAATTTTGAGTTTGCACAATTGGCTTTTACATACATAAATGCATATCCATATACTCACGCATGAGGGCAACTATTAACGCCCGTGTCACACAAGGCGTCGATTCGTTTCCGATATTACCTATAAGCTTATCAAGATTAGGGAGACAATTGGCGCATGTGTCAGTAATACAACGCAATGTTTGCACTTTTCATTTTCATGCACTTTTCATTTTCATGCACTTTCCAATACCATGTCACTGTCATATGGCTCGTCAAAGACAGCGCAAGCCCAAGCCTGTACCCAACACGCATCATTACGCGCGCGTCGTCAGTTGGAGATGCATTGTGGGGGGCATGGCAGTCGCAACATCGGGACATTGTGAGTAGCAGGTGGTAGTATACCTAAAATATATGAACTGGTGTCAGTAAAATATACACTGCCTTTAAGTTGCTATGTTTATGTCATGAATAATGTTAGAAATGAAAATGTGAATAATAGGTGTGGCTGAATAAAGCGCTAAATTAAATAAAGAAATACAAAACAAAAGAAAGCAAAGAACGATGACTGTTTTCCCCTCCCCTTTTATTCTGAAAGAAAGAAAAACCCGGATGGAAAATACCAGTTTTGCCCATTTGAAGAAGAGCTAATGTATTCATCCCTTCAGCATTCCCTTCCTGAATTTCGTTTTTCGCATTACAATCAGTTTTTGTCTAGCAATCTTGTCTTATTTGAAGTTGAAGCAGCGGAGGACGGGGATGGATGTTTTCCATAATTGACAGATAGTCTGTCTTCCGTGTTTAGTCAGGTGTCAATTTTTTTATTCCTTAGGAGTTGCATCCAGCTGAAGCCCTACAAAACAACTCACTCACATAAAATATATGGAAGATGGTTGAAAACCGCATCTTTAAGTCAATGCAAGAACACCGCAAACCAGTCGCGGTTATAGAAGAATAATTGGGGATAGGGGTGGTGTGGCTGGCGAGAGGTGGGGTGGGGTGGGGGTGGGGGGCTTTTTATTTGTTTTATTTTTTCCACAATTTACAAAAAATATAGACAACTATATAAAATAGAAAAGTTATATATATATATACATGTAGTATGAGCAAGTTTCAATGATACTCAAATCATATGATAGATTAAGTAGAATATGAGGAACTCTCATTCATTTAGTACTTTCTTTGCTTTAATTTGTTTACATTAAAGAAAAGAAAGGGGAGGGGGCTTAGGTGCCAACGAACCCCTCCCTCTCCCCTAGAACCACTATAGCCACAAATCATTTTTCCCGGGGCGATGGGATACAATCCATGTAAAATGACTATGTTTAGTTCGAGTAAATATGAAAAATCGATTTCTGAGCTTTCTCATTCTTGTATTTCTGAGTCAAACAATGTCTCGTGAGAAAGGGAACCTCACATTAAAACATTGTGCTCTCGAAATGCCTACACATTTCATATATATATATATATATATATAGTTTACATATTTGAAACAAAGATTTGATAACACATAAATGTATGCAATGCCTTGACCCGTATCTGTGTTTAGTGCCTTTAATAGTTTGTATGTCCTTGTCACCAAAATAGGGTCAATTTGTTATCATTTTGATAATTCTAAAACCTATAACAGGAAACTATTATACTTACCAGGGACTTCAAGTTCCTGCTATATAAACATCCTCTCCCAATCAATGACTTCCCCACCGTGTTTTTGTTGTAGATGTTAAAGTTGTTGTTGTTGTTGTTGTTTCCCACAGTGCTCGACTGTTTTAGTATCATCAACATGTATGAGTTAACAGCCATCTTGTTACGCGTAGTATATGAAAATAAAGTTATTTGTTAAAGTACTCAAGGCTTCTTGGATTACAACACAACAATATTTTTCCTCGCATTAATCAAGTGCTTATATCAGTACTTTATATAAATATAAATATAAACACTTTATATACAAACATATTTAAAGTGCTTACATCTAAATATAGTTGAAGAACATTACATTCCCGATTAAGTACAAGTCTTGTTTAGCTCGAGAAGCCAAGGCTACACTTATATATATATATTATGCTTTATATTATTCATATTTGATTAATTTAGATGTATTTTACTCCATTTCTGTAACAATAAACTTGCGATCACGTGATGTCTATGATGTATAATTATGATGTACATTTATAATCAATGAGAATTTTCTATGAGACGTATTCGTAAAGCTGCGGTATATGTGAACGAGCCTTGATAGCACAGGGACGTGACCCTGGACGTACGGGTCGGGGGCCGACCTTTAACGTCACCATCCGAAAGACGTGACTCAGTTTCGAACCGGGGACGAAAACAGAGAGCTGATCAAGTGAACGTACCGCTACACCAACTGATATTATAGTGTCTGTTTTCAATAAGAATAAGAACAATTATATTCATAGCGCTGTACAAGTTTTCTTAATGCCACGCATACTTTTAAATACAGAGGAGTTATCCCTTAGAAACCGAATACCATTGATCATAACAATAAAATCTCGCCGGTCGATCGGGCCGTCAAAAAAAGTCTATCCATATTTTTGTTGTATATGTTAATTACTGTATTGACCGCCGGTCCTCCCGTATAGTATAAAACACGCTTGCTTACATTAGTTTTTATCACCTGACGAAGTGTTGCAGCGGCGCACGAAACGTCGTGATCTTTTAGATCCCTTATTGACCACATTGCGAGACAAACGAATATCACTAGCGAAATTATTTTCGAAATTACTGTATTATCATCAATATTTGTTGGTATTTTTATTATTTTTGTTATTATTATTATTATTATTATAACTGATATTCTTCTTCTTCTTCTTCTTCTTCTTCTTCTTCTTCTTCTTCTTCTTCTTCTCCTCCTCCTCCTCCTCCTCCTTCTTCTTCTTATAATTACTATTATTGTTATTACCATATCATGATCATCATTATTATTACAACTAAATATTAATGTACAACTTATCTACTGCATGGTAATAGAACGATTTTCTCGACGTGGCCCTTTACTGCAAAAGCCCACGTACCGTGCCAGTTAGGTGAGTGTTTCATGTAGACTATTGTCTATTATCTTGTTTCTAATCGATGTATATCAAGTTAGGCATCAATCCAGTTCCGACTTCCTTTCGCAGAGTTCTAGTTTTGTTACGTATATTTATAAATACCGCGCAGGTGCTTTTTTCGTACCAACCAGATATAGCTTCGGGGCGGGGAAGAAGATTGAGAATGGGGAAAGGGGGAGGTGTGTCAGCATACACTCTAGAACAGATCGAGGCGGATCCAGGATTTTGTGAAAGGGGCGGGGCGAGGTTTCAAATACTTCTGGAAAACACTTTTTTAAATATAAATAAGGCCGTTTGGGTAGAAAGTGTGAATGGGCCGGCGGGGGAGACCAACATTAAGGGCATATGTTAATTTTGCTGTGTGCTTACGGTATCCCAAATTGGATTACAAAAGAGAGGGGTACGTGCCACGCCTCCCTTTCCCCCACCATCCCTTCTCCCTATCCCTCTCCCTGTATTTCTGTCTCCCTCTCTTCCATCTCCTCCTTTCCGTACCAGCGTCACTTACTCAGTTTCCTCCAACTGGCCATCAACTATCTTGAGGGAAAAAATATACCTTTGTCAAATCGTTCTCATGATTTTTTGTAATTCTATTGATATCCCTATACATGTATATGTGATGAATGAGCCAGCCATCTAACACAAAAAATGAAAATAATAGAGTGTAGAAAAGAAAATGCCGCGGGGTACATGGTATACATGCAGCGATCATTACAAAATTTTACAGAAAGCCGCAGGTGAAAATTCAATCGATCGATAACTGCTTCTTAAAATAGGAATCATTATATCATCAAGGTGAACGTTTTGAATGTTGATAAACTATTCCATATTAATGAGTGAAAATCAGGGCAATTTTAGTAGCAAGAAGCGGCTAATATGATTTGAAGGAAAGAAAGCGTTTGAAAGAGATGGTGATGAAAGTTAGCTTTCCGATTGAATGTATATTTTAGGTATCAAATGCGAGCAACTATGCTGCTTTATAATCATTTGATTAGTATGTAATCCAATCTTTATCAATCGAGACCTGCCATATATAGATCTACCAGTCCCAAATGTGGATATCTGTGTTTGCGCTTTTAAGGGTAGACCGCAGTTGTTTTCAGCAATAATAGTTTGTAATATGTTCCTAATTTTGCTGATAAAACCCCATTAAACATGTCCATAGACGCACTTGCTCGTACTTTCTACATGGCATACCTGTCGTTCAGGCAGTTCTCAAAAATGAAAGTTTACCGTTTATAGAAATGATTAATTGTATTTATAGCGTCATTAACATGACATCATTAGCTCGTTTAACAATCGGCTCGGTGTATACTAGTGTCGACATCCTTTGCGGATAACTCTGAAAGTCGACTTGACGCGAATGATATGATTTACAACTCTACGGGATTATTCAAAGTGCAAGACAGAATTATCATCTCTGCTAAACCTATTATCGAATACCAAGCGAAGGAGGAATTCTATAATGTAATTAGCACATGCGGACAAATTGACCCGAGTTTCCTCTTTGAGTGGGTGTTCAGACGAGCAATGCTGAAGCCGTTCCAATTATACTTAGCGTGTGAAAATCGTGATAATCGTTCACTCTTTCTCGGATGAAGTATTCGGTCATTATTCTGTTTCTATAAATACCTTTTAGTGGTGTTGTTTCCTCTTAATTATAACCAATCAGTAAAAAATGAATTTAAAAACCTGTATTTCGGATTGAAAGTTTAAAGTGAGGCCGTAATTGATTAATTAAGATATTGTGGAATAAATTTGGGTCAAAATGAACGAGGAAAGAAGCCTAGTAATCAAAATAAATATTTCATGAAAAATCATTTTTATGAAATTGTTAACTTTTTGGGGGTGGGCGCACCCATCCCGTGCCCCCCTTAAACCGAACCTATATTATATTGTTTGGTGATGATGATTTTTTTTTTATTCATTTATTTAATTTCCAGGTACATGTATGAACAAAAAAGAAATGACAACACAGAGCATATAACATGAAAGAGTTACAAGACAGTGAAAATGCCACCAGCGGACGCCTAAGGATTACCTAAAGGAATGTCCATTCTGTCATGAGGTTCTCCACGTCCGCTGGTGTTACATGTGAATAGATTTAAGAAGAAACGGTAAAACAACATAACAGAATTCAAGTACTTCCATCAGGCATAATAACTTATGGAAATATTGCATGTATGTTGAACTTTGTGGCATGAAGACATTCACAATCATGTACGGCACGTACAGAAACACAAAGCGCAACAACAATATTCATACATTTTTTAAATGACCTACAAAAATTGAGATAATTAAATCAAATCAATTTCTAACACTTATCTGCTTATATAAAAAGAAGAAGATATATATATATATATATATATATATATATATATGTACGGCATGAGAAGACAATAAATAAATCCGGGAGCTGACATCTCAAACAGTGGATCAGATTATTGTCTTCAATAAACAATATAGATTTGCATTATGTTGAACTTAATAATGTTATGAAACTATGTTTTATACCTCTCTGCTAAGTGAGCATGTGTATGCTTGTAAGTAAGAAATTGGCGGACCGACGATTTAAAGTCCTCTCCGAGGGACCTGGTAATGAGGATTAATGCCTTACTAAAGGGCACGAGCGCATTGTCTTGGTTTCGAACCCGGAACCTCCCTGTTACGAGAACACTGCTCTACCACTGGGCCATCACGCCTCCACTTAATCTCTTAACCACACACCGAGATACAAATTTATCCCCTTTCAAATAAAGCCCCCTTTTTTGGAGGAGGGGGGTTACGCCGACCCCTTTACAAAATTCCTGGACCCGCCCTTGTTTGTGATGCAAGTTTCTAAATGGACATTCAGACAGTGTAAGGTCAACTATGGCTTCGTCTGGACAAAATAATAACATCTGCGGTAATCGGAGCAGAAATGATTTCATAAATAATTGATCCTACTATCATTGCCAGCTTCTTTTGCCAGCATTGTCTGGCAAGACACGGCAAGTAATTTTAAACGACACGTAGGTTCCTTAGATTCGTTATCGACGGCAATGTATTTTTCATGTCTTTTCATAATAAAGACTAAAAATATCATATTGTATATGGCTTCTTAATATTGTGTATGACGAAAATGTAAAATACAATCTAATCAACGAATTGTTATTGCTAGACTCTGATCAGCAATGTAAAACAACCCGTTTCGATTTGAATTTGTTAAACTGTAGCCACGCATCTTTAAAGGCATCGTTAAACAATGCTAAATCTGAGATGCACGGCCCTACGTGTTATCAGTGTCTGTGATATGGTGTAATATTGAAGCCCTTAAAAAAAGTCGCGCTTCAAAATGATCAAGAAGTGCCTCAAAAAAGTAAAAATCTTTGAGTGACCGGTTTTACCATACTCGTTTTCCTCAATAGACTGTAGTGTTAGGAAATCCGTTAGGAAAACGCAAAATTTGGTGTCGATTTCCAATCATGAATATCTTGATAATCAGACAGGCGATCGGCTTGTAAAAGTCATGGGATTCCTGACTGACATAAAGGTTTATAATTATGATTGCAACATGAGCTAAATCCAGCATTTCGTTTCAGAATCTGAGACAAAGTTACCGGATCCCTTTAAAGCCTACTAGTAATTCACTGTTACATTAATATATGAACTTGCAAGGAATATGAAGAAGATGCAAAGAAACAAATTCGCCTAAAGTGGGTTTGGGGTTGGGAGGGGGTGATATAAGTGTTTCCACATCTTCTGTAGATGAAAAGGAATGATATAGAAAGAGAGAGAGAGAGAGAGAGAGAGAAGGAGAAAGAGAGAGAAGGAGAAAGAGAGAGGGGGAGAGGGGGTGTGGTGGAATGACTGGCTAGGGGTGAAATGCACGTCTTGATCGTTTTAGAGGTGCAAGAATTACCTCCATCTCGATGATTCACACATATTGCATAACTATTCCCATCTTCTGCCTCATACATGATGCATACGGAATGCATTTCATTGATTGCACTTGTTAATCACCCTGCAATTTGCTCCACATTTTAATTAGCTTACTCATCAGCGATACGGCATTACCCCTCGACGGATAAAACTCTCGTCTAAACACGCACACTGTCTCATGTACGCGACCAAGTTCAGAATTCGCTACTGTATATCCGTCCCTCCTTTAAAGGAGAGATTGAGTTATGTGATAGATGAACAATAACTTGTAAGTTTTCTCAGTATTTGTACGTCAGGTTAGAAGAATACATAGGAGAAATATCTCATAAACAAAAATATATTGTTTTTTATAATGCTCCCATATTCGAAATGTGAAGAATAAAAATAGACCCCCCCCCAACAATTTGTTATATATTTTTAAATGGACCAAAAACTTTGATGTAGTCTCGAATCGGCCTACCCATAACTGCGTGCAGTGTATGCGACCTTTAACAACATTGGGATGATTTTCTTTTATTTGATCATCTCACAACTTGACACTCTACATCAGTTATTGTGTATAATCATTAATCAACCTTTCATATTTGATTCCAGATGGTTTATTCTAAACGATAATTGTGCATGAACAGAAACCCAATTTTATATTTAAGCCAGTCACCCCATAGCATAAAGTAATCGCGTTGCAGTGAAGTATGGAACGCTGGGTGTGGCAAGTTTAAGGTCAGTTTAAAGGAAACGAATCCCTATCGCCATGACAAGTGACAATGTCCGTTGCTAATAAAAACTGTTTGCGAAACGTAGACCACTCGGAGATCATGTAGACTGAGGCTTGACCGCGCCCATTTCGCTAGCGCGGGGGGCCCTGTGACCTGAGTTGCAATAGACCTGTTTACTTATGTATGTCAATCTATGCAGTATTTCTCACCTTTACTTCTGGGAGTGTTTCACAAAGACTAAGATCGACTTTAAGTTGGACTTAACTATGGCAGGCCGTTCATGCCACTGTTTGCTCTCACTATTATGATCTTTAGATAATATTTTTTCCTTCAATAATGAATTATCAACAAATGTAAATTCTGTAGAATTCTATGAATAACAGCATCTCTATATAGATGGAATCCACTTTGCATCCATTGGTTGTTGCTAAGTCGGCCAAGTTCTGGCAAGTGTATAAGCTATCAAGAGAAATTTTTGTTCACATTGTATGCACACACAAAATAGTGAAGAGGGCGATGGATCCGGATTGATATATTCCTCCAATCAATCGGTAACTTACTCCTTTCTCTTTAATTCCGATTTGCTGATAGGCTATAATTATGTTTTGATCCATTGGAAACAATAGCAGTTGTTTATAAGACGGTGCCCAGATGATGTCAAGGATAATTTTAGATTTTCTGAATTGGTTCAAACCAAAATTAGAAATCTATATATCCATTTTTCACACTATATTATGTATATTTTAAAAATCCACTAACGAAAATTGTTTAGTTCATTTTTATGCCCAGCGGATACGTACAATCCTCTTGCGATTCGATTTACGAAGAAATGGTAATTACAATATAGTTAGAAATCTAGACAAACACCATCTTTCTGATTTGAGATCTAAACAGCGATAAGAATACTAAAATAACTATCATGTTTTGCATTAAAGCCCCCTCGCCAGAATAAAAGCCGAATCGGCTTCAAATCGTAGACAATCGCACTACTGGTCTGACGTCACTGCGATTCTGAGCCGTTTTAGCTTTTCCTCCTCCAAGGAGGCTTGAAATCCCTTGAAGTTTAGATTTTATTACTCATGTGACTATACAGATCCTCAATCATTAAGATTTGTATAAGTTTTAATGTTCACATCAAAATGCTATCGCGAATTGTTTCAAAATCGGATCATAGTCGGATCGTGTAGTGTTCGCCGGGTTTTTATTGTATTTGTCCTTTTCCTTTCAAAGACCTTGTCTTTATTCATTATATATAACGTTCTATTGATAGTAAAAAGTCTAATTGATTGATGCTGTGTAAATTCAATTGTGTCAGAAATACACAAATTAATGTAATAAGTGATTTTCGTTTTTATTATTGAAATAACTTTGAAATAATAAGAATTCTAATAAAATCTATATTTCTCTTGATATAATGTTTGCTAGAAATAGAGATTCTTTCGAAATAAAGGGTTTATGTACGTGGTGGACTCTGAGCAGGAAGATAACATCTCCCTGCTCTGACCAAGTTTCTGCTAAATAAAGGAGATACAGTACGTACAGAGGCATAATTTATTCCTGGATATGGCATCAAAATTCTTTGGTTTGCGTGGCCAGCTGCACTGGTCATTGGCACCTTAAGTGGCTCTTGAAATGTAAACGTTCTTTGAATGACAGGTCAACCGCTTTGGAAAGAGAGCGGTCATTTGATTCACGCGGACAGTTACTTTGAGTCACAGTGGATCTATTGATAACCCAGTTCGTGAAGTTTTAAAGGGTAGCGACCCCAAAAAAAAAAAAAAAATAATAAATAAATAAATAAATAAATAAATAAATAAAAATAAAAATAAATAATAATAATAATAACAAAAAAATAAAAAATAAAAAAATGATAAAAAAATAAATAAATTAAAAAAAGTAAGAAGAAGATAAATAATAAAATAATAGATACAGGTTAGTTTGATAGATAAATGAATGAATGAATAAATCAACGGATGATAAATGAATTAATTAATAAAATGAATGAATGAGTAACTGAGTGAATAAAAAGAAAACATTTTAAAATAAAACATATATATATATATAAATGAATGAATGATTGAGTGAATAAATGAATTAATAAATAAATAGATAAGTATAATATATTGAAAATACTGCTGGATCCAATCTTATCGTTCTCATGGCAGCTAATAATGGTATAAAATGATCGACGGATAGTGGTTATTGGCGTTTTATATTATGACCTTATATCTTCTATGACTAGAAGACAAAGTTATAAAAGCTTCGCCTTCACCTTTAACTTTTACTTTATGCTTTAAACTCTTTCTAAACCACCCTTTTTATCAAGACTTCGCTCGATCTCATTCAGAGCACTAATTAGCACTCGTACATGAAAGGCAAGCTAACGAATCCTTATATCTCATTAAGTTCTGCAGCGGATGAATTATGGTTGACCAATTAACTTGCAGACGTTGACTTGTGTTTGACGAACCCATTATATATCTGTGTAATGTGACAGGTTGAAGTGGCGTAATAATCTTCATGTTCATGTGGACAAGCATTGTTTGTATGGTATTAGTATTGTATTAGTATTGTCAGTCAAATCAATTGGATGTCAATATGAATGCCTAGCGCCAATCATCATTGCTCTGACAATATGTCACAATTTCCAACTAATACTATCGTTAATGATTAATGACATAAATAACAAATATGATGTACCGACATTACGTATATAATTATTATAGACCTATGGAATAAGAAGGGAAAAAAAAGTTGTCCACGTTCGGGAAAACGAATGATAAATACATCAACTGATAGAGGAAAATGACACATACTTTGTTTTATATATTATCTATCGCAAGAAAAAATAAAGATACTTCATTAAAACTTCAAATCCTCTTCCATTTTATGCATTATTAAAAAAAGGTATTTAATCCTCGTCTTCGTCCATACTTTTTAATGTGTTCGCATTTTGAATGCTTTTTTGTTCACCGTTTGATTTCGTTCTGCAGAATATGAGAATCAGCTTTTTGAAAAATTCATTACACGCCTAGATAACATGCCAGGAACGAGCTGTTTATGCATTATGGATAGGTTCATTGCCCTTTCCTCATGTCTCTCTCTCTCTCTCTCTCTCTCCCTCTCCCCCTTTTTCTCTTTATCCCTCTTTCTCTCTCTCTCACTCTCTTACTCTCACACTGTCGTTTTATATATCTGTCTGTCTCTGTTTGTCTGTCTCTATTTGTATGTCTGTCTGTCTGTCTGTATGTCTCTCTTTCTGTCTCTCGTTATGTCTTTCACTGCCATTTGGTCTAATATATATCCATCTATCTCTCTTACACTGTCAGTTTGTATCTCTCTCTGTGTATCTCTCTGTACCTCTCTCTCTCTGACCCCTCACCGGCATGATTATGCACTACAGGTTGGGTTTTGTATATCCCCCATCTCTTCCTCTTTCTTTTAAACTGTCATTCTGTTAATACATGTTATGTATTTGTATATCTCACGCTGTATCTCACTCTAATTCTTTCTCTGCATCCCTATTCCACCCTCTCCCTATCTCTCTCTCTCTCTCCCTCTCTCTCTATCTCTCTCTCCCTCTCTCTCTCTCTATCTCTCTCTCTATCTCACCGCGAAGACAGAAGGCGGATATGTTTACAATGATATTGTTTCCGCTTGGAGGACCTGGCTGAATTAAAGACGCCGCATTACACCCACCTCGTCCACTCTATTGCATGGGGGCGTTTACAGGGGGTGGGGGAGGGCTGATTGCACAGTCTTTGACAAAACGGCCCCAAACATGAAATGACAGCAGTTAGTATTTTTTGTTTTTGTTTATACTTTTGTTTTCTTTGCATTGTTTCGTTTAATCTCTTTGAGAGGTTTTTATAAAGACATGTGCCCTCCCCCTTTATGAAACAATAATCAGACACCGCCTCAGCTCTAATGAACCTTTCTACGACTAGCATGAAGCGCGGTCTTTAGGGCCGACTGCCCGCCACCAGATGTCCTCCTCTGTCCACGTCACAGCATGAATGTTCTTCCCGCCTTTATTAGCGCTTGTATCCAGCGAAATAAAGATGCATCCCCGCCGGGGGGATTCGGTTTGAACAACCTGTGCCCTAAAGCGGTTAAGAACTCCGAAGCGAGCCCCGAAATGAACTTAGGGGTAGAATGGTCTAATTGATTGTGAAAAGGTCAAGAGGATAAGAGAAAGGAGAGAGAGAGAGAGAGAGAGAGAGAGACTGCGCTCAGGAATGGGAAGAAGGAAGTGGAAGGAAGGAGAGGAAAGATGCAGCTAGCTAGCTATGAAATACAGAAGAGGAGGGCGACAAAAGGGAAGAGAACAGAGAAAAAGAAAGAGAGGCAGCGAGGAGAGAGAATGATAAACTGTGAGAGGGGCAGAGATTGAGAAAGAAGCAGAAATAGACAAATAGAGAGAAAGAAAGGATGAGAAGGAGAAATTATGTAAAATTAAGCAAAGGGATACAAATCACCTTTTGCCCGTACATGGAGATACACCCTTTTGCCTTTGGATGTTGAGAGTGACATGTTAACCGCTGAATATCGGTGGTTCATCGGCAAGGTGGGGACAAGCACTTATTGTATCCCGACAGTCACCAAAAATAGACATCAGGGTGGGCAGAAAAACAACAGCTTCATGAGAGTTGAGAGGACCTTAAAGCTAATCTTGAGCTCTGGTAGGGGATCGTATGTCGAGAGAACATGGTTAAAATTCATTCTGGATTGTTCATCCTGCAGTAGATTGATTTTTTTGAAGCAGTAAAATAACAACAAACTCACAAAAACTTGCTGAAAAAAAAATCATCTTCCATAAACACCACAACTCCCATTTGCACATATAGTGACCTATACTTACCCGGATTTCCTTATCTTTCTATGCTCATTACTCAGCCACTACACATTTTCTACCAAAATTGTTTGGCACATGTCATATTTTTTTGTAACCGTGAACAATCAGTGTAAGTTTCGTTGGATTCTGTGAGAATTTATTTTCTATATTTACCAGATTGAACTCAAGTTTACCTTTAACTCTACTGCCTTCTGTAGGGGGCGTCGACAGTAGGCCCTACGTTATGGAAAATGACCGAGAGTGCTATGTGTTCTGACCGAATTTATTGCAAATTTTAACAAGAAGGAAAATACAATAAAATCGAAATTAATAATTCCGTCGAACATAAGGATGACACAAAATCGCTGCCACTGCCGGGGGATACATTCGCATTGCGCGGCAATACAGATTGCGATATTTCTAGTTTATAATCTCTTCTTTCTCTATAAGACTGTCACACCTCTGCCTCGATATCGTTGTTTCTCTTTCTCTTCTTTTTGTCTCGTCTGCTCCCCCTCCTCTCTCTCCATCTCTCTCTCTCTCTCTCTCTCCCTCTCTCCCCCCCCTCTCTCTCTCTCTCCCTCTCTCTGTTTATCTCCTTCATATTATTGTATGACCATGATTTCTGTATAGATGTATAGATTCGTGAGTGATTTTGTCATTTTTTATTATTTTACTTTGTAAACTACATGCAATTCAGCCCTCGGGCTGCCATGTGAATTTTTTTGATAAATACAATTAAAATTCGATTCAATTCAATGTGCAAATTGCAGACTTTAATGTACTCTCCTTCTCCTTCAAAGTGTGTAACAAGCTTTTATTCTGCATTATACAAACTCAATCCATTATCTTTTCAATTTATTTTGCTGCAGCTTGGCAAACAATATCACTGCATACATCCGTTAATGGACGCCATTATTTTGATTTCTCTATTGATTGAATGTGCAATTCATATTGCCATCAATACTATATTGTTAATAGAACATAGCTTGGATGAGGATTTTTAATAGAAACATCACTTTGGTGACAGCACACTCGCGTTGCGTGTGTATCCATAATTGAATAGCAATGAAAGGCTACCAGACTTCGCCTTACATGTATATACAATATCAATTTCAACGCCAACAAAACGCCAACGATTCCACACAATACACAAGGAGACTCAACATCGGAGGCATTTGCATTTGAATGACTTCTTTTTATTTGCATGGGACAATCATATAAACCCAACACATTAGAGTCAAAGGCTCCTTTGATACGTGTTTAGGTGAAACATTATTTCGCCCTTTGGGCTTCTTCAAGTTATGTTACTGCAAAGTACAAATGCATTGATGTAACGCATAACAAGATACGCGCCAATTGCTTTATTCAATGTCATGTTATTATGGTTACAATTATATTATGTACATTACGACAGCAAAGGCGTCTTTTTGAATGTTCCTTAAACGCCCAAATGGTGGACTAAGACGTCATGTAGTTATCATAATATCTCCTTTTTAATAGAATAGGTGAGTTGAGATAGCTATTTAAATTTATATATTTCTCACTCATTCAGAATAATTTCGTTGGCAAGGGATTAGCCCACTTTCTTTTTGATTTTTTTCTTAACCTGAATTTGGGACATTTGGAGGGGCTATACAGCACGCCCCCTCCCTCGTTTTTGATTGCCTGTTCTTAAACTGCAAACGCTAATGTTGTTTTCAATACTGTTCTAATTCACTCACTCACTCATCTCCTAAATCCCACATCGCAGAAAGAGATATATTTATCCTACTGTAATAGTTTCCCCGGAATCCCAGGTATTCAGATCAGACAGACGAATTATAAGAGAAGAAGATTGCAATTATGAAGAAGATGAAAATATGCCATCGAGGGTACTAAATTACCAAGAGAATGTCATCTCCTCTCGAAAGCACATTCTTGGCTTGTTGCCTCATCACCAGTGCAATACTGATGGCACTTGGAGGTAAATGTTTAATGGCTTCAATTTAAAGCTCAGGGGTAATGAACATTCAGAGATCATTTGCTTAATAGTAATATGAAACCCCAGAGGAATAACCACTAAATAGTCAACTGTTAAGAGAGAAAAAGAAGTAAGATACTAATTTTAGATAGTCGAAATAAATATGATATTTTTTATAAAAACTCTAATTTTACAGGTCCATGACGAAACAGTCTCTGACCCTGAGGGAGGGGCATGAAAAAGTATAATAACATTAATGTCTCATGCAATATGGTAATTTTTATCTTTAACTCGAAAACAAATATATTCAATGAATTTTCAAACACAACAAAAACAAACATGAGGTACTATTTCCATTATTGCTACCATAAGATATTCCCTACATAATTATACATAGATGCAAGCTCCAAAATTCTAAAATTAGGCGTTATTTAGAAATTATCTTGAAAACTTCTTGTAAAAATGGATTTCCATATCTTACTGTAAATTATTACCGCAGTATGTATGCATCATTTGGTTGTACATGCGCATTAGCAAATTATACAATAGACGGTAAACATTTTATTAATAATTTATTAATAATAAACTATTTTATCAGGCGTCATCGAAAAATTCATGTTTCGTTCGATAATGGGTTCCAACTTTAATCAATTATCTGTAGAAGCTCCCTGTTATCATAACCACCATACAGCATACTGTAAACACTTCAGAAACCATTCAGACACACAGTAATCAATGTTTACAAAACTCGTCATTTATCTGACAAACATTATCTCCTTTCGGAATCAAAATGATTTATTGATTCGGCCTCGTACTTTGTCTCGTTTTTTGTATTATGTTTGATTCAATGGTCATGATACTTGAAGGGGTGGTGTTTTTGTGACTTTTGTCAGAGGCCATTTTACGTTTTTGATTAGGACATGATTGCCAGTGATCGTAGTCCAACAATGGCGTAGCCGCGTATGTATAGCCATTGTCACTGTGGGGGCACTGGTGTCATGGGAGGGGGCGGGACGCGGGAGTGGTCGTATTATCTTCATTTCAAGTTGCTTTCCCCATCTCCTTACCCTCTCTCCTTTCTCTTCCTCGTTTACCTCTCTCTTCCCAATATCTCCCTTACTCTCTCTTTAACCTTTTCTCTCCCTTTTATTTTCAATTGTTGCCATCTGATGGGGGGGGGGGGTCATATAACCCCTTGCCCATCATAGTTTCAGCTCAAATTAGGTTTCTATTATAATAGAGTTATCGCATGAAATGTGAGAATCCAGTCATTAGGATCGATACTAATCCCTTTAAAAAAAAGTATTTTCTTTGTCTAATAGTGCGAAAATGTAGCAATATTGATATTACAGTTTTGAAATAACACCTCAAATTCTATCTGTAGTAATTACTTTGTATTCATCAGCTCAAATTAGGTTTCTCTTATAATAGAGTTATCGCATGAAATGTGAGAATCCATTCATTAGGATCGATACTAATCCCTTCCAAAAAAAAAAGGTTTTTTCTTTGTCTTATAGTGCGAAAATGTAGCAATATTGATATTACAGTTTTGAAATGACATCTCAAATTCTATCTGTAGTAATTACTTTGTATTCATCACTATTTTTTGTTTGTTGTCTTTTCGTCGAGGGTCTGTATTCTCTGTAACGACTTTAATCCCTGGAATAATATGCTTGGTTGATTGCAATATCTGGTTGGTTTGTTATGCTACGCTTGATGTATGCAATAAAGCATGTACTAATGTCATAGTAAACTAAATGAATATTTGTAGACAAACCTATGTGCGTCATATGACGCGTTTGACGTTTCAGACCAAGGTTTGTCTGAACCTTGGTCTGAAACGCATCGAAACGCGTCATATGACGCACATAAACCTAGGTTTGTCGACAAACCTCCTTTGTGAATTCGGGCCAATATGACTGATGCTGTGGCAAAAATGTTACTATAGCATGTATGCACAATCGCTTCTCAGTGTTTCTAATTACAGGTATACCGTTACGATGCTAATACAAACGTGTAAAAATAATCCACATTTGTTTAAGCCATTTCGAATGGGAAAGGACTTCAGATCTAGCCAAATTTATTCTGATTTGTAAGTGCCTCGATAAAGCTATAAGAATCTTTATCATAACAGTAATGAATCATCTATCTTTCATTATGTTGAGATATCTATATACGAACAAAATGTACGTGTCTGTAGTCTAAGCCAATATTTGTTCATCCGTTACAAGGTTTAGAACATAAGACAAAGTCAGTTAGCTGCCGATCGTGCCAATAATTTGCTGCATGGGCATGTATCCCGAGAAAATTTTTAATCGGGGGTAATGTCTGCCCATGTTGATTAAAAAAACAAACATTTAAAATGAATTTAGAATTAAGGTTCTCACATATCTTGATTTGCCAATAATTTGGAATGGCAGAAAATCGATTCTTTTGATAGGAGAAGGGAGGTTTCAACCCCTACACCCCTCCCTCCCGCACCCACAACCGACTCTTAGCCTTTCTCTAGCGAAGCCATTGCCTGGGTACATACAGGGATTTCCCCTGTGGTACACGTATGCAGAGACATGTCAATCATTAAATAGGTAATCTTAGATCTTTCACCTTCTCCATGTTCTGTGTGGAAGAGACAAAACAAACACTTTCATGAGTTTCTGATGGGGCAATACTCATTTTCTATTGCCAAGGGATTTCCGTCAATATCTTAGCGGAACATCTGAGCCCTGAGCTAATACTGCTATAGGAAGACAACCAAGTTTATAAAAAAAAAGTATAAAGGGACATCGAACATAATAACAATAATAATAATAATAGTTCAGTTCTTGTATAGCGCATAATACGTTATGAAATAACATCTCCTCATATATTTCCTTATCTATGCACGTTGCACGAGGCAAATACGGTTTCTTGATTCGAGGCGTCATTTGGTAACGGTGGTGTGCGTCAACCATTGGTGCAGTCTTTGACGTGTCATGTAAGAGTTATTTCATAAACAAGTAAAATGCAAAATGAAAAGTACACTGTCTAGCGCATGAGCTTATTGAGTTTACAGGCTTGATTAGCGCATGTATTAGCGCATGTATGTATTAACGCCATCGAAATGAAGTCTCGTGTGCGAGACGTTAGGTCTTCCACCGCTCTCAGTCAAAATGCTATTTACATATATACGTATGATAACGAAACTTAATATTTTTATTGGCAATGCTCCTCTCATTATCGTTGTACACGAGGCGTTATTTACTGACTTATGACTGCGTCATTTCCTGGCGTTTGACGCGGCATGTAAGAGTTATTTCGTACACAAACTAATCGTAAAATAAAAGATTGGTGTACAAGTGCATGAACTTTGGATATTTTACTTCTTGGTGGGGGCTCGTATTGAGAACATGACGTTATGATATTATTCGTTTATAACGTATGCGTTGAGGCATAATGTTTTATGTTCAGGGTCTGTTTAAATCGGATCGATATTTATTATCCTGCCCTGGTCCTTTAATCGGAGGACTTTATTGAATCAATTGATGCAAATTGCTTGTACCTCCCCCACGCATCGTCAAAACGCTCACGTATTCTCGCATTTATTCCGCGTGTAATGATCAACCGCTCACTCTTGCATTGGATACTCGTACATAATCACATTATGAGAAGAAGAACACAGATAGAGAGAGAGAGAGAGAGAGAGAGAGAGAGAGAGAGAGAGAGAGAGAGAGAGAGAGAGAGGAAAGAGAGAGAGAGAGAGAGAGAGAGAGAAAAGAGAGAGAAAGAGAGGATGAGAGAGAGGAAGATGGAGAGAGAGTGAGAGAAGAGAGAGAGGGATTATGATTGTGATTGTGATTGGAGAGAGAGTGAGAGAAAGGGAAGAGAATAGAAGAGTAAAATATAAGAGTAGGATAGAAGGAGACAAAGACAAGGAGAGAGAGAGAGAGAGTGGCGAAGAGAGAGGGGGGATGCAATATCGGATAATTCATTTATAAACTATCAACGAAACAATGTTTTGGGGCGAAAAAAGAATGAATTTTAGGAAAAATGATCTGCCAAAATGATTGCTTTCTCCATACCGCCAAGACTTACAAGAAAAATTTAAACTCTGCATGGGGCAATTTCAAAACTGTATTATTTTGCCTATCATGCCAAAGACACGATCACGACTTCTTTCGAAAAGATCAACCAATGGCAATTTCATTACGCGTGTACGTCACCTATCGAAATGTGCGACATTGATTACTTAATCCGAACACCATTTACATGTATTTGTGGGTGTATATACAATTGGGTATTGAGAGTATCCTTGAGTTGATTTGTTTTCGAAAATACTTTCGATCGTATTCCAAAAACAAAAAAAATGTTGGATTATACACGTGTTACAAGAAGTTATTGTAAAAATCCCACATTCCATGACGCAACGCGCCAGGCTATTGAAATCGCCCAAGAGATCATATTTTAAAAGTCACCCGATTCGCCCATTCATTGTAGATATCAGTTTTCTAGGAAAGCGTGCATGAGGACCTTATTGTGACGTCATTACCAGTACTCGAGCTTCTCGTTAAGTTCATATCTTCAGAAGATAAAACAAAATATTTCCTGCAAATATTTTTTGTTTGTTTCCTTTTTTTTATCTTTCCCGTTATTCTCTTTACTTTTTTCCCCTCCATTTTGGGTAACACAGATGGAGGACCAAAATAGCAATTTCCTTGCAAATTGTTTATGTAATACTTGCTCACTTGTTCTCTTGCCTAGGTTGGTCAATTGTACTCCCTTTGCAACAACTAAAACTAGTCACTGTGTACAGTATCTCAGAACTTCAAATAGGTTTTTTTTCAAAGCTACTTTTGACTTCTGTTAATGGAATTTCATTTCAAGAGAAAATGACAAATATCAGGTAAGGTAAAATCCTGATTTATTTGTCAAGCATGTACTGTACATGGTTATTTTGAATATTAGCCGTTCTACAGGGGTCGGGGCGGGGGCGGGCTCTATTTCCTTCGAAAAAAGACCCCCCAAAATGAAGCCCCCATAATTTTTCTTGATTATATATGATTTAAAATGAGGCATATGAAGAAAATAAATGCGAGGTCCCAGTGCCCCTCACCCCACCCCACAACCGCGTCTGGATTAGCAAAACATAATCTTTATTATAGAAATTTCATTCACTGAAAAGCGCAACATACTTGCACATTGTTATGAGACTGTGTTTCATTCACGACATGGCCGGGAATACTTGCTCGATTTCTTCATGTTTTTTTTTCTTCTTCTCATTACTTGGCTACTTTATATTTTACTGCAAGATGGTTATAGCCCAGATAATGATGATCATTTTGCCACTTATAAACCTCACCGATACGTTAGGCTTCTTAAAGATACTATGTCCCTTTTGCAGCCAACATCAAATTCTGTAGAACTTGGCAGGAATTATGAATATGTCATGTATGTCCTATCTGTGAAATTTAAACATTAGCAGTGTCCTAGTATTTAAATTATGCAAGAAATCCCGTTTACTTTCTAGACTTCACTGTCAGACACTATTGAGTGACTGACTGACATTTTCTTTTCTTTGGTAATAACATACATAAAATGAGCTGTAACAGGTACATGAGCATTTGTCTACATCAATAACCCACTACTTGTAATGGCCAAAATTAAACTGATTGAATCTTTGCGCAGCACAAAACGTACGACCATTCGGTACAAGGGTTTGAAAATCAGACTATTACTTAGGTGATTGCAATCACTTATGTCGATTCGACAACTAATGGTCGTTATTTTCCCACAAAAAGCCATTTTCAAACCCTTTCGTTTTGAAGAAAGTTCTAAATAAGTATTGTCTTTCAAATGCCGTTGGAATTCAACCTTAGTACCTTCAACATTAGGTCTACCTTTAACTGCAGATAGCTCTGAGTCTGTTGCCGGCTGAAATGTCATACAATCGCAAAATATGTCACCGAATAGCAAAGAAATGTCATTAGATCGCAAAGAGAGCTCGAATTGCGATCAACTTTTGATTGAGAAAAGGAATATTATTCTACCTCATCTTCGTATGCATGGCGTGACATATTTCCATATTAACTTTTCATGAGAGATTCTTTGTTGCAATGACGATCTTCGTCATTTTAAGGAAGTGTGATCGTGATTAAAACAAATATCAAATTCCCGTGTGTGGTGTTCCCCTGTTGCGAAGCGATAGGGGGTCGTAGCGGGGAACCGCAGGCGCTGGGGAGCTGGCTATCACACCGGCACTGCTGCAAGCGGGGGTTCGTTGCTTATTTTTTTATGAGCACTTAATATTCAAATAAAGAATGCATCTATAAGATGCAAGCAGATGAGGCACGTACAAGATGCGACACCTTTTCAGCAATCTGCGAAAAATCACGGGTTTAATTCCACTTGAGAATTATATCGAATCAAGCCATCTCATAAATGCGGCTTCAGTTGAACGAGGTCATTATAAAGACATCACGCAGACGATAGTTCGGCGCATTGTCAAACTTCGGATTAGCTAGTCTTGTGGACGAGGGGTAACAAAAATGACAGAGGGGTTTGGGCGGTGGCACTTATTCGGGCCGGAGGAAGAATAAGAAGAAGAAGAAAAAGAAGTAGAAGAAGAAGAAGAAGAAGAAGAAGAAGAAGAAGAAGAAGAAGAAGAAGAAAGAAGAAGAAGAAGAAGAAGAAAGAGGGAGAGAGAGAGAGAGAGAGAAAGAAATGGGGAAAGAAATAAGGAAATAAAGAACAACGAAGAAGAAGAAAAAGAAGAAAAGGAAGAAGAAGGAAGAGGAGGAGAGAGAAAGAAAGAAAAAAGATAGGTTAGAAAGGAAGTTAGAAAAAAAAAGAAACAAAGAAACAAAGAACGATCAGAGAGAGGGAGGGGAGGGGCGGAGTATGTGTGTGGGTGTGTCGTGTGTGTGTGTGTGTGTGTGAGGGAGAGAGAGAGAGAGAGAGAGAGAGAGGGAGGAGGGCGGGGCAGAGAACACGTAATTTTCATGTTGCGTGAAATCTATACTGCGTCATTCTAACCACAATGCATGTTAGCTTGAATCTGGAAACATATTCAAACCTCTGTGAAAACGAAGAAGTCGTTTAATTTCATTAGACAAAAAAAACTTCATTTTTTTAAATTGAAAGAGATGAATCGGTTCCAACTGGGGCACCTGCAGAAACCTCACGTAAGAAATGGATGATATTTAAGTCGTGGTAATGTTTTTTTCTGCAGGAACAAATCCATAAATCGTGTTAAAGAATAACATTTCCAGTTCTTATAATTATTTCCGCTTTAGCTCATCAAGTTCTTGTAAAATACTGCTAGTATTTATAAAGAGGCAACGGCGCATTGTAATTGTGATTCAATAATCTGGGGGATTAATGAGTTTTTACTCAGCACACCGTCAAATGAATTACATGTATTTATTCGTTTTTTATTGAGAGCAATAAATAACGTCAAAGGTTTTGTATCGAATTTGTTGTACGGCTGGTTGGATTTATGTGTTTATAGAGAGCGGGCACATAATATTATATGTGGTGTGAAATTTGTTTATCTTTGCAATGTAACAAACAAGTTGAATTTTCCATGAAAATTTCGTTTCTGGTTAGTGTCTGTAGAGGCGAAGTGGCCAAAAGGAGTATTGAGAGTCCCCCACAGGCCTTTCTATTTGGTGGCTTGATGGTCGGTCCGTTTGTGGTCTGAGGGCCGGTGATCAAGAATTAACATTAATATCAATTTACCCAACCGAATTGCATTCCCAGCTCGCCCCTGACTGTCTGTAATTTAGTTCAAGTTTAAGTTTTACTAGCATTAGTTCACATAAAAGCTTCCTGAGCTATATGCTTACTTTGTAATTTATGACACATAGGTAGAACCACATCATGTGGATACGGTGCTGGTAATTGCATATACCATCTCGATGTAAAAAAATACGGTGGCTGATTTCCGCCAACAATTTCCCCCCTCTTTATAACGACGTAATAACGCCGTTATTTAGGGCGTTATTAATTATTAGTAGTAGTGGTAAAAGTAGTAGTACAAATGTAGTAGTAGTAGGATGATGATTAGAAGTAGTAGTAATAGTAGTAGTCGTCGTAGTAGTAGCAGCAGTCGTCGTAGTAGTAGAAGTAGAAGTAGTAGAAGTAACAAACATCACTAACTCTTATGCATTTTGCGTTCCCGACCATCATAGTAAAGTGTCGATCGCAAAATGTAAAATCTTTGAAAGTCGATATTCGGGCAATCTACCTCGACACCCCCTCCACCCGTTTTCCCTCCCCCTCCCCCTCCCACACACACACATTCCCGGTGATATTGTGCCCGAGCGCCTATGGATTTGCCTTTTAACATCAGGACGATGATGATGATCATTGAGAGGCTTTTAATAGAAGCTGGTATCTGGGGCGGCATAATGATTCGGTAACTGAGATTTAATGGTTATAGCCCAGATAATGATGATCAATTTGCCACTTATAAACCCCACCGATACGTTAGTCTTCTTAAAGATATTATGTCCCTTTTGCAGCCAACATCAAATTCTGTAGAACTTTGCAGGAATTATGAATATGTCATGTAGGTCCTATCTGTGAAATTTAAACGTTAGCAGTGTTCTAATACTCAAATTATGCAAGGAAACCCGTTTACTTGCTAGACTTCACTGTCAGACACTATTGAGTGACTGACTGGCCTTTTTTCATCTTTGGTAATAACATACATAAAATGAGCTGTACAGGGTACATGAGCATTTGTGTACATCAATAACCCACTTCTTGTAATGGCCAAAATTAAACTGATTGAATCTTTGCGCAGCATCAAACGTACGACCATTCGGTACAATGGTCTGAAAAATCAGACTATTACTTACTGGCTCTATAGCTCCCAAGTCGATTCGACAACTAATAGTCGTTATTTTCCCACTTAAAGTACCAGAGCGAAGGTTTTAAAATGCTTTTATCCTTAATAATATTGGTATCATTGCAAAGGTAATGTTACAATCTTTCTAATAATTCATATTTACTTTTCAAAAATTGTTACAGAATTGACTAATCTGCTATCAAAAATGATGAATTTGCTACCCGTTTTTTCCGCCCTCGATCAGCCCGCTGTTCGCTGGTACGATGTGTGACGTAATAGGTTGGGCACATGAGCGAGAGTGCTCCCAAGCCCCTCACAGCTCTGTCCGCTGCATGCATTATACGTATACGAAAGCCAGTCGAACGCGAAATATCCTATCACAATGTCCGAGCTTGAGCTGAGGAAGAAGTTTTACTAAATTTAGATATCGAAGTTGATGAGCACAGCTCCACAACTAGTGACAGTGATTTATTAGATTTTTTGTATGTTTTAGTAGGCTATCTCCACGCCGGAGTTGCGGGTCAAAAATGGATACGAAAGTACACTAGCGCCATGAAATTCCCAAGTTCGAGCTGGCTGAGCCGAGCTGCCGCGCCGGCCCCGCTGAACTGGCGATCGATCCGTCATGCACTGGGGTGACTGACTGGGCGAGACATTTTCTAATTTTTAGAAAGTGTAGGGCTATTTTGGCAAATTTCACGGATAAAAAACAAAGAAGAATAGATGTGAGATTATATCTTGCGAATACCAATTACATATATGCACCATAAATGGAACTGCACGACATCATAAAAATGCAAAGCCAAAGGGACTCTCGCGATTTATCAACACTCAACAGCAATCACCAATCATCTTGCACATGCCAAGCCATGACCGAAAACTTCACAGCAAATTACACAAAACGGAAGAATATTTGGACAAATCGATCTGCACGATTCACCCCTCGTATTACATTACATAATTTGCTTAATATGCAATAATAAAATGTAATTTCCTGATTTCGAGAGATTGTTATTCCACTTTCATCAAAGCTGGCTTAGGTATGAATCATTCGAAGTCTGTGTAATGTTTACTGAATGCAAAATACCGGACGCGAGCTGAGCGAGAGCCGAGCGAGAGGCCTAGGAATTTCGATCGTGCCCAACCTCTGACGTCATAAGTCTGTACTCCGTAATTTTATTTTTCAAGCCAGGAACAGAAGTTCTGAGAAGGGTCTTGGAAAAAGCATCTTATCGCGTTTCATTTATATTTATAATACTTTAGAGCAGATGATTTGTGTTCATATTGGTGTAAGCTTTCAGTACATGTATAATTTGTCCATTTTGTGACATTTTGTGGTATTTCTTCGCTCAGCTACTTTAAAGACATTTTCAAGCCCCCCTTTTTTAAGGGAAGTTCTAAATTAGTATTGTCTTTCAAATGCCGTTGGTATTTAACCTCTTCATTTTTTTGGCCTGCAAATGGGATATAGTAACTTTAAATGGAGTGTAGCTTGGCAAAATGCTGGTGAACGCCATCTACGTCTTCTTTTGGACAACTGCACGTAAACGAATGGACATGATTAAAGGTAGTCAGCGACTTAATCTCGACCGAAGTTCTCTTCACGCTTCGGTGTCGCGTATGTTGCACGCACGTGAATGCTGCGGTCGCGTGGTGTGTGTATATTGTGTTTTTACAGACGTGTATCAATCAGATATGATTATTTACGTCTGGGGACCGACCTTTAAAACGTCACCATTCGAAAGACGTAACTCAGTTTCGAACCTGCGTCCTCGGCTGAATCAGTTTTTAACTTCCACTGTTAGCTGGATTACAGGCGCACGCCACAACGCGTCGTCCTTAGTCGTATTTATACCCGTCCGATCTCTACATTTTCTAAATACATTTTGATCTTTTTTTTCTGAACGCTTGTACAGCATACGTCGAAATTTGTTTACATTTTTTATGTCATGTCTGTGAAGAAGATGTCGGGCCACAAATTAATAGCTTAGCTTTTACTTGGCATTACCGATGCAAAGTGCGGTGTGCTGTATTAGAGAAGGTTGGATGTGTACAATAAATACTCATAGGCGTACGGGACATTTTTTTTGGGGAGTGGGGGTGACGTCTCTTGCCCGGATATCAATTTTCCAGTTTCCAT
>CP137678.1:11677352-11694852 GCA_037976565.1 Mesocentrotus franciscanus
TAAACCATTCAAAGACCATGCACCAGAAAATACATATGTTAAAATATCCTTGGTGCAAGTTTTAACGTACGATATGTAAAATAAGTACAGTTATAGTAACTGCAATAGAATGACGTAGAATACATGTTTAAATATGACACGTGTATTCTTACTGTGTGCTACCGATGACCATTCAAATCTGAAATATGACTTATAGAATATCAACATCTAAACTCTGCACATAGTTTACGTGCCTAACCTCTAAAACCTGTAAGTGCAGGCAACCCAGACTCTGAATATGAACATACACCACAATATAATAGTGTGAATACAATTATCACTCGGCGTATTGGATAGGAATGACAGCATTAGTTAATTGCAGAACTAATATAGTCCATCACGGAAAGTGCGTTGTTGTCATGGTTACGAAGCATGCCAAGAACTCTAGACAAACGCTGGATGTTCCTAATGCATCTTGAATTGTATAAAGACATTTTAACGTTCTCCTCCCCATCTTCTTCCTCCCGATCTTCATCATTAGCATCTCCATTGTCATCATAATAAAATATTTTTTACCCAGATAAGCCTCATCAGTATTAATAATGCCCCCCTAAGGGCTCTGCAATCATATTTTTACCCCGTCTTCAGCCGAGCTATCATGAAAAGGCGCTCAAGCATTCAAGGAATTTCTTCATACCGGGTACCCATTTACTGCACCTGGGTGGAGAGTGGCAAATGTAAATTAATATCCAAAGGATATCAGTGCCGCAGCGGGACACGTCAACATCATCATCTCCATCATCATCTTCATCGTTATCCTCCTCTTCCTCCTCCTCCTCTCCATCCCTCCCTCCTCCACCACCCCCTATTTCTCCCCTGCTCCTGCTGCTGCTGCTCCTCCTCCTCTCCACCGGCCTCCTCCTCCTCCTCCCCATCGGCCTCCTCCTCCTCCCCATCGGCCTCCTCCTCCTCCTCCTCTCAATTCACCGGCCTCCTCCTCTTCCTCCTCCTCCTCTCCACCGGCCTCCTCCTCTTCCTCCTCCTCATCGGCCCCCTCCTCCTCCCCATTATCAAACCGACAGAACACGCGCGTAGTTCGGTGTATATTGAGATACCATTCTATCAGGTTTATAAATACATGCATCTCAATTTTCTCTTAAAAGCGCACCCTCGCACTAGCATTTGTGTTAGGTCCATGGTATTAGTAAGAAAGGGTGACTCTATACCCATCCAAAAACACGCTTTGATGATTTACCCAGGCACAAAAAGGAGCTCGCCACTACCAGCTGTCTCCAAATATGGCGACATTAGTGCATCCTTCGGCTCTTGTACCTCATTACGACGATGGAAAGGGGTATACGCCTTCCAAAAGTGCACAACAGTAACGTCTGTTTAGCGTAGTGCAATCACCCGTAATCCGACTAATTTGACCCTATTTGGTGTAATTCAGTGTTGATTATTGCGGTGCGATTGAATGCATATCCCCATGTTTGCTTCTTCCCTATTTGGTGTTTTATCCGACCTTTCACACTGATTTAAGCCCTTAGCAACAGGGAAGAGAGGGAAAATCAGTGAGATGATACAAAATGGTAGAGAAATCAAGCGAGGAATGAAGTGGAATAATTCATCAAATCAATAGACTCTCTTCTCCATCCTTGAACACATTTCCCCTAGCTCTTGCTTTTCTCGCGGCCCCGCAACCGTTTCTCTTTCTCCCCTCTCTCTGTCTCTCTCTCTCTGTCTCTCTCTCTCTCTGTCTCTCTCTGTCTCTCTCTCCCTGTCTCTCTCTCTCTTCTCTCTTTCTGTCTCTCACTCTCTCTGTCTCTCTGTCTCTCTGTCTCTCTCCCTGTCTCTCTCTTTCTGTCTCTCACTCTCTCTGTCTCCTTGTCTCTGCCTCTCTCTCTCTCTCTGTCTCTGTCTCCCTCTCTCTCTCTCTCTCTCTCTCTCTCTCTCTCTCTCTCTCTCTCATATATTCTCTTTTCAATTATTAATTAATTGTATCCCTTTCGAAATGTACCTTGCAGCCAAACCAAATTGAAAATACGCATCATTTCTTTCTTGCCGGTTCCGCATTTTTACAAGTTACAACGTAATTAGAATAGCACGTACTTTGAAATGTGCGCAAATGTCATACATAATATATTAGATGGCCAAGCACAAAGATTTCTGCATGACCTCCTATTTTTCAACCTCTTTTAAAAAACTTTTTGCATTGATTTTGTTTATTTTCAAGTAGTATTTATTTCCGTTTTCTTATATCAACTTAACGAATAATGTAGATTTCCTCCCCCTTTTTTCCCTTGTGAGATTTTTTTTCATATTTAATTTTTCATTATTCTACCTGTAACGCACCCGATAATAATTGATCGGTAAATCATTACTTTTTATCATAATTAATTTCCTTAATTTTGTGTTTATTTCAAATGTAAAGCGCTTTTTTTATATTCATTTATTACTTTATTATTATTCTTATGCATTTTTATGCAAAATGTTTTCTACACCTTGATTAAAAAAGCAGTCCTATATGTACATTATTCTCTCTCTCTCTTTCTCTGTGTGTGTCTCTTTCTCTCTCTGTCTCTCTCTCTGTGTCTGTCTGTCTCTCTCTTTCTCTGTGTGTGTCTCTTTCTCTCTCTGTCTCTCTCTCTCTCTGTCTGTCTGTCTGTCTCTCTTTCTCCCTCAACATCTCCCAGTCTCACCATACAGTCCGATGCATAGATATTGATGTCGGAAGGACGCTTCGCCCTTTAAAATGTGTCATGCGGCGTTAACGCGTATAGAAGTGTGGGTGATGCGTCACCGATCATGCATTAGACAAATGAGCGATCAGGCCTCCAAGATAGATCGAAAAGTGAGAATCATGTTGACTATAGCTCAACACCTAAACCAGGTGAAAAAACTCACGGCAGACCAAACGTAGCTGTTCTAGAGGGGTTTGGGGTTCCTTCAAGACCCCCCTCCGCAAACAAAAAGTCCTTCAAGCAATAATTGTTCTAAAACCAGGCCTGCAAACAGGGCGATAAAATGTGAGTTAAAAAAAAATTAAAAAAAATCGATGGTTCAGAAGTTTATGCATGCATTGCCGGTTTACAATGCTAACAATTCATTTAGACAAACTCTTCGTAAAAAAAACATCCGTTGTAATGATATTTTGTCCAGATACAAAGAGTGGCCGAGGTTATGAAGAGTCCGAGTGTGAAGAATGAACATGTATCTGATAGACGATGGAAACAGGAAAAGAGAGAGAAAGAGAGAGAGAGAGAGAGAGAGAGAAAAGAGAAGAGAGAGAGAGAGAGAGGGAGTGCATAAGTACATCTACACGAGAAGAAAGTCTGAGCTACAGAATGACTAAAAATCAGAGAGGAACAGTTAAACAGATTACGATGGATTTTGTTTATAACAAGTTATATTTCGCAAATCTATATAATATTTTGTTGGTTCAATTAAAAAGTGTCGCCTACTTTATGCATTGCAAATGTTATGTCTTTTCTACACTATTTGCAAGTCTTACAGCGTTTCTCCCTCTCCTCTCTCCTTACTTTCTTCTTCCTGGCCTTTCTTTAATTTTCATTCAATTATCCCTTCATATAAACCCTTCACTGGACACGTCCCTTTTGATGGAGTCTCTGTCCATCATTCAATAAAGACTCCTGACTGAATATGTCGATCGGTAGCCGTGAGTCTACCCATGGAGGAGGGTACTGGAATAATGTGGGGGGCACCGGCCCTCCTCGGAAAAGGAAATGCGAATTAACAAGGCTACTAATTAGGTTCCCACTCGACTAGGGAAGGGGGATATGCTTCACCTCTTCTTGTTCCCTACTGAACTTTCCTCGCCAGGTCAGGTAGAGCATCGTTTCCTAAAATATAGTTCCAACAGGAAGACGAATGGTATCCCCGTCCATATCCTGTCAGTCATAACAAGGGGATGGTGGGAGCCCCCTCCCACCCCCTCCTACCCCTCCCACCCCCTTCACTAACAAAAAGACAGTTGGGAGTGGAAGGGTAACGCCAATGTCAATTCACTTTTTAATTTAATTCAATTTCAATTCAAACTTTATTGATTATAATCAAAACAAATAGGATGATTTTCAATTATGTTGGGTTATGTCAAAGGATAAAAAAAAGTCAAAATTATAGTGAAGCAAAGTGCAGATGTGTCAAAGTTACAATAGCCAGGAATTACAAAAGTCAACGGTACTACCACATGCCTCTTTTGAAATTAATACAGAGATGAAAATGAATTACATTATTAGTAAAATATTTGTCCAGCCTTTTTTTTCAGCGCGATAAAGAAAAGGAAAAAAACACCACAATATGATAGTATAAATTTGTCAATGATTGTTCGCCTTCAGCCCCCCATTCGCTCTAAAAGCAAAATGTGATGTGTTGCACCTTGATTAAATATAAGTAGCGTATCCAGAGGCTGAATTTACCTATAGGCTTCATGCATTTATAGAACCACTGACATTATTATCAAATTAGGTGAGGACAGGTTTTTCATGCTAATAATAATAATACTCGGTTCTTGTATATAGCGCAAATACCTTCCTATATCTGAAAGCCTAGCTGTCATAATGAATGCGTTGAAGCTTTCATAGGAATTAATTCATATCGGTACCCATTTAGTTCACCTGGGTCTACTGTGATGAATGTAAATATAATTATATTTTTATTTTGTTATGTTTTAGTGATATAGCTGTAAATTATTTTTTCATTGTAGACTTTATCCGAACAACGTCGATATAAACGAGAAAAACACGACATTGTTTCTTCTCAAGTAACTTTTGATACAACAAATATGTCGTCATAGGCATCGTGTCAATCGCAAACCCGTGATTATTTTTGTTTTGTACGTCGACGCAGCGGATAATTGACAACTTAAGGCATTGTGTATCACACCTAGACTTTAAAAATAGGAAAAGGCAATCAGGTCCAGAGTTTATAAATAGGTTAAAACAATCAAATGGTGATTACTAACCTTTTCTCACATCATTCATCCTTGGAGTGAAACATCAACTGCCTCCTAAGGCATCACTCAGAAGGTGTCATTTTTAAAAAATGATACTCGGAAAGGCTAAAAAGGGGGAAATCTACAGATAGGCAGAGGCAACTTGATTATTAGTTTCTCGTCCATATTTTGATTTTGTTTTGTGCTGTTTTGCTTTGTTTTGTTTTGTTTTTCCTTGGGTGAAACATCAACTACCTCCCAAGGATTCATCAGAGGGTGTCATTTTTTAAAATGATATTCAGAAAGGCTACAAAGGGGGAAAACTACAAATAGGCAGAGGCAACTTGATTATCAGTTTCTCGTCTAGATTTTTATTTTGTTTTGTGTTGTTTTATTTTGCATTGTTCTGTTTAATTGTTTTTGTTTGTTTGTTTGGTTTGTGTTTTTGTTTATTTTTATTTGTTTTAATTAAAAATGAGTAGGAGTGCGTCCATCATGATGTAACTTCATATTCGATACAATTACCGTACATGCAACATCTTTTTCAAAATGTCTTTTTAAACGTTAATTTTGCATTTGCTAAAGTTGCTCAAAACATGGTTAAACAGCGCTACATTCGTTTCGTATTTTCCATTTTCTATATTTCATCACATTCTGCTACATTTCATTTGAAGAAAAAAAAATAATGTGTTATCTGCCACCCCCGTATAAAGTCATAGTTATAATTGTTATGATTGTGGCTCTAATTAATCGGGGCTTGCTAATTGGTCGGTAGTTGATTGACTCAGTAGTTGATTGACTGTTTAACTTTATATGGAACAGGAGAAATATTATGCTGGTTATGTAAACAGTTACAGAAATATTATGCTGGTTATGTAAACAGTTACAGAAATATTATGCTGGTTATGTAAACAGTTACATCACCAAACTCAGTATGAGAAATATTATTTTCCAGCAAATATAAAAACAGCAATATGGAATGATCATAAGTAGGTCTAATTACGCCATCAAACCCGGCCGGTAACTGCTTTAAACCAACGGGTTTTTAGGACATTATTTACAAAATATGAACCTCTTCGACAGTGTTATGATAATCCATGTACTACATGTAGTAATATATTATACGGAAGAACATTTCTCTTCTGTTTCTTATGGAAATGATTATAATGCTGCATGACAAAATGTGCTGGATCATCACGTGTGGTTGTTTACGTTTGACGAAACGCCTCCTCCTTTCAATAACATATAAGGCCTACTCCACGAAGTCCCCACCCATGCATAATTATGTAGGCCTGCAATCAATAAATGTTATTGATTGTTGGTATACCGCAGTCAGGTATCATCACACATCATTGATGATTATAATTTGAAATCCCATGCATGGTCTGAAGTATAACATGTGACGGTCAAGTTCATAATTGTGCGAGAGGTGCACATGCTATCCGAATGAAAACGACAATATTCAATCCAATTCATTAATTTCATGCTATTTATTTATTCTATCCATTTATGTATCTATTTATTCTTTTATATATTTACTTACTTATTATTTCCTTCCTTCCTTCTATACCTACTGTACTTACTTATTTACTCACTTGTATTTCTTATTTATTTATTTCATTTATTTATTCTAAATATTTATTCTATGTTTTTTAAACAGGATTCGGTATCTTCAGTACATAAAAAATGCTTTGCAAGAGAACACGGTATAATTACATAAAACAAAGTATTGATACTTGAGAAGACACGACCTAAAAGAAAATTCATTAGTATTGAATGATGTCGATAGAAAAAAAAACACCCTCAAACCATTTCTACATGGTACGGTGCCTTTTCAAGTATTTATTTGTAGTTTTATTTTTACATGGTATAGCATTGTCAGTTTAATACAAATCTTTGTAAAGTGCCATGTTACAAATTATTTCATTCAACTGTTAGGAATAATTGTATTTCAATAGTCAGAATGCGAATTGCATACATTCCGTGTTGTTTGGTAGGACAAGGCATAATGTTTGTCATACCTAGCAACAATTAAGGTATTAGACGTGACCCTGCGTACGACTGCGTGCCACTAATTGGCACGCATTAGCACGCCTTAGAGCGGGGCAGTGCGGGACCAAAATGCGTGCAAGTGTCAACGAGGCATATGCAACTCGCATACTGAATATTGAAGTACAATTATTTACATTACGAAAATGGTATATTATTACAGCAATAGAGAATACAGTCATGTTCATTTCTTTTGGATATAGCATGCGCACATAATTTTATACATGGGCCGTTATGGAAAACGGTTTTGTAACTGACAATGCTACCCTGTAAAATAAAACTACAAATAAATATTTTTTGAAAAAAGGCACCGTACCATGCAGATATGGTTTGTGGGTGTTTTTTCTTCTTTCTATTTTAAATTTGAGAACATGACGCAAATTGTCTATTTCCTTTAGCATCAACGTAACCTACAAAGGGTGAACCACGTATAGACCTCCTTAACCTCACCCTGGGGCTCTACCCAGCAAACACACGACGTTCTGAAAACGTTCGTACAACGTCATTGGGACGCTAAAAAGTTTATAGAATGTTTACTTACGTCCCAAGAGCGTTTTGTGTTCCCTGAGGTGTCTCATTTTCAGGAAAATTGCTTGAATATTATTTTCAACGTTTTCCATCTTCTTTAGCAATGCCTCTGAACTTTACCCTTTAGTAGTGTACGGATCGATTTATTTATATATTATTGCCATTTTTTACTTTTTATTTCGTGATTATTATTGCCATTTTTCTCTCTTTCCATTGTTTATTTCAGGAAGGGGGTCAGATTGTCCCGACGGACCAACCACCCTGTCCGGTCAGGACTCGTCCGGCCATCGTCTACAGGGATTGCTTGTCAAGGGTAAGATGAGTCACAGGCGGATTGGGGAAAGGTGGGGGTGGCACAATCGGGCGTATCCTTAAAAAAACTAAATGTGGCATATCTAACTACACGAAATAAATGTATGCCCCTGTAGGGCCTTTGTGCCCTTCTAAGAGGCAGATCAAGATGTGATAAATATTTTTTGTTCTTACTTATCAGATAATTGTTTCGTTATTCAGCCACCCCTTTATACACAGTCCTGGACCTGCACCTTAAAGCCCCACCGTACTATTTGTAGCTACTTGCTCCCTCTATATAGAAAACAATGCCTAAGCGGTGCCTGTTGGTCCCCCATGATCCTCTTTTTCTTATGTTAATTGAGAGCTGAGTTGATGAGATAACCACCTGTCAGAGACCACGCTAATCCCTCTAATCCCTCCTGGCCATACTAGTGCAGAGGGGCTTTAAATAATAGGGGAAACCCCGTGTACATTTACAATTGTATCGCGACAGCTCACATTTCGCTTGTCACGTTCGTTTCTTCATGTTTTCGTCTTTCTACTTCTACTTCATTTATTAGTCATTTTTATCATCATCATAGTTTCTTATTCCCTCTCTGTAAATAAAGACAAAATGCGAATTGAGAAGTAAGCAAGGGAGGAAAAGGAAAACAACCCAAAATTTGGTATTAATGTGAGATATGATACTGGCAAAACAAAATGACATTAAAGTCGATAAACAACAAAACTACTGTACCATTAATGTATAGTTTAAAGCACGTAATACGATAATTGGGTTTATACCTAATTTCCTCTTTCGGTTTATGGTTTCTAGTTAGTTTTCCGTCAATAAACGAGAGAAGAAAAACCTATCGAATTTAATATTACTCTACGACCCCCCTCTCTCTCTCTCTCTATCTATCTCTCTCTCTCTCTCTCTTCTCTCTCTCTCTCTCTCTCTCTCTTTCTGTCTATTTCTCTGTCTTTCCTCCTCCTCCCCCTCTTCTACCTTCTCCACGCCTAATCTCTCTCTCTCTCTCTCCCTCCCTATCCTTCTGTCTCTTTCTCTTTCTCACCAACCCCTCTTCATGTTTCCTCCATTTCCATTCCTCCTCTCTCCTTCCTTCTCCCTCTCACCATCACCTCTCTCTCTCTCTCTCTCTTCACTTGCCTCCTCGAGGTTCCTCCAGGAAATATGAAAATTCCAAAATCTATTTTTATAATCCATAAAACATACATTTTAAATCAAAACTTACAAATCCCCGAGGATTTCAGTCTAGACACCATTTATTCGAAACTTCGTACCTAAACTAGTTTAGCCAACCCCTTGCCATGGTTATGTTTGATTCAATTCACTCATTTATCAATGTGTCAGTTACCTATTGTGTTGTGTACATGTATGTCTCTGTTTTTGTGTTTATATATTTTAGTCTCAATTCTGTTTTCCAAACAGGGTACAGTACAGACAGCAGGAGATTTTAATGTACAGAAGGATATTGAAGAACTTCACAAAGCGTTTAAAAGTAAGTTTCGTCTGGTGTGAACGAGAAAGACGTAACTCGTAGATTTGTTTTAAAAAGGTTTTAACTTCTAGTATTGGTGTAAAGAACGGTCTCAAAGATTTGGGTTAAATTAAAACATTGACAGATTTAAGAGTCAGCGAATTTCCACAGTTCACATTACTTACACTGTGCCCCATAAAGTTGGAATGTTCAAGAGTCACAGAGATTGATCAATAACGTTACGAGAGGATATAAACGTTATCTATCGAGAATAAACCATATTGACACAAGAACTTCATAAAAGTAGATAAGAAAGTATTTTTATTATTGTAAGATCTTGTTTTAATGATATCCTGACAACCATTCTGGTGAGTTAGATTGTAACTTTTATCGAGAAGAGATTCAAAACATATCAGTTCCGAAGTAAATAGCAATATGAAAACATAGAAACATTCTCAATGAGAAAGCATAACGTCCATTGCGCATGACAAATCATTCAATGACGCAGGACTACGTCAGCAATTGGCGCGGTCTTTGACGCACCATATGAGAGTATTACAGTACCAAAAAAATGAATACAAAATGAACTATGGAAATATGGCCTCAGATTACTAGTGCATCACTTTTTGCCTTCGAGGCTTCATTAGCGTAAGTAATAACGCAAGCGAAATGACGCTTCGTGCAAAACGGACAAGAGACTACACATGCAAGCGGAATGATCCTTCTTCCACAGCGGACATGACGGACAAGACTATACACAAGCGCAAATAAATCAGCATGTTCATTTCTTATTTAAAATATGGAATCGAAGAGCTGGAGATCGGGTCCTTTATTGATCCAGTCTGTCCTCGACGAACCCTTTAATATTGTGGCTGTAAAACCTCGGTCTATTTTTCATCATTATCCTTCATAATACGCATACTATTCCTGTATGCAATGTTCGATCGATTCGTCCGTCGTTTGCCACTGTTGACGGATATTAAGTTTTGTTATATGAACATAGCATGCATAATGTAGCTAACGTACATGGGCTCAGATTGATGGGCTCGGATCGATACAAATTAAATCTCAGCCCCTAAATGTGCCCCGTCAATAATGTTGTGCTACAAAAGGCACCTTACAAAGATGTATCGAGCTTGTGCCCGCTTGTGTTGTGAGGGAATACAGGACAAGTGCTTCCCTTTCGCCACCTCCCCTTTTCAAAATCAGTTTCCTTAAAGTCCTTTAATGTAATTGGTGAAAGAAAGATTAACATTCCCCTTTTTCACGAAAAGAAATCCCATCACATATTTGATGGGAAGGCATCTATTCATTTTTTTTTTCAGGTGCAGATGACAAGGTAATCACAGAGATCCTATCGAGGCGGACAAATGAACAGAGACAAGTCATTGCGAAGGCTTATGTGGAGAAATATAACACGGTATGAATTATATTTTCTATCTCTGTTAATAAACTTCTCTCTCTACCCATTCCTCTTCTACCGCATTCTCTGTCTCTGTCTCCCCTCTCCCCTTCTCACACTCTCTTCCCCTTCTTCCCTCCATTTCTTCTCTCCCTTTTAACTCAACGTCTCTTGTGCTTTCCTTTCCCTTTCTCTCCGCCCCTTCCCGTCTCTCTTTGTGTCTCTATCTGTATGTGTGTCTCTCTCTGTCTCTCTCTGTCTCTCTGTGTCTCTCTCACTCTCTCTATCCCAACCTTTCATTCCCTTCCACCCCTTCCTCCTTTCTGTCCCCTCTCTCTCTACCCTCCCCCTTTTCTCCCGTTTTGTTTTTTTCTCTTTTGTTATTCTGTGTACGTCCTTACTACCCTTTCCCTTTCTCGCCACCCCCTCCCTCTCTCTCTCTCTATTCTCTCTCTCTCTCTCTCTCTCTCTCTCTATTTTCTCTCTCTCTCTCTCCTTTTCTCTATTCTCTCTCTCTCTCTCTCTCTCTCTCTCTCTCTCTCTCTCTCTCTCCCCCTCTCTCTATTCTCTCTCTCTCTCTCTCTCTCTCTCTCTCTCTCTCTCTTCTCTCTGCCCTACCCCTCCTCCTTCCTCAATCTTTCCTCTACTCAGGCATATAAATACATGCCTAAAGAACCTTTACTGGAGGTATTAAGTAATAAAAACAAGGCATTATTCTCAATCTGAGAAACTAATTTCATTTTCGCACTCACCTTACCTCTCTCAAAGGCACCAACCATTGCCAGGTTCTCTCGCCAATGCATGGAAGCGTGATCCCTTCAATTAAACAAAAAACCATCAAAAATAAAATTATGCATTAGTTACACACCAATATATCGGCGGACATTTCATGCTTCACTATACACTTATTTTCATTTACACTCTTAAATTATTGGGTAAATTAAGTTGAGCAACCTTTAGTCGTAATTCTGCAACTTTTTTCACGAAATATAATAATTTGATAATTTAAGCGATAGTGCCCTATGAAAAAACTTTCGTGCTGATTAGGGTTTTTCCATCCCACTAGTGATAAAAAACGAAATAATATTTCCACTTCTTTTATCAAGTTTTAGGAGTGTATGTGAAAAGCCATTTCATCAAAATATTTTTCTTCTTCTATCGATAGGTATTTGGAAATGTCACTAGTGCTAGATGTGTCTTCGTAATGCCCGACAAAACTTTTAAGATAATGAGTCTCAATTAGCATAATTAGCAGCAAATATTTCCCTCTCATTCAAAGGACGCTAATCATGTTAAGAATAAGAGGACAAACGACATTAATTATCACGGCCATGTTGAGGTTAGCTAATTGCAGCATACTATGACAGCCCAATGATAAAAAAACCATCTGTTCACGCTTGTTATAGGATGGGAGATTAGCTTGAAAGTGTACCTCTTTGCCAGAATATGTATTGTTCTAAAATTGAATTCTGTCGAAAATGTAGGCTTAAATGTATCAGAAACACGTAATTTTATTATTATTGTTTTCAATATTCATAAGTACAGAATAGATCCATGTCATGTGCCACGCACTAAAATTGCACGCACACTCTATTATGTATGTGAAAGAGAAAAACCATAATGAAATCATAAGCTAATCAATGCCCCAGACAGTGCAAACATGGCACATAGCAGACACTACCACTCACGTGACATTCGTGATTAGAAGTAGGCTGCCATTATTGTGTTTCTCAATGAAGACTGCCCAGGGGCACGCCTTTTGACTATTTTTGAAGGAAAACATGAAAACGGGGATGAAAACGGGGGTCGGACGAACATTCTCAAGAACACGGCAGGTAATAATCCACTAAGCAAAATTAACAAACAAAACAAACAAGTAAACAAAGGAAAGAAAGGAAACAATAACAATAACAACACAATAAGACCCCCTTTCAATTCCCCGACACCAACAGTGAACTTTCCCACAAAATGAATACGGAGGAAAGAGGGTTCTCACAACCCCCTCCCCCTCCCAAGCGGTGCCCGGTTACGATCGTCATTGATAAATCAAGCGAGGCAATTATCATTCCTCCACGGTCTTTTCAATACAGAATGGCATTGAATGTTCAGTTTATTGCATTTTCCTTACAATGGCAATTTTTTTGTTCTCATTTTGTTTCTCCCCCCCCCCTTCCCCTTTGTCGGCAATCATGACTCGTCGATGCAGTGCCTTTTGTGATTGTCGTTTCCAAGCAGTCATTGTACTAACTTTTCAATCTTGCATGCATGCTCTGTACAGTGCTCTTGATAGATTAGATCGTCTGTTCAAAGTCAAAAGAGCGTTAACTCTGTATTAAAGTATACGAGTTAACGTCCTTCTATTTCCAAACATTCGAAACCCAACCTTAGTGTCTGGATAAGTAAAGGTTACAGCCTCTCAAAGTGGGTAAATTAAAAACAGTCTTTATTTTTTATTAAATAATCACATCATGATTGCAAGCCTGCTATATACAGTTTGATTTACTTAACATCAGTTATATCGACATTTCCCTTCTACCGAGGTTGTGCTGATGCTTCAAACCTATCTGTGGCAAGGTTTCATGTTATCTATTTGATTCGAGAAATCAGTAGATACAACCAATCTCTGTTCAATTATTGTGTGCTCTCGTATTATAGGGATTAAATTCATATGACGAGTGACCATAGTCAGCCTGGTATAAAATATCGAAATATTTTTATGGTAATTTTTGGCAAAAATATACATTTTTAAAATATTGCATATATAACAATTTTTTTCTTCAGAATTGTCGTAAAATACATAACACATGCAGTTAGTTAATACATTAAATAATTATCAAAATTGACTCTTAGGGAATAATGCATTCCTTTTTTAAACATGGTATTTATTTCTAAAATCCAGGAAGAAACTGCACTACGCAATGGACTATATTCCTTACTTGTTAAAGAAATTGAACTTCTGAAAAATAAATTATCATTTAATTTCTCCCTATATATTCAGAACCTTCACGCCGAATTACAAGTGGACTTGAGCGAGCCATACCGAAAAGCAGTCAGCGGACTCCTCGAAGAACCCTTCATTTTCCTCGCAAAACATGTCAGGCACACTTTAAAGGTGAGTCAATTTAGGCCTCGTATACTTAAAGCCCATCTGCACCAGTTTGGCCAGGAAGGATTAGACCACCCAGCGTGGTCACTGACAGATGGTTATCTCATCAACTCAGCACTCGATTAACATAAGAAAAAGAGGATCATGGGGGACCAACGGGCACCGCTTAGGCATTGTTTTCTATATAGAGGGAGCAAGTAGCTACAAGTAGTGCAGCGGGGCTTTAAAACAAATAAATACAAACAATTACGTAAACAAACAAACAAGTAAAACAAATCAAACAAATACGAGGACTGTCATTTTCTCATGCTGCCGAAACGTATTTCATTTATCTAAAATGAACGTAGGCCTATAGTGTTTTATTTCTGAACATTTCTGTAAATATCATATTTCATGTTTGTGTTTATTTAGAGGTGTCATCAGCATGATTTATAAGGCTGTCAGTATTTAATTCATGGCTGCATTATTCAAATAATGCTCGAGCTTGTGCTTATTCCAATATTTAAAAATCTTACCGAACATGCATGTACTGCAATTACTAAATCTACAGAGATACAAACAACAAGTTTTGCTGTTTGTTTGTTTGTTTCTTGTTTAGGTTTATCGTTTAATAATTTAGGCACCAACGTATGTTCATTTTCTTAATCGAACCAATTATGAAGCATTGAGGGGAAACTGTATTCATTGAAGCGAGAAAATTAAGCACTACAAAAAGAAACATATTGTTGTGTTTTTCGTAACTCGAGAGTGAGAGATGGATTGATTGATTTAGGGACTTTGTTTAATACTTTTAGATGAAAGCTTTAATATGTCACATTCTCAAGAAACATTTATCAGGACAAATCAATTTTTAATATACGGGGGATATGAATGATTTAGTTGTTGACTGTAAATGAGTCTAACTTTAAATCATTGTCGTTGTCGTTACAGAGTTCGGCGCTCGCCCATAAAGACGTACCGTTACTTGAGATTTTATACCCACTTGAACCACAGGTTAGTATTTTATACTATACAGTTGTATGCTGTAGCAATATCTTGGAAGTAGCTACTCAAGGGTTTGGCAAAAATGAAGGGGGGGGGGAGGTAATATTTGGAGAATGGTGAAATTCAATAATAATAATAATAATAATAATCTTTTATAGTCCACTCCAAATTTTAATAAACCGAAAATGGAAATTCTTTGTGCCCAATTGATCGTGAGCCCGGCAGCCACTGAGCAGCCCCAGATCGACATTGCTCTATCCCCTTATTGTTGAACGCCAAACAAGGTAGCAGCGACTCCCATCTTTTAACGTTTTTTGGTATGACGCGGCCGGGGTTCGAACCCACGACCTCCCGGTTGTGAGGCGGACGCTCTACTGACTGAGCCAACACACCGGTACACAATAGTGAAACAGAGCTTGACATGAGAGCAATGTCATGGAGAGAGAGAGAGATGAAGAGTAGGAAGACAAAGATGAGAGTGAGAGAGAGAGAGAGAGAGAGAGAGAGAGAGAGGGGGGGGGGGGGAGAGAGAATGTTTTCGAAGGGTAGGGGCTAGATGAAAGAAATGAATTGAATCACTCTGAATCGACCGCCTGGTGTCCAACCAAATAACTCGAGTTATTGACACAGTCCGGCCAGTTGTTCAAAGTCTGACGTCATTGAGAAACATTCATGTTTTGTTTAGGACAGAATTATGACGCCATACGAGCGGAAAGGGGCACACAATTTGACATGAAGGGTCCACTTGAACACCTGTGTTTCTGCAAAACATTCCCGCTTTAGATAATAGAATTATGATAGCGTCTAGGAGAATCCTCTAGAAGGAGAAACCAATATACGTCAATAGCCTACAGTTATTTTTTTCAAGTTATATCTTATACCTCAGTCACATCGACGAGACCGACACCAGACCGACTACAAACCGAACAGAGAAAATAACATTACCACTAATGGGCCAAAACCAGGTCGGTCTGGCGTCGGTTTTGATTCGGTTTGGCGGTGTGACTGAGGTATTAGTCAAACCGCCAAACCGACTCCATATCGGCCAATTCTTTTCAATTCGGAGTAATGTAATTTTTGTCCGGTCTGTTGTCTGTTGTTTGTCTCGTTGGTGAACCTGGGGTATTACCACTGCTGTAGTATGAGTCTAGACATTAGTGGGATGGGGGGTCGCACAGTGGGCCAGGGAGGGGCCAAAGTGCGCCAAAATCATTTTTGGTGATTTATTTTTTCTTCTTCTTTTTTCTTCTTACCCAGTTGAAAGATAATACATTGAAGAATACCTCAGTAAAATATTTAATTCCGGTATGCACAATACGGGTATAAATCTACTCCTTCAAACAGCAAAATCTTACATATTCACAGTTTTAGTGCAAAAGTGTTATTTTTTTTTTATAAATCTTTCAATTTAACATGGAATTTTAAAGCTATTGACATAAAAATTGCTCTCACATATTCCTGATAGTTCATTTCACTGCATGAATGGGTTAAAAATGGATAGAAACACAATCTTCATAATATATTATAGGGTAATTCACTGAAAAATGGACTAATTTTCCATGTTTTTTATAAATCCTGAGGAAATGTTTAGATTTCCAGGGATTTCCACTTTAATTTTTTTACCAATCTTTTCTCTGATGTCTAAGCTTTAAGTTGATACCAGGTTTGGCTGCCCTCATTAGCCTGTTTCTATGTTATAGCCGATTTTCCTTGCCACATTGCCCCGAAAAATGTGTTTATTTTGGTCCGCGGTGTAAGAACAAGTGTCACGCGCCCACACGCGCCGTAATTTATGACCGCGAATCCTTCATGATTCAGCCCAAATATTGAAGAAGAAAATGTATACCCTTATTGTGCATACCGGAATTAAATATTTTACTGAGGTATTCTTCAATGTATTATCTTTCAACTGGGCAAGACAAAAATTAGAAAAAACAAATCACCAAAAAATGAGTTTTGGCGCACTTTTGTTCCTCCCTGGCCCACTGTGGGTCGGTTCCAGTTTTAAGCGGGGATTGAAATACGAATTAACAACATCTTTTCTTTTTCTCTTCGGTTATTTTTATTGCCCCCTCTCTCTCTCTCTCTCTCTCTCTCTCTCTCTCTCCCAGTCTATCTCCCTCTCTCTTTATATATATATATATATATATATATATATATATATCTATCGCTATCTATTTCCCCTCTCTCTCTCCATTTCTCTTAATTTCCCTCTTTTGTCATTCAATGGCGGGGCGGGGAATATGATAGGCTATAGTATAATTTTTTTTTCTTTTTTAAGACCTATGAACATTCATGTAATACGTAATTGTTATATTTTGTCTTAATTTGCAGGAAGTAGATGCAATTGTACAAGCCTACAAAGAAGGTAAAAGACAATTATACTTTTTCTTTTAAGTTTTTTTATAAAGTAAATACTTCACTGCAGCCTGCCCTTCGCATATTTATCAGTTTGTATAGCTGAATCAATGTCCCTAATTGGAACCGAAGATAACATTATGCCGTATGAAATTCGACCTATGCTGATTTGAGATACGGTGAACTGTGAAATATGATGTGTTGCCTCACAAGATTGTTTGTTTGTATTTTATCCTATTCATATCAATTATTTGTACTCCATTTCCATTACAAAAATATCTAACTATGTATGATTGTTTGTTTGTATGTTTGTGTGTCTCTTGTCTCCGTCTCTCTGTCTGTCTGTCTGTCTGTATCTCTCTTTGTAT
>CP137678.1:11699852-11854852 GCA_037976565.1 Mesocentrotus franciscanus
TACAGGAATCTGCTGCTCCGATTGGTCGGCATGTAGACTACGTGTGATGACGTCTCTCTTACTGGAGCAGCCTCTCTCTCTCTCAATCATATCTCAGATTAACTTGTTTGGGCATCGCATACATTCACATGTTTCGTTCTGTTTCTGCTTCCACTTTCTCAAGAGGGTATTTTAATAGTTTTGATTTATTAGATCGGTAATTTGTCTGTCTATCTTTCTATCTTCTGTTCATATTTCCATCCATCAATCTTCTTTATTTCTTTCTTAGTTTGTCATGTGTTAGGTCTGATATTTTTCTCTCTATCTTTCCATCATTCGTTTATATTTCGGGTTATCTTTCCATTCATCACTTTTCTATTTTTCTGCACTGCCGCCATAAATCCCACCGAAATACTAGTATAATAACATTTTTAAAACGCATCTTTAAGGGTAATTACCCAATTGTGTACTTCATAGTTTAGATAGGTCTAAATGTGTATAACATCAGGACATTTTCATTGTTTATTTAAATTGTATTCGGGAGGGGGAGGTACAGATTACCTGTGAAGTATATCCGAGATCATTTCTGACAACCTAGCAAACTACCAATGCAAGCAGAATCCCAGTTACTGGTAAATCACTAAAATCATATAAACAAATAAATAATATCACTCCATGAATAATAATTGGTTGATATTATGACATTACTCTCCTCCTCTCCCATCAGATATTTATTTTGTTATAATCATCCATTCCCAAACTAATTGATCACCAACAAAATATACCCACGGCTCCCGTGCAATACCGAGTGTCTTTATCGGCTTGAAATTTTGATTTAGATAAAACAGAAAAACTACCTGGATCACAGTCTAATTATTCATTTTAAAAATCGCGTTTCTATGCTGCTGAACAAGCCAAAATGGACACTGGATCATATACAGATCTCCTACTTGTATTGGCCTGTGGTCAAGCTTTATGATGTATGTCTGCAGAATATGGATATTCATTAGTTGTTCAAAAACTTGCTAACCATTATTTCACGAAAACAACCGATCAATTTATTGATTACATAATCAGCCAATCAATCAATCAACCTGCTGAAAAAATAACCAACCAATCTATCACTCCATCCATCCATCGATTAAGAAATCAATCGAGTAATCAATTAATCAACCAATCAATCAATCAATAAATCAACCAACCAATCAATCAATAAATCAACCAATCAATCAATCTATAAATCAACCAATCAAAAAATCAATCACTTAATCCATTCATCCATCAATCAACCAGCTTTCTACATTCAATCTTGCCATATAACTTACAGTAGACATGCCTCACATTACATCAAACTACAAATAAAACAAAATAATGTCTTAAACCAAAACTGTGGCTGAATTTTGTATATAAGCATAATCTTTTTAATATATAATAATATTTACAAAACCATACTAAGTATGTATTTATTTATAATTTATACAAACCATATTTCTCAATTTGCCTTTATATCATAATCCTACATACAATTTTGGTGAAAGTATTGTAATATTTTGTAATGCATTCTAAATCAAGGAATTCAACATATATATTGTATTTCTACACAAAATTCTAATGACAGTAATGCCATTATTTGTAATACATTTTAAAATTCATTACTTGAACGGTTCTGAATCGCAGGGTGTTTTAAGCCAACGCACACTACACGATCGTCCTGTGATCCAATTTTTGAAGTATTGTGATTGTATTACATGGGAAATTTATCAAACATCATCTTCCTTATTTAGCTTCTACATAATGATAAGAATACTAACAACAGGAATTTTAGTGCATTATAATCTTCTAGTCAGAATAAAAGTCTAATTGGCTTCAAATCTTGGATTATTAATAGCACTACGTATTCTCAGCCGATTTAGCTATTCCTGTTCCAAGGAAGCATGAAATCCCTTGAAATTTAGATTTGCTTAATCATAATTATGACTATTCAGTTCCTCGGTCATTAAGATGTCACATGTTGGAACGTACATTTAAAATACTATTGCAAATTCTTCCACAATCAGATCGCAGTTGGATCGTAAAGTGTGCGGTGGGCTCTATAGATGAGAAAACATGGGAATAGTGGACCATTCAAAGTTGTGATATTTTACAAATAAATAATGTATAGATTTTTTCAGTATACAATTTATCCCCACTCGAGTTGAGGATGTGTGCATCTAGTGTACCAGACGGATGCATATAGCCTCTCCTACAGTGCTTCGTACAACAGATGCACAAAGCCTCAACACGAGTGCAGATACATGTAGATCGTATCATGAATGAATGAACACGTGCATCATTTGTTTTATACAACATAACACCTAGATCCTTGTTGTCATTTTAAGATTGGCCATGTCGAATCTCAAGTTTAGGAGGCAAAGCTTATTGTAGCACGCACACAGAGTACAAGCGCACTTACCTCTATAAGTATTCACACGTCATGCTACCTGTGTATAGGCCCACACACAGTATAAGCACTTTAACTCTACGCGCACTGTTGTGCATAGCGTACTTAAAAATTGTAGGATAGCACTGGAAACTTGCTCGCTTTGTAATGAAAAAATGTTGGATAGTCTCATTAATGAATCACGCGTGACTGCGTTTGACCAATCATTTGATTAGGAACTAGGAGTGTATTTTTAAAAACAAAATCACAACTCTTATAGTAGCGTGAATGTGACCATTATCTGCAAACATTAGCAATAAGTAGATGGATGTACAATATGATGGGGACCAGGGGGGTGTTTCACAAAGATCTCAAGTCGAACTTAACTCTAAGTTGGACTTAACACTTATGGAAAGCCGGTAGCATCTTTAAAAATATTTTGTAAAAGTTATTTTAAAAGGCATAACATGTTGATTCAAATCATTTATATTTTTTATTATCAAGGAGATTTCATGTTCTTGATGTGGAATTTATGAAAAGTCTAAAATACTAGATTTTTTGCTTTTGAATATATTTTATTTCAAGGCTACAAATGGCTCTCCATAATGTTTAAGTCCAACTTAGAGTTAAGTTCGACTTAGGATCTTTGTGAAACACTTCCCAGCTCTGTATAGTTACTGAAATACAAATGGATAATATATTCTCATGTATACAAAAAAAGGGGTTTTCTAAGGGCTTTTTCTGAGCCACATGTATATTTCTGTATTGAAAAAAAGGTGTATAGAATTCAACCTCAACTGGAACCTCAGTATTTTCAAATATATGATTTTAGTTTTAGACAGCACTTTTGAATAGTCTAGGTATTCTTGATTTCAACTATAAGTATGTCTAATTGTAAATAGATGAGGTGAATGGTAAACAAAAAAAAAGATCAAATTGCTTCTAAATAATCACCAGGATGCAAAGTCGTCTTCTCTTTCATCTCTCAACCATTTGGAACATGAATGCTTTTATTGAAATGCTGAATTAAAATGTTTTGTCTTTGTTAATATTTTGGTGGAGTAGCTTGAATGACGTGTATTTTACATTGATTGTGGTAATAACACTCTTTGATATTTCTTCAGGAAAAATAAATGGTCTTTCTTCGTCTTTATTTAATCGGTCTTGTTGTCTACTACCTTTCTAAGGCAAGTGCATACACTGATTGAAAAACAAAACCATAAAAAAAGTATTTTTTATAACGATTACTGACAGGGCCAATAACCCCAGTCACAAAGAGACCAATACCAGACAGACAATGGAAGAAATAAAAAGATACATGAGCTCTAATAGCATTAACAAAATCAGTTGACTGGAGTCAATTTGGAGTCCATTTAGGGTGCGTTCAAGCAATTTTTTGAAGCTAGAATCACAAACATGAATCACAAATCAAAACACTGTTACAGGGGTACTGCGGGAGATCGTTCAAGCGATTTTCCATCAACGCTGATTCTCGCTCATATCAAGCCCAGCCACTGCGCATCACACTGCGCAGATAATGACAATATAGAATCATGATTGAGATCTCCGTTGCGTTCAAGCGATTTTTAGCGACCGTGATTCTGCAGAATCATGTTACAAAACGCATCTTTTTCAGCGTTACATGTTTGCGTTTTGAAACACGTTTATTTTTACGACCGACAAAAAAAAAAAAAAAAAAATCGCTTGAAATTGCTTGAACTTAACCGTGTTTGAAACTAAAGATCTTTGAAAAACGCGTCTCTAGGGTGAAAGAGTGTCGCTTGAACGCAGCCTTAGAGTCTTTATGACTGAGGTATAACTGAACTTTTGTATAATCCTTAAGTTCACAACATCAACAATTTAATGTAAATTGAACTACAATTATTATTGCACTAAAATAAGAACAATTTTCATCTACCACAAAGGTCCAGTGAGTGCAAAATCTGTCATATGTGACTGCTAAAATCATCAAGGTTTTTTCAAGAGGTTCAGTTTGAACCAAAACGTTGCTCACCTGAATGTCACAAGATTGATAATAATACCCTATGCTTGAAGAATTTGGAAAATTCCCCACCTGCTTGCCTGTCAGAATATGTTGGCCATCGCTTGCAAACATAAGCAGGTAAACTTGTCTTCATGTTTTTTCTCAAAGAAAAAAACATCTTAACTCCGGAAATACAGTCAAAACTATCTCTAAAGGCAACTAACAGGAAGAAGTAGCCAATGTAAAGAAGTGGCCTTTATAGACAGGTTCAACAACACAGGAGACAATTGTGGTCACTATAGACAGATGGCCTTTATATAGAGGTTTTCACTGATACAGGTTTGACTGTACCTTCAATACCCTGTCAACCCAAAGTGTGAAAGCACTGGACAAGTGGGAACATCAATGACCATTATTGACAGGTGGCCTTTATATAGGGGTTGTCACTGATACAGGTTTGACTGTACCTTCAATATCCTGTCCACCCAAATTGCAACAGCACTGAACAGGTGTGAACATCAATGTCCACTATAGCCAGGAGGCCTTTATATAGAGGTTGTCACTAATATAGGCTGGATTGCAACAAAAGTGCCAAAGCATGTGACAGCTGGGAAAGTCACTGTAGAGACAAGTCTCTGCAAGTCTCTGCAATTGTCAGAGCAAAGACCTGGCCTTTGGTGGAATGTGTCCTCTGCTTGATGCATATACATTTCGCAGGTCATCTTTCATCATTGGACAGGGACGAAGCTCTCATAGCCAAACTTCTGCTCAAAGATGTTCACAAACTTCTCACAGTGTTCACCTGGAGAGGGAGAAGAGAAGAGAGACATAGATAATGCATTGGAGTGATGAGACAGAGAGAGGGAGACAGAGACAGAGACAGAGACAGAGCGAGTGTGTGTGCGTGTGTGAGAGAAAAGAGAGAAAGAGAGAGACAGGCAGACAGACATACAAAGATAGACAGAGACGGAGAGAAAGGAGGGGCGGGGGTCAGTGAGGGAGAGAGAGATTACAGAGATAATGAAGAATAGAGAATGAAACATAATGAAATGATGAAAACAGAGACACAAATTTGAAGAAGGATAGACAAAGATAGAGTGATGAAATGAGGGAGTTAGGAAGGGAAACAGGGATGGAGATGAAGCAAGGGATAGAGGAGGGGAGTGAGAGAGGTGAGGGAGGGAGGAGGAAGAGACATACATATGAAAGAGAGAAGACAGACAGCAGCATTGGCAAGTAGTTGGATAGTGAGATAAATGAACACAAATCAGAGGAAGAGGTAAATCCAAAGAGAGAGAGAGAGAGAGAGAAATATGACATTAAATAATTGGGGAAAAAGTTCAATGGAAGATAATGAAATATAAAGATAGAATGAAAAGTGTTGTGATAGACAACAACAAAAAAGAAGAAAAAAAAAATGAGCAAACTTCCTCTTTCGAAAAAAAAGAAAAAAAGTCTTCTTTAAACAAAAGGGGGGAGAACCATAGAATATATTTGTACAAAACAAATGGTCAAAGCATGTAGTTCACAAGAAATCATGAAGCTCTAATTTTGTTTAGTGATCTTTTGAGAATTTTTTTTAAAACCATGCCATTCTTGTTCTCATATATCAGATATTTAGAACCTTTCACAAACCTGAAATTCTTAGCTATCTAATTTCACTGAAATACCTGGATTTCAGGGTGGACTTTAGCTAAACCACGACAAATAGCTGTTCCAGCCATTAACATCACTGAATGCTTTATGTACATACCTGGAGCAAACATGGGGTTTCCCCTCATCCTGAGGTTGCGCTGCTCAAAGAACTTGAAGACGGTGTAGAAGAGCATGTCATCCTCCGCGTTCAAGCCCGCCTCAAGGAACTTCCTGGACGACGCGCTCTCCGCTCCACCGACACTGCGCAGGAACCTGAGAGCAGCAAGGATCTGGTTCTTGGAGAGAAGTACCTCGATGATCTCCTCATTGGCTGTTGTCAGTCTCTGAAAAGGACATTCATAATACTTTAATATAGCTTGCATCATGTGCCTTAATTCACAAACAGAGGTTTATCGTAACCTATGGTTAAAGGGATCCGGTAACTTTGTCTCAGATTCTGAAACAAAATCCTGGATTTAGCTCATGCTGCAATGATAATTATAAACCTTTAGGTCAGTCCGGAACCCCATGACTTTTACAAGCCGCTCGCCTGTCTGATTATCAAGATATTTATGATTGGAAATCGAAACCAAATTTTGCGTTTTCCTAATGGTTTTCATAACACTACAGTCTATTGGGAAAAACGAGTATGGTAAAACCGGTCACTCAACGATTTTTTACTTTTTTGAGGCACTTCTTGATCATTTTGAAGTGCAATTTGTTTAGGGCTTCAATATTACACCATATCACAGACACTGATAACACGTAGGGCCGTGTATCTCAGATTTAACATTATTAAACAATGCCTTTAGATTCCACAACTGTAGGATGCATGTGTCCTCATGTTGAATGGGCAGGATATACAACTTATTTAAACTTATTTTATTCAATTTGGTAAACTGTGGCTGAAAAATATAATAATTATAATGTAAATGAATGGCAAATGCACACAACAAAAGTCCTAAAAGTATTTACTGGGCTCTTGTGTCATAAGATGCAGAGCCCAGTGAAGTGTGTTACATTTGCGTCATTATAAAGAAAAAAAGAAAAACTTTAATGTCATACCTGTACAGGGCTTAAGTAAATCAGAAAGTTACAGACGTTAAAACATTTTAGGCACGAGTTCTCTCTCAAAGTCAAACAATGATGGTCAAAATCACATCATATCCTCTCAACAGCAGAGCACTATTAAAGATCAAATTAACACATCACTCCTTTTATCTATCTTCTTTTTTCTTCTTTTATCCCCTAGGCTTTTTATGTGACATGAATCATTCAAAATGATAGAGCCATTTAATAGGCATTTTGCCCCATCCTGCAAACCATCAAGTGAAAGAAATTCATATAAATTTTAAAGATCAGGGGCCCGTTGCATAAAACTTACCATTGATGGTAACTTTGCCATCAATGGTAACTACCATGGAAACCTTGATTTTGATTGGCTGTTGAGCCCTGTTACCATGGTAGTTGCCATTGATGGCAAAGTTACCATCAATGGTAAGTTTTATGCAACGGGCCCCTGATCTTTTTAAAATTAAATATTCAGGATGAATGATGTGTTCCCTTGCCTCAGAGAATCCTGCAGTTAAATTTTTTTTTTTCTACACAGTTTTTACTCCATGGAACACTTTTTCATGGACATGTCTTTTGAGGAAATAGGTACCAATAACTACAGGCTACCCTACTAGTAGGTGTAAAGCTGAAAATATTTTCTACAACCATCAGTAACATATACATATATTGGATGAATGATGTGTTCCTTTGCATCAGAGAATCTTGTAGTTGTTATTTTGTATGTATTTATCTAGGTGGTTTTTTACACAGTTTTGACACCATGGAACAATTTTCCATAGACATGTCTTTGGAGAAAATTGGTGCAGTCAACTAAGGCTACCATACTAAACAGGCATGAGTAAAGCACAGAACTTCTTAATATGCTGCCAAATACGTACTTTCTTTAGGGGTCAATGTTCAACAAGGCTAAATGCTCTTTTTTGTTGACCCCTGATTTGACATAAATTTGCTTTCTGAACCTATTTCCTGTTAATTTTTTTGTATACTTATTATCTGTTATGTTACCCTTCTTCATGTATTTATGTATGTCAAATTTAAATTTGTTCCTACTCTGTATGTACTGTATATATGTTTTTTATATGAAGAATGGAATAAATACTATACTATACTATACTATCAGTGATACATACCTTTAGCATATCCAGGGCTAGTTGGTACGCAGGTGGATAGCAGCTCTCGAGGGAGAGGAGAAGACATGCGATGGGTTTGGAGTCACTGAGGACATGGTACTGAAGGAACTGATGGAGTTGATAGAAGCAGTTGTGATGGACAAGGGTGTTGATCACCAACTCGTACAGGAAATGCTGAAAAGATTCAAAGATGGAGGAATTAAAGTGTTGAAACCTCAAAATCTTTGCGAGTCGAAGTATTGGAGAGTCAGAAAATTCTGTCTCAGTGGGCTAGGGATAATGTGTTATACATGCACAGTCATGATTATCTTATGCACGTAGTTGTGGTAAAAAATAGATTAATAATTAAATAAATGAATATGGGAAAGATATAAAGAGAGGAGAGAAGGATATGAAAATAGGAACAAGATTTAAAAAAGTAAACAAAACAAACAAAACAACATATAAGGGGAGGGGAGAAACGGAGTACCGGTATGCACAATGGGATATCCCTAAATATCTATTTACAACTTGTCAAAGCTGATAGTTGTTTATAAAAGATACATGTACATGCTGACTAACTGGTGGCACAAGATTTGCTCTTTAGAGTGTTGATAATTGCTCAAGGCTCTAATTTGAAGACAAGGGAGGTTGTTTAGGATTGCAATTTGGTTTATGGCTACATAAAGATGCATGTAGGTTTAGGGTTATGGGTATGGAAGGGTATACAAGTAGGACCTTGAGTTTGTTTTCTGTCCTGGATTGACGTCAAGATTTCATTAAGAGTAGGATATTGATCAACCATAGAACATGTGTCGTAGACCCAACTTGATATTATTTTTACCTGCACAGGAATTTGATACTGGTTGAGAGACCGGATGTACTCTACTAACACTGCAACCAAGAACTTGTGGCTGGAGTCCTGTAAAGTATAGAATAAAACAAAATGAATTGAACCTGCAGTTCATGTACATTGTTCTACATTTTGTAGTCTCGAAATCAAGGATAAGCAGCAAATAAACAAGAGAGCAAATGGATAGGGTGAGATTTCTGAATCTAGATACATGTATAATAGATATGGAATGTATCTGTGGGTTCTCCTGGAGTCAGGCTTTAAGCCAGTGAGGGGTCTGGTGTCCAGAAGACAAGCGTCTCATGTGGAGGATGCCCTTTAATTCATTAATTTATTTTTAAAATCAACATCTTTCTTCATTTCTTTGCACAGTCGCTCATTTGCCACACGTGCAATCTTGAATGAAACAATATGCACCAATTGACAGAAAGATTGCTTTGTGAAACCCAATGGCTTGGTACAATTACCAATATCCTTGATTTCTTGATTAGCTCAATAGAGTGGTGAAGTGTGACGTCATCAGAAAACATAACATAACATTACGAACCAGAGCAAAATAACACTGAGTTCCTATAAGAAAAATATTTATTCAAGTGGTCATATCTCTGCCAATACTTAACATATTCAATTGGTTTTCGACATTGGGACATTATTTTTGATGCTCTTTCGGAAAATGAAGTTCAAATTGAGAAATTCTAAGAATAGATCTTTATGACGTCACAGCTTCGGTACTCTATAGCAACCCTTTTTATCAAGATTAATCTTGCACTGGAAACAGTTTGGCAATCTTGAAGCCTTTAGTATATCTATCCCATGATAGTTTTTTGTGGCATATAATATCTTTTTGAGGCCTGAATTTTCAATTAGGAGATCGAAATTTGAAATGCTGGCTAAAATCCTGTATGGAATAAACTACATGTGTCATACACGTACATTGTTGGTAAGTTTTGAATTTCTAAGTTCAGAAAATATACATGTATACATACAAAACAATAAATTCCATCAACTTATAAGTGGTTGTAAGGTGAATGGTAGAATGCAATGTGCAAATAAAAAGTGATCAGCTTAACATGATATTCACAAAGAATGCCACGAAACTTACACTGATTGTTGAAGATTACAAGTAAATAATATATATCCAGAAATAGAAACAATGAATTAAAAAAGTTAAATAATTTAGAAAATAGCACATTGGGTTGATTAAGCAAATTTAATACTATTATAAGAAAATGAAAAGAAATAAAAACCAAGCAAGTAACTAAGACCCCGTTCTCATTCACCTCGTTGGAGCAGTCTAACTAAGACCCGTTCCTCAGGAGCGGTTCTTAGGTGAGTGAGAACGGTCAAAGTAGTCCAGGAAGTGGACTTCTAGACCGCTCCAGAAGACCACCTCGGGAGGTGGTCTTGAGGAACGGGTCTTATAAAGAGCGGTTTGGACCGCTCTAACGTGCAATATGAACGGAAGTGAGCTAGTGACGTTCCGCGCGAAACATGTAGTACGGTACATACAGTTTGTATTCCGCGCGCGAAAAAATTGACCCGCTGACCTGAGCTGCCATAGCAACAAGACCCACTTTGACTCGTGGAGCGGTTTCAGCCATAAAAAAACTGCTCGGAGTGTGAACGCTCGCAAACCGTTCCTCAAGACCCATTCCTCTGGAGCGGTCTAACTAAGACCACTTTCAAAGTGAGTGAGCACGGGGTCTAAAGCTATTTACTAGTACTAACAAAAAACAATAAATTCAGAGACTATAATTATACCTACAAATGACATGTAGTTAAACAAACATAAGATTCTATACATTCATAATACAGTGTAGATGGAGAGGTGCTATAGTGTAGGTGAGTCCTGCTTCATTAATTTTGGCATTGAAATAACAAATATTGATGACTTTCTCGTGTTACACTGCACATTATTACCATTTTAAACCCAATTTCTTCTCATATGCATAATTGCTGAAAATCATAATTTTATCATATGGAGTTAGAACAACATCATTAGGTTAAAGAGTTGGTAGATATATGTACTTTTTCAATTAGGCTTAATGTTACTCAGACTTTCATTGAGATGTGTCAAAAAAGGACATTTAATTGACAAACATCATTTACTAGATTGTGACGTTTGCGTTCTGGACGCGTCTTTCCGTGCCCTACATTTTACCAAGCTTCCTTAGGCATTTCATTTTTCTTGAATTCTGTGAAATTCCAGATCTCAGAAACATTGACAAGGACTGTTCTCCAGGAAATGGAGGTGCTACATACACTATGCTAGACTACATTCAAAACCCCATAAAAAATTATTAGTGATGATTGTAAAAGAGCGATAAACATTTTAAGTTAACAACCATAACCCTTACTACCAAGCCATCTACAAGCTAGCATCTACAGGGGGGTGTTTCACAAAGACTAAGATCAACTTTAATTTGGACTTAACTATGGCAGGCTGTTCATGCCACTGTTTGCTCTCACTATTTACTGGCATTGGTCTCTCAAGGGACGTACAAATCATGGATTAAAATCTACAGAATTTATATTTTTTGATAATTCACTACTGAAGGAAAAAAAAGATCTAAAGATCATAATGGTGAGAGCAACCAGTGGCATGAATGGCCTGCTATATTTAAGTCGAACTTAAAGTCGATCTTAGTCTTTGTGAAACACCCCCAGGAATTATTGTAACTGAGTGCCCTCAAATAAACCCCTCCAATACCAAGTAAATGTCTAACTCTAACAAGTGTATCATATAAATACATTATATGGGTACATGTAGAAAAGAAAGAGAAAAGCAAAGTTTTAAAGATAAAGACCAGTTCTGGTCATGCGATTGCATTGTGAAAGAAACGTTGTGGAATCGATCAGAAAAGGTTGATCATCTAGCATATAAGTATTAGTGTGTACTGCAAGGTTCTGGAATCATCAAAATGATAAGAAATTTGGCCCAGTCTTGGTAAAGTTACAAGCACTGTACACAGAAAGATGTACATGGGACTATGCGACCACGTGCGCGATATCTATTTGGTCCCAATAGATATAATAATTTACCAAATATATCAATTAGTAGGCGGTTTCCCACTTTCCGGCAAAATTTGTATCATCACGTATTAGTCAAAACATATTCTTTCACATGATTGGTAATGAGAGCTTCCATTTCATTTTTTTGAGAGAGGGGCGTTTCCAAAACTGGTCTTTACCTTTAAAAAGGTGCCATAAACAGGGTGAATAGGAACATTGGAGAGAGCAGGAACAAAAATGGGTGAAAATTTACATAGAAGATGTTTTTTCTTTTCATTCATCCTAATTGCTTCTATTCACCCTGTTTTTAATTACAGGTATAGTACACTGGGTAGAAAGCTGTTAGGTCTACGCTACAGAACAGGGACAGACAACTAAAATGACTAAAACAGCAGTAAGACTGGACGAGGCAAACATCACTTACCTTTATTCTAGCCTTCATTGAAATAATTCCAAAATGAAAATATGAAATTAATTATTCAGAAGGTATGAACATTTCTAGAGCATAATCATATTAATCATCCAGTTTTTTTATTATTAATTTTTTTTTTAATTCAAGTGCATAAATGCACAATAGATTTGAATCTTGGTTCAAAAACCTGGTCAACACGAAAAACATGTCAAATTGAATTGAATTGACACGAAAGGAGCGGAAATGAATTATGCTGATTGGATTGGATGGGATTAGGATCAATTGATTTGAATGGATTGAACTGAATTGAATTGAACTGAAATGAAATGAAATGAACTAAACTTAACTGAACTGAATTGACTTAAATTGAACTGAAAAGATGGATTTGAACTGAACTGATTGAATTGAATTGAACTGAACTGAAATGAATGGATTGAATCCAATTGAATCAAACTGAACATAATTGAACTGAATTGAATGGCATTGAAATTGACCGATGATAAAAAATAATACAGGACCTAGGAGTGCTCCTGAGGTACTCCACATAAGCTGTAGTTATGATATATTACATTTATAGAGAGGTGGACTTTCTATCCCAGTGGATACTCACAAATTCTAATATCAATAGCATCATTTTTATTTTGCGTACATCATGATGAACACACAGCACATATAATATGGAGAGGACCGGAGAGGACCTTAAGCCGGTCGGTCCTCTGGTTGCTTACTAACAAGCATTTATGCTTTCTTAGCAGTCAGGTAAAATAACAACTACCACTACTACTTACTTTCCTCTCTGCTACTGGTGTGAGTACATGAGTGTACATATCGGACTGTTCAATGACGACCCTTGTGCCCGGCGAAACCCTGGCTGCTGATTGGTTGCTCTTGGGTGAGGATGTTTCCTCTACCTATGTTCAAAACATTAAACAAACTTGTTATGAATACAGTGACACCTGTGTATAAAGACCACTCAAGGGAGACAACCGAAGTGGTCTTTATGAGCAGGTGGTCTTCATGTACAGGTTCCTAAAATACATGTTCCTATGAGAAGCACAGTTCAAGGGAAACACAAACTTTGGTCTTTATTGACAGGTGGTCTTTGTATTCAGGAGCTTGCTGAAGAAGGTTTGACTGTACTTTACAAATATAAAGCAATAATCGAGACTAATTACAAATACGGTAGAACTATCCAAATGTCTACCGGTACCTCATTCACAGCTCACGGTAGAAGTTAATTTGGTGCCCATCTAAAAAACTCTGTGATGTGATTGCCATAATAATGTAGCTTGACCTTGATTTTCATGCAGCACTTGTGTCACTGCAACCTTTATGTCAAGCTTATAGATGCATAGTAGTGGGCTTTCATAGGGAATGCAACACCATTGGGTGTTTACCCAATACCAGGTGCTTTCAATCACCAGGATTAGCCTTCAGTTTCATGACCAACAGGCCTTATGTAATGCTCTTAATTTTTTCACCAATCGCCCCATATGGATAAGTTATTTTTTTACATTCCCCTCACCCGAAGACTCTCCAAGAGCCTAGAAGGTATATCTTGATAGGTCTACGGGTTTGCTGTGTGCAAGACTTGTACACCCATTAATGGTATTTCCACTGGTGTCAGCGAATTATGACCTATTGCACATGGAAACTGACTACCATTTCACTTTAAAATTACATATAAGTCTCTACTCTTCCACTCTATATTCTGACCAAGAGTTGATAACCAATGTGTGGTAGCAATACCTTACTCCTGATAATATCCAGGTATGTTATATTATAATTTACATTTTATCTTGACTACATATGGTTGGCTATTATTTTGACTGAAGAGTAGCTCATTGAAATGAAGAGGCAAAAAAGAAAAGAAAAAAAAAGATGCATCTGGAATGCAAAATGCATACTTGTTAAAAATCATAATTCTGGCACATGCATGTATATGTAGAACCACATTGTTAGGCTATGGAGCTGGTCAATATTATACAACCTTGATGAGGCCTAATATTACCTGAAATTTTCTTCCGATATGTCAAATAAGAACTTTTAATTCACCAATATCACCAACTATTATGCCTTTATCAATCAGGACATTTCTGTTTGTGCTACTTCATTTCGATGAGCTACCCACTGCACTGACTAATCACACAGTGAAAAAATATCGGTATTTAGATTATCATGAGTGTTATGCACACTACCATACCATCACAAGTTATCTATTAGTGCAAAATACTTACATGTAAGGCATGACGCTCAGCCAAGTAGGTCCTGTACACTTCATTAAGTTTGTTGAAGATTTTGGCTATGGTGGCAAGATTGCAGTGCTGACCAGGTACCAAGGCTGGGGAAAGAAAGAAATTTATAAAGTCAAACCTGCTTTAGTGACCACCTGTCTACAAAGACCACCTGTCTACAAGGACCACATTTTTTGTTTCCCTTGAAAATGGTTTCTCATTGAAACATGTACTAAAGGAACCTGTCTACAAAGACCACCTGTCTACAAAGACCACTTTCTGTGTTTCCCTTGGGCGGTCGCTATAGACAGGTTTGACTGCATTGTCTTTGTTTGTTTCCTGTTCTTGTATTTGTCATTACTTTTGTTACTGTTTTGTTTTACCGTTTGTTGTTGTATTTGTAACCCTGCCTTTTGCCAGTCAATGAGGAAATATTTATCTTCTTCTGGCAGAGGACCTGGGTAATTTCAATATAACTTCTTTAATTTTTTGCTTTCAAAATAAAAATGACTTATATATTAATACACTTCTTGCTCTTGGCAAAAATTTTTCTTGCATTCATCATCTGCACTCGACTCTCTTTTATAGTCTTTGTTCATAAACATGCAATGGAGTTCACTGTATCATTCTGTGATTTCTAAATTATACTAATCACCACAAAACAATTTGCTCTGTAAAATATGGGTTCCATTTTCCTACACTATACTACAAAAATTTTAAATACCCTCTCAATAAGCACAGGAGCATTAATTCGCGAGTTGACTATTCAACGCACCCATACGTGCTTGCAGTAGAATAGGGCACGCACAGAATCTAAGTCTGACCCTTTTCACTTTTTCCATTATTTCTTTATACTTCTTAAATGTTAACCCATATAATGCGGGGCTAAGTTTTTGTTGTTGATGAAGTAAATTTGATATATTCTAGCTGTACTAAAATAATTTTGAAGGTGATTAGTTCACTTTAACACATTCTATTAATTTACATTACCTGTTTGTAGAACATACAGAATGACCTTCTTGCTATCTCTCCTCAGCAACAAGAAATCTATCAACCGACACTGCAAGTAGAGATGGATAAATTAGGTAAATCACAAGCCGCATTGTAGAGAAAATAGGAAGCTCTACAAAAACACAACAATTTCTGTTTCTAGAGAGTGTGTCATTTGGAAAGAAATGCAGCTCATAAAATCAAACAGGAGTACCAAATACAAGGTCCTGATTGGTTGAATATAAAGTTCTGTTAATTTCTTAGTTTTAGGTTAATCACAAAGTTCATGCAATTTGTTTTTCATGAAAAACGAAATATAACAAAGAAACAAATAAGAAAACAAATTCTAATAACCCATCTCATCTATAAAACGTAAGCTTCCAAGCTGGTAGAATCTGGCAGCATAACATGGAGAATGGGACAGTATGTTCGAGAATGAAAGAGAGCACTTCTCTCAAAAAGTAATTGTACGTACTAAGAAACTGTCTAAACACCAAGAGATATCTTGGCAGGAAAGCTACAGATGGATGTCCTTATGCGTGTAACTTCAACTTCAATACCTACTTGGTCTGAGCGACATTTACAAGTAGGCTCCAGTCAGGTTATTGTCTAAATAGAATGAGGACAATACATGTATACTAAAATCTGTGTTGTGGTTAGTAACATATGGTTAAAAATAGTTGTAGGTATAGTTTATACTTCTCATTATAGCTCATGAGGATGAGCCTTTCAAATGTAGGCAGATGACAGTTACATACCTTGTCTGGTATCATAGGTACTAGAGCATCTAATCTCAGACTGATATGCCATAGACATCCTAGCTTGGCATCAATCACGATGTTTGGTTGGAATACAACCCAGTTAGGAGAATCTGGCATTTGACATCGTAAGTCAAGGTACAAACATTTGGTTAATAAAACATGTTATAAATACATGTAGCAACTACATTCATTTTAAATCTGTCAATCAGTAGGCAATGCTTTCAGGAGATTGAAACCCAAGTGTCAACCAGTAAGTCAAGAATCAGTTCATTTTAATAAATAGAATAATATCTTTTTTTCCCCCAGGGAAGCCTCATCTGCTTTAATCAGTCTTGGTTGGATTGGTATCCCTGCCACCTTGAGTTTTACTGCATTGGGGGAGCATTGCTAAATGCTAGTTGCTTCTCACAATTTTTGTGTGAGTATTCCTAAAATATTTGATATTCCAATCATTGATAAAAGAGGAATCAATAAATTTGTGACTTTTAAAGCATTTTCAGCATCTTCTGGACACTCGTACCAGTCACCCAGAGATGCCAACCTTCATCAACAAAAAAAAAGTATTCTTAAACTTAAAAAACAGTATTTTTTTACCAAAAAAAGTATTTTTGAAAAAACCCTAAAATATCGCCCAATCAAGCAGCTTCAGAGAAATAGGCAACGGTGGTACCACTATACGTACCTGGATCGGAGCGCGACGTGCATACAGTACACATGGGTTGCTCGCAACGAGCGCAGTTTGGGCCCCTTATCACCTTACTGCATGCATCGTTTGAAGACATAGGTGCATAATACACATACAACACAAAGCCCATGATCGGAAATGAAGAAAAACGTCAATTAAAAAATTGAAAAAAAAAAAAATGTAACAAAACACACAAAAAACGTACTGCCGTATTCATAGCCAAAAAACGGGACAAATACGGCAAAAACGGAACAGTTGGCATCTCTGAGTCACCCATACCTCATGCTGATGTTTATGCCTGAATAACTTTGGCTCATACAATTACCAAACATACTTTACACACATACCTAAGTGGATTTGGCTTGCACAGTACAAACACATATTCATTTTACTCCTTAAAGCAAAGGTTGAGTTCTGGGGAGAGGTGAAAAATAATTTGTGAGCATTTTCATTCTTATTATGCAAGTGTGGAAGAACATCACAAAATTTTTTCCCCTGAAAAGCATGGCTCTTCAAATGCCTTCATATTCTAAATATGACAAGTAACGGCTTAAAAAGGAGGCCCGATTTTTATGCCACGTGTTTGTGTAGTCCCATATATATCTTTCTGTGTACAATGCTTGTTACTTTACCAAGACTGGGCCAAATTTCTTATCAGTTTGATGACTCCAGAACCTTGCAGTACACACCAATACTTATATATTACATGATCAACTTTTTCTGATCGATTCCACATTGTTTCTTTCACAATGCAATCCAATGACCAGAACTCAACTTTATCTTTAATTCTCACACAGTACCACCATTCTGCATTATTCCCTGTTAAAACCAAAGGATACAGAGATCTACACCAACTTCCCTCATCTCTAGTCCTGTCTGTGTGGGTATGCCGGCCACCTTGAGTTTGACCGGTTTGATGGGCAGGGGGGCAAGCACGGGGTGGTGGTAATTGCAGTTGTTGTCTGTTTCGCTGGGGGTCAGGCCAATGTCAAATACCATCGACGTCTAGTGAAACATGATCAATGGTGAAAACATGACTACAGGTAATTTGCTCATCATACATCAGTTAATAATTGACAAACATGTGTTCACTTTCTTGATGTGTATAGTTATTGTGTAATTTGAAATATCTATGCAATAAAGAAATGTAAAGTAAAAGTATAATAAGCTATCACAACGATTGCAATATACAACATATTTGATGATGTCATTCATAACAATAAAGGTACCGGTAAACTGGTAATTTTTGTCTGGAATACACTATTGTAAAACACACACAAGAAAACCTGAGGTCTTGCTCTATACTAATCTAATCTGTAAAGAAAATTTTGCAATCAAAATGCAGATGCATGTATAGGGGATTTCAAAGATTTTTAAGGAATAAAAGTAATTTTAATTATTACAATTTCAATGATTAAAGTAACATTTAATGTCATACCTTTGATGCCTGATGGTGCACAACTACAAGGTTATCCTGTTCAAGAGGAAATTAAAAATATTGTTAAAAATGAAATAAGGAGAATAACAATCATGATATGATAACACCTCAATTAAGTAAGAAGGAGAAGGAGAAGGAGAAGGATAAGGAGAAGGAGAAGGAGGAGGAGGAGGAGAAGAAGAGAGAAAATTTACACTTCAATTTGATCAAGGGTATGAATATTCTTTGAAATTGTTTCAAATTGTTTCAAATTGTTTGAAAACTGAGTATGATGTTCAGCATGGCAACAATTTTCATGGGGTAAGTTTCAAGGGTAAGTTTAGATATGGTTTTCATGGTAGAGATTTGTCTCCAGTGTCGCTGGAATCCCTGGAACAATGCGCACATGGATTGATCATCAAATCATTCACAGCTGACAGCAACAAACGGTTAAAACAGTGGTTGTTATAGATAGTGTTTAAAAATGCCGTTGGCTCATTCCAACTTCATTGACCATGCTTGTACAAAATGATGTTTAATTAATTTAACTCTACTCACAACGACATTGACTGCAAATCGGCCACTCATGTCAAGCCTGAGTACATCTGTTTTCTTGGCTGGAGATTCTCTGAAAGGAAGAATTCATCAGAGTTGTTCTACTTTTTGCACGTACAATGTCAATGTAAATTATTCATGTGACAAAAGTTTACTATTGCTGTCCGCCGTTTATTTTCATTAGACTCGCAATGTAGGTGAAGAATTCTTCATACCGCATAAACCTAAACACAAACAAAAGTAAGGGGCACTCTATTTCTATTCCCTTGTACTGCCATGATTTGCAGACACGTGTACTTCCAGTTGGAAATGCACGTTAATATGCTTTGGCTTTTTACACATTGAATGTCAAGCTCATGTCTCACACGCACAGTTAAACATTTGCTGGTCTAGGATTGATCATTGCTTCTTCTTCTTCTTTTTGTTTAGTATTTGGAAAGTTTTTCAGTTGTGGAACGGTCATTTCCAGATATATATCGCTACCATCCATAATGGACATTTACAGTCAGGTGTGGAAGTATGACTATGCTTACACTTTAGGTGTGTAGTGCATGCAGTGAAGAGATTGGAAGTTAGTGTGTTTGCAAAGATATCCTGGATCTCGATAACACAATGCATTATTGGCCTGTTTTACCCTATTTGCAATATGGAGAATTAATATAAACTGTATGTGAACATACCTTTGTACTTGGTAGAGCACTATCTCTGCACCTTGGTTAGACGGTCCCCTGGGCTGATGACGGAGCACAACAACGTAAATCACACTGTACCTGATCATTAAACAATGTTTAATACACAATAAATACAAATTTAAAGAATAATAATGACAAAAGTGTACTGTATCCCTTTTGCAGCCAACATCAAATTCTGTAGAAATTTGCAGGAATTATGAATATATGTCACGTATGTCCTATCTGTGAAATTTAAACGTTAGCAGTGTCCTAGTATTCAAATTATGCAAGGAAACCCGTTTACTTCTAGACTTCACTGTCAGACACTATTGAGTGACTGACTGACTTCTTTTTCTTTGGTAATAACATACATAAAATGAGCTGTAAAGGGTACATGAGCATTTGTCTACATCAATAACCCACTTCTTGTAATGGCCAAAATTAAACTGATTGAATCTTTGCGCAGCACAAAACGTACGACCATTCGGTACAATGGTCTGAAAATCAGACTATTACTTAAACGGCTCGCTAAATTCGATTCGACAACTAATAGTCGTTATTTTCCCACAAAAGACATTTTCAAGCCCTTTTGTTTTGAGGAAGTTCTAAATTAGTATTATCTTTCAAATGCCGTTGGAATTTAACTTTTCATTTTTGGGCCTGCAAATGGGACATAGTACCTTTAACATGTGGATGTCCATCTATAAAAACGGAATGTACTTACAAGATAGCTATTGTGACATCCCTCTCCAGTAGGCATAGTTTGGGAGGTTTAGGAATGACGGGAAGATCTACTTCAAACTTGGGCAGCTTTGTAACATTTCCTGTCTGCAAACATAGAATGAACAACAATGAACAAAAAGAATCATATTAACACAGTACCGGTAATTCTGGTACCGGTAATTGTAACATAGACGCAAGCTCCAGATACCTTGGGAACTGTAGTATGATGCAGCGTTTTTCAACCTTTTTTTTAGTCACTGCACCTTTTAAAAAAATAAAAAGTTTCACGTCACTTCAATCCCAAATTAATTGACGGAAGATTAATTTTGCATCTCTCCGACACTTTTCACACGCCATGTACACTTGACCACAATTATTTCTAAATTTTGCAAGCGAGTGAAAAAATAATGACACTTTTAATATGACAAAAATGTTACTTTATAATCAACTCACTAGATAAAATATAGAATTAAGTGTGCGGGCACCTCGCCAATACATGAATACAAAAATCATCGGTCAATTCGATGCACAAATATGGAGGTATTCAGGCACTTTGCTGCCAGAAATCATAATGTTTCTTAAGGTAGTGAGCGAGTGAAGCGAGCAAGGAAGAAAGACACCTTATGATCTTTAAAATACTATTCCCTTATGAAGATGTAGGATGGATTTGAGGTAAGGTTAATGATTAGGGTTAGGGAAAGTGTTTGTTCCAGGGTTAAAGGGATTGGGTACCTTTGTCTCAGATTCTAAACAAAATCCTGGATTATAAGCTCATGCTGCAATCATAATTATACACCTTTAGGTCAGTCCGGAATCCTATGACGGTTACAAGCCGATCGCCCGTCTGATTATCAAGATATGTATGATTGGAATTCGAAATTTCAAAAACCGTTGGGAAACGTTTTTTTATAACAATACAGTCTATTGGGGAAAATGACTATGGTAAAACCGGTCACTCAAAGATTTTTACTTTTTGAGGCAATTCATGATCATTTTGAAGTGCAATTTATTTAGGGCTTCAATATTACACCATATCACAGACGCTGAAGACACGTAGGGCCATGCATCAGATTTGGCATTGTTAAACAATGCCTTTAAAGTTACAAATTCAGGTAGTTTAGAACGTTGACCATGGAGGAATCATCGCAGAAACATGTGTCGTTTCATTATGTGTGTACATGTACCTACCTTAAAATGTATAGGTGTCAGTACATTGCCAAGCGTTGAGGATGAAACTAGTAGTAATGAGCTGTCATTCTGAAATAAGAAAAAGATGCAAGCAGAGCATGACAGGCAGTGCATTTCGTGTACAGGGTATGCATCATGGTACCACAGCTGAAATATTAAGTGTTGTGTATTCATTTTTTTTTTTTAATAGAATTTTAGGAAATTAAAATGAAAGGCGGGAACCTACAAGATTTCAGTGCAAAATACATCACACAAAATAAATATCAAACATTGGTTTTTCCACAGATGCACTTTTTTTTAAAGTACAGTACATGTGTGCATACATATACACTATGCATGTACGTATTTGCTGTATCATAATATACAGTCACAAACCTAATACTGATAAAAATTCTTATTTTATTATGACAATTATTTCTTTTGATTCATTCTTATTAAGGTCACAATAAAACGTTGTATGAGATTATCACCAGGATCTAAACCACCGCAATACCTACCATAAATGTGAACCAGTTGATGCCAATACTAATAGTCTTCAACGACCTCAGAGTCTTCTTCTCAGCCGTCACCTGATAAAGCTCCAACCCATGGTCTGTGATGAAGATGAGCTCATTCCCACTGATCCAGTTAAATCCGTTGATCTTGGTATTCTTGCCCTGGAGGTGATAAGGTCAATTCCAAGCGTTAACATTTCTAGAGAAATCTCAATTTTGAATAAAGAATATTTCTAGACTACCCTGTCAGACACTATTGAGTGACTGACTGACATCTTTTTTAATTTGGTAATAACATACATCAAATGAGCTGTAACAGGTACATGAGCATTTGTCTACATCAATAACCCACTACTTGTAATGGCCAAAATTAAACTGATTGAATCTTTGTGCAGCACAAAATGTACGACCATTCAGTACAAGGGTCTGAAAATCTGACTATTACTTAGGTGATTGCAATCACTTATGTCGATTCAACAAATAATGGTCGTTATTTTCCCACAAAAAGCCACTTTCAAACCCTTTCGTTTTGAGGGAAGTTCTAAATAAGTATTGTCTTTCAAATGCCGTTGGAATTTAACCTTTTCATTTTTGTTTTACCTGCAAATGGGACATACTGTAGTACCTTTAACTAATGAATATGAGGTACTCATGGTTGATAGGATACTCACCTGTTGTAAAAGTTTTACAACAGGTGAGTATCCTATCAACCAGCAAATTCATGAAATATTTTATATAGGTTTGTTACGGAATGACATACAGTACAAGGTCATTTATTGGTCATTCCGTACAAAAAAAGCTATACAAAATTCAATATTATGAGTTTGATGAATGGTTGATCATAGGAAACTTGACTGTTGTGAAAATACTGTACCTCATATATAATATTATATATATATATATATATATAATATCATTTATTTGCATATTTTTATTATTTAAAATGTCTATAATATTATTTTGTTCAAAATTGCAAATTCTTTGGAAACGTCATTCCATAACACTTGAAATTTACCATAAACTAACAAACAACTCAGGTGAAACTACATGTAAGGTGGCACAGACGCCTCCTGAAGGCAAAATGAGTAATTGTTGATAATTACGGTTTTATCATACAGAGGTAGATACACATTGTTAAGATATGGAGCCGGTAAATAAATACTATCTCGATTAGGCTTAATGTGACGTAAACATACATTCAGATATGTCACACACAGACACAACAAAAAAAACCTTCCAATTAAAGGGATCCAATAACTTTGTCTCAGATTCTGAAACAAAATCTTTGATTTAGCTCATGCTGCACTGATAATTATAAACCTTTAGGTCAGTCAGGAACCCCATGACTTTTACAAGCCGATCGCCTGTCCGATTATCAAGATATTTATGATTGGAAATCGAAACCAAATTTTGCGTTTTCCTAACGGTTTTCATAACACTACAGTCTATTGGGGAAAACGAGTATGGTAAAACTGGTCACTCAAAGTTTTTTACCTTTTTGAGGCACTTCTTGATCATTTTGAAGCGCGATTTTTTTTTTAGGGCTTCAATATTACACCATATCACAAGCACTGATAACAGGTAGAGCCATGCATCTCAGCTTTAACATTGTTAAACGATGCCTTTAACAAATATCATTGACATTCCGGACGCATCTTTCCGTGCCACTGCGTTTCGCCAAGCTACCTAACATTTTCATGATCACAAGAAAATCTACATCGGGCACTCATTAGCAAGGAGAAAATAGGGAAAGAGCAAGGGTACTGGCAAAAATAGTGACCGCCATGTACTACATGTTGGGTAATAATAATACATATAGTTCATCACACAATACCTTGCAAGTTTGGGAATACTCCGTAGTGTCAGCACTGCCAGAATGGAAATTGATGAATTCCTGTAAGACAAAGACAATCCACCGACTTATACAGAAAGTGTTCCAAAATTTTCTTTCTTTTAATCTCAAAATCATAATCCTAAATTTAAAGAGCATCACTGCCATTCTCATGGCTTTCAATGAATACAGTTATTCTAGTGGAATTAGGGAGATGGTACAAGTCCATCACTGTACATACCATTCAATTCTAGTAAAAAAAAAAGAGTAAAATTAGCCATTAGCAAAGCATCTAATTCTCAGCAAATTTAGGATTTCAGTAGAATTCATTGTCAAGCACATGTATATAATGACACCAAAATATTTAATAGGCCTATACTCATATAGCACGAGATCTTATAGTCTATATTAATTTTGGTGCTGTGCATTTGTTATACACTGTACAAATTAACTGTTTGATTACTAAGTTTAAGTGCTGTCTGCTGTATTAATTGCTGCGTTAGCTATGAAACAATTTGATAACAGAAATAAGAGGACCTTCAACGGCTAACTTTAAAGTACATGATCATGGATGTATAGATAGTATTCAAGGTAGACTATGGTGATGTTGATTCTCTTACCACTGTTCTTTGTGATCTCTGTACAGCTAGAATTCGTAGATCGGCTGAGAATTTGATGGATATCACCGGACCTTTGTCTTCCATTCTGTAAAAGTAAAAAAGCAAACAATTCTCATTACAATACTTACAAATTATTGGTTTGCTATGATGAATTATTCGTACAACTACAAAGCATCTCCTTTACCTCTTTCTTCTTCTTCTTCTTCTTCTTCTTCTTCTTCTTCTTCTTCTTCTTCTTCTTCTTCTACTCCTTCTTCTCCACCTCATCCTCCTTTGTCTTCTCTTTTTCTTTCTGTCTTTTAATCCTTTCCTCTCCTTCTCCTATTTTTGTTCTCCTTGTTCAAGTTTATGGTACATGTACATGTATTTTTGCAGTGTACCTGAATGTTGTGCTGGTCTTTTCATCTATACCTTTGACGACTACTCCAAAGGCTCCACCTGATCGTACTGCAAACACCTGATCAAGCAAGAAAAGTTGGATGATTTAAAACATTGGAAATAGTCTTACTGGATGAAATGTTACAGAAATTCAACCCTCTAATTGGCAGTGCATTGTCATTATCTACATGTACAGTGGGAGTTTGTCACATCATTTTATTTGCCTTCAAGAAAGAAAGATTCAAGATTTACGTCAGTTTATCCAAGACCTATTTACCTTGAATGTGAAATTAAATATTATTCTAGGTCGCCTACAGTATTAGGCCAAAGAAATAGACGAAATAGTCTAGCCTCTAGGTAGCAAAAACCAAAGGGGCTGTGAGACATTGTCACAATTTGTGTGGATTGAATTGAGCATGTTATGTACATTGTAATTCTATGTTATTATTTAATCAGGTTATCAAGGTCTGTTTTTACATTTTGCTTGGGGTTTTATTGATACAAATCTGAATGAAAACTCCCTGCAAGTGCAAACGTGCATCAACATGCTCAATAACACAAATCAAATGAAGAAGGAGCACATCTTGCACAGCCACAAGCATTTTATGTGCAATGATGCACAATCTGTCACTCATCCACATGTCATTGCATGTTTAACAAGTTTAATTTAAACAACACAAAACTCAAAAGCCTGGTAACATTGACACCAAAGACAAGTGCCAGGCTTTATATATGTGAAACTCGAGCGAGATCGACAGGTCAAGAGTCAGTCAACGTGTTCGGCGCTAGTGTACTTTCGTATCCATTTTTTTACCCGTAACTCCGGCGTTGAGATACTCTACTACATGTAAAACATACCAAGAAATCAATTGTTCAAATAATGGTCATGATTTAGAAGTCGTTATGTTTCTTACCTCTTTCGTCTCAATTTTCATATCTTTTTTGGAGTATTTTTCCTAAAAACAAAGACTTATAATATACACTCTCTCACGGTGTCGGGATTCAAGGCAAACTGCAGTTGCACAATACAATTGCATGCCCAGTACCGTACCGGCCATTTGCCGTGAATCCCATGTGAAAGTGTAACTTATAAATCTTCATTTTTAGGAAAAATACTCCCAAAATAGATAAGAAAATTGACACGAAACAGGTAAGAAACATACGGTAACGACTTTTAAGTCATGACCATTATTTGAACAACTGATGAAGATTTATTTAATTTTGGGTATGTTTTAGTAGGGTAGTCTATCTCCACGCCGGTGTTACGGGTCAAAAAATGGATACGAAAGTACACTAGCGCCACGTGTTCAACGTCACACAAGCTACAGTACAAGCATCGACTACTATTGACAAGTCAATAATATTAGTGATCAATTATTACTTGTTAAATAAATAAAACTAACTTAGATTTTTATTTAACAAAAAGTCAATTACATTAACAGTACTAGATCTAGACCTAGATCTATCTATATTATTATTATATAGATCTAGATCTAGATCTATCCTGTAATGTATATACTACTAGACTCTAGACTAGTACTAGAGTAAAAGTCACTAAAGCTAGACCTCTAAATTAAGCTTAGATCTAGGTCTAAAAAGAATAAACACAATTTCACAATCATCACATGTATCCCTCGTTCCTGAATGCCAAACTAGTATGACTCGGCAGCCTCTGCAGTCAAATCACAGACAAAGTTCATATGTCCACGCCCACATGTAGACTATGTACAAAAACTCAACTCAACCTGTGCAGTGGCAGCACACAACCACCACCATATTTCCAAGATTAGTTACCCCCGAGCTCCGGGGACATTCACACACAACGTTCCGTACGGTTGATGACTTTCGCAGCGTACTTACCTGCCGTTTCACTTCATCATAAAATACGTTGGTCTGTCGACTGATAGGTTCGAATCTTATCGGACTTCCCGACAGTTCTACATAGTGTGATTGGTCTTCAGACATTTTTGCAGAGATTCATGAACAGATTTGCATTTGAGATTGTGAAAGCAGTATCCCCAATTTCCCTTCACGGAGTAATAGTAATACTAGTTCAGCTTGCGCTTCAGTTCAGGCCGGTCACATGAACTTTGACCCTGAATGAAGCATCGGCATCAGCTCAACGACAAATATTTCATGATACGAATATCGATCGTTTTCGGGAAATGTTGGGGCGCGCTATGAGGAGGGCCGGCGGGGGGGGGTTGGAAAGATTTAATGTGGTTCTTTATCCCTTTTCCATTACTTTCTTCCCTCCCACCTCTCTTCTCTTAAATCTCTTCAATTCAATGACTTTCGTGCTCGTCTCTACTCGGCTCAATGCATGATCGAACTAATGGACTTATAGCCCTGTATATACCTATATAGGCCCACCTATACGTGGCCGTGGCCAGTAGCTAGGCCTATAACCCTTTTTCTTTCTTCATTTTTTTTTGGTGACAAATACTAGTACCAGTAGCAGTAGGTAGATTCTCCAACGCAGGGGAGGCGGAGCGTCTTCCAAAGTGGGGGGACCAACAAAAGGGCACTTTCTGGAAGAAAAAACGGGGGCACATAGTACAAAGGGAAACCTCAAAGTAAACGTACTCTTTTTTATAGACATTGGTATATACCCCTACATCGTCATGATTGTATTTAGTACACTACTAGGGAAGGCAGGGATATGACAGTTTTGTTTCTCTTTTTACGTGGTTATACACGATACTGCTTAATTAAGAAAAATACTTTGCAGTTGAGTGTGATGGTCTGAATATTAATTTTCGAGCTGCGAAGCGAGCGAGTAAAAATGTTAAAATTTGTAAGGTCGCAGTGCGAAAAATTACATCTTATAAAGAGGACAAAAAACAAACCCTGATGAGATTTAAGCACAATCTAATGAAGAAAGACAAAGAAATTCTTTTATAAGTATTATAATTATATCAACTATAATAAATGCGAGCGAGCTCTAGGGAAAATTAAAGAAAAAAGGGGGGCTCCAAGTCGCTTTGAATTGAGAATCATGTTATGGAAGGAAAGGTAGGCACTTATCAGAAGGGAAAAGGACAGTTAATAGAAAAGAAAAGGTGCACATGTCAAATTTAAAAGGGCAATTATCAGAGGTGAAAATGGGGCACTTCTTGCACCTGAAAAGGGACACTCAATAGAGATCAAGAAAGGCATTTGTGAGAATGGAAATGGGGCATCTGTTGAACGAAAGTGCATGACCTATCATATTTTAATAGGGCATTTATCAGATGTAAAAGAGGCATTTTGAAAGGGGGAAGGGGCTCATATAAAGGAGGTAAAGGGCACTTATCCGAAGGAAATATGGTACTCATTAGAAAGGAAACGGGGCACGTGTCAAAATAAAAGGGGCACTTATCAGAGGTGAAAAGTGGCGTTGTTGATTGGATTGGATTGGATTGGATAAAGGATGTCTGGGCTGTAGCAGGGATTTGAATCCTGAAGGGGTTCTTATTACAAAGGAAAAAGGGCACGAGTCAAGTAAAAAAAGGGCAAACATATCAAAGGTAAAAAGGAAAAGTTCCCGCACCTGAAAAGAGGCAGTCCCCAGAGATGAAAAGGGGCAATTATGAGAATGGAAAAGGGGCACCTGTCAGATTTTGATAGTGGCAATTATTGGGGTTAAAAAAGGGGCAGTTTTGAGAAGGAAAAGGAAAACTTTTTAGAAAGGAAATGGGGCGCGTATCAAAATGAAAGGGGCATTTATCAGTGGTGACTAGGGGCACTCTTAAAAGAAGAAAAGGAGCACTTATCAGAAGGGGAAGGGGGCAATTATTACAAAGGAAAAGGGGCAGTTGTCAAAGTAAAACGTGTACCTGCCAGATTTGAAAAGAGGCAATTGTCAGAGGTGAAGGGGGCACTTCTCAGAGGTGGAAACGGGTACTTCTCGTGCCTGAAAAGGGGCACTTATGAAATGGAAAAAAGGGACACTTCTTGCAAAGGAAAAGGGGCAGTTGTCGAAGGAAAAAGGGCACTTCTCAGATTATAATAGGGGCATTTATCAAAGGTAAAAAGGGACAATTTATGATAAAGTAAAGAAGATCTTATGGGGGGGGGGTTGCACTGATCAAAATGAAAAAGGGCACTTATTAGAAGGGGAGAGGCAGTTTTTACAAAGGAAAAAGGACACCTATCCAATGTAAAAAGGGGCACTTTGGGGGTACCTGAAAATGTGGAGGGGGCCGGCCCTGCCAGGAGTGCCATCTCTGCTCCAACGTTTCTGCGCTTTATTATGATTTATTTATTTATTTGAGGTTGCTGACCCCCACCCTAAGATATAAATGTTTCTGTTTGCTTTTGTTTGTTTGTTTGTATGTGTTTGTTTGTGTGTTTGTGTGTTTTATGTTGCTTGTTTGTTTATGCCATATCTGCGATCCATGATTGGATAATCTAGGGTGGTCGCTGTATAGGAAGCGGATAGATGATGATACCCCCTCCCCTTATTCAAAATTATTCACCCTGGTCGGAAAATTGCAAAGTTCGGTGTCATTTTAGAAACTTCGCCTAACTTTTCGGCAAATTTAAGTCCGACCACCTTTAAAAAAAAAACCTTTCAACTTTTTCCCCCCACCGTCCGCCCCACCAGTTTTGTCAATGGCAATGCTTAAAACTACTATAATAGTTTAATTATAAGAGTGCACGTCATAATCAGAGGCGGTTCTATAGGGGGTTTGGTGGGTCAAGTCCCTCCACAATTTATTCAAGCACCCACCTGTAGAAAATGAACGCAGGAACCCCAAGCCACCCCCCCCCCCACCCCTCTACTCCCAAATCCACCAATGCCCCCTAAAATTAGCTTTCTAGAACCACTCCTGGGCAACATCATCGAAGTCATTGTATTCCCTATTATACACCTACACGAGATGATAAACATTATTATCGAATAATTTCCTCGCGACGTAGACGGAATGAGAGCTGCCATGGTTGTACTATCACAAGCTCGCATCTTTATAAAAACTGGTCGTCACATATCACATTATAGATGATAGAGCCATCATCATAACACTGCATGCATTCATACAAGTGATACAACAATTACTATGTACGATGGCATTCTGCAAAAAATTGAATGCAACAGGCTGGAAGACACTTGCATTTGGATTGGCTTAACTGATTGTGGTTTTCTAACGACGATAGCCAAGTTGTAGGCTAATTAATGACTGCCCTGCTTCAAACATATTAATTTTGAGGACTTTCGTCTCGTTCGATTTCCTGCCGGGATAATCCCGATGTAAATGGGTAAGTTTGAATACTACCATCTCTAACTTATTTTTTGAATGCACCATGAATTCTAATCTTGAATTTTGTTATCTTTAATCTCATGCCAACTGTCTGTACAATTGATGTGCTAATTAGTTTGTAGCTTTGTCGGGAGAATTAACAAGAAGGGAAAATGTAGTAATTTAATAGTGTAGTGCATGTATGCTTTTAACGGTAAAGCCCATAATAGAATTATAATACTGTCTCATTTTAAGGACATCCTGTAATATAATCTTGGGAATTTTCTTTGCTTTTTATTCATGTTGAAGCTAATTTTTGTTGAAATGATTGGGAGAGGGGTAATAGCATAAACCATGAAGATTATCTAGTCGACCTCTTTCCGGCATTTGGGGGGGGGGCAGGGTTTAAACGCCAAATTGAAATTATAAAGCAACATTACACAGCCCATTGCAATTAGTCAAAATTGTACTCTACCTCAGACGACTTGTTTGGTAATTTATCTGCTGATGACGTTGTTGTAGGCATGAAAATATGATATAGGTATACACAAAAGTTCATGTATTATTTAGATAATAATTTGATCTATTCGGTGCTGATTGTAAACAAATTGCCTGAACTTTGAGAGACCTGAAGATCATGAGGTCGGTTCGAATTTCGAGACAGGGCAGCAAGGTCGAGAAGTTTCAAGCGCACATATTATTCGACAGGTTTAAGATCCTATACATGTAGTATTCTAATCGAGGCAATGATGATTTCTTTATTTGAAATGTAAAAATCGAGCTCGAACAGAAAATTGTGTGCCTGACCCTTTCACACAATAATCTTAATGCATTCAGTTTTGTTCTTGTGCTTCAGAAGCCCCCAAACATTGATTTTGTTTGCAAATATGGTATTCATTTATTATTATCGTGTCAGAATCTTTAGAATTCATAGTAAAAGAAAGACAAACGATCTCTTTGGAATTTGTATTAAATTCATGTTAGTATTTCTTTGTAAATTTTATCATTCCAATGTCTTGATCATATTACTACTTCACATAATATCTTTGGTTTATTTCACCATCTGGCGCGCTAGCATTTCTTAAAACTATGATAATGCGAATTAAATTCTTATAGCTAATTTCTTTAAAAAAACATACCCACAATTTAATCATTCATGATACGGCGTAAATGTTTCAGGTACATGCATTGTAAAGATATAGGAAAAGGGTACGGTCGGACAGAATCATGAATGCAGTGGTGAACATGCATGAGTCTCGGTTGCCTAGGTTACCGGTGACAACACAGCTGCTACTGTGATCACGTGACACCCCCATTTTATGGCCGTTTCAAGAAAGTGCTTCAGATTACAATGTTTTACACTATAAACAGGATATTGCAAGGACGTCCTTGAAAGAGAGAGAGAGAGAGAGAGAGACAGAGAGACAGAGAGAGGGGGGGTGGGGGTCTTCGATTTATGAGTCTTGACAAGGGGCCAACCGCTTCTTAGATTATTAAAAAGGAAAGAAAACAACCAAAATATTGACATTTAACAAAATTAATTATATACAGAAACAGAAAGAAAAGAAAAGCCGTGTACTGCTGATGGACAAGCATAGGTCATTTCGTCGATATGAATTATAGGTATCCCCACCCCGATACGCATTTTGTGGTCCTGTCCTCGGCTTATTTATTATTTATTTATTTGTTCAGTCTTCTTTAAAATACAGGGTAGTCCCTTCAAAGCCACAAGGCCTGCTTTTCAAAGGAGCCCTGTAGGCGAGTGACAAAGTATATGGTAAAATTACAACAACAACATATAAAAACATATACATAATACACAGTTATTTACTACTAGATATGTTAGGTACGTTAACACATAAAATTCATGCTTGGATTTAAATGAGTCAAATAAAGCAGGGGAATATAATTATATTTATAAATTAAACAAGACAAGTTCACTTAAGTTGATATACTTGCACTGGTACGATAAAATCAAACAAAATTTAAAACACACACAAAGATAAGAACATTTCAAGTCAGCCTGAAGAGTTTAAAGAAAAGTGTGGCTAAAAAGAAAAGAAAACGGCAGATTAAAGTGGATTGCACAAAAGAAAGACAGTATAAGCACACAATGGATAGTATAGGTGCCGTGGACGAGTGGATATGTCACCAGACTGTGGATCACAAGGTCCGCGGTTCAAGTCCCACCGCGGCACTAATGTCCTTTGGCAAGACATTGATCTACATTTGCCACTCTCCACCCAGGTGTTAAATGGGTACCCGGTAGGATGCGAAAGTTAATGTGGTTTGTTTAGCAAGTGGCGCTTGTAAAATGGCGACTGGCTGGAATGCTCCCCAGGGAGTGGAGAATGTGCATACATTGTGTGCGAGTTAGCATGAATCCGATGACCGGGGTAATAATATATATCTGTAAAGCGCATTGAGAGGGCCCGCGGTCCTGAAATGCGCTATATAAGGACGAACTATTATTATTATTATTATTTAACGAGACTAAAAGATAATTATACAATCAAACAAGCACAAGAATAAACACAATGTGTCAAACGAAAGACAGTATAAAGACAGTATAAACACACAGGCTTGACTAGACTTAACATGGATGGATGCAAACCTTTCAAAATTATTATACTTAGACACCGGTATCATCCCCTACCCCTTACTGGGGTTCAATGCATCACCCAGGATGATCGTGATCTTGTTATGATTTCGTCCAAAGGTAAACTTAAAACATTCCTTGATTATCTTTTATTCTATACCTAGAACTTGTGTAACTTCATATCAGAACAAGCAGTCATGAGCTGCTGTGGTGGTCAGAACCGTGTTCGACCCTTTAATGTAAGTATCACATGAGTGCTCGAAGACTGTTTATATTCATTATCTGTTTTTATGTAAAGAATTCAATTAATTTCCATACCTAAATTGAGCAATTTACGAATTATTTTACTTTCAACAAACTGTGTTTAGAGTTTCCATTTTAATATCTTTGCTATTGTGAATTAAGATATAACTTAGCCTATCAAAAGACGATGCGTGTGGAAGAGGATGTAATCAGACACATGACATTTCCGTGGCTAATTTGTGACTAGGGTATTAAAAATTGCAGTAATGTAACTTTTTTAATCTGAAAAAGGGTAAATGTTAGTATGAGTCCATCGCCAAGTATTTCATTTATGACCTAACTTGGTCTAACTAAATTATCGCAACGCGCTTTTATGAGCATGCGCGCTGCATAGCAAAATGTCTTTGTGACGTCACACGCGTCATTCACCATGAGCAGTGATTGCGCCTGCGCAGAAAATACATGTCTCGAAGCAACAAGTACGTGTTATCTTTCGTTAGTATAAAATACATACAATCCTAAAACGCATAAGTAACACAAATATAATCAAATAACAAACAAGCAAGCAAACAAACACAAGAAGTAAGAAAGGCTAGAATTTATTAAATTGCAATTAAAATGGGCGCAGCATTAGAAGTAGAATCGAAAGAACCTGAAACTAAGCCGGAACCTGCGAAGAATTCGAAACAAAAGCAAACTAATGCAGCAGGTCCATCGCGTAAGAAAGTAAGTATATAAATAAGTATTTTCAATATCATAGCTAGTCTGTTTGATCATTGCTTAGATCTTCTCTAAATGATTGACATCCATGCACTTCCTCGACCCATACGCAATAATAATTATATTGCACTGACATTAACAATATTATTTTTGTCATAAAATACCTTCTGTGAGCTTTTCTCAACCTGTATTCCTTAAATTATTTCATTTGAATTTGTTTGTACTTTTCCTATCTCTCCATTTCTTATGTTTGCTGACTTGGCCCAGTGACGCCCCTCAGCTAAACAATCTTAAGATATAAGCCTATCAAAAGACGATGCGTGTGGAAGAGGATGTAATCACATGAAATTTCCGTGGCTAATATTTATTATCTTTTAATCCATACAAAAGTCATATGGGATCAGGGATTGGTTTTATCCTTGTACATATACTACACACCTATTTTATCTCAGGTTACCAGCCAATAACAAGAAATCTGAATAATCGTCTGCATCTCCATTTGTTCATAATCTCAACTCCTAACTCAGTTTCCCTTTCTTACCGTAGGATGGACCGGTCCAAGTTGAGGATGACTTCAGCGGGCCGTTGTCGGAGAGGAGTTGCCGTGATATCCCATGTCTCGTCATCTTTCTCGCATTCCTCGGCGGCATGGTATGTATGATGAGTACGGTAACGGCTGCGACGACGACGTCAGCGGCTTTTTTATTTTTCTAATCATGATATATTACATACATGTATTAATAATTAGAATACAAATCGCCCACTGAACCGTTAATACATGAAGGTGCAGGATGTACGAAATGAACATTAAAAGCTTCATTACTGCACATCGAAAGTTGGAAATATGCAACTTATGTGTTTGTGTATGTTTGTGTGGGTTGTAATTTTCTCTTCCCTCTTCTTCTTCTTCTGCTTCTTCTTCTTCTTCTTCTCCTTCTTTTTCTTCTTGTCCTTCTTCTTCTTCTTCTTCTTCTTCTTCTTCTTTTTCAACATCATCATCATCATCTTCTTCTTCTTCTTCTTTCCTTTTACGATGCATGAGAGTTGTATTATTATGATTATGTATTGACGGAGTTTTATGGAGTTGAATTAATGACAAACGCACAATAATCAAGGTTCGAATTATCAAGCCCGTATTAGTCGTTGCATCCTTGAAAGCTGCAAATACCAACCGTAAACGACGTTTTTGTATTATATCTATATTTTTGTATCATTTCTATCATTTATTGCTATCTCTTTCTATATATTTTCGACTCTCTCTCTCTCCCTCCCCCTCTCTCTCTCTCACCCTGTCCCCTCCACCCCTCCCCTCCCCCTCCCTCACTCTCTCATTCTGTAGGGATATGTAACCTACCTCGCTCTACGGGACGGGAATCCCGACAGGTTGATTTACGGAGATGACAGCTATGGCAACATCTGTGGCAAGAAGAACAGTCCAATCGAGAACGTCTCACTCTCTGGGAGAGACATGACCGATAAACCGTGAGTATATGAATCATTACGTTCGATCAGTGGCGTATCTAGAACGAGGGGGAGGTTGGAGCCTCGCAGGGAACACGTAGCCCACGGCTAAAATTTGCTTTCTAACATAATCCTTGTGCTCCAGCCTAAAATAACCAATGCGGCAACGCATGTTTGAGAAGTTTTTGGGATGTTGCGTCCTTTTGCTTGCCAGACATGTAGGTCGTACATTGTCATATTGGTCCTGAAAACGAGAGTCCATTTAAACAAATCTTTTTTGCATGTCAGATTACTTTTTCAATTTGTTGTTGACACGTACTCGTGCCGTTCCACATAAATCCCCGTTGTTTACCCTGCTATGATAGCATTTCTTTCTTATCACAATTCTCTTTTACGTTACCCCCCTTCAGTTTCCGAGCTTATTCATTCATCCCCCCGAACATTGTTCCCTGCAATTCAGAAGAAACCTCCAAAAACTTACTCTGGGAAGCACACCAATGGCGCAATATATAGTCCCTCCCTGCAATTGTAAAGTGATGGGACTCAACTAAAAAAAAAACATGTACTAAATACACTACACACACTCTCCCTCTCTCTCTCTCGAATGCTAACGTTCTCACTGGTCAACAATATTCCACTCCGATAATCAGTGCCGTTTCATAAAACTTGTTATCAATAACAAGGTACGATAACTGTTATAAGCTACTCAAATCCTTACAGTTGATTAGTTATATACGGGCAGATTTGTCATATATCTGTGCCAGATGTTATTGATAACAAGTTTTATGAAACGGGCCCCAGGACCAGAAACAGAACAAGTTCGGATTCAGGTATCTGAATGAAAAGTAGTTTGAACCTTGCGTTTAGTATTTATTGGAATTTCACACCGCAATGGTAAGAAACAAGATGCCTCATTCTGTGATACTGGCTAAGCGTGATCTACCCCCTCCCGTCATCTCTATACAGTACTCTGTGAAATCCATAACTATATGTTTCTAATATTATACATGTCCTGGGGAGTGTTTCACAAAGACTAAGATCGACTTTAAGTTGGACTTAACTATGGCAGGCTGTTCATGCCGCTGTTTGCTCTCACCATTTACCGGCATTGGTCTCTCAGGGGACGTACAAATTGTGGTCACAAATCTATAGAATTTACATATTGTGATAATTCATTTATTGAAGGAAAAAATATCTAAAGATCATAATGATGAGAGCAAACAGTGGCATGAACGGCCTGCCATAGTTAAGTCCAACTTAAAGTCGAACTTAATCTTTGTGAAACACTCCCCTGTTCTCCTGAAAAAAACACAGCTATGTGTTTTTCTTCGACGATGTCGCCATGTCCAAACTCAAACCCACGTCCAAGCGTCTATGCGTGGCCCGATGCAACAACGACACGGTGTTTACCCGCGGGGGTCTGCGTGACCTGGCCGTCAACAACATCACCAGGCTATGTACATACGACGTGGACATCGTGGATTACGTACACGCCACGCAGGGAGGGTTGGGCGAGTGTCCACAAACACCCATCGCTGCTAGGTGAGAAAATAATACTATCGTACTGATGCAATGTTGGTCCAATCATCACGTTGAAAAATATTGGTAAAACAAACTGCTACATAATGATACAGGATAATGGAATATAACAACTTATAGTTAGGAGATAGCCGCCAGGGGCTGCAGACCCCCCTCCCCCTTGAGACAGAAACAAAATCATGTTGCTGCTACCACCCCTCCAGCTCAACTCCCGCTGAGGGCGTTGGAGAGAGCTGACACGATTTTGATTTTGTTCGAATGGAACAAAGGAAAATGAAACGAACGAAACAAAACGAAACGAAACGAAACGAAACGAAGCAAAACAAAATGAAAATCAAAGACAAAAACAAACTAACAAAACAAAACAAATACAGAATGTTAAATTGAGAAGGTTTATTTTGCGTGATTTTGAGTCTCGTTCATGTATACAACAATAACGTTTAACAGCAATACCTCCCTGTATTTCCAATACTCATCCCCCTGTTCCCCTGCAGGAAGCCCATCCTATTTCGATGTGTTCGTTCTGACGTCATAGGCCTTGCCTCATCATTGCTGCAGAATGACATCCTTCAGGTAAACGATTTTCAAGAGCTACATTTCATTTTGTTGTTATTATTATTTATTTATTGCAACCAAAACTTGAAGTTGGACTTCAAATACAAAGAAAAAACATATAGATACCAATGGTAAAAATAATCTACACAAAGTCATAGAAACTGTCGAGTCGGATACATACAATATGCTAAAATCAAATTCTGACACATACTAGTCTGCAGACGCAGACTCTTATTTGACACCCTACCACAATTCCTAAAGCCTGGCTTGAGCAGAGCCTAGCTCAAATAAGCAGCTAGAATATAGTAGAGCGTGATAGTATAGTAATACAATGCAGACACTCAACAATACGCGCAACGACTGACACGGGTTGCCCGACGGTAACCCGACACATGCTCCGCCGACAATTGCTCCGCCGACATTTACTCCGCAAAACGCGACAATTGCTCCGCGACATTTGCTCCGCGACAATTGCTCCGCCGACAATTGCTCCGCCGACATTTGCTCCGCCGACAATTGCTCCGCCGACATTTGCTCCGCCGACATTTGCTCCGCCGACATTTGCTCCGCCGACAATTGCTCCTCCGACAATTGCTCCGCGACATTTGCTCCGCCGACAATTACTCCGCATGAAGTGATAAATGCTCCGATGACAAATGCTCCTCGAACGACAGTTGCTCCGACGACAATTGCTCCGCCGACATTTGCTCCCTCGACAAATGCTCCTCCGACATTTGCTCCGCCGACAATTGATCCTCCGACAATTGCTCCGCCGACATTTGCTCCGCCGACAATTGCTCCTCCGACATTTGCTCCGCCGACAATTGCTCCGCCGACATTTGCTCCGCCGACAATTGCTCCTCCGACATTTGCTCCGCCGACAATTGCTCCTCCGACATTTGCTCCGCCGACAATTGCGCTGCATGAAGCGACACTTGCTCCGGTGAGATTTGCTCCGCCCCAAAAGTGCCCGAAAAGACAAATGTTCCGCCGACAATAAAATTGCTCTCTGATCCAAAAGTGCCTCGTGAAAGACATGAATGCTCCTCTGGCAATTAGTGCAATAAATTGCTCTGCCGTCATTTGTCCTGCCTAAAAAGTGCCTTACAGAAGACCAGGCCCGTAGCCAAGGGGGGACGTGCCCCAAAATTTGTCCAAGATTAGACACCCCTCCTCTTAGACCCCTCCCCAGGACGTCGATCAATTTGTATGTGCCCCCAAACATCAAACTCTGGCTACGGCCCTGCAGAAGACAAATGCTCAGACGTTTATTGCTCTTCCCCATAATGTTTGATTTAAAAAAATCAAGTTATAGCTCCTTATGCAAGTTCTCCACCGAAAGATAATTACTCCGCTCAAAATCTGTTTCATGTATTGCACATTAGCTGATCCAAAGCTCAAAACAAACTCTCTCACTCTCTTTCTCTTTCTTGCTCCTCCTTTTCCTTTTACACCATTTTCTTGTCTTCCTAGCTCTTTTCTTTCCTCTCATGCTATTAGTCTTCTTTCATTTTCCTCACTTCTTCTCTTCTCCCCTCTCGAGTTCTATTTCTCTCATGAAATTGTAACCTAATGTAGTACATGTAGTACATTCTTGTTTAGAATAGTATTTTAAATAATATCCAGTCCGTTTTCTATAGGTTTCTTTCCTTCAGTTAAATGTATGTAGCTTTACTATATATATTAGTGTGTAAAGCACCCCGTCTCATTCGAGTACTTTGTTTTCACTGACTTTAAGTGACACACGGAGCCATCGGAAGAAGAGCAATTGGCTGATCATGAAGAATTAACATCAAACTGCAACAAAATGATTTGTGAAAATGGGAATAAGCAGAAAGGTTAAGAACTAAACCATAAAGATAATAAAATAACAGTGTTATTCATTTTCTTTATTCTTACCTTTTCAAATAACAATTACAAAAACTTACATCACATATTCAACCAAACAATTTCCATGATGCAGATATGTTATATATTATCAAATGTTACCATCCTTTTCTGAAAGAACTGTTATCACAATTATCTTCATATTGTTTCAACCTAATTATTTTACAAACTGTATTATAATAGGTCTAATTTCCATGATCCTAACATCATTTTCTACTCGGTTTATCTTCTTCTTATCTCAATTCCAATCAAATTTTTATTGGAGTTCTGGTCATCAAATTACATTTCGAAATAAACAGTTTCAAAGCATTGTGAAATTAGATTCGTTCCTCAGAGCTATTGGGCCATCCATTAAGATAAATAAAGCCTGGCATCGTGATGAGCAGGCACCATAGTTGTACCCAACCGATAAATGTGACCTGCAGAAAATCACTATTCATCTATACTGGAATTTCTTGTGGATGAAAGTGGAGTGTATGCTCATGTTACTTTTCTATTGTTGTTGTTGTTGTTTTTATATGCTCTGCTGTGGCTTCAGAGCTACTTGATTACAAAATTAATGCTTATTTTGCATTGCAAACATCTACGTTGTTCACAATTTGGCAGTAAACAGTGGGGGAAGGGCTCGGTAAACAAGGATTCTGATTTTAGCATCTTAAGTGAGTTTACATCCCGTGCATGTTCACTGGATATTCCTACTCGGAACATGCCTATACTCTCTTTGAATTAATTTTGTAAGAGAATATATGAAATATTGTTTGCCGAGGTGTGCCGGATATTATTTAAGCTTTCTTAAGGTGCCTGAAAATGTCTGTTCTGGAGATGCCGTTCAGTAATGTTCTCCGGCTTAATACCTCCATATAGCCATTTGCAATATCAATATAATTGTACTTAGTAGTGTGATGCTGTATAATCCCTTGATGTAGTTATGTTATACCCCAAGAATATGAAGAGTTTTTTTGCAAAAGGACCTTAATCCACTTTAGCTATTTTGGAGTAAATCAAGGTTTTTATTTTATACATTTGCCTTTGTTCTTTCACCATAGGTCCTTCTAATATCTTGAAGAGTTACCATAAGAGGTAATAAAATGACCGTTTGAAAGATCTTGCTGAAATCTTGTATTTTATATAATTTCCTTTTAAATATATATTTTTTTATGTCGGGACTTTTGCAAGAAAACAGGGATATAAGAAAACATTTGAATGCTTAATAGACTCGTACATTATTAGCTGTTCATAATAAAAGTATCTAACATGATAAGCACCAATCTATCCATCCTTGTACAATCCTATTGCAAGGCTACTCAATCATTTACTTTGCCCCACATAGCAATAGCATCTATTGAATTCAATTTAGAGCAACAATAGCCCTTGTTGCCGTGATTCATTTGGATAATCAGAACACCATGACTACCTGGGGTCTCATCGTTAATATTCATAAGGACTATTTCTAAGGACCGCTATTCATAGTATGAGGGGAGGGTCGCTATTCATAATACAAAATCGGGGTCGTTAATCATAACGATCACTAATCATAATGCAAGAAAAGAGTGTTGGTATTCATAATATTATACCTAATTTATTGTCCTATTGTGGGAAGCGTTCCTCAATTTGAATTATGAATAGCGACCCTCATCTCATATTATGAATAGCGGCCCTTACGAATGATGATCCTTATGAATTATGGTCGCTATGAATAGTGAGGTTACTCTGAATACCTAATCCTTATCCCCATCCACTTGTCACCTTCTGCCCCTCTTTGCGGGATAATACACCCTGCCCCGTGGATTGTACCCCTCCCGTGGAGTTTTGTGCTCCTTACCCGCTTTAGTGTAATCCACCATCTTTTGGTTAATTATATCCCTGCCCACCTTGCCCTTGAGCCCTTCCCTCTGCATTCTTACTTTTTAAAAAATTACCCAAAACATCTTTTCAATTTGTTTTCTCATCCACCCCGTTTAACGGTGCCTATTTATTATAAAAGCTTATTTTGCAATCTTTCTATTTCAGAGCAGTTTGACACATGTATCATACGTTTCCTGTTTGAGCTGTAATTGATTTCTAGATTGTTATTGTTATTCAGGATATTTACCATCCAACAATTGATATGTAGGATTGTTTTTATGTTATAATGCTCCCTGTTGCATCACCATTTGAGAGTGTTTTGGCTATTGTTCGGTTAGCAGGAGTAAGAGAATGGTTTCCAATCCTTTTTATACATATTTTGCAATATCAGCATAGATTCTTTGATATGTTAATAATTGCATGGTGCTCAATCCTCTTGTTTTTGAGTTTACTTTGTACTTGCATAATTATGCATATCCAAAATCTGGTTAAAGACAGCCGTAAGTTCTGGGAAAAGTATTTTGTTGTGTGTGTTTTCCCATCCCCCCCTTCTCAGTTAGGAAGAATGTTATAACTTTTTAAAGGTTCCCTGAAAGGGGCTGCTCGTCAAATGCCTTAGTTTATAATTGATATTAGTAATGACAAGAAGTAGCTGAAGTGTTTGGGCTGAACATTCATGCCAGAATAAATTGAGTTTGGTCCCATAACTCGTTTCTGCATGCAGCGCACGTGCCTGAGGGGGACTTTCGTGTGCAAATTTATCGATTCGATAATCCCTAAATCTTGTTTATGTTCTCTTTTACGTACAAATGTCCTTCAAAGCTGATTTTGATGCCTCCCTGTTATTTTCTAAAATTCCATGATGAATGCTTTACTCGCAGATGGTATACTTATGCTGCATGTGCTTGCTTGCATTCAGGTCATTTCAGGTCTTACATATTGATGAGCTGTTTGAAATTAACGAGGAGGTATGCGCGTATTGGGAATGTGGCTCGCTGCTCTACTTTCTTTCTTTTCTTTTTTAAACTTCCCTGACATGTAATGATTGCTTAGTGTACATTATCTGGGACGTACAGTGATAGATGAAAAGTTATTTCAGCATATTCGACATGACTTTTAGGTAACTCTTTTTCTCCCACATCATCAACATTCATTCATTTCATTTCATCTACATTATTTCATGAAATGCATTCAGAAAACGAAACAAACTAAAACAAAACAAAGAAAATAACACATGAAGAAAAATATTGTCGGCGAAGCATTTGTCGTAGTACTAGTAGCATTAAATTTTACTTTTGCGGCAAATGTCGCGCAAAGCACCTCAAATGTCCCGTAAAAATACAAATTTTGTATTTTACGGGGCAATTGTCGGAAGAGCAATTGTCGGCAGCAAATGTCGGAGGAGCAATTGTCGGCGGAGCAAATGTCGGAGGAGCAATTGTCGGCGGAGCAAATGTCGGCGGAGCAATTGTCGGCGGAGCAAATGTCGGAGGAGCAATTGTCGGCGGAGCAAATGTCGGCGGAGCAATTGTCGGAGGAGCAAATGTCGGCGGAGCAAATGTCGGCGGAGCAATTGTCGGCGGAGCAAATGTCGGCGGAGCAATTGTCGGCGGAGCAATTGTCGCGGAGCAAATGTCGCGGAGCAATTGTCGCGTTTTGCGGAGTAAATGTCGGCGGAGCAATTGTCGGCGGAGCATGTGTCATGGATTCTGCCCGACACATGCTTCGCCGACGATTGCTCCGCCGACAATTCCATCGATATTCGCTTTTACAAAACTTGCTCCTCCGGTAGAAGCGAATATCGGTGGAGCAATTGTCGGCGGAGCAATTGTCGGCGGAGCAAATGTCGGCGGAGCAAATGTCGGCGGAGCAACTGTCGGAGTAGCAACTGTCGTCGGAGCAAATGTCGCGGAGAAAATGTCACGGAGCAATTGTCGCCTTTTGCGGAGTAACTGTCGGCGGAGCAATCGTCGGCGGAGCATGTGTCATGGATTCCTGACAAGGGTTTGTGCCTGCAATCTAGATTTCACTTGGAAATTGCCAGTGAGATTATGGAAGAAGCCCCCCGCCCCTCCTTTTTCGCTGGCCTATTGCTGCATCCGATTTAGGTGCTCATTTCCAAAGAATTCCACTTACATATAATTCATAGGAGCACTCAAGGTCTCGATTTTTTCGTTGTTGATGTTATTGAAGTTGTTGTTCCTGTTATTGTTTTTTTTCATAATGTTCTTCCGGAAAAAGAAGATTTATGACATTCAATGTCCTTCATACTATTAAAAAAAAAGTGTTCCTTTTCATTATTCGGCAGTGAACTACAAGTTCGGCTGTTCAGTCAATTTTGTTGTCCACAAGTGATTTTAGGCAAATATGCACAGGTAATATGATTTTTTTTATAATTTCTTATTTATTTATTTATTTTTAAAATCTGAATACAGAGTGCCCTAGCGGACATCGAAAAGTCTTGGAGAGAGATTGTGTACCTCTGCCTCATCGCATTTGGTAAGACAAATATTGAATTATCATAATCCTTACTTTCGAAATTACGTAGTGTCGTAGTCGAGTGGTTTAATCACTCGACACCCCTCCCCCTGCCCTCCCCTCTACCCTGGATTGGCCTTTACCGCTTTGATGGCTTCCCCAGGCACTGAATTGAATACTAGAAATTTATCACGGTTATTAAACTTTCTTGTTCTAAAACCTTCTCTCTCTCTCTCTCTCTCTCTCCCTCTCCCGTGTCCCCTCCCCACTCTCTCTCTCTCTCTCCTCTCTCTCTCTCTCTCTCTCTCTCTCGCCTCCCCGTCTCCTCTCCCCTCTCTCTTTAATTGTCTCTCCAGGTCTTTCCATCGCCGTGGTCATCCTCCTCCGCTTCCTGGCTGCCCCCATCATATGGACGATGGTGTTCGGGTTCATCCTCGGAAGCATGGGAGGATCGGGTTACCTCTGGTACATGTGGTATATAGCTAGAGCAGCGCTGCGAGACACGCCCGCAGAATGTAAATTGAAATTCCAGTTTGTTTTTTGTTTTTTGTTGTTGCTTAGTTAACTTTGAATATCACCCAGGTTTGTAAGCAATTGAAATGAATTAAATAATTATCCCAGTAATATAAATTTGCGGAAATGCTAAGTAGAATGTGTTTTTTTACATGTAAGATAATACACAGGTATAATCATTCTTCTAAATTGCTATAATTATGTATACACATGTATTTGATCTTACTATATTTTCTCGGATAAATTTTTGTTATCTTACAGCAATCAACCGTACAAAAATACAGCTTATAATTTACCTGCGCAAAAAGATACAAAATTAGATACACACGAATCACACGCACAAAAAAGGTGTAATTATACTACATGTATTTTCATTATATGGGCCTACTTGAAGATTGTTTAAATGTAATCATCATTGGATGAAACCGGAGTACACAATTTTCTTACTATCCTGTATCTCTCATTCTTTTCCCCACCTTGGTGTTTGAAACAGTGCAACTTGCACAGGACAAAAGCAACTTGAAGACCATGTTGACATATGCAAGCGTTGCAACAACCGTTACAGTATGTATAATAACATTGATTTTTTATTTGTTTTTATTGATGCCAATTGTTTAACTCTGTATCCCCGTCTATCTGTTTCAGTCTCACCCTGTTCCGTGCTCTCCCCCCTCTCTCTCTCTCTCTCTTCCATCTTTATCTTTCCATCTACCCTTGTTATGTAATATCTCTCACTGTCTTGATGCTTGTTCCATCAGAGTACCATTTTTGTTACCCGCAAGGGGAGGGGAGGGCGTTAAATATAATTCTGCAAGTGTTTGCGACCGAAATATTAAATATATTCTAAATAAATGAAATTTGATTGGCATTCTATTTGCCATAATCATTGAAATGCCAGCTTTCATTTTCTGCTATAGTAAACCATCACATGGGGGTATTCCGGGGTTGGGGTGGGGGCATCGGAATAAATTGCAGGTGCGCGTTTAAAAAAATGTCCTGCATTCCGAATAATATATACCGACGGTTTCTCGGTTTCGCCTGTTATGTAAAAAGACAAAAATCAACACTCTATGAAACGACGCTTTTATTTCTACTCTACATTGTTGGTTTCTATTAATTTTCCAGGCCATCTTCTTTCTGATTCTCCTCGTCATGTTTAAACGGATCGCTCTGGTGGTGACTCTATTCAAGGAAGCTGGGAAGGCGATTGGTGCTATGCCGTTTTTACTCACACAACCTCTCTGGGTAAGAAGTTGTAATCGATTGTTTCACTTAAAGATATTGGTTAGAGTGTCGCCAAGGACGAACGAGGCGTATCATGCGTTGGGCCCAGTGGTGCATTGGGGTCGCAGCTGATAGATTCCGGGTTCGAAACCAAGTCGACGCGCAATAGCCGTCTGGTGAATCCTTAATCCTCAAATCCCTTGAAAAGCTATTTTGATCGTTAGAAAGTTTTTACTGACACCCCTTCCACTCCCAACCGCCCTATTCACAAATGGTCTAGAAGGGCCTGATCTTAAGTCATTAGTTGAAAATTTTTCATCTTTCTCTGCATCCCATGGTATGTATAAATAAATATAATGGCGGTTTCAGGATTACCTTGTGGAGGTTAAGGGGGTGCACAAATCCCCCCCCCCCCAATATAGATATCTGAAAAGCAATTAAAAATAGCGATACGTTCTCACATCTGATGTCAAGGAATTTAGCGGTCATTAATATCCAATCTTACCATTCTTGATCACAGACAAGTATTTTCTTGTTATCCTTCTGCGCTGGATGGGTATACATCTATCTCTACATCGCTACTGCTGGTCAACCCCAAGCTACACAAGACGGATTTGTGGAGTATGTTAAGGATTCATTCTCAAAGGTAAGCAGGAGATTTATCTTCAATTTTCCTCTTTTCTTTCCAGTTGTTTCCTTTACGTTAAATGTACTACCTGGGCGTTTTGCATGATAAGGCATCTTTATTTTTATTTTTTTTTCGTTTGACAAGGAAAGAAAACAATAAAAACACACAACGAGGTTTCTGACCAACCGGCTCTAATCGTCACACGTGCACCAAAAGCAAAACGTTATCCCTTTACAGACTCTTATTTCTTGAAAATAGAAAATGTTGTCAATCGTGAACCGTATCATTTCCTTGAATTTATTTCAAAGTCTCGCCGTAAACTCTGAATTTAATTGATAATTTAACGAATGAATTCGACAAATGATTTGTTAACATAAAAGTAAAAGCGTCTTTTCATGACAATATTTCTAAGATCGGGAGGTTTGTCCCTTTCTTGATGTTCTTTAATGAATGCCTCTTTCTCGCTCCCACAATATCTCCTGGTATGTTGTATTGACGTTTTTTCTTTTTTCAATATTTTGATTCCCTGTTAGACATCATCCTGATTTAATTTTGATATAATTATCTCCCTTTTTTCCCCCTCAACACTTACAGTACATGGGCTGGTATTACATCTTTGGCCTACTTTGGGTGACCCAATTCATACTGGCCTGTCAGGAATGCACCATAGCTGGCGCTATTGCAGAATGGTTTTTCGCCCGAGACAAGAGCCTGCTCAGTACGCCGATTTTGAAATCTATCGGCAGGATTATCAGGTAAAAAGTTTGAAATATAGAATAAAAGCTTTTTTTCTTCAAGTTACTATATATTGCTTTGTTACAAGGGAAGACGTGGTAGGAACCTATCCCTTTGTTGCGAGAGCGGTTGTGATGTGTAAAAGTCTTCCTAGCACTTTTGGAGAGGGAAACAAGAGAAAACTTTTTTCCTACGTAATGACCCCCCACCTCCCCCGACGCGATTGTGATTTCCAGAAACCCTCCCCCTGCCTCCTGTAGATTCACTCGTGGGGTTGGGGGTAGGGTGGAAATAAATTCACTCTACACATTTGTCGTGAATAAACCGTGAGCATCATGAACCTATATCTTATAACCATACTTGACTTATAAGCGGTGCTTGAAAATGTATATGATAATTACAACAATTGCCAACAAAATTATCACGCTGAAAATACTCTTAGGGGATAGGCTCTAAAGGGAGATATTAACTTGCACAACAGCTTTAAAGATAAACAATATGAGTGATTTTTGTGTATCTTTTTACTTTCAAAATATTAATTCGTCTTGTTGTCATTCAGATACCATCTTGGATCCCTTGCCTTCGGGTCTCTCCTCATTGCCATCATCATGTTCATCCGTATTGTCCTGGGCTATATCCAATCAAAGTAAGTACGAAATATTAATCCATGAATCTCCTTTTAAGTTGGAATATTTGATTTCACTTTTGACAGGGAGGACTGACCCCGATCTTTAAGTAATAAAATTATGGGAGGTTTTGGTTTTGGTTTTGGTTTTGGTTTGTCCCCCTCTCTCTCTCTCTCCCTCTCTCACTCCCTCTCTTTCCCCCTCTCTCTCTCTCTGCCTCTGTCTCTCTCTATATGCATATTGCACTTCTCTTAAAAACAATCTTCAGTACTAGTAGAGAAACATATTTTGGCTTAAGACTAGGAGCATGATATAGTTCATCAACATGATCAACACAAAAAGGGACAATATATTTCGAAGCACCGTCCATGAATTGCTATGATTTTTGTTTAAACTTTAAACAACAAAACAAAACAAATTGGCTGGCCATGGTCAAGTGCGCCGAATCGCTGGCATTCGTAAAGATTACCGTTTTATAATCTCCTTGAGCTATGTTGTATTTATTACCGGATAGATATACCAAAGATTTCAAGCTTATTTAACAATTTCCAGTAGAATATTAATGTAAACATGTGTTAATAAGGGTTGTCATGGAGCTAATCTAAACTGGAAATGGGTAATTTTACTATGCCTAGGTCACATTTGCCGCGGCGGCCGTGCGGTCTAAAATATCTACGGCCAATATCAATTATAGGGCCGCCGCAGCATTCCCACGGTCACATACGGTAGCGGTCACATATGTTAGGGTAGCCGCACGGCGTATTTTGAATTTGTGGAGAGAGAAAACCTGCGGCTGCCGTACGGCCTTGAAATGATGACGCACGGTCGCTTTAGGGCGTCGCTACGGCGGCCGTAGGTTTTTGACAAATACCAAGGCGCCCGCAAGGCCACCGTATACGGGCGCCGTAGGGCCGCCTTAAGGCTGACCTAGGACGCCCGTGGAATTCCTGCGGCCACCGCAATTTGTTTGGGGTCCGCAAAAGTCAATTATAATTCATAAGACCCTAGAGCAGCCGCACGGCAAACGCGCACGGCAAACGCAAGGCCACCGTAAGCCCGACGTATGGTTGCCGTGGAACCGCTCTACGGCATGGCTACGGCGTGTCTCATCGCTACGGCGAACTTAGAAATGAAAAAATATAACTCCGCGTTATAATCCCACGGCGACCCGTACGGCCTGTAAAGATAGGAATACGCCCTAGGGTGACCCTGAGGCAACCACAGATTCTCTGCGGGCGCCGCAAGTATCTCTCGATTTCGGGGGCGTACGGCCGCCGTATCCTAGCCGTAGAGCAAATGTGACCTAGACATAAGCCATTGTGTCGCACAAAGCTATCCTGCCGGCAGTTGGGGCCATGTTTTGTGCAAATCTGCACTTGCTGGAAACGAGCGATCGTGCAGAGAGGCGATAAAAGCAAACCGATGTGTTAAGATCTCACGACTTCGTCCCACGACATCTCCTGATGTTTAGGGTAAATGCTATAAGATGATGTTTATAATATTTACTTGAATTCTTACGTTTTTTCCCCGAATCTTTTTTCTCAGACTCAAAGGAGCTAAATCAGCACCGGCTCAGTACTGTCTGAAATGCATGCAGTGCATCCTCTGGTTGTTCGAGAAAGTTTTGAGATACATCAACAGGAACGCATACATCGAAATTGGTATGTCTAATTCCAAAGATGGATAGTAAATTTAAATCTCGTCAAGAAGTTGCCTCTAATTGAATAATAAATTGTAGGCTACCTTTTGTTAACAAAAAGTATCGTAGGAGTGATTATGCAATGCTTATGTGAATTTCTTTATTCAAAGAGTCAATAAACCTAATCATCTTGAAGATTTCAATACTGCATTGTAAATCGATTAGGCGTCTGACAAAAATCTTGTAAGACAATTCTGAAATGCCCATTTCAATTTTCAAGTTTTATTTGTTCCACATTTTACAAAACATATAGACATAATATAAATTAATCGTTATACAATACATGAAGTATATATGAGCACGTCTCAATGATTCTCAATTCATATAATAGATTAAGTATAGAATGTGAGGAACCTATTAAAAAGCAGTGCTTGTATATTATAGGTTCCTGGTAAAATAAACATTGTAGATGTAAACACCGTAGCAGTAGAGAAAGACGTAATTTAGAGGGGGGGGGGAGGGACTTAAAACACAATGGAATAAGGAAATTTGTATACAAAATAATGCATTAGCATCAATATCCAGAGTCACCCGGTTAAAATGCGTAGTCACCCGAGCAATTTAATTAGCATAGCACAAAGTAATTTATTTTTATACATTAAAAAACCGGAACATGCATCATTAATTAGCAATTAAGATTAGCATTGGAGAAAAAAAGCACTGGGGAGGGCAACACATTATATTGGATGTAAGAATTTTAAAGGAAAACTCGAAGTTTGCGTTGAAAGCAATTTAACGATGGTGCTCCCTTAACCTCCGAATCATTCCAAAAAGAGGGACCGGTATACATAATTGTTTTGGGGCAAAAAATGTCCGGATTGGGGGGATATGGAAATTGTCTCTTTTTCTTGTGAGATAGGAGTGAATAACGCTGTTTAAAGCAAACATGGCGTCGGGATAAGGGTCGGCGATCGCATCCTCTTTATTTTACAACAATAAGGAGGATGCGATGATTTTTTTTTAAAATCAGTTTTGTAATCATGCTTATATTATGTAAAACAAAATATCCATGTACCATGTGAGTGAGGATTTCTAATAAATACAACTATAACAAGGCTTAGGCAAATCAATTTTCTGAGCGTTGTCGTAAAAGGGCAAAACTACATGTAGATGATGAACTTATATTCTGGACGAACATATCAACAATTTTGGTCCGACAACAATCCCACCCGTGATTTACAATTATCTAGCGACTCTCCTGTCTCCGTCAGAAATACATGTGAATGTCGTTGTACTTTTTTTGGCCAAATGATTGATGCATTTATTGTACAAAGCTACGTTATCAGCATTTCTTTCTCTTTCTGCTGAACAATCCAGCTATCTATGGATACAATTTCTGCAAGGCGGCGCAGAAGGCCTTTTCCCTGCTTGTTTCCAACGCTCTCCGCGTGGCCGCCATCAACTCCGTGGGCGATTTCCTTCTCCTTCTCGGCAAAGTCGCCGTCACGGCTTGCGTCGTCGTCATAGGGCTCCAGCTTCTACAAGTAAGCATTCTTTTGGAGATTTTTAAAAATTTAATCATATTTTTTTTTGGAGGGGGGACGCATGAATGGTGTTGTAGGGATGTCTTAGAATCCTATCCCTTCAACATCATTACATGTTTTTTTGTTTGCAATTTTTTGTTTGTTTTGAATACAGCCAGTGAAACCCTTTTCGGCAAATCGAAAAGTTTGAAGAAACTTTTTTACTTGCTTATTGAAAAAAAGTTGTCGCTTATTGGTCTACCAAGCCCTCAGTCAACATGTTCTAACAACGCCTTTGATTTTTACAACGATACTGTTTTGTAATAATGACAATAACGTCAATTAAAAGCGAGGGGATATGTTTCGGTGTTTTAACGTTTTACCCCAGCCTTTTCTTCCAAAGAGTACATTTCAATATCTGACACCTGTACATGTTGCTATAATGTATAATTTACGTTCGACTGTCAGTAGGTAAGCGGCGCCCTTGATCAGGTCATAGGTGAACAACGTCTGTGGCTCATCATCTTACATTACTTCGAGCTGTAAATACAATGGGTTTTTCATGGTAATCCCAAACTCCACCAAAATGATTTGAACTTCACATGCTTTGAAACCGCGTGTCTTTCTTTGATGTGTAACCATGGCAACAGGAAAGAGAGGACCTCAACTGTTACGCTATCCCCATCGCCTTGGCTGGCCTCTGTGCGTTTTTCATCAGTCATGTCTTCCTCCTGGTTTATGAGGTAAGAAATATTAAACGCACCAACGGTCATCACAAAAATTTGTTACCACATCTAAGGGCAATGTACCAATGAACAAATCTGGATATACTTTCGGACCAATATATTTCGCGTATATTCGTTCTATACTTTTTTTCCACCAAGAGCTCCGATATGTACCCCTGAATTCCATGACAAAGCAAACTCTACAACGGAGAATCGACGTTGCATAACAAAAAAAGGAAGAAAAAAAAGTGTTATAAATGAACTTCCTCTATGTTTAAAAAAAATATATTTAACAAAAACCCTCATATTTACGTTCCGATATTCACTATGAATGCTCTTTTCTAGAGCGGCTGATATTTAGAACCGATATTGGATAGCAAAAATTACTATACATGCGTTTCCATCATGTTCCTCTTTTCTTCTTTAAATTCATACTTTTGTTTCAAATTTCACTCTAAATGCTCACTTTAAGAACCACCGGTAAAAATCTCGATTCGGCATTGCAGAATGGCATAATGTGGTTTAAAATCGAGACAGTGCACTTTTTCGTCATTAAAAAAAACAACAACATTGTTTAAAGGTTCCAAAATACTTACTCTTGAGTGTCTTTTAATCTTCAAATGATGTTAATCATGAATAGCATGCGTAGTGTTGGCTTGTTGGCTTGTTTGTTTGATTGTTTGTTTGTTTGTTTTAATCAAATTGTTTGATGATCATCCTTCCGTGTAGATGGCGATTGATACGCTCTTCCTGTGTTTCTGTGAAGACAGTGAGCGCAATGATGGTGTCCAGAAACCGTACTTCATGAGCAAGCAACTTATGGTAACTATCACAACAGGGCCAATTTGCTGATTAATGTGACATGTCTACGCACGAGACCAATTTTGTTAGAGATACACTCAAATCTGTCTTTATAGTGGCCACCTCTCTATAAGGGCCACCTGTCTATATCGTGTCTATTCCCCGTTGGTGATTTGTTTCAATCGCGCATGGATAGCACCTCAAGACGACAGCGCATTATGATCGAACTGAGATCCGAATCTGAAAGAAATTTAAATTTCTTGAAATAGATATATTAGCTTTTACAATGTTCCTTTTGTAAGTGCATAAGGGCAAATATGTCAGCTGCCTGCTATAAGGCAGTAATAGTCATGAATTCAATACTATTGTCGAGGGTAGGAACGACCAGTAAACATAAGGCAATCTTCATTAAACATGTTAGATACGAATATGTTAATTAAAGGTAATGCAAAGTTTTGGGAAATTTTGAAAGTGGATGGATATTATTTCTTTAAATTTTTGATATATTTGGATGCCCCTGTGGATGTATTATAAGCATTAAAAAATTTAGCCCCTAAAACTCTTCTGCTTTCGAGCAAATTGAATAATCAAAATTTACCGGTGCTCCCGGTAAATTTCAAATATTTCAAATAGCGCCTAAGGCCATTCCATGGTAGCTGCGAACATGAAAATCTCAGAATATGCAGTTCTGATATATAATTTCCAAACGGGAATAGCAAATCGGTCGAGTGTAGTCAAGAAACATTGTTTTAAAGCTAAAGTAATATCAGTCTTAAGAGGGCGCTATACAACATAAAGAGTTTATTATTTACAATTTCATCACTTTAGACTCGATTTCAACCGCGACAACGATCATTGAATATTGTAAAATCGCATATGCTACCAATATGTTCATTTGAACCAAATTCATGACCCCATACCAAAACTTTGTAATACCTTTAAGCTGTAAAAATCTTCTTAATAAATACAGCTCTGCTAGATTTTTAAAACAATGCAGAATTGAACGCTAGTTTGTTAATTTTCAGGTTTATACATTCTACATTTTACTATTATTCTCCTTCTCCACCATTATCCTTTATCTTATTTCATTTTGCCTTTTATTACCGTTTCCCCAATCTCTCTCTCTCTCTATCTCTCTCTTTCTCTCTTTCTTTCCCTCCCTCTCCCTCTCAACGTCTCTCTCTTCTTCTCATTCTTGTGTCTTAACTATTCTCTTTCGTATTGCCCCTTCTTTCTTGTTCCCTAAAACTATATATTTTCTCCGCTTTTTTTTTAAACCTTTTATCTCATTTAGGCCCTGTAACACAACACTCGTCTTACAGTCAATCGGACAAAATTATTTATTGTTGCAATCTACAATTGTATATTACCATGCAATGTATACAAATCATAACATAAAATCAAAGCCAATTACTATTTTTAAAGCTACGGTTGATTGAAAACCTTAGAGTTATTTTGAGGAAAATTCAATTACTCGTAACTTCTTTTATGTTACCTGACCCTGATTTTCTTTCTGACTAAACACGTATTCAATGTTAATGACTTTAATCATTTCCTTTTCTCCTACAAAGCTTTGTGAAAACGCCAAAACAGACCTTCAGTATAATCGTCAGTAAATAATCATATGTTTTATGTTACATGGCCAAGATTTGATTTCTTACAGACAAAACACTTATCAAATGTTATTGAACTGAATCCATCATTTTTTAAATAAATCTCTTGCAGACTTTTGTGGAAAACGCCAAGAAAGCACAGGCCATCAGTAAAGCCGCCAAGGAGCAGACAGAGGAGAGCGAGTATGAAAAATACCCACATAATATCCCAAATTCCAAAACACAGTACCTTCTTGACAATCTCATTTACATTTCGAGCTTTCGTAATTAAATCATATCTTTTTGGTAATTTCAACATTTTTAAATAGTAATTGAATAAAACTATTTGATACAACTGCACCACCGAAACTGATTAAAGAAGCACCTTGAAATACCATGTTGTTTGTTGCAAGCTCTTGCTTTTATTGTTATGTTATTATATTAAGAAGAAAACATAAATGCAATATTTTGGTCCTGGACAAAATAGATGTCAGAACAATATTCAAAATGTACCAGTATAAGCCAATCTATGACGCTGTGAATATACAAGTTAACTATTTAAGAAAATTGATACTGATTGCATAAAAATCGTTTTTCTGCGTACTCTGTTTTCCCCGGACTATATATATGTTATGTTTCTCTTGAATGCAGACAAATTATGCAACATTATATATACATGCATACGACATGGACATTTCATTTCGAACCATTTTTAATAATTTGAATTTTTGCTATACAAGCACAAATACACATTTCTTTGTATTTATAGAAATATGGAATTGACTTTGTCTTTGTGGACATCAACAAAACCAACATATTACAAAAAAGATAGGGCAGGAAGCTGGAAATTAAAGATAACTCTTGACGTGTAGCCATTATTTTAAAAATATTGTTACATATACCCCCTCCCCCAAAATACACATTTTATTTATAGCAATATTTCCACTTAACGAATCAAGAGCTTGTCGGAAACTTTATCGACATAGCAAAAACAGAATGGGTGTAACTATTTTTCGATTTAGGAAGAGGCTTTCATAGTTATATGAAATGCAACTGAAAGAAATTCATAAATTTGTATATATATTGTATTTACTTATTTTAATTTTATTAATTGGTGTAATAATGATCGACCAGCAGCACAAAGCTGAAAGGGTCAACTTATACAGTACAGTGATGTATATATATATATACATGTACAATAGTATTACAAAGCATAGTAAATAAATCAGTAACATATTGACAATACAAAAAAAATTACATTACGTTCGTTTATATACATTAAATGAAAGGATGTACTAGCAGGAGATATAAAAGAGCAAGGAAAGTTATACAGCTCATGAAAGGGAGAGTGATAGAGCAAATGGGGTAGAGAGAGAGAGAGAGAGAGAGAAAAGGGGAGGTACAGTAAGAGAAAGGAAGAGAGAGAGAGAGAGAGAGAGCAGGGAATGGAATGAACATAAGTAAATAATTAAAAAAACTACACATTGCATAAACAACCTATATACCTACATGTAATGCATGTATTACATGTAAAACATTTATGAAATTAAGGTAAAAATCTGCAAGAAAGTGTAGGGGGTGAGAGTTACTTCAAGATTCTAGCAAGGTAAGGGATGGTGGATTTACGATACCTTTCAGTATTACATTTAATCGTCGGAAAACCTGCCATGTTGCGCAACTGTCCCATGCTTGAGACGGACTTGGGAATGGGCAGAAGGTGTTTGTGGTGATCAGAGTTCCTGAGCTTCTCTCCAAAACTTAACAAAAGTGAGTCCCTTCTCGAAGATAGGGAAGTAAGGTTGGTTATGGCAAGGGCATTCGTATAATCAACATTATATCCTTCAATTATTTTCAGTGTCCGCTTTTGAACAAATTCCAATTTATTAGTCTCATTGATAGTAATAGAAGTGTGCCAAACAGGGGAAGCACATTCGAGAATGGGTCTTATATAGGTTGTGTAGACAGTCAACATATCAGCCAAACTTGCCCTTGATTTCCTTAGTATACATAGCGTGTACAATGTACGCGATTCTTTAGCAACAACTTCTGCAATTCAGATCATTTTCAATTGAAACTCCAAGTAATTTGAGATTTTGGATATTATTGAGTCGAGTTGAGTTTAGATGGAAATCAGTACAAGTTGTAGAGTTCCTTAAAAACGATATAGTCATGAGATTACATTTGGATGGTTTGGGAAGCACATCGTTATCGCTACACCATATTGAAAGACGATCTAGTGAAGATTGCATGCAGTGTGGGATTAGCGTTACGTTTGACAATTTCTCCGAGTGTCAAATCGTCAACGTACTTTAGATCAGTCACAACTGTATAATCATTTACACTTAGATGATTTACAAAACAAAATTCGAATTTGTAGACATCATTTAAAACGGCATATACAATTCAATAGAGAAGGTTGAGTTCTAGTAAAGATGACAAATAATTTGTGTGGTTTCTCCTTCGTATGCCAAATTGGAAGAATGAGAGAAACAATTTATCCTGAAGAGAAGTGTGTTTAAAATACTCTCATAGTCCAAATATCATATGACAAGATGTAGTTGAAAAGTTTCGACCAAAAATGTGTATTTATTCCCATTACTTTTTTCTGTGTGCAGCACCTGTCATCATCAGGAGCTTCGTGGAATATTCGACAGATTTTGAGAGCGTGATATTAAACATTCCATGGTAAATATATATATGTTTAATCTTATCTTTACGCAGTGATTTGTGGAGTAGATACATTTGATCGATATCACTTAAAATCAACATAAGTTACAGCCTACTGTATGGGACCCATCATGCAATATCTACTGCCCTGACGTCGTGCCCATCAGGCAACAAAATCAGATTATTATCGACACACGAATTACACCGTTTTCCATGAAGTTAGATTTTTTCTTCTATCCTCTTTTTATTAAATGATTGTGACAATGCGGTTTAATCTTGATAGATAATGTTTTTATCTTCACAGAACTTTCTTGATTAATCTAAAGAGTCAAGGAGATTGATCAATACAGTTCTGAGAAGATATCACATCTATCAAGAATAAACCATATTTTCACAATCATTTCATGAAAAGAGAAAAGAAACTATTATTCCTACTTTATCGGCAACATTGTATATTAGACCTTAACATCCCGGACAGGTAAATTATAAGAATTCTCACCTGTCTAACAATTCATAACAAAAGTACTGATGCATACACTTCCATACATGACACGGACTTAACAAACACCTACACACCATCTCATCCATCCTCGCGCATCTCCCTCCCACAGTCATACCACACACACGTCAAAGTACGCATTAATCATTAACAATTCGTGGAGACTACATGAATGCATCCGAGAGGTCATATTCTGGATCGTCATCATCAGGTACTTTCACCTTCAGCTGGTTTTTCCAGGGTAGCATACACAGGGTCAGAAAGTGTGACCTTTGGACCTTGGGAATCCTGGGGTTGGTTAGTATTAGGTTCCGTCCGATTTGAAGCGCCAGAACCCTCTAGATCGAGCCTTCCGTAGCCTTCATCTGGAATTTCTGGTAAGGGTGCAGTCGCCTTTGGACGTTTTCTGAGAGGGCGCTGCAGATGTTGATACGCCCCACCGTCTTCCTCAGATTCCTTTAGAGCAACATCGGGGATAGCTATTTCATTATACACGTTGAGAGCATCCTCATGATCAGCCTCTTCTTTCGCCTTCTTATCGACTGTGGATGCTGTCGGAGATGTGGCTGCTTGCTTCCTTATGTCAGGTCCTCGTTGCAGTGTGTCGTAAGGCCTCTCTTGTTCCGAAGCCATAGCGACGGGGTCTTCGTAAGTGTGTGAAAGATTTGAGTCTCTTTTGTCAGACGTTTGTTGCTGTTTGGTCATCTCGTAGGTATCGAGTGGGCGATGTAACTGTTTCTCTGGGCCTGCATCCGGAGAGTCAGCTGTTTTGTAATCGCTGGTTGGACTTAATTCGTGTCGGGTTGGTGCAACTTCTGGTGACATAGGCGGAGATACTGTCTCGTAATCACTCAGCGGGTATGAATCGGGCCTCAGGCTCGCGGACGCTTCGGCTGACACAGGAGGCAATACTGTCACGGTTTCGTAATCACCCAGTAGATACGAGTCGGGTTGTGAGGACACTCCGGATGACGAAGGGCAACTTACCATCTGGTAAGCGTGTTCCAAATCGGCGCTGCCTAATCCTTTCGTTTGATTGTCACCTCTTGAAAAACTAGGAGACAGACTTGACTTAAATCCTAGTTGTAGCACATCATATGGTTCAATTGGTGACGAACCGAATATCCCTGTTTCATCATTTTTGGTGTGGCCCTCAGGCGTCTTGTGGATATCGGTTATGCCCTTGTCTGAGAGATGCATTTCTTTGTACTGATTCATCGGTGCTCCTGAATTATCCTTCTTGATCGAGGAAGACCTTGGAGCTAGCTTCATTGATGATGAATTCGGATTCTTCTCCTCGGTCTGTCCACCTTTATCTCCACAAGCGTCATCAAGTTCAATTGTTGCATATGCTCTATCGTCATTGCTGACATCTTCGTTTCCTTTGTTGCGTGCATTATTCGCCTTTTCATCACGATCAAGGGCCTTTTTCTCCATGTCAACCAAGGTGTATACTGGTCCGTTTGAGAGGACTTTGTGGTTGGCCGTTGGAGTCTTGACCTCGGCTGTTTTATCATCAGAGTGGACAGTTTTTTCATCTGACGACACCATCGCAGGGCCAGTGACTACGCTAGCGTAATTCTTATGTCCTACGGATTGGTCAGTGACGCCACTGGCTGTTTTATCTGGCGGGGGTTTACCTGAAGGTTTCACTTCGCAATATTCGTGTCGTTCGTTGTTGAGATAGGAAGGGTTATCAAGCGGTGTCGATTCTTTACCCCTTTGCTGCTTCCTGCGATGTGTAAGTGAACATAAATTAAGATTTAGTAAAGGAAATCGCATTGAAATACTTGCCAGTATTATTAACATTGATATAATTTGTATTCATCTGTTTTTGTTTTTGTGTGATGTTTTTTTTAAAGTGTGCCTTTATCTAGCTTGGCGGAATATTATGCCTGTGATATCGACGGCTTCAAATCTAGGATATACCTTCACCGAAGTCACACCATTAACAAAGAAGAAGATATAAACATGGTTACCCAAATCGAGACTAAACTCGATAATTCCAGTCTTTTTTGGGGGTATTGTGGTTCATTTCCATGTATATTCATCATCTGACAGCAAACGTTCTGACACATACTTGTCTTGTCCCCACCTTACAAAGCTATATAGTACGTTTAAAAGCTGAGTAATGGTTCTGCCAGGCGTCAAAATAATACATTAAACATCTCTGTCGATTAAGAGATTATAAGTCTATAAGAGATATATCCAGACCGACCAAAATATTTAAGGGACAGATTTTAAAATAATTGTGATTTACATACTTACCTTTTCCTGAAGCAGATGCAGAGAACTGCTAGGAATACCAGCAAGAAAATGGCCAATACGGACACAGTAGCAATCAAAAAGATCGGCGTACCTGACAGGATAATAATGGAAACAAATAGATTTACCTTCACGAGTAGATCTATCATTTACCTTGAGTATAATGATCCTATCGAACGGTACAGTGATGTTGTTACTAGTATATTTTCAGTGCGGCTAAAATAATATTTTACTCCTCCCTTGTGAGGTAATGAGTGCCGCAGATTTTGCCAAGCTAAGCTAAGAAAGGGCGTGGCTGTTTATCGGACACATTTATATGCATTCGAAAGTGGGGACATTCTTCAGTGGTCATTTAATTCAAATTGTCTTCTTATAAAAACAGTGACTCGGCCGTAACCTCTGCATTGTGAACAACTGTGACTTAACTTTTGTGCATTCCTCCTGTCTTGTCTTTTAGGCCTAACCAACAACCAAAACTAAAATACGTCGGTAAACTTATCGATGGCCATAAACTTCTACAATTATCTGACAAGGATTTCCAACTTGTAAACAGATGAGTTTAAAAGGAGGGGAAGGGATGTGTCACAACCATTGCACCTTTGTTCCTGCAAGAAATAGTGAAATGAAGTATTAGGAACTGTAAAATACTCACTGTCAGCTGCCGTTTTCTCAGTCATCATGGTTATTGTGCTGTCGGAAAACCACGTTGTCACATTTGCCTGTGTGAAGGACGTCTTATCCTCATCAGTGGTAGTTGGTGATGACGTGGAAAGAGGGTTCGAAGTGGAGTTGTGAGATGATAACGGAGTTTGTTGAGAAGGCTCCTGCAAGCCGGTTATTTGTAGTGAAGCATCGTTATAGATCAAACTTTGAACTGTGATATTGTATAGGTTCAGGTCCATGCATTAATGAACTGCTTACTTAAAAAATCACGACGACAAATAATTTTCTCCGTAGGAACTGTGCTAAATCTAGTTAATTAAATCAATGTGTAAGTTGGTAAACTGAAAAGGGTATGAAGAGCAATTCCTCACTATATTTCGAAGCATGTGCATTCCAGTATAACGATGATATTGGCATAAGAATCAGCACTATATGAATAAGACCGCGCTTAATTGTTGATTGCAAATCAGAGTTTCCGATGTATACAGATCAATAACAATCCTGTTACATCTATATTGCAGAGAATATGTGTAGCTGAAAAGCCTATCCAAACTATTTTACAACTTGTGCGCGTCCGTCGTTTCATAAGTGTTTGAGATACGAAGAGAAAAACTTGGTCTTCATTTTGGTAGAGTAGCATCCTCCAACAGTTATTTGGCACAATTAACCCATATCCATCTGCTTCCTTTTACAACATACCCGATTCGGTATGAACCATCCGTGGGAACCAACATTTTCACGATTCAAACAATGTTTGCTGGTCCAATGACTCTGTTCAAATAGTAACGCTAAACTGTCAACACAACACCAAAGAGATGTGATGAATTCAAGCCGTGCCAGAAGTTTCAATACACAATGCAGTGCATGATATATGAATTTACTCCATCAACTTCCCTGTTTGATATTTTTGTTCAAGCTTTTTTAGTTCATTTTAAGTTCCCTGTCTCGTCTTGCGATGTAAGCTGTGTTCAGATGATGGCTTCACTTTCAAGATTATAAATATGATGAATTATGGGTATTGTTTTATTATTATGTTGGCCGTTATCTGTATTAATGGGGGCAATTATACCCGTTGCACACCTCCTACGTCATTTGTCTGACGTAGGACTGCGTCAGAGACAAGCGTAGTCTTTGGCGCACCATAATTTATGTTAACAGCATTTTTATGACACCAATATCGATTATTACTTATCATTCCAGTTTGTTATTAGGGATATCGAGTCAGCTATGAGGCAATAAAACGTAGTAAGAATAATATAGATATAGCAATTAATGTTCTGCATAAACATTCCTTCGTATCACCCCCGGAAAATTGCCCCCCCCCGGAAAACTACCCCAAGGACTACAACCTCCCGAAATACTACGCCCCCAAAACAACCACCCCCGAGGACAATTACCCCCCCCCGTGGACTATTACCCCCAAGGACAATTAACCTCACCCCTGAAAACTACCCCCTTGAACAATTATCCCCCCTCGAAAATTACCCATCTGTTCATTAAAGGGGAAAACCACCCTGTTAATAAGTTGGTTTTAATAAAAGCATTTTGTTTCGGGGTAATTATCCTCGGGGTAATTGTCCACGGAGGGGGTTGATGTAATTTTCCTAGTGGATAATTTCCCGGGGGATAAGTGTCCTCGGGGTGGTTGTCCTCGGGGGTGGTTGTCCTCGGGGGTAATTTTCCAGGAGACAATTGTCCTAGAACCATGTTCCTTTATAGGAGAAGCAAGGGAGAACAAGTTCAGTTATAAGAGCGTGTTTTTCTTTGACGTCTTCTCATCCTGTTGTTTTCAAAAAAATTGAAATCGTATTGAAATCCTCATGGCAGCCAAAAAAATGAATTACATGAAATGTACACACTAAAATCATAACATCAAAAATATGATGTACATATTTATATATACATAAACATACTGTTTAATGGTAATGCAGTAGATTAGGGGAGAGGGGAGGAGAGGGTGAGACAGAGAGAGAGAGAGGGAAGAAGAAGAAATAGATAGAGAATTTGATGGATAGAGAGATCGAGAAAGAGAAAAATAGATAGATAGAGAGAGGGGGAGGAGGGGGAGGGGGAGAAAGTGAAGGGAGATAGAGAGAGAGAGAGAAAGAGGGGGAGTTTGAATGTTTGAAGGGAGGCGCTTTATGATGTAGGCGATTAGTATTGTTCTATTATCGCACAGAAATTATTACCAGTAATCCCCCTTCTCTTTTTCTCTCTCTCTTGATTATTATATGGAAAAGATGAGAGAGAAGAGATAAAGATTGTTGATTTCCTTTGATTGTGCGAATAAATGCATGTAAACGCAAACTTCGAGTTTTCCTTTTAAATTCTTACGTCTAATATAATTGTTTGCCCTTCCGTCCTTGTTACCATTTCCTCCAATGCTAATCTTAAGTGTTAATTAATGATGTAGATTCCGGTTATTAATGTATAAAAACACATTACTTTGTGCTATGCTAATTAAATTGCTCGGGTGACTACGCATGACTACGCATTTTAACCGGGTGACATTGTTTATTGGTGCTAATGCTTTATTTTGTATACAAATTTCCTGATTCTATTGTGTTTTAAATTCCCCCTCAAAATTACGTATTTCTCTACTGCTACGGTTTTTAAACTTACAATGTTTATTTAACCAGGAACCTATAATATACAAGCACTGCTTTTCAATAGGTTCCTCACATTCTACTTAATCTATCATATGAATTGAGAATCACTGAGACGTGCTCATATATACTACATGATTGTATACATCTATATAAGTTCTATTTTATATGTATGTCTATATTTTTGTAAAATGTGGAACAAATAAACTTGAAGTTGAACTTATAATGCATTATATGAAACGTACAATTCTCACGTAGAACAAGGGGGTATTGCATGTACAAGTTAAATGAGAGTCATGTGGTTTGATCAAATAATTTAGCATCCATTGTAAGCCCACTCCTATAATGGTCTCGCTCTTAAAACATTTTATGTCGACAGACCATTGTGGTAAAAACAGAAACAAAATAACAATGCTGAATGCTGGCTCCCTGCGAACAAAATGATTTTCAGTGGGACCTATTGCATCTTTAATTCATGTCCCCCCACCCCCCCCCCCCTCCATTCTCCTTCTTCGCCGTTCCAACCTTAATTGAACCCACTAAATTGATATAGATTCCGTTTCTCAGTCGTTCATCTACAGCAGCACTCTCACCATCGTAACTACCTTACAGATGATACATTACATGGTGACCACTATATATACGGATGGAAATGAACCAATATGTATTGAAGGGAACTTCTCCCTTTTTTCTACATTAAGAAGGAAATTGCAGCTTCATTACGCATGTATTTTTTCCTTATTTTACACAATATATTAAGATAGGAGGCATCATGTAAGACATATTCTGATCGAAGTGATTTGGAAATTACTTAACATATCCGATAATTCCTCTCTCTAAACCTATAACCCCGAAGCTTTATCGACATAGCAACAACATAATGGTATAAAGAGTATTCCATTTTTTAGCAAGAGGGTTCCATAGTTATGAGAACTTACACCATAAAGTTTGATTTTTTTCTTCTAAACTCTTTCTTTTAAATTAATTGTAATAATATGGTTAATTCTTGTTAGATGAAGTTGATATCTTCTCAGAACTTTCTTGATCAATCTAAAGAGTCAAGGAGATTGATCAATAAAGTTCTGAGAAGATATCACATCTATCAAGAATAATCCATATTTTCACAATCATTTCATGAACAGAGGAAAGAAACTATTGTTCCTACTTTATCGGCAACAGTGTATATTAGACTTAAACATCCCGGACAGGTAAATTATAAGAATTCTCAGCTGTCTAAAAATTCATAACAAAAGTACTGATGCATATAGTCTTCCATACATGGCACGGACTCAACAAATGCATGCACACCATCTCATTCACCCTCTGGCACCCCTTTCCCACATTAATACCCTACGCAAGTCGAAGTATGGATTCATCATAAAGAATTCGTGCAGATTACACGAATGCGTCTTAGAGGTCATATTCTGGATGGTCATCATCAGGTACATTTCCTTCAGCAGGTTATTCCAGGATAGCATACATAGGGTCAACCTGTGTGGTCTTTGGACCTTGGGAATCCTGGGCTTGGTGAGTAACAGGGTCTGTCAGATTTGAAGCGCCAGAACGCTCTAGGTCGAGCCTTTCATAGCCTTCATCTGGGATTTCTGGTAAGGGTGCACCCGCCTTTGGACGTTCGCTGAGAGGGCGCCGCAGATGTTAATACGCTTCACCGCCTTCCTCAGATTCCTTTAGAGCAACATCGGGGGTAGCTATTTCATTATACACGTTGAAAGCATCCTCATGATCAGCCTCTTCTTTCGCCTTCTTATCGACTGTGGATGCTGTCGGAGATGTGGCTGTTTGCTTCATTAGGTCGGGTCCTCGTTGCATTGTGTCGTAAGGCCTCTCTAGTTCCGAAGCAATAGTGACGGGTGACAGCGGATTTACTGTCTCGTAATCACTCAACGGGTATGAATCGGGCCTCAGGCTTGCGGACGCTTCGGGTGACACAGGATGCGATACTGTCACGGTTTCGTAATCATCCAGTAGATACGAGTCGGGTCGTGGGGACACTCCGGATGACGATGGGCCACTAACCATCTCGTAAGCGTCAGACACTATTGAGTGACTGATTGGCTTTTTTCTACTTTGGTAATAACATACATAAAATTAACTGTAAAGGGTACATGAGCATTTATCTACATCAATAACCCACTTCTTGTAATGGCCAAAATTAAACTGATTGAATATTTGCGCAGCACAAAACGTACCACCATTCGGTACAAGGGTCTGAAAATCAGACTAGTCTATTACTTACTGTCTTGGTAGCACTTAAGTCGATTTGACAACTAATAGTTGTTATTTTCCCACTTAAAGACATTTTCAACCCCCCCCCCCCTTTTTGGGAGAAGTTCTAAATTAGTATTATCTTTCAAATGCCGTTGGAATTTAACCTTTTAATTTTTTTGCCCTGCAAATGGGACATAGTACCTTTAATATGTACATGCGTTGTACTACCGTGATACACAGTCACTGGTAGAATGAATGCATACATATTTTCTCCTCTAAATTTCTGAAAGTAGCGATCTTTAAACCTATCAACGATATCTTTGCTATCAAACTATTACTACTCATCTCTCTAGCAGCTCTTGTAGTTATCTCACCAGACGAAATAAGGTTCGAACTTAAAGTTACTTTATTAAAAGCTAACTACATTTCTTGCTGGTTTAGTACAAATTTTCGACATTTATTCTTCAAAGGGTTTTTCAGTTTTCTATTTGCAAAAAGGGATATTGAGCAGTACAATATTATTAAAGCCCCTATAAAGTGTTGAGAGCCCCAAATTCGCCACAAATTTGATGGCAAAATTTCACTGATATTCATTTGTATCATAATGTAAAAAAAGAATGTCATTTAAAGGGACTTGGTAACATTGTTCAGATGAGAGAAGATGGTGCTAAGGTAGTGACTTCAAGGCTAGATGTACAATTAAAGATACTCTGAAGGTTTGAGTGACAACAGACCATTATTCAAGATAGCAATTGGGAAAAACTGAACTGATCGATTCCTTAATTCTCCCAACTATATTATTACAATTTAATTACATTTTAGGTGAAGTAAATCGTCTCAAAGCAATAAATTGGCTCTATATACCATTCCAGACATTAAAGTGTTGATAGATTTTTTGAAGCCAGTCTTATGTCTTATTTTCATGGAAAAACGGTTGGGAAAATTCAAAAATGGTTGGGAGAATTTACTGTTAGAGGGTGTTGCACAATGACCCCTTCAAAGAAAACCATAAATATCTTTGTGGTTTGATATATTTTAAAGGTTTTTTTGTATGTTAGAGGGTTAGTACAGTAAAAGGAATATAATTAGTAACATTTCATACAAAAATTACGCAGTTTTTTCATCAATCTTCAACAATGTTACCGAGTCATTTTAACAGAAACTTCTGCAAAGAAAAACAAAATGTGTTTGAAGACAAATATTGATAAAAGAATACACAATTTGGCTTTTCTGTTGTACGTAGAAAACCTAAATTTTGTATTCTTTCATGATTCATCAATATTCGACTTCAAACACATCTGTTTTGAAAATCCTTGCAGAAATATGTCTCAAATGACACCCTTATGATACAATTTAAGTGACGGAACTTTTACTATCAAATTTTTAGAGGGGCTTTAACTAAAGATGGTGCAACTTCTCTATGACGAAATTTAGGAAAGCAATGACGAAAATGAGAAGGAAAGCATCTCTTCCAGGGACAAGCAGACTAAGATAAAGAACGTGAATATTTGAAGAAACAAGTTAACGTCGGCAAAAATAGTTTTAGGACAACAGGACAATAACGTCGGTTGATTTTTCTCGATATTTTGTATTCTCTTTGAAAAAAATTTATGTTAAAATCATTCCGGCCTTTGTTTTGCATGATATCTGGATCTAAACAGAAACAATCGAGATAAAACATGTATAACTAACCAAGTAATTATTGTTAACGAATTTTATAGGAAAACTTATTATTTTAGTGTTTTATCTGTTGCTCCGAATATTTATCTTCTCTTTTTTGTTCAAGCCTCACTACACGAACGGATCGGCGTCAAGTAGTCACCAGTATCAGTTGTGACATTATTGCTACTTTCTTCAAGTCGAGAGTGAGGACGTGTAGTGTCACTGCCAAGGGAGCTAGTAGATGTGGATATGTATATCATTGTCTTCATCGCCATCTGGTTACCCTCCAATAGCATAATACCCATGTTCTTCTTGCGATGTAGTACCTGCTGCTGCGGTACACCCTGATGATGCATTTTCTGAAGGCTCTGTTTGGATATTCTTCGTTTCGTGGGACTCGATGTTGAGGGCGGCATTCGCCCTGTCTAGCAGGTCTGGTTGAATTCCCTCGTTTTCGTGGATTTGGTTTGGGAATGAACGCTGGATTCGTGTACTATAGTACATATCTTGACTGCTCGAACGTGGCTCGGACGGGTTTGGAGTTGAATTGACATTCCTGCACAGAAAGAAAAAAAAATGACTGCAGTTAGGAAGAAGAAAAAATAATCACCGACTTCAGCCATTATTTGACTTGTTGTTATGTTATGTACGGCAAGATATCACGTCTTCTCTTAAAATTGATTTTAGACCATTCTGCTTATATTCATTAATTCATTTAACTTATCTATTTATCTATTCATTCAATTATTATTTTCAAATTTATTTATTTATTAATATAGCTACTTATTCATTAAAGCCATAGGCAAGTATTAGTACATGCATATATAAAATTTTCAACGTGAAAACCTGTCGTAATAGCACACTCATTTTGACATCACACTTCATACCAATCGTCTTAATTCTGCTGCGCATGTAAATCCACTACATTCTTATGGATAAACATGACAGGTTGAATTAATACAGGCTGATGTGAGAAACCGTCTTTATTAACAGGCACTTACTTTCGCCACCGGTAGTGTAGGAGGCAACCAACAACAGCGATAATTAGCAGGGCAAGAAGGATAATCGTAGTTAAGACTGCAACGATCAAAGGCGATGAGCCAACTTGGTACACTGTCTGAAATGCATACAAAAATCAATGGAACACCCTACTCGCACCAACGTCACCGACTTTTACGGTTGTTATCCTTCAACTCTTTTCCCAGGTTCCTTGTTCACTCAACAGACGACAAAGTTACACAAAGTAGTTATGATTTAGGAACCATTGCGTGTTGAATCTTCTTTCGAGAACCATTGGTAACAACCAACTCAACTCGTCCTCTGGACGATTACATAAAAAACATCGGTCTATACATACCTGCCACACTCCCCCGGCCCCTCATAAACGAGCACTTATACAAGCAGGGTTAGTGCTATAAAACATTTTATACAACTTCCAAGAATGTTCCGTAATCTGATTGGTTCAAATCGGGTCACGTGACATTCAGTGGACTGCACTGTAGCATCCAAATGTACTATACCTGCACTCGCCGGAGTGCAGGTGTAGTGCTTTTGGTATAGCAAATTCCCTGCACTCAGAATGAGGTCATCAATGCGAGTGCAGTGGCAATCATATGACCGGGCGTGTCAAAGTTTGCGCGAAGTGCGCAATGATGCTCGGATAACCAATCAAATTCAAGAATGCCGTGCGCGTACTAAGCGCTAAACGTTACGTCCTAATTTCTGCGCTGGCCTTGCCTAGCCTAGCCTGGGCGCCAGCACAGCTAGCTAGCTACGTACGTACTTCCCCCTCCTACTGAGCTGCCCCCCCCCCCCAACAGCCAATAAATAAATATAATTGAATTGTATTCTTAGCAAGAACATGAATCGGTTGGCATCAGACTATTAAAGGCAAGAAATCACTGTTGGAAACCTGTTTTACTATGACATTCAGTCAATTTGTTATTACTGTTGGTGTTGCATCTCGGATTTTGAATGACTGAAATTGGATAGACTTTGCAATTTTTGGGATCACTTTTTAGTCAACGGTCTTGAAGACCAAAGCGTGAGCGTGAAGGTAATAATACAATTCAATTATTTATTCATTGGCTTTGGAGGGGGCAGCTCAGGCGCGATCCTGGGGGGCCAGGGGCCTTGGCCCCGGCAAAAAAAAAAAAAAAAGAGAGAGAGAAGGAAAAGAAGGGAAAGGGAAAGAGGAAAGAAAGGGAAAGAAAGAAGAGGAAGCAGAAAAGAAAAGGGGGAAAGAAGAAGATTGGGGGCCGAAAGGGCCTGGCCTCCCAGGCTGTTGCCTCCCCCCCTGCAAAAAAAAGAGAGAAGGAAGGAAAGGGAAAGAAAAAAGGAAAAGAGGAGATAAAGGGAAGGAAATAAAGAAGAAGAAGAAAAGAAAAAAAGGGGGATATCAGTTGCGATTTTCCCGCCAAGAAGTTCGGGGCCAAAGGCCCTTGCCTCCCCAAAAAGGGTGAAATGAAAGGGAAGAGGAGAGCTAAAAGGGAACAAAAAAAGAGGAAGAAGAAAATAAAAGGATGAAAAGAAGGGAGATCAGTTGCGATTAATTCGGCCAACAACGTCCGGATCGGGGGACCGAAAGGCCCTTGCCCCCCTCCCCCCAGCAAACTTAAAAGAGAGAGAAGGAAGGGAAGTGAAAGGGTAGCCCACGCCAATTAGTGACCTGCCAGTGTCACGAATAAGGTATTAAAATAAGCTCATCTGACCATAATCAAATGCCTAAAACCCATGAGCTTCCGGGGGCTCTGCCCCCTGGACCCCACGCCAATTAGTGACCTGCCAGTGTCACAAATGAGGTATCAGAATAAGCTCATCTGACCGTAATTAAATGCCTAAAACCCCTGAGCTTCCGGGGGCTCCGCCGACTGGACCCCACGCCAATTAGTGACCTGCCAGTGTCACAAATAAGGTATCAGAATAAGCTCATCTGACCGTAATTAAATGCCTAAAACCCCTGAGCTTCCGGGGGCTCCGCCCCCTGGACCCCACGCCAATTAGTGACCTGCCAGTGTCACAAATAAGGTATAAAAATAAGCTCATCTGACCATAATTAAATGCCTAAAACCCCTGAGCTTCTGGGGGCTCTGCCACCTGGACCTCACCTAGGGCCCTAAGGCGGACCCCTGGATGCTTAGCTGACGGTAAATTAATGCCTAAAACTCCTGAGCTTCTGGGGCTACGCCCCCTGGACCCCACGCCAATTAGTGTCCTGCCAATGTCACAAATAAGGTATAAAAATATGCGCATCTGACCGTAATTAAATGCCCTGAGCTTCAGGGCTCCGCCCTTGACCCCCGCCGAGGCTTTGCCCCTAGACCCCACGCCAATTTACGCTACGCTCTACCTGATCGTAAATACTTTAGCCTCCCCCCACCCACTTTGAAAAACATTCAGCAGGGCATCCATGTAAGAGTGATGGTGATGCGGATTTTTCTTCTTCTGCCCCAACGATTTTGCTCATTACGCCACTGCTTTAGTGGTCACCATTACGTACCAATATTTGGCTCGCACAATTTCACATTTGGGCCCCCCCCCCTAAGAAATCCTGGATCCGCGCCTGGGCAGCTCAGTAGGAGGGGGAGGTTGTATAAAACAAACAATGCACGTTTGCTTGTGCATTTATGGGCCGAAATAATGCACTCTGTGCTCGACTCGCCACCTGGATATACCGCACTCGGTCCTGCGGACCTCGGTTCGGTATATCTAGGGGCTCTTCTCGCACATCGTGCATTATTTGGCCCTGAATGCACTCGCTACCGTGCTTTATTTGTATATTGCACTCTGCGTCACAATATACACAAAGCATGGTATGCGCGGCGTCCGTCTTTTTTTTCCCGTAACCTAGCTATCCTACCGCTGCATTTGATCGGCTCAATAGGAACCTATACGTCATGCGCTAGTCATCATTATTCATGATACGCACGCACACAGAACCTGATGCGATAATTTATCAAATAGGAAATTTCATACCAAAAATTTCAAGTGCAAAGCTAAGTTTACTTAAAATAAATGACATTGCGACAAAACTCGGGAGGCTTACTGTAAACGAATGACTACCCAGGTCGTAACTTTTCCATAATCATTGCGACATACTGGTTTAGTTCTGAATCTGGCCGATTTAATTTTGATCTCCACCACACCGTACCAACGCAAATATTCAATTTATACAAATGTTTCATGCTAATGAGTTCATTATACGATCTATCCACACTCGAGTTGAGGATGTGTGTATCTATCGCACGAAGCCGTTAGGCTGAGTGCCATAGATACACACAGCATCAACGAGGGCGGATAGATCGTATAATGAACGAATGAAAGTATGCATCATTTGTTTTATACAACGAAACTCCTAGATCCTTGTTATTTGATGTAAAAAGAATTAATTCAAGATTGTTTCGTGACAGTATATGGCTTACAAATAAATCTCAAGTTTTATAGGCTTACTTTAGTGCGCACACATATATAAGCGCACTTACCTCTATACGCATTTACGCGTAGTGCTGCGCAAGAATAGGCCTACACACAGTATAAGCGCTCTAAACCTCTATGAACATGCACTAAAAAAAAAACGTCGGATAGTACTGAAAAATATTGCACGCTTTTTTCATGAAAAACGTGGGATAGTCTCAGTAAATGAATCACACGTGACCGCGCATGACCAATCATTTGATTAGGATCTAGGAGTGAGTTGTATAAATTCAAATATTAATATGCAGCGTAGGATGGCTAGGTTACGGGGAAAAAGGGCGCATGGTGCGCGCATGGTTTGCTGTCTGGCCTGCTTAATAATAGTTAAGTGCGCGCTCAATATCGGTAATTTCATCGATAAAAAAAAATCAAAAAAAAAAATCGCTGAGATTTGGACTAGGCCTGGGAAAACTGTTCTTAAAAAGAAAAATGTTTTAAGTCCGTTAACGTCCGAGGTGTTGTATAAACCAAATAGTGAAGGGTCTTTATTCGTGCAATGGAACAAGATTTTGCATTCGGTGAAAGATGAGACGCTCTATTCAACTCGGCTGCGCCTCGTTGGATAGATCGTATCTTATCTTTCACCTCGTGCAAAATCTTGTATCATGGCCATTCACTGTCAAAGTATGTGTCATCCTGTTTTTTGCTCACAGAATTTAGAAACGGATAAAATAATATTCGGGCAAGAGGATTCAGCCGGCCCCTTGCTCAGTTGTGCCCCGTAGATGCGTTTTAGGCACTTGACTTGTGCCGGAGTGATGCAAAACTAGTCTTCTGTGACCAATTTGGGATTGGGGGTACGCGAAACTTTTTATTTCTTAATAGGGTGCCGTGACTAAAAATAAATTGAGGTTGAAAAATGCTGTCTCAGATTATTGCTTTAAATTGTAGACTCAATACTGACGGTAATCATAGCTTGTTGAACTTTATGATCATGCTGATTGACAATATTTACAAATACAATATTCACAGTGACAATGGAGCAATGTTTATAAAGTCCTACTACGGCAATACATTTGTCAATACACTCCATCAAACACAAAAGCGAAGGAAAGTAAATAAATACCTGTGACGTTCACCGTTCTGGTAATGATACCAAATATTTCACTGTTTGTAGAATTTGATATCAGAACTTCACGGTCTGAAAAAACGAGGCTGTAATCCATATCATATTAGTTCTTGAAAGAAATTGATCCGTTTTATCAAAATAGCGGTCTTCAACTGAATCAAAATTTGAATTTGTATCTCCTTCGCTGCCATTTGAGCTGCCACCTGTATGAGTTGTGTCATCTATGTGTATATCTCCTGCCTCCACCTTGAGGTTCCGTGTGCTCTGGACGCGCAGCAGAACCTTCCATCCTCGAGGACCATAAAAATTCCACTCAAACTCATTGTCCATTAGACTTTGCATCCACGTGCATCTAAAAGTCAGAATGCTTCCTTTCCCAAGCGTACGATCTGCAATATAAATAACAAATCCAAATGGATTTTTTTCTTCAAATATCAGGTTAGAAAAGTAACCCTAATATTAGCAATATTTAAAAAAAAGATGCACACCTGTTATTTGCCATTTTCTTTGGTATTTTACGATGATAATCACTCGTTTTCATTTTGTTTTCTGGAGGATAATATAGGGTTATACGTATCCCCATCGGCTCTCTTGTTTGGACAGTCAACAGGATGATTGTGTTTGTTCAAAGATTTGTTATATCTCATATAATGCTTTAGCACTGAAACTTTTTTTTTCTTCTTGTAGAAATTATTTTATTTTACATGATACTGCATTATTATTTTGGTATATAACATGTAAATACAAAACAAACAAGTTTTACATTCATATATATTCACAAATTAAAAACAAATCTTGCCAAAGAATGGAAATTGGCTCGACTAGCACTTGTGCTCACTTTTAGTTTCCTTTAACAACTTCACCTAAATATTAGTAATGCACATATTTACGTGTATATCTTTTGTACATTTAATAGTATGCAGATCTATGTCAAAATATCGTTTTAAAACAATTACTGTTCAATCAACATTACTCTTCTGATATGTATACATGTATCAGTATTATTCGTTGCATTGTATGCATGTTCATATACTGTCATTATTGTGATGTGTTGTTGTTAATTAATTCAAATTTAAATTCAAACATTTCTCTGTTCTCTCTCTTAACTTTTAAAAATGTTCCTTTTAATCCCAACATTCATCTTATCTTTCTATGCATGCTTGCCTTTATATAAACAAGAAAGAAGGAACAAGAAGAAAAGAAAAAAAAAAGTTTTCCATCTACTTCCTTGACAAAATAAGAAAAAATAAATTTTAGGCAATATGTCATCATGATGTAATTATAAGAGGATTCTTGATATCCTTCTGACACTTTGATGACGGATAATCTATGAATCGTCTTGAAAGTGTATCAAGCTTCGTCTCACTGAAATACATGATTACCCAAATTAACTATATAAGTATCCTTTATTTTTGTACGCTCAATCTTTCGTAGAATATCGGCTACACGTAAAATATTAAACAGACATGATGCCATGTATGTACTTACTTTGGGAGATATGATTGATATTACCAATTGGTGATATGCAAATCGTCTGAATAGGATTCTGTGAGCCATCTTTCAAAATATCACAACTCAAATAGCCAGTGCCTGGAAATCATCAGAAGTTAAAAATAAACAAATCAGAAGAATTGCTTGATGCTATGACTGTGTTAGAAATGCTAATTTTATTTTGGATCTATGGAACATATTGATTGCATGGTTTGTACATAGATCTTTTTAAAATAATAATTTTCGGTTTTCACATACAACAATGAAGTAATCATTTCTCCATGCTCTTCAAACTTTCGTAATGACTTATTACCCCGGCCTGCTTCAATAGCTGATCTGTCATGAGGACGTGATCAAGCATTCAAGAAATCATCTTGTTAAGAGGCTTTGACAGGTTTAGGTCTATTCTAAAAGGTCCAGTTGGGAAATTAATGTTCAGAATAGGAAGTATCTCTCCGGCTTTATATGCAAAAAGTTGACGAAGATTAAGTCATTCAAATAGGCAATGGGAATACTAGAGTGGATCAGCAGATGAAAACGAGGATTAGTGGGTGAGTAGTACGCTGGTATCCAATAACTTAACTTGGGTCGAAAGCGGGAACTGTAGGTTCATGTCCGGCAAAAGGACGATATTATGTAATCCATAGTGCAATGGGATTCGAACCACATTTCCATAAGTGTGCATTGCTTAACCTACTCTTCTCCAGATTCTGTCCGTTTTTATATATTTGTTATTCTTCAATCATCTATGTCCTCCTCCTTTACACGCATACCACACAGATCGCGCGACCCCCGAAAATACACCCGTCGAGGGTGAAAAATGAGAGGCAAGGTCTGTCTCCGGTTTAGCGTTGAGGGTGTGCTATTTTCTCAGCTAATTTGGCGCGCGACACGGAAACAGTGTAGGCAGTGGTCTAAGCCTACCCCAGCTCCTAAGCCGTGTTTTTCTAATCCTTTCCTTATTTTGTCTACCACTTCGCCTGGGCACCGAACGGCGGCTGGGCCCGGGAACCGCTTGTTTTTAGGGCATCGCTCGGTCGCCGCTGAAGTTTTAGCGCGGAGTCACTGCCGGGACGCCGCGCGGAGAAGCTCCCCGATTTCGCCCAGTTTTTACCTAAAATCGACCGGCGACAGACGGGAAATCGACAGGGCACCGCCCAGGCATCGCTGGGGCTCTACAGCCTGCTCGACTTAAAATCGTTGGGCGATGCCTAGATTCAAGCGGCGACCGAGCAGGCTACAAATCGGTCGGTCGCCGCTCTGAGTTGTGACCATAGCTTTGGGTGAAATTGGGGAGCTTCGCCGCGCGGTGTGCCGGCAGTGACCGACTGATCTCCCCGGCGAGCGGGCGGAGACCGGTCGGCGACCGCCCGGGCACCGAGCGTATTTTGGGCGTCGAGTGAAAAGTGAGCCGGTGTCGTGGCGAGATGTGTCTTAGCGAAATCACGTCTGTACAGACGCATCTCTCCTGGCGAGCTGCGTCTTACAGACACATCTTGCCGCATTCCCCCGGCGAGATGTGTCTCCTAGATCGGCGAGATGAGTCTGCGATTGTCGAAAAGTGTCCACTGGCCGATCGGCGAGATGAGTCTGCTAGCGATTGGCGAAAAATGTCTACTGCAGTACTGGCCGATTTGTTTTACTTTCGTGTCCAATCTAAAGGAACTAGATGTTTTTTTTTTCTTTTACATGATGATGATATTGTCTAAAAATATATTTCATAACGTTCCTAAAACCCGTGAAATGCAAGTGCATTTATTGCATCATAATTTAACCATTTAAAAAATAACTATGCACGCTGCTGAGGCAGATATCATTACTTACTATTCCTAGAAACTTTGAAGTTAAACAAAAAATGTAACAGGTGATGTGGGGAAAACTTTTTTAAAAATTGTATTATATTATCTTGTATTTATTAAATATTTTCTGCCTATATGACAGTGAGAATATGATATAATACATAACTCAACTGTTATTGTACATATTAAAATTTTGAATGTCTAAACTGCAGAGCATTTGACGAGGCGTAATCATGTGATGTGCGAAAAGAATGACTGCTGATTTGTGAAATGTTTCCTTTATAATATTTTGTAAAATGATTATTCTATACAAAGATATCAAAAGTTATATGACAGGAGGGGGAAGAGGGAAAGAGAGAGAGAGAGAGAGAGAGGGAGAGGGTGAGAGAGAAAGAGAGGATGCAATGTTGATATTTGAAACACCTTTGATGACTGTACTTAAAAGGCAAGATTTAGAACAAAAAATTAGAAACAAAAACACAAAAATGCCCCCATGTTTTCGAGTGCCCCTTTTACTTCAGATACGGTGCCCCTGTTTAGAAACAAATATGTTTCCGATCCCTCCGGGGCACGCCCCAACACTTTTCAAGTACCCCAAAGTTCCCCTTTTACAGAGGAAAAATGTGCCCTTTACTTCCTCTTCAAATAAATAGCCCTTTTAGTTTGACATATGACCTTTTCCTTGTTCATATAATTGCCTTTTGTCCTTCTGATAAGTGACACTTTTCCCCTTCTTACAAATGCCCCTTTTCAACTGTGTAAATGCCCCTATTCAAATCTGACATGTGCCCGTTTTCCTTTTTAATAAGTGCTCCTTTTAATCTCTGATTAGTGCTCCTTTTTACTATTCACAAGTGATCCCTTTTCCTTTCTTACAAGTGCCTTTGTTCCTTTTTATTAAGAGCCCTTTCCACGTCTCATAAATACCCCTTTTAACCTCTGATAGAATAATGCCCTTATTAAAATCTGATAGATGCATGCCTCTTTTCCTTTGTAATAAGTGCCCCTTTTTCCTTTCTACGTAACATGTGCTCCTAATTTAAAGCGACTAATAGCATTTTTTCCCAGTGTTCATGCACCTCAAACTCATTGCCATGTTCTCGCATATTTTCAGTTGCTGTAAATTATGTAACTACATCATGTATTTACAAATTTTTCAGGCATTCATGATGAGATTGTGGTTAAAACCCCATCAGGATTGGATTTGTGTCCTCATAAATCTTACAATTTTGCTCGCTCTCATTGCTCACTCGAAAATGGAAATTCAGACCATCACACCCAGCCGCAAAATCATAATAAACAGTGAAATCATCCCTGATATTGAAATGTATCAATCACAATAATTATAAGGGTACATGTGTATACTAATGTTTGAAAATTGTATATTTTGCTTTGAGGTTATCTTTTAAGTGCCTCTTTCTTCAAGAAAGTGCCCTTTATGGTGCCCCAACTTTTAAAGACGCTCCGCCACCCTTGTACCACATTATGTTTTCATTTGAATATCGTGGGCTTTTCCGATACAATGTTGCTATATCATGTTTATTACTTAGCATTTCCTGGTCCACTGTGATGCGAGTCTTTCTGTGCTACGGGTCATTACGACTTTAAAAAATTAATCCTGAAGCTTAATAAATAGCACTACTTGCTACCTACAGGACATGAATATCGAATTATAAAGATCATAATATGTTTGCAAAAATTTAATGAAATATGATACCTAACACATTATATATTTTAATGAATTGTACTGCTCCAACTCAGACCCCCAGGCGTGGATCCAGGGGCCGAGTGGGCCCCCCGCCAAATAGAGAGAGAGAAAAGGAAAAGAAGAGAAAGGGAAGGAGAGAAAGGAAAACTAGAAGAGGAAGAAGAAAAAAGGGGGAAAAGAAGGAGATGTGGGGGGGGGGCGAAAGGGCCTTACCTCCTAGGCTGTTACCCCCATAAAAAACAAGAGAGAAGGAAGGAAAGGAAATTAAAAAAAGGAAAAGAGGAGATAAAGGGAAGGAGAAAAAAGAGGAAGAATTAGAAAAGAAAAGAAGGGGATATCAGTTGCAATCTTCCCGCCAACAAGTTGTGGATCGGGGGCAAAGGCCCTTGCCTCTCCCCTCCCCTCCCCGCCAAAAAGAGAGAAGGAAGGGAAAGAGGAGAGCTAAAGGGAACAAAAAGAGGAAGAAGAAAAGAAAGGTGATTAGAAAGAAGGGAGATCAGTTGCGATGAATCCCGCCAACAACGTGTGGATCGATCAAGGGGGCAACAGGCTTCCTCCCCAGCAAACCCTAAAGAGAGAGAAGTAAGGAAATGGAATGGGAAAGAGGAGAGAAAGTGAAGAAAAAAAGAGAAAGAAGAAAGGTAGGAGAGATCAATTGCGTTTTCCCGCCATGCAACAAGGTGAGGCTCGAGGGGGCACTGCATATGGCGCACTTATGGAGGGAGCTTGGCGGGGGCAATATAATTCAAACATGGTTTATTTCTAGTTCGATACCGGTGATTTACAAATGTTGCTGAAATGATCGACATAGTTTTCCGAGATTTTCCTCACTTTTTAGTAAATTATAATTGTTTATGCGTTTGTTGGAAAATGACAAATTCCTATATTTACAGTCAGGCAAGAAATGTGCTTATTTAGAGGCCTAAATGTCAAGGCCCGAGGAACGGCGGGGCTCGGGGGCCTCGAGCCCCCACCTTTTTGAAAAAGTATATTAACGAGAAATAGAAAGAAAGAAAAAGAAAGAAAGAAAAGTGACCTGCCAGTGTCACAAAATACATAAAAATATGCTCATCTAACCTTGATTAAAGCCTCAAACCCCTGAGCTTCCGGTAGCTCTGCCCCCTGGATTCCACCTAGGGCCATAAGGCGGGCCCCTGAATGCTTATCTGACCGTTATAAAATGCCTAAAACCCTGAGCTTCTGGGGCTCTGCCCCTGGACTAACGCCAATTAGTGTCCTGCCAGTGTCAAAAATAAGGTATCAAAATATGCTCATCTGACCTTAATTAAACGCTTAAAACCCTGAGCTTCCGGGGCTTTGCCCACGACCCAACCAATGGCACTAAGGTGGGCCCCTGCATGGATGCTCATCTGACCTCATTTATTCCTAAAACCCTTAGCTTCCGGGGCTCCGCCCTGGACCCCACGCCAATTAGTGTCCTGCCAGTGTCACAAATAAGGTATCAAAATATGCTCATCTGACTGAATTAAATGCCCATACCCCTGAGCTTCCGGGGCTCCACCCTTGACCCCCGCCAATTTACGCTACGCTCTACCTGATCATATATACTCATATATAGCCTCCCCACCCACTATGAAAAGCATTCAGCGGGCCTGCATGTAAGAGTGGGGTGATGCAGATTTTTGTCTGCCCCCACCATACCCTTTTCCAGCACACAAACACATTAGGCACTCTCTGGAAGGGCCCACCATGCATTGCTATAAAAGTAGTCCACCATAGGGATGTTGCGAAGTGGTCATATGATGCACTTATATAGGACTACTTTTTATATCTCGACATGCGAGTTCCTCCAAAATATGGGAGTTTGCCCCCTGGGTAATATATGGAGGAATGTGAATGAATGTATTATACATGTACGTGTTTATTCAGCTCTCGTATCCTTCGGTCAACTTTCATTCACACATGTTATCCTAACTCATTCATTTGTAATTCATTAATGACATCTACTATAAATCAGTGCATTCAATCTACTTCCTGTATTCCCTTCCTTTTTCTCATCCTTTCACAATCACATATTCATTATGGGCCTTCCATTCTGCCTTTCACAATCATACGTTTCACCCAACAATTTTTCACAACCCACCCTACACTCTTCCTTTGGTCTATATTCTTCACCACACATTCTGGACTACATGTACCTTTAACTACCAAGACATATTTATGTGAAATAATGATGGCAAATTATACCGTATCAATCATGTATTCATCCCTAATTACATTTAATAGAAAAGTACAACAATTACTTAATGGTATTGATATTTAATTTAGAAAACGAGATTGAATTTTGTAATAAAAAATGGCTTTGTATGCAAAAAAATGTGCAATATAAAACTGGAAGTGATAGATTGAAACACAAATTATAATATAATATGTACATCTTTGACTGCGTAATTCCTTGCACATGTGCAGTGGTAAATTAAGTTTTCATAGAAAATGGTGCATTTATATAATGACTAATGATTGGTAAAGAGAAGTCACAAGGAAATTACCTACATTGTAGTTATATTGGAGCCTTGTTATATGAGGGCCCAAAACCAGAATACAAAGAAGTGGGACCATCAAAATTACATTTGGATAATTATAGTGTTTATTATAACGAGGTTCCACTGTATTTAGATCAACGGTACATGCCCACATTTTAAATGACGGGGGCAGCCCGAGCACAGGTGCAAACTGCTATCGTCTGACGATTGATGCCTCCTCCTTCTACAGCCGTCAAAGCCTGGGCCTAGTTACCAATGAAAAAGAGCTGGATTGGAAGTCCATTTGAATGCTGCATGAAAAGAAAAAAGGTGCAAACTGCTATCGTCTGACGATTGATGCCTCCTCCTTCTACAGCCGTCAAAGCCTGGGCCTAGTTACCAATGAAAAAGAGCTGGATTGGAAGTCCATTTGAATGCTGCATGAAAAGAAAAAAGAAAATTCAAATTCATCAGAAATCATGCACGGAACAAGAACATGTCTGGCACATTTTGATACAATTGACATCTTTTGATGCAATTTGGAACATTACATGTATAAGGACATATTCAACAAGTAACATTCCAATTTCCTTTTTTGCTACCAGAACTAGAGAAGCTCAAAGCTCCCACTTATGAAGAAATACATCTAAACCTGTATATGTGGATATGTCATCGGACTGCGGATCACAAGGTCCGCTGTTCGAGTTCCGCTGCATCACCAATGTTCTTTAGTAAGACATTAATCTACATTTGCCACACTCGACCTGGGTGAGGTAAATGGCTGGAATTAATTCCTTGAAATGCTAGAGCGCCGTAATGGTGGCACAGCTAAAGCCGGTTAATAATTTCTAAATTTGGAAGCGCATAGAGATGTTTAAAATGTGATATGCGCTACACATTTCTGCTTGTACATGAATATATGCAAGTATTGCACTTTTTGATGACATGCGCATACTAATTGTAATTGTTACACCTTACAGGTATATCGGATTTCGACGAAAATGGTATCAGAATGTGCATAAGACTTGCAGCGAAATCTCTGAAAATGTGAGGTTAACCATACTTGACTGGAACCATCCGTTAATAGAAAGTACATGTAATATTTAAATATGTTTTTTTGAGAATTACCAAATCCAATTTTTATTAAAGGCCGTGTAGCTTGGCAAATACTGGTTAATGCCATCTACGTCTTCTTTTGGACAACTGCACGTAAACGAATGGACTGGATTAACGGTAGTCAGCGACTTAATCTCGATTAGCCCCGAGTCAGGCCATGGGAAAGACACTTAGTCTCGTCAGTCTACACTCCCTTTAAGGTTGACAGTTGGGTTTATTTGACAAATAAATGTTAGATTAGGTTAGATTTGCCTAGTTCTGTCTGTATACACATGGATTCCCTGTAATCTGGACTCCAGTGGTCTCAACAACGGAAAAGGGATGATTTTAAAAGAGATTGTTAGAGAGGAAACTTTCATAACCATGTACCTCTCCAAAACAGCCCATTATTTTGTTGTTCTGCCTTTGTCTCCTCAAGTTGTCATCTTGCTTCATCAGCGTTCATCTCCTATGGTGAAGCATCATCCTAAAAATTTAAAATAATGCAAAAGCATTATACACAAATTATAATTGCCCTCATGTTGATCAGTCTTCTGAACAAGGATACATATGTTCAGCTGGGGGCAGTGTTCGTAGTAGGTCCATGGGTAGATGATCAAGATTTTACTTTACCTAAAATGAAAACAACTTCTTTTTTTAGGGGAGGTCGGGGTTGGTTAGGGCAATTAAACCATTATAACCACATGTAGCTATTTCAGTGTGAGTTGAAAAATTGAATCAAGAGTTTCGCGGACATTATGCTTACATGAGAGGTAGTATGTCAATCCACATCCAGTACCATCCCCCCTTCCTCTCTCTAGAAAAATACATTTGTGAAAGTTATATGTAGTTTTTTTTAAGGAAGACATTGAAATTTTATAACCGTAGTCCCTGGGGCAATTTTGGGAGAGGCTGCCCACATGTCAGAGAGACTCATTCTCACAAAGTTAGATCCCTTTCACCCAAGGATAATTCCTATCAAGTTTGCTTAAATTCCAGCAATCCTTTTATAGAAGTAAGAGTATATCAAAATATGACCCTGGGGCACCTGGGGCTGCCCCATGCCAGATGGTTACCTCATATCAACAACTTTAGATACTTCCTTTCCCAAGGACGATTCCTGTCAAGTTGAGCATTTTGCTGAGGTGAGCTAATAAATAATTTCTTAGATTTTCATCTACATGTATTTATTAAATGAACCAAACTGTCAAACTTAATAGTACCGAAGGGCTATAAATGCCATATTTCATCGTCGTCTTGGTTACTGGTTCCAATCAACAGAGCCTGCGCATGAGGTTCACCGCAAAATCATTCAAGCAACGGGATGGACCTGGGCAAATTCAGTGTGTGGCGCTGGTGTTATCACCACGCCATTGTTTAGCACAAAATTGTTTGGAACCAGCACCCTTGACAACTTGGCCAATACATCACACTTCGGTACTCTATAACCTTCATTTGTTTTTTGATGATATTTCTACTATGATTCAAATCAACTTGTTATCATGGTTAGATTTCCCCATTTCTGTCTGTATACACATGGAGTCCCTGTAATCTGGACTCCAATGGTCTCAACAAACAGAAAAAGGAAAATTTGAAAAGAGATTGTTGTCAGGGTAGAAGGAAACTTTCATAACCATGTACCTCTCCAAAACGGCCCATTATTTTGTTGTTCTGCCTTTGTCTCCTCAAGTTGTCATCTTGCTCCATCGGCGTTCATCTCCTATGGGAAAGCATCATCCTAAAAAATGAAGAAAAAAAAAAATGAAAAATTAAATATGTAAAAGCAGTATACACAAATTATAATTGCACTAATGTTCATCATTAAGTCTTCTCAACAAGAATACATGTTCACGTGGGGGCAGTGTTTGATGATCAAGATTTTACCTCTTCTGTCCCCCCCCCCTCCTCATACAAATTTGTGACAGGTCATTTACAGAACTTGTTTCTGACAAATTTGTAAATCTACTGACTTTGGAAACATTGTTTCCAAACTCTTCCTGACAAACCCCACAATATAAAATTTTTTCAAATGATACCACTTTACTGTGGCCACATTAGTCCATCCTAGAAATGAATCACTTCCATACATTCTATTTACAAATGTTTAAAACATTTTGAAAAACAATCCAAAATTATCACATTTACTCCACAATTGTACTCATATACAGTCAAACCTGCTTTAGTGACCACCTGTCTACAAAGACCACCTGTCTACAAGGACCACATTTTTTGTTTCCCTTGAAAATGGTTTCTCATTGAAACATGTACTAAAGGAACCTGTCTACAAAGACCACTTTTTGTGTTTCCCTTAGGCGGTCGCTATAGACAGGTTTGACTGTATCTCTTTTATATATCTTTTCATGGTTTACCTACATATATTAAGGAAAATCAATTTCAAGATCACTGAATATTACACCATCATGTTTATAAATAGACGTACATGTAGGCCTATACCTGTCAATTTTTATGTGAAATCTTTAGGTGTCCATACCATCTTGCATCTTCAACATTTGTGGCAATGTCTATAATAAGTTCCATGAGTTGGGTTCTTCTGTTAAAGTTAATCTGAGGAAAAGATATCGAAACGAAAGATAAAATCTTTCTCATAATTTTCCCTACATCTATAGGCCCTATCCGCATTTTGACATGTTTTCGCATTCGATAGAAAAATTGGTCATCTTTTAATAATTGTCTTATTATTGTTATCTTTCACAGTTCACAGACAACTAATTTAACGAAAAGACAGCGCTCTTGTTTAAAAACTGCCCCACAAAATATACCTTTATGCTGTGCTCAGTTTATCTCATCAATTGAGCTTGTAAAGCTACATTAGCCCATCACAGTTCTACATATTCGCAAATGAGAACTGACATGACCAACTGAATTTGTCAACAACCATCATACCTTTCCTATTGTACTTTTGTCTATTTATCATGTATTTCATCTTTTGCACAAGCTGCACCTTGAGCATTTGATTGTCAAGTGGATTTGGTGCCTTACAAATCTTATGTATTATTATTATAAATGACAGTCATCTTGTTTCGTTCAGTACAACTCAATACCTCATCCACTTTGGCATGCCATGAACACATACTTTATAGAGTGGCATTAATAATAACACTTGGATCAGGGAGATAGAAACACTGCAATTGAACAAATTAATTCATCAAGACAAATTATTTGAGATTTATCTAAAAAGCCTTGATCTCGAGTCCGACTCTGAGAGTGGAAAAGGGCAGGAAAAATGCTCCACGCAGACGGCGAACTAGGGACATTTAATGTTTGGAACTTCACGAGAAAGAATGGCATCGCATGATTTGTTAGAATTTTCGCGACAAAGTGATGTAGTAGTAGTAGAATATATTAGCGCCTATATAATTCATTGCCAGAGAAGTTATCTGTGAAAAACCGCTCATGTGACCGGAAACCGGGCAGGCAACATGCAGTAGATCTAGACTACTTTGACTTCGATGACTACTTCGATGACTATTTTAAACACACACAGATATGCATGCATGCGTACGGCATGTAGCAGGATAGCACTAGCACTATACTGTAGGCCTACATACAAAGTCTATAGTATAGTATAGAGTCTAGTACTAGTAGTAGCAGTAGCAGTGCCATTGCCATTGTATAATTAACGACTCATTTCACTTTTCAGAATAGATCCACCATTTAAGACCCACCTAGATTGGAATAGGGTAATCTGTTGCAGTATAACTCGAATTTATTCTGATCACTGATGCAAGAAACTTACGAAATTGAACGGTTAACTTAAAAATGTAATTAGGTCTATGAGTTCGAACTTCTTCTTATTCTTTAATTTGCACGGAAATTCCCGAGATTGTCCCCTAAAGTCTGGGAAGACTTTCCCGGGAGGTAAGGGGTAAGGCTGAAAACTAGCTCATGACGACAAAAACTGAAAAGTTCGAGTAGATTGCACAGTATGTTATTTCCAAAACATCTAGATCTAGTATGAAATCCTGAAATAGTATGAAAGCACTAGAAAATAGAAATGTATCTAAAGTACATGGCAGTCATGATTGTAGCGGAATATATTAAATATATGGATAATTATAGCACGACTCACCTTCGAGTTTCTTGGGTCTTAGACTCACAGTTCACCGCACAGAAAGATCTCTTCTATATTTCGATCAAGCGACCAATAAGACTTTGGTCGTAGTTAGCGCAACAAAAGAATGATAGAATTCAGGCTATGGTGTCTTCGAGATAAAAAAACAAAAAGTGAAAATGTAACATGGATGATATTGATAAAGAGAAGAAAGATTGGACAAAAGCTTTCACCAGAGTCTCCAATGTCACAGCAAAATAACAGATTTCATATCATAGCAAAACACGAGGGTAACCTCGCTTTTCATAAAGACCGCTATTCATAATTTGAGAAAAGGGTCTCTATTCATAATAGGACATGAGGGTCGCTATTCATATTACGAAATGAGGGTCGCTATATTATATTCATAATACGAAATGAGGGTCGCTATATAATACGGGGTGATCGAGGGTCGCTATTCATTCAAAAAATGAATATGAAATAAGCAATGAACAAAATGATAAGAAAGCGAAATAATGAATATGGGACACCCCACGGCTGTGGCGTAGCCGCGGTGAGGGGGGCGTGAGAGATTTTTTTATTTATTTATTTTTATTTAGGGGTGCGATATAGCCCTCGTAGCGACAAGGAGGCAGGATATAATGATAAATACAGAACAAACACAGGAAAAATACGGAATTTAAACATAAATATGCAATCAGGTTCAGAAAAAGGTAAACATTAATTAATTCGAGACATAAATTCAAAGCAAACACAGAAAATATACATGTAATGATGTAATAATTATTCAAATCCATTTATAATCATGCTACGAGGGCTATTGATGTTACGAGGGCTTTAGCAGGGGCGGATCCAGGATTTTCCAATAGGGGCGGCCTGAAATGTAAAAATCGCGCCGATCGATATTTCGCTCAGTGGGGGAGTAGTGTGAGCACTAAGTAAAATAAACAAAGAAACAAAAAAACTCAAAACCCCCTCCCATTGAGCAAACGAAAAGGAAAATTTGTAGTTAACATCTTTTCTCTAAACTTTTTTTGCCAGGTGGGGGGCGGCCCGTCGGGCGCCCTCGCCCCCCACGTGGATCCGCGCCTGGGCTATATATATCCTACCCCAATTTTTACGCTACATGACGCGAAAAAACCCTTCAAGGTCCAAAAGTGTTCAAGCCCCTATCCCCCAAAAAAAACAATTTGAAGTGCCCCCCTCATCCCTCTCCGGGCAGTAACTAGGCTCATGGTCCGGTCCAAACCCATTTGGTTTCGGTGTTAGGAAAGTTTCAGGAAATCAAGATTATGGATAAATGAAGTTAGGTTAATCAATATGATTACTCGTATCCTGAGGTATGATAATTCCTGGAAAAACGAAAATCTATCAGTCTTCATTGGCTATTAATTGAAGAGCTTCTGGATGCCTGGATATGGCTGAGGCTATAATGATTTGTAGGTCCATAAGTCCTACTTAAACCTACTTGCTACAAAAACATTATTTTCGTTTATAAACAATTACTAGTTTCTGAAATAGCAAACTCAGTGATAGTGGGCCTGCTTGTTCTACTTAATGTCTCAGTGGCAAAGCCTGGATAAGATTAGTCGGGGGCAGGGTAGTGGGGCAACATTTCCCATAAGGCGGACAAATTATGATATGATAAGATGTTTTACTACTTTTTCGTCACCGCAGGAGCGGGGGAAATATATTAGCTAGATTATGGGGATGTCTCTATATAATTATCAAATTAATTATCCAATATTTCCCTTTGTTATTACCATTTTGTTCATTGCTTATCTAATTTGTATGAATAGCGACCCGAATAGCGATTTGAGATTATAATATGCCCTTTTAGTTTTAGGAACACGCATTTCTATCGAATTTTGACATTTCAATTTCAAGTTGAGGTTATATAATACGCCCTTTTTATAGGAACATGCAATTCTATTGAGTTTAGAAACTTAAACAAATAGATGTAGGTAATTTTAAGCATTTTCAAACTATTGCTAAATAAAAAGATTGAACTAAACAAAATATGAAATACTTGAGTTTCAAGTTATTTTTGGCCAGGTTTTCACAGTTGGTAAATTATATTAGAGCTTCAGATGGAAATTGGCCATTAATTAACGCATAACGTTTAATAAAATATATAACTCAAATTAACAGTATTTAGATTTAAAGGCCATATAAAGTATTGTATAATATTTCAATAAGATAAAGAGCTTATCAAATTAAATGATTTTGATCATTACTCCTAATTAGGGCGCATATGTTTGTCACGTGCCAATATTTTTTTTGTCTTCTGCAGATTGAAGTTAGGGCTCAAACCGGCATATCGAGGGCTTATCTACACAATTATGGCAACAATTCGGCTTTAAGTTTGAAGTCTTTCAAAAAAAAAAATCGTATGACGTTTCCGTTACATATTGATCCACACCATGTAAAAGCGGTAAAGTTGTTCTTTACTGCCAAACATGTGTCACATGCCGACAGTTTTTTTCCGGGTTTCACCGTTTCAGATTGAAGTTGGGCTCAAACCGGTATTTTTTCCTTTTGATTAGACGATTTGGAAACACTACAACCCCATTTGGTGGCTGGCTTCCTCATTAAGCGCTAACATTGTGGGCTTCCAACGTATTGGTCGCAGGCTTATTCGTCGCTAGTGTCAAGGGCTAGTCTCGTACGTACAGCCAATTGTATGGTGAAGTACTGTTCCGTTTGGGGCTAGACTCGTACGTTTAGCCACTTTTATGGTGTTATTAATTTGATATAAATTGTAGCCAACAAACGATTTGGGAGTAAACAGTACATCTCTCTTGTCTTATGTTACATAAAAATACAATATTAATGGTAAGATACAATCAAGTGGAGCAGAGTGGAGGTATATACATTTTAAGTCGATTTTTAAGTTGTAGGGTTCAGGACGCATTTCGCCAGTGGACACATCTCGCCGTGACTTAAGCGGCGACATGTGTCCGACCTAAGACACATATCGCCGACGTAAGACGCGTCTCGCCACCCAATTTTCGGCGACCTGTGTCTGCGGACACAGATCGCCACCCGGACACTCTGGCCCGTGACACCGGCGCCGCCCGAATTTTAACTCCACGCTAAAACTTCAGCGGCGACCGAGCGATGCCCTAAAAACAAACGGTGCCTGGGCGAAAATGGCTAAAATCTCGCCGCCCGGCCGCCGAGCAGGCTACTTTTTGGGGTTGTGATCATAGCTTTAGTTGCAGATTATCAGAATGAGTTATTGAGAGCTCTAGGTATGGATATTTGTTTTACACGTGTTGATAATTCATGTAATTTTTGCGATGAAACACATTGATCTCTTGTGTATACATTTGAACGAAGCGTATAAAACATAGCATAATGCATACGAGGAATTGTACAGTATATTAAATTTATGAAGGAATTAAAATAATGAAAAATAAGTATAACATATATGTTCATCCTTATAATGTGATTAACAAAGCGGAAGAAGTCCTCCCCCCACAAAAAAAAATTAAATATATATCTATAAAATCCGAAGAAAAAAATTGTACAGTATATTAAATTCATGAAGGAATTAAAAAAAAGAAAAATAAGTATAAAATAGAATAGAATAAATCTGTTGAATCAAGCGTCACAATTCTTACTACAGTTCGAAGCTTGAGCACTTCCACATGGCAGAACGACGGATGCTTGCCATATGATTAACATCAAATTGAGAAAACAACTCTTCATTGCTCTTCATTGATTGCTAATACAATATATCGATATATGCAGATCAATAATCCGTTAAAATCTATACTGCAGATGATCTGTGTAGCTGAAAAATCCCTTCGAAACTGTATTACAACTTGTGCTCGTCCGTCGTTTCATAAGTCTCTGAGATGAGAAGGTAAAAACTTGGTCTTAGTTCTGGTAAAGTAACATCCTGCAATAATTTGTTGACACAATTGACACATATCCGACTGCTTATTCCTTTTGAAACATACCCGATTCGACATGAACCATCTGTGGGAACCAAATTTTTCATGCCTCAAACAATGTTTGCAATCATAAAACATCTCTTTGTTGGTCCAATGACTCTGTTCAAATAGTAACACTTCACTGCCAATACAACATAACACGGATTCAAGCCATGCAAGGAGTTTCAATACACAATCTCTCTCTTTCTCTTGATTATTATAAGGAAAAGATGGGAGAGGAGAGATAGAGATTGTTGATTTTCTTTGTTTGTGCGAATAAATGAACATTTTAATGCATTATATGAAGAGTAAATTATACGTAAAGAAGGCCCAGAGAATCTTGCCTTGACAGGGAAAATTGTGGGAAGGAGAGGTAGGGGAAGAAGAAGGATACTTTGGATGGACAGTCTGCAGAAATTGTTAGAAGAGAGAGAGGAGTGAAGGAACTGGGAGTGGTGCTAATAGAGAAGGCTAGGAGCCGAGGGTTGTGGAACAGCATATATGATCGCCAAAGTCAATCGATATGGCACTTAGAGAGAGATGGAGAGTAACATTCTCACCTAGAACAACGGGGGTATTGCATGTACCAGTTAAATAAGAGTCATGTGGTTTGATCAAATAAATTAGTATCTATTGTACACCCGCTTCCATGGTCTCTTTTTTAAAAAACATTTCATGTCGACAGACCATTGTGGCAAAAACAGAAACAAATAACTATACTGAATGCTGGCTCCCTGCGAATAGAATGCTTGTCAGTGGGACCTATTGCATCTTGAATTCTTGTTCTCCCCCTCCCCTCTTCATAATATCCCAAATGCCAAAACATAGTATCTTCGTACCAATCTCATTTACATTTTGAGCTGTCATAATTAAATCATATCTTTTTGGTAGTTTTAACATTTTTTGATATTAGTTGATGTTATAAAACTATTTGATAAAACTGTACCACTGAAACTGTTTAAAGAAGCACCTGACAATGTTTTTTGTTGTTGCAAGCTCTTGCCTTTAATGTTCTTAACATAAAACATAAATGTAATATTTCAGTACTATCAAAATAGATGTCCAAAGAATATTACAAATCTACCAGTCCAATATTATCTTAGACAATTTGAATATACAAGCAACATTTGTGAGAAAATGTATACTTATTGCATAAAACTTATATTTATATGAACTCTATAATGTTTCTCTTGTACGCACATATGTAATGTTTCTTTTGACTACAGATAAATCATGCAATATATACATGCATGTAACATCAACAAATGTTCATTTCCGTCCAGTTTTTAAAGAATTTAAATTTTGATATATATGCAAATAATGATTTCCGTTTTATTTATAGAAATGAGAAAACACCTTTACCTATTAAGACATCAATAATAACAACTTATTTCCAAAAAAAAGATAGGGCAGGAATCTGGAAATTAAAAGATAACTATCGATATGTCGCCATTATTCAAAAATATTCCAACCTATACCCAAAGTATATACACATTATATTCATAGACAAATTTCCATTTGACAAATCAAGAGCTTGTTGGAAGCCTTGTCGACATAGCAACAACATTATAGTGTAAAGAGTAATCCATTTAGAAAGAGGCTTCCATAGTTATGAGACATGAAAAGCAAATAAATTCGTTAATTTCCTTCACCAAAACAAAATGAACATTTTATGAAATAAATATTTACAATGTAAATTGGTATATTTATATATATTGGTGATCAATACTCGAATATTGATTTTTGTAGCAGTATTACTGATCCAAGTATTTCGGGCATGGTTTCACGAAACGGTCACAAGTACAAGACCAACGACATCTCATTGAAACGACTGTTTTACAACTAACACGCGTTTCATTGGGATGTCGGTGAACTTGTACTTATGACGGTTTCCATGGTTTCGTGAAACGGTGCCCTGATAGGCAAATACATAGACTCGGTCTTATAAACAGGGGCCATTGGTTAAACACAGATAGCAACTTGATATTACTCACAACTCTCTAATACAAAGGTACGAGGTTGTAAACTTCCAACCAATTCAGATCAGTCGCAACTGTATAATCATTTACACTTAGATGATTTACATAACAAAATTCGAATCTGTAGACATCATTTAAAACGACATATACAATTCAAAAGAGAAGGTTGAGTTCTAGTAAAGATGAAGAATAATGTGTGTGCTTTTTCCTTCGTATGCCAGTTTGGAAGAATGAGAGAAACAATCTACCCTGAAAAGAATTTTGTTTAAAATGCTCTCATAATCCAAATATGACAAGATGTAGTTGAAAAGTTTCGACCAAACCTTTGTATTTAATCCTATACTTATTTCTGTGTGCAGCGCCTGTCATCTTCAGCAGCGTCGTTTCATGTTCCTCTTATTTTGATCATTTCAAAACCTCATCGAATACATCCTTTCTAATGTTTTATAGAACTTTCCAAATTTGATTTGATTCTTTAGTAGTGTGATCTCATGAAAAGTACTCTACTTTATCTTAGAGGCAAGTTCATGCAGTTTTCATAAACATAAATCTATGCATTTTGGATGATGTGCGAGTGTTTGTATGTCGCATTACTAATAAACGTCGGCTCAAGGTTCGTTTCATATTTTTTTGTTTGATGCATTTTTCATGTTCCTCTGTAATCCGCAAGACGTTTAGTTGGTTAAAGCCAATGGTTCACATTTTTTCATTTGGGGGGTTCATTTCCACAGCACCTAATATCATTACAGCATGAGTTTAACATTACATTATCTCTTCACCTGATCCTTATCACGTTCCCTCTAGATCATTAAGCTATTTACAGACTACATTTTTGTCTGTGAAAAACGTATCATGTTATGCCCTGCTTATGTGATCAATGTATAATTCGGTTGTAAAGTGGAATATTCGAAAGATTTGTAGAGCGTGATATTAAACATTCCATAGTTCATATACATGTGTAAATGTTTTCTACACGCAGTGATTAGTGAGTTGATACATTTCATCAAAACCACTTAGAATCAATTAAAGTTACGGCCTACTGTATGGAACCACATCATGCAATATCTACTGCCCTGCCGTCGTGCCCACCAGTCAAAACCATTAGATTTTTTGTTTATCGACACACGAATTACACCGTTGGCCATAAAGTTCGAATTTTTCTTCTATCCTCTTTTTATTAAGTGATTGCGATATTGTGTTTATTCTTGATAGATAAAAGTTTATATCTTCTCAGAACTTTCTTGATCAACCTAAAGATTCAAGGAGATTGATCAATACAGAACTACCAAGGACTGGAACAACCTTCCAGTAGACCAACCTGCGCACTCTCCCTTGAGGCATTTAAGTCCTCACTGGGGAAGTTTTTTTTACTTGCACCCTGTACCCTGTATATATATATATATATATATATGTATGCACAAAGATCCTGGCCAGCAGGCTCACACAGGCTCCTCACAGGCACACACAGTGCGAAATCTTCAAGTCCTTGAAGCAGCACTTTCCTTGGAAGAAGAAGAAGAAGATATACAATCCATCAAGAATAAACCATATTTTCGCAATCATTTCATGAAAGGAGGAAATAAACTGTTACTCCTACTTTATCGGCAACAGTGTTTATTAGACTTAAACATCCCAGACAGGTAAATTAGAAGAATTATCACCTGTCTAACAATTCATAACAAAAGTACTGATGCGTATACACTTCTGTACATGCCACGGACTTAACAAACACATACACACCATCTCATTCACCCTCTGGCACCCCTTTCCCACATTTATACCCCACATACGTAAAAATATGCATTCATTATAAACAATTCGTGCAGATCACATGCATACATTCAAGAGGTCATATTATGGATCGTCATCATCAGGTACATTTGCTTCAGATGGTTTCTCAAGGATAGCATACATAGGGTCAACTTGAGTGGTCTTTGGACCTTGGGAATCCGTCTGATTTGAAGCGCCAGAACCCTCTAGATCGAGCCTTCCGTAGCCTTCATCTGGGATTTCTGGTAAGGGTGCACCCGCCTTTGGACGTTTGCTGAGAGGGCGCTGCAGATGTTGATACGCTGCACTGCCTTCCTCAGATTCCTTTAGAGCAACATCGGGGGAAGCTATTTCATTATACACGTTGAAAGCATCCTCATGATCAGCCCCTTCTTTCGCCTTCTTATCGACTGTGGATGCTGTCGGAGATGTGGCTGTTTGCTTCCTTATGTCAGGTCCTCGTTGCAGTGTGTCGTAAGGCCTCTCTAGTTCCGAAGCCATAGCGACGGGTGACATAGGCGGAGATACTGTCTCGTAATCACTCATCGGGTATGAATCGGGCCTCAGGCTTGCAGACGCTTCGGGTGACACAGGAGGCGATACTGTCACGGTTTCGTAATCAACCAGTGGATACGAGTCAGGTCGTGAGGACACTCCGGATGACGATGGGCCACTTACCATCTCGTAAGCGTGTACCAAATCGTCGCTGCTCTGTCCTTTCGTTTGATTGTCACCTTTTGAAAAATCAGAAGACAGGCTTGACTTAAATCCTAGTTGTGGGACATCACATGGTTCAGTTCGTGACGATCCCAATAGCTCTGGTTTATCACAATTCGTATGGCATTCAGGCGTCTTGTGGATATCGTTTATGCCCTTGTCTGAGAGCTGCATTTGTTCGTACTGATTCATCGGTGCTCCTGAATTATCCTTCTTGATCGAGGAAGACCTTGGAGCTGGCTTCATTGATGATGAATTCGGTTCCTTTCCCTCGGTCTGTCCACCTTTATCTCCAAAAGCGTCATCAAGTTCAACTGTTGCACATGCTCTATCGACATTGCTGACATATTCGTTTCCTCTGTTGCGTGCATTATTCGCCTTTTTTTCACGATCAAGAGCCCTTTTCTCCATGTCAACCAAGGTGTATACTGGTCCGTTCGAGAGGACTTTGTTGTTAGCCGTTGGAGTCTTGACCTTGGCAGTTTTATCATCAGATTGGACAGTTTCTTTATCTGCCACCACCATCGCAGGGCCAGTGACTACGAAAGCGTAGTTCTTATGTCCTACGGATTGGTCAGTGACGCCACTGGCCGTTTTATCTGGCGGGGACTTAACTGAAGGTCTCATTTCGCAATATCCGTGTTGTTCATTGTTGAAAGAGGTGGGATCATTAAGCGGTGCCGATTCTCTACCCCTTGACTGATTCGAGTGACATCTACGTGCAAGTGAACAAAAATGAAGATTAATTCGTCGGAAGGAAGGAAATCACATTGGAAGACTTGCCATTACTATTATTAATATTTGCATTTTTTAAAAGCCATTTTTTGTTTTCAAAGTGTGCCTTCGTCTAGTTTGGCGTAAACATTCGATTATGCCTGTGATAGCTATAGCTTCAAATATAGGAAATACTTTCACCGATGCCACACCATAACAAAATTGGATATAAACATGGTTACCCAATGGCTCTTGCAACTTTTGCCCATGACCTTTGACGAAACGAGGCTCAAATCGACAATTCCAGCCTTTTTTGGTATTGTGGTACATTTCCATGTATATTTATCATCTTACAGCAAATGTTCTCACGCATACTTTTCTTTTCCTCACCCTGCAACACCATTTGTAATAACGTTTAAGAGTTGAGTTTCGGTTTAACCAGGTGTCAAAACTTATACATCAAACGTCTTTGTCGATTGAGAGTTTATACGAGATATATCCAGACCGACCCGAAAATTTAAAAGACAGATTTTGAAATATTTGTGATTACAAACTTACCTTTTCCTCAAGCAGATGCAGAGAACTGCTAGGAATACCAGCAAGAAAATGGCCACTACGGACACAGTAGGAATCAGAAAGATCGGCGTACCTGGCAGGATATTAATTGAAACAAATAGATTAACCTTCATGACTAGATCTATCATTTACCTTGAATAATAATGATCTAATCAAATAGTACAGTAATGTTGGTACTAGTATTTTTTCAGTGCGGCTAACATAATATTTCACTCCTCCCTTGTGAGGTGATGAGTTTTTGCTAAGCTAAGAAAGGGCTTGGATGTTTATCAGACACATTTATATGCATTCGAAGGTTGGGAAACTCTTTAATGGTCATTAACTAAATTGTCTAATTATAAAAAACAGGGAATCGGCCGTAACCCCTGCGTTGTAAACAACGGTGACTTCACTTTTGTGCATTCCTCCTGTCTTGTCTTGTAAGCCTAACCCCCAAAAGATGCGTCAGTAAACTTGTCAATGGTCATTAACTTGTACAATTTTCTGACAAGGTAGACAAATTTCCAATTTGCAAACAGAACATTTTGAATAGAGGAGAAGGGGTGTGTCACAACCCATGCACTTGTGCTTCTGCAATAAATAGTGAAATTAATATCAGGGAATATGAGGTACTCACTGTCAGCTGCTGTTCTCTCAGTCGTCATGGTTACCATGTCAGAAAACCATGTTGTCGTATTTGCTTGTGTGAAGGACGTACTACCCTCAGCAGTGGTAGATTTTGATGACGGGGAAAGAGAGTTCGAAGTGCAATTTGGAGATGTTACAGATAGTGGTGTAGTGGGTGAAGAAGTCTGTGACATACATGGCAGTTCTATGTCGTCATCGTCATAAATCAAACCTTGCACGGTAACATTGTAGATATTGAGTTCCATCATCCCACTGGCATTAAACCGTATCCAGAACGACTTTGAAATGAACAGATAGTAACTTAATTACCATAGGTCCTACCACACTTCGGACCTAATCAAATGTCGATTGTCTATAACCTGTAGTATCAGAACATCTAATGACAGAATACAACTCTTGAATGACGACCCCGACAACTATCTAGAGGGACAATGCTCAGACAACGCTCTAAAGGAAATTTCTACTAGGACAACTGCCCCCGGGTATACCTTTATCGAGGGCGACTTTAGGATGGTCTGAAAGTGGATGCCGAAATGCCTTATTAAAACCGAAATCCAAGCTATCTTGGTCATGAAATAAAACACATATAATGCCTATGCAGATTTTAGTTTCATTAGTGAGCGGTTGTTTCTGATTTGTTTTAAATCTGATTAAAGTCCGTTGATTCGCCTAATTTTATGCACATCTACAAGGAGTAAATTTCATCAAATGCCTTATTAAAACCGAAATCCAAGCTATCTTGGTAATGAAATAAAACACATATAATGCATATGCAGATTTTAGTTTCATTAGTGAGCGGTTGTTTCTGATTTGTTTTAAATCTGATTAAAGTCCGTTGATTCGCCTAATTTTATGCACATCTACAAGGAGTAAATTTCATCAAGGTGCATTCATATCGAGTTACGTTATCAACTCGAGTTATCCGGGGATAGTTGTCCTCGAAGCATCTCGCTTGCATGGGTACAGATAACTTTTTGTAGCAGTTGATTATTTCATTAAAGGGGATCCGGGAAAGCCAACTTGTGTACAACATCATGCAATTAATCTTGCAAAACCATCATCTACTATGCAAATGATACACCCTTTGAAAAAAAAATATTAATTGACCTTTTGCGTTTCAGCCCAAGAGGGAATAGGTCACACGCTGCAATTTTTTGATATCCGTAATACCATGTATACGGGAACAATTCATCAGGGGAGCTGACATCTCGTCTGAATTTCAATTTATGAATTGAACAAGATAGATGTGAGCAAGGAAACATGTTAACTGAGGTGGAAATGTAATTTTGACATTAAAAATGTACTAGTTAAAATATTTTGAAAATGTTAATATTTGTTCAGTGCCTGATTATGACCAGACGTGGCCAAACCTAGCAAAATATTCTTAGATCATTTTATTTCTTTTTCGGAGGGGAGGGAGGGAGGTTAGGCGGTTTAGAGGGTTTTATACCCAGTTCAAGTCTCATCTCCATCGATCCCAGTCCTCTTCTGCTAGAAGCGCGTTCCCACGACATAAGCTCAGACCAACTATTAAAACAAAAAATAATTTCGAACTACAAACAAGGACTCTACTTACATCGCATTGGAAAAAGTCGCATGTAACATAGAGATCTTGCTCATAGTTCATCCTGAATAGATTCTTTGCTCCGGTGTACACAAACTGAATGAGGCCATTTTCAGGTTCACTTATGCTGACAGATGTTAATGTGAGGTTATAAAAGAACGATATCAAAGTTTTATTTTGGGGTAAGCTCTCGTTACAGTGGATTGAAAAGTATCCATTAGATGCTTTGTTGTCGCCAGTGTATCCTGAAAACAATGTTAAAAAAGTGATAAAATGATATAGCATTTTCATAGTAATCAAGTAAGATACCACGACGGTTGTACTTTCCATGCCCGTGTTTGTACGTCGTTATACCGGTCATAAATACATATTTAGGTAGCAAGTCATCCATGATGTCTGTTTTCTTACATTAAAAAAAAACAAAAACAGATAACACAAATACGTACTATACGTGTAATTTTAGTCCAGTTTGATACGCAAATTATCAAAGTCCATTGATTTATTGACTACAGAAAACTGATTATTCCATACAAAATTACCATCTGCATTTGGCAACATGAAACCAATTTTTCAATCTTATCACTAGATTGATTTTGTTTATCATGATAATGTTTCTCTTTTTCGATATGCTTTTTAAAATGTATTTCTACTTTTTTAAAATAATTTTGTTGTATTTTGCTGCAGAATTATCTTATTTCGTTCTAAAAGAGTAGAGACAAAACTTCCAAATAAAATGAGTATTGGGAAAGTATTGTGGCAATATTAATTTTAAAAAAAAAATCACAATTCCAAGTATTTATGATTTAGTTTCTAACATTTTGTTCCTACATTGGCGAGTAATTTCCAACAGCGTATGCAAACAAATACGTTTCCTTCTAACCGGTGATGGTTTTAAAATTTAGATTTATTCTCTGTTTTGTTTGAATGTTTCATGTGCTTATTACTTATTACATAAATACTGTGTACCCTGTACTTTTCTTGTACATCCTGCCAATAACACACCTGCATATTGAACGACAGTTTTCCTCGTACTTGGATTCAGGTTTACTTCTTTGTTTATGTTGGTACGACTACAATCCTTGAATAAAAATGACACACAATACATACAGCAAAACAACAAAAAATACGAAAAATGGTTTATTGATAATATCTTTACCAACCTTGTGTGCTCCAAGAATGCATTTGACCTGTAGGGCACCCTGCGAGTTGGGTATCCACAGAATCTGTATCAAAATTGTAAATTTTGAACTTGTAAAATAATAAAAATGTATGTGACTGTTAAGGTCACTGTATGGGCAAGATTTTGAATTAGTGTTTTGAAGTGTCCAGTACTTGGTAATTCTATTTTTAGATCAGCGTTTTTTTCAACCGTGTTGCCGCAAATTAACGTTAGGTGTGCCGCGAGTGAAATGTGGTTATGTCAGAAATATATTTTGGAATAACGTCAATTTCGTAAAAATAAAATATTAGTAACGCAATTTATTTCCGTGAGGAGATTAACAGTCAACTAAATATTTATACCCTTACCAAGTTTTGCCTATTTTTCAAGCATGTGAACAATTTATTTGTCCCGATTTAAGTTTCTTGAGAAAGTGACATAATTAAAGCTTACATTTAAAAGTATTCAAAAAAGGCCCTAATTCAACAAGTCCACCTTTTACTCAAGAGTTACAACAAAATACAAAAAAAAACATACAATTTACAAGAGGTAAGAATAATTTACCTGTTAGCTGTATTTGGGTAACGTGTTGCCCGAATATCCTATTTGACCGTGAGATGCCCAAAACATGCTATATATCTTTTAAAATTCAAAATAATTGTTTAGCCCGCTAACCCACTTCACTCGCATGCACAAATGAGAAACAGGATAAATCTGGGTAACATCAGGCTCCAATCGAATGTTTTGTATCGAGGTGCCTGAATATATGTTTTTTGTATTCATGTATTCGGCAGCAAGCCGTGCCCGTATCCAACGCCTTTGATTAGGCAAATCTACCAATACCTGCATTGAATTAGACAAACGAAAACTTTATATCTTATATTTTCCGTACTTGGTATTTAAAGTCTGTGGCATTCTGTTTTTTGCATGATCGCTTCGCTCCATCGCAAAATTTAGAAACGTAAAGAAAAAAAATGGGGGCAAGAGGCTTCAGCCGGCCCCTCGCTCAGTTGTGCCCCATACGTGTGTATAAGACACTCGACGTGTGCCAGAGTAATGCCAAACAAGTCTTTTTGATGAATTTGGGATTGGGGCGACTCGAAAAATTGTATTTCTTAAAAGGGTGCCGTGACTAAAAATATAGATTTAAAAACGCTCCGTTAGATTATTACATAAACTCATTATTATCATTTATTTGGAAGAAAAGAAAAGATATCGTTCATCATGTGCATTGTAGACTCAATACCAGCGATAATCAGAGCTTGTTGAGCTTTATGATCATGGTGGCTATTAAACAATATTTAAAGTGACATTGGTGCAATGTTTATAGAGTCCTACCACGACAAAAACATTTGCAATGCATTTGTCCACACTCCATCCGAACACAAAAATGAAGGAAAGTAAATAAATACCTGTGATGTTTACCGTTCTGGTAATGATATCAAATATTTCACTGTTTGATGTTGAAATTTTACGGAGTGGATTGAACGAGGCTCTAATCCATATCTTATTAGTTCTGGAAAGAAATTGATCGGTATTATTAAAATAGAGGTCTTCAATTGAATCAAAATTTGAATTTTTATCTCCTTCGCTGCCATATGAGTGGCCACTTGTCTGAGCTATGTCATCTCTTGGTATATCTCCTGCCTCCACCTTGAGGTTCCGTGTGCTCTGGACGCGCAGCAGAACCTTCCATCCTTGCGGACCATAAAGATTCCACTCAAATTCATTGTCCATTAGACTTTGCATCCACGTGCATCTGAAAGTCAGAATGCTTCCCTTGTCGAGCGTACGATCTGCAATATAAATGACAAATCCAAATGGATTTTTTTTCTTCAAATATCAGGTTATAAAAGTAACCCTAATAAGCAATATTGAAAAAAAAAGATGTACACCTGTTATTTGCCATTTTCTTTGGCATTTCATGATGATAATCACTCGCTTTCATGTTGTTTTCTGGATGATAATATAGGGTTATACGTATCACCGATCGGCTCTCTTGTTTGGACAGTCAACATGATGATTGTATTTGTTCAAAGATTTGTTATCTTTCATTATAATGCTTTAGCACTTACACTTCTTTTCCTCCTTTTAGAAATGAAAACAAATTACATGATTTGTTTTTTTAAAGCCACAACTATGTTTAAATAATTGGAATTTCTCCCAGGAAGCATTACATTTATAAAAGTTTTTGTCCTATGGCGGACTAATGAATATTAATAAGTCATAATGAATCAGGAGAGCTTGGATATTTGTCTCTAGTTCATCGTGACTGTGCCATAGACCAGTCATGGCCTGGTGGTAGAGTCGCTGCCCGGCAAGCAGTAGATGGCAGGTTCAAGTCCCGCTGGTTCCAATATTTTTTCTGACTTGTTTTTCAAGTACAGATCGATAAATTGATCTTATTTACTGGGTGTAAGCCACAAATATGTTTGAATAATTTAAGTAAGTTACATAATTACATAATACTGTATTATTATCTTGGTATATAATATGTTAATACAAAACAAATAAGTTTTCACATTCATATATATTAACAAATTAAAAAAAAATCTTGCCAAAGAATGGACCTAGGCTCGACTAGCACTTGCGCTAACTTCTAGTTCCCATTAACAACTTCACCTAAATATTAGTAATGCACATATTTACGTGTATATCTTTTGTAAATTCAAAAGTATGCAGATCTATGTCAAAATATTGTTTTAAAACCATTAAAGGGATCCAGTAACTTTGTCTTAGATTCTGAAACAATATCCTGGATTTAGCTCATGCCACAATGATAATTATAAACCTTTAGGTCAGTCAGGAACCCCATGACTTTTACAAGCCGATCACCTGTCTTATTATCAAGATATTTATGATTGAAATCGAAACCAAATTTTGCGTTTTCCTAACGGTTTTCATAACACTACAGTCTATTGGGGAAAACGAGTATGGTAAAACCGGTCACTCAAAGATTTTTACTTTTTTGAGGCACTTCTTAATCATTTTGGAGCGCGATTTTTGTAGGGCTTCAATATTACACCATATCACAGACACTGATAGCACGTAGGGCGGTGCATCTCAGATTTAACATTGTTAAACGATGCCTTTAATGTTTAATCAACATTACTCTTCTGTTATGTATACATGCATCAGTATTATTCTTTGCATTGTATATGCTTGTTCACATACTGTCATTATTGTGATGTTATGTTGTTAATAAATTCAAATTCAAACATTTCTCTCTTCTCTCTCTTAACTTTTGAAAAAGTTTCTTTTAATTCCAATATTCATCTTATCTTTCTATGCATGCTTGCCTTTAAGGTATAAAAAAAAGAGAAGGCACAAAAAGAAGAGACCAGTTCTTCATCTACTTCCTTGACAAAATAAGAAAAAAATAATATTAGGCAATATGTCATCATGATGTAATTATAAGATGATTCTTGATGTCATTTTTGACACTTTGATGACGGATAATCAATGAATCGTGTTGAAAGTGCATCAAGCTTCATTCCAATGAAATACATGATTACCCAAATTAACGATATTATTATCCTTTATTTTTTGTGAGCTTAATCTTTCGTGGAATATCGGATACACGTAAAATCAAACAGACATGATGCTATATAATATGTACTTACTTTGGTAGTAATGATAACAATCCGTATTCTCAGTTGGAGATATGCATATCGTCCGACTAGAATTCTGTGAACCATCTTTCAAAATATCACAACTCAAACAGCCAGTACCTGAAAACCATCAGAAATTGAAAATTAAAATCATTAGGCGAATTGTTTGATGTTAATTTTAAGAAATGCTAATTTGATGGTGGATCTATGGAACACATTGATTGCATGGTTTGTACATAGATCTTTTTAAAATAATAATTTTCCGTGTACGCATACAACAAAGAAGTTAATTTCTCCATGCTCTTCAAAAATTCATACTGATTTCTTACCCCGGCCTGCTTCAATCGCTGATCTGTCATGATGACGTGATCAAGCAATCAAGAAATCAACTTGTAAAGGGGTTTTGACAGGTTTTGGTCTTTTAAAGAAGGTCCATTAGGAACATTACTGTACAGAACAGGTAATAGGGACTTTTCGATTTGCACGTTCATAAGCGAACTGCGACGTATGCGGTCATTTTTAAGCAGGGTTGACGAGGCACGCTGACTGTTGTTCGTTACCTTTTCGATTTTACACAACTACGACGCTCGCTTAGTGAGCGCGAAATTCGATCGAATAGCGAAAGATCCAACACCAAATTCGGTGCATGGACTGTTCTCAAAAATTATGCTGCAACAGATTAGCGATGCATAAATAAAATGTGTTCATTTTATGAATTATTCTGCTTAGTGAGCGCGAAATTCGATCGAAAACCTAAAGAATTTAACCAACACACCAAATTCGGTGCATGGGACTGATCTCGAAAATTATGCTGCAACAGATTGACGATGCATAAATAAAATGTGTTCATTTTATGAATTATTCTGCAACAATTTTGACTTAAGGGAAATTACAGACACGAAAATGTGTTAATTTAAGAGAATTCACGCTTCCTCCACTCTCAGGTTCTAGAATTAGGTCAATTGGGTCCATTTTGTGACTTCAATGTGATGTTTCGTGCCTACAAAAGATTATTTAAGAACATGTACCGTCACAGTTTGCGAACGATGGCAAAACAAGGGCGAACGCGTTCGAGAATTCTGCTACGAACGATGAGCTCGTCGATGCGCATGCGCACTGCTTCAATAGTTACCGCATACGTCGCAGTCCACTAGTGAACGTGCAAATCGAAGATCAAGTCATTCAAAAGGCAATAGGAATACTACAATGGATCGCAGATGAAAGCCAAGAGGTGGGTGAGTAGTACACTGGTATCCAATAACTTCACCTGGGTCGAAGGTGGTAACTGTAGGTTCATGTCCGGCAAACGGACGATATTATGTCCTCCACAGTACACTGGGATTCGAACCCCGTTTCATAATTGTGCGTGGCTTAGCCTTACCTTTTAAAACCCACTCTTACTTTTTTGTCTAACTTAGTTGCAGATTATGAGAAATAATTTTTTAAGCGTGTCGTGGAGAGCTCTAGGTTCGGATATTAGTAATAAATGTGTTAATAATTCATGCCATTTTGCGAAGAAACCTATTGAGCTCTTGTGTATATATTTGAACCAAGCGTATAAATCATAGGCTGATGCATGCGAGGAAAATATTTAAATATTTCCAAACTTATAATGTGATTGACAAACCGGAAGAAGTACAACAAAAACAATCTATCGAATACGAAAGAAAATTGTACAGTATAATTAAGGAAGCCAAAACAAAATTGAATTAAGAGTCACAATTCTTACCACAGTTTGAGGATTGAGCACTTCCACATGGCAGAACGATGGATGCTTGCCATATGATTAACACCAAATTGAGAAAACAGCTCTTCATTGCTCCTCATTGATCGCTAATACAATTATATAGATGTATGCAGATCAATAATCCATTGACATCTATACTGCAGAGAATCTGTGTTGCTGAAAAATCCCTCCGAAATGTTATTACGACTTTTGCGCGTCCGTCGTTTCATAAGTCTTTGAGATACAAAGAGAAAAACTTAGTCTTACTTGTGGTAGAGTAACATCTTGCAATAATTTTGTAGACAATTGACCTATATCCGTCTGCTTATTCCTTTTCAAATAGACCCGATTCGACATGAACTATCCGTGGGAACCAGAATTGTCACGATTCAAACAATGTTTGCAATCATAAAACATATCTTTGTTGGTCCAATGACTCTGTTCAAATAGTAATACTTTACTGTCAATACAACACAAAAGAGATGTAATGATTTCAAGCCATGCAAGACGTTTCAATACACAAAGCACTGCATGCACTGCATGATTTGAAGAGTTTAATTCCAAAAGGCGCTATATCCACTTTTGGTGTTTTCGAGTAAATCAAGGTTTTCTGTTAGACCACTTTTGCTTCAACGAAACCGCCAAATTTTCACACAATTCAAAGATCTACCCCCAAACATCATTAAAATAATGCTAAAAGAAATCCTGCTATAGTAGTTATTTCTTAATATTTTTTTACTTTTTCAATTTGTTCGGATTTAGCGCCTTTTGGAATTAAACAAGGATTTAGCGCCTTTTGGAATTAAAATTTTGACGTGTCATTCCACATTTCAAATTCTTAAAAAATTTTGATTTAAGAATTATGTTTTGTTAATGTTCTGATATAAAACATACTTTTAAAATTATAATTCAGGTTCTAACACACACAGATCTATCCCATTAAACACATTGAAAGCCTACATTATGTTGAACATACTTATCACATCTCATCATTCTAGACGTTTTCGCTCCACACTAATTTCAATCAAAATGTTACACATTTCACAAATGGTTAGTACCACATGGGCAACTTCAATCATAAAAATGTTCTCACTTTTTAACTAAAAAACAACAACAACCACTCAGGTGACTCAGCACATTTCTAAATTGACAAAATAAACAAGCAGTGAAGACTTGTATTGTGTGAAATTTGACAATCTTGCAAATTTGCTTTACTCATCATCTCATGTCATAACGTCGAGTTAATTAAGACATACAAGAACTGTCATACATGTACTTTAGTTTACATACAGTCATTAATGTACAGTTTCTTTAACAATATCATAATATCAGAATATGAATGTCAACAGGAAGATACCTTACAATATAATGAAAATTATTCACAGTTCACTACTGTAACCAACTCCTCATGAACAGCAGATAAAAGACGTAATTGAGTGCTGATTCTGTATACATATTATTTGAATAATTGCTTAACATCCTAATGGAAGTATGAACAATGAACCTCTACCCATACAATATCAGTACAATCTACTGTAAAGTTGTGAGATTAGCCACAATCAATTAGTTGTTATTATACAGTGAAGTTAGCAAAGCACCAAATATTAATTATCTGTGTACATGCATTCTGGTTTAGTAAATTTGCATTGATAATTACCAGCGCTACTTACAACAAAATGCATACATGGGCATTGCTCAATGAATGTTAATTTTAGAAACCATCTCTGTTTTAATCAATGTATAAATCCCCTTCTGCAATTAACTTATGTTTAGAGGCCTAATTACATTAATGCTAGGATATTCAATTTCAAAATCAATACTGACCTAATTTATTCTTGAATTAAATACTTTAAAATATTAATATCAAACTGATCCATTAACTTTGTAAAATGAAAGCCACATCAAATCGACCACTTTGAGGCATAAAATCAAATGCTTTGAAATGAACATAGAAAAAAGCATGTGCATACAGCAAAAGACACATTAAAAGTACTTTTAGTATTGAACGTCTTTAATCTTCATAAACAGCGATGATGCCTTCTTCCTCCTCATCACTCTCAACGTCCATCGCATCTGTAGGCGCGCATACCTCTTTGTAAAATCCACCTACTTCCTGAATGAAGGTGCGCGGCCCATACCCTACCAGCGGTTCCACTTCTAGCTCCAACCCCATCGCCCGTAGAAGATTTGCAACATCCCGCTTCTTCGCTGGCTTCACACAGCTGAGCAACGTGAGCCGATCGACCCGAAGAGTACTCCATTTCTTTCCTCTTTTCAAGATGGTGTAGTCATCTCCAGGTGCACTATAGTACTTGGCGACAGTGACTGGGGCTGGAGCTGGTCTCACGTAGATGCGTTTGGCCTCTGTTATTTTGAATGGCAGAGGGCGCTTCACAATCTTCTCCACAGCATCTTTCAAATCCAAAGCATGCCAATCCCGACCATGCACATGGACATTTCCAACGATGGCAAAGTGCGCGAGGTATTCTGATGGCAGCAGGATTGTTTCTTCTCGGCGCAGTCTCTTTTCCACCCTACCGAATGCGCGGTCAGCTGGCATGTACGAATGGCCTCTTACGGGGAAAATGTGCTCAAACTCGACCTTGTGAGCCGTCGATACAAGGTTTAGCATGCCGAGGACAATACAGTTCTTGTTTTGCCCTACACAAGAATCACTAAAAAGGACCACCTTAGTGAGTTCAGGTGATCGTTGCAGTCTTTCATCTAAGAAATGCTTGAGGGCGCTTGCGACCTGGTTTGCGCCTCTCCCCATCTCCTCTTCTCCCCATGTGTAGAAATGCACATCCTTGCGCGACTGCTCTCCAGGGATTCCCCTCTCACCACTTGGTTTGTGTTCAATTAGTGGACATCAGCTGGTAGAATTTGCGAGACCTGCTACGATGAACCAGCAACTCGGTGACAAGTATGCGTTTCTTTTCCTCATCCTTTTCACAGCTGATCTTGGTGTTGTGCCCTGTGCAGAAAGAGCACACATCGGTCTTGGGGCTCCCAAATCCCAGATTGAAATCCTGGACGAAGATGTTGTAGTAAGTGTGGTACTTTACTTGCTGCTCTGGGTGTTCCTTCTTAAAGTTGATATTCATAGAAGAGCACTAAATATGAAGATATTCATATCTACAGAAAGCTTATAACCCATACAATGAGCTTGGATGACATTCAAACAATATAACACTTCCGAAAAAGCGAAATTAGGGTGAAAACAATCACCCTATTCTCTGGGACAAATTTGCCCTATTGTCATCCGAAACGGCCTTTAGCTGTGACGTAGGAAAAGGGAGGCGTGGCTAGTGTGCCACTTCTGGGTATCTAGTAGAATGCATGTATAACATTATAAGGCTGAAAACACAGCTTCAACTTATGTGTTCTTTTACCCTTACTATAGAATAAATTATAATACAACATCGTTTGTAAGTTACTTCTCATTAATATTTCCATCTTGATATTCTAAGAAATGTATTATTTGTGAAATAAAAACGTTGAAAATGGGGAAAAAGAAGGCAAAACTATGGCTGTGTCCCCGGCTTTGTTGGACAGCAAGCGTGCATATATGGGGATTTGGGTGCGGGCGATTTTTACCACCATGTAGTTTCACTTTGACATATCAGTCGGAGACTTCACTTCTTAATTCCACTATGAAAAAACAGTTAGTATTGATTTAATCATTATTATGAATAAAATAAAATTCAAACAAATCGAAGAATATTTCATTTAGTCGATCGTATCATGGCTAGATTAGCTGGAAAAATCGAGGCGATTCTGTTGTTGTTACGATTCATCTGCGAGTAGTGCGGCTCTTGGCAGCCGCATTACCTACATACATTACCTGATTGAATTTAGTATCGCTGGGGGATTTACATTACCTGCGCGCACATCACAACACACGTAAACGTGACTGCACTGCACACCGCACACACACAGTACTATACGCTTGCATTTCAGTCGCGATAGACGAAACCTTACGAAACCAAACAAAAACAAAACGGCGAGAAATACACTACTCTATGTAATTATAGTTATCGTCAAATGAAAATGGAGAAGAAACATTGTTCATTGTTATGTCAAAGGAAATTCAACCTCGGAACAGCATTCTACTATAGGTAATTTTGTTTTGAAACACAGCTAGTTTGATTTTTCATACTTTCATACATCTCCGTGTACATACAGCTCAGCTTGCAAGTTTAGTTGTAAACAGATATTTTACGGATATTGTCACTGTTTCAATGCCAACAATGACATGAATATTGACATTAGGATATGTTTCAGGACAGGAGAGGACAACTATATGTCAGATATTGACCATTCAGGCAATATTTCAATCGTTTTGAGAGAGTGAAACTGACATCCACTCTGAACATTTGTGTGTAGATCGCAGTTAGTCTCTATAGCTGCGTGAAGCATATCCCGGCTCTGACGTCACTCACAAAGCCACTTTCCCTTAGGCGATTTCGTAGGTCAGGATAGTGTCAATTTAGTGAAATTTGATTTTCATAAAACACAAAACTGCACACTTTCATGGCATGTTAGCTGCATAAATTGCTTTAATAACTCATTCAATTATGAAATAAACTATATTTACTAGATTTTAATTCCTATAAGTATCAACTTTAAATAGCTCCCACATTTTCTGGACGTTGAGGGAGCTTGGCAGGTATCGCTTGTGGGGGATCTTGTTCCTGCCGTAGTGAGATGCACAGCAACGGAATGATTTGATATGGTCCCTGATCATTTCCTTCAGTTGATTGAACTCTTCACTTTCACGACGCCCTCCTCGTCTCTCTGGTCTTGGGTTGCTATTATTCTCCCAGGCGTACTTCATTAGGTTGCCCAGACGTTTCCTGCCGAGTGCAAGGATGGATTTGAAGCTTCCAGAGCAGACCTCCACATTTTCCCCTTGCTGTGTCGTAATCTGTAAATTGAAAGTGAAACATTGTTAATGGAAGGTTGGTTACTAACTGAATGTAAAAAAGGTTGTTCTTGAAGATGGCTGAGAAGGCCACCACTGAGTAGTTACCCGTTAATTGAGCATAATAAAATTTAAAATATGTATCATTAATAAGTTGTATTAATTTTAGGCTGGTACTAAACTGAATCATCTTGAAGATGGCTGAGAAGGCTGCTATATTTCCAGCTACCTGTATTATATATCACACAACATGACAAGTTTATTATTGTTGGTTTCATTCAATTTTTTCAATTTAATTTAAATAAACAAGTTTGTAATACTAAGCATAACCCCCCCCCCCCCAACCAGCTGCCCTCGCCTATACTGTTCGTGTATATTATACCTACATACAGAATTGCATTGCGCGAGTGCATATCTTTTCGCACAGTGTGACATGCAGTGTACATTGATTGCGCGAGGGGAATTCGTGAATTCACTTTGACCCAGTTGTTTATGGTTCAACGGTATAAAATAAAACAATAATATGATCTAGTCTGTCATGTGTAACATACAGAGTATTTTACACAACTCAATTAAAATGAATGAAACATTATTGCAATGAGATATTTGGTATCAATTCTGGCAATTGTGTATCTGTATTCAACAATCTGAATTTGCAAGCAAATGATAATACAAATGACTCAAATGAAAACTTACATGAAATGTTGGGGCATAGTTCCGCTCTCTCCTTGGTTGTGGGCCATTTCCTCGATGGCGCATGACTGGATTGAGTTGGAAGTGGCACATGATGAATGAATCTTGCCGCAGCTTGTTCGAGTCTCTGTAGCAGTCCTGGAAAGTATCTGTGATGTCTCCTTCTGTTAGCAAAGACGCCTTACAAAAGCTGTGAGGCATGTGCTGACATCCAATGGCTGGCTGTTTCCCTATTGATAAAACGAAAGTGATCATGGAAAACATCAGGTATTTTACAAAAACAAATTCTTCAAATTTAACAAAACACTAATTATGACTGCACTCAGACTGCCAAGTCAACATGATTATAGAAAGCATTTAATTTTGCTATACGTCTACGTACAGCAGGTCGGCACTAGATTACAATCACAACTGTACCCATGACATGACTGAATTATCCACGTATTAAATCAGTTAAAGGGGAATCTACAATGCACTTTACCGCCAGCTCTGGCATCCTCTGCACGTGTGTTCCTTCATTCGTGCCATGCAGTTAACCCCTTGTCTTGCAGAGGTGCATGATTGTGTCCACAACTCATCACAAACACAAACAAAACTAAACTATCTAAAGCCACTGGGTGTGACGCTTATTTTGGCATGCTGAACAAGCACGAGGAGAGTGGTTAAAATTTTAATTCTTATTCTTAATGATAACTGCTAATTTAAATTTCTTATTTTAAACAAACGAACATCGAAAACTTACACTTACAGAAACTTTATTAAAATAAGAGAACAAATCTGATTCTGAATCTGACTGAGTGACGTGACTGAAGCCGGCCCGGCGAAGGCGAAGCCATGGCAGTAAAGACTAACGTGTAATTTACCCTCAGTTTAATTACAAAATTGTTTCTAGCAATTCATTTTGGTTAAGCCTTGAGATGGTACTACACGCACACAGAATTGCAATAGTCTTAGTTATACTATTACTTATTAGTATAACATTTCATTCAGTATAATGCAAATGCATCTGCACTTAATTACACACTAACACAAAAAGTAGTAGGTGGGACTGAACTTACCAGGAGCGCTGTTCTTATTTTCCTTGGTCTGGTTTTTGGCCCATTCTTTTTCATTTCGCTTCCTTTTTCTTGGATTGTTGGTTCTCTCAACTAACACCCCTCCCTCATCCATGCTGCTATGTGAGCTAAAGACTGTCAAAACACTGGAAATACTGTAGAAATACGATCGATCTTGATGCTACCAAAAAGCTAAAAGCTGTTGTCAATCCGGGTTACTGGAACAATACTGCGCTCTGATTGGTCAAAACACACAAGGTGGATATAGCACCTTTTGGAATTAAACACTTTTGGATTTAGCACCTTTTGGAACTAAACAAATTGTTTGTGTCAATTTTTTTCATATTTCTGAAAATTAGTTTGAGAAAAGGAATGGTGATTTAAATGCACATGTGTACTGGCTATGTACTCATACTAATAACTCAATTTTGGTAAAAAGTGGATTTAGCGCCTTTTGGAATTAAGCTCTTCATTTATTCCCTGCATGATTCCCTGCATGATTTACTTCCCTGTTCGAAATCTTTGTTCAAGCGTTTTAGTTCCTTTAAGTTCCCTGTCTGGTCTTGCGGTGTAAGCAGTGTTCAGATAATGGCTTCACTTTCAAGATTATAAATATGGAGGGAAAGGGAAGGAAAGGGAGGGAAAGGGAGGGAAAGGCAGGAAGAGAGAGAGAAGTTCGAAAGAGAAACTTGGAAGATAACATGATTGAGGGTAGTCAGTCTTTGATGTAGAAGAATAGTATTGTTCTATCACACTTAAATCATTACCATGATTATCAGAAATATATATATATATATATATATATCTCCCTCTTGCTTATTTTATGGAAAAGGAGCCGGAAGGGGGAGATAGAAGTAGAAAGGGAGAGAGAGAGAGAGAGATTGTTGATCTCCGTTACTTGTACAAATAAACGAAAAATAATGCATTATAATTATGCAGAGTAAAATTCTCACCTAACATAACAAGGGTATTGCGTCTACAAATTCAATGGGAGTCATGTGGTTCGATCAAAGAATTCAGTATCTATTGTACGCCCGCTCCCATGGTCTCGCTCTTTCTGTGATGTCTCGGTACATCCATCGAATTTCATGTCGACAGACCATTGTGGTGGAAACAGGAAAGAAAGAAAAAAAAAGCGATGCTGAATGCTGGCTCCATTCAAATATTATATTGATTTTCAGTGGTACCTATTTTATCTTGAATTCTGGTCTACCCCCTCTCTCTTTCTCTCTCTCTGTCTATATATATATATATGCCCCCTTAATTTCTTTCCCACTACCTCTCTCTTTCCATTTCCAGCTGTCAGTCATTTTCTATTTTCTCTCTTTCGTTTCGCCCCCCCCCCTCTCTCCCTTTTTTTTTTCTTTCTCTTCTCCTTCTATGTCCTTCCTACCTTAATTGAACTCGCTAAATTGATATAGATTCCGTTTCTCAGTCATTTGGAAATATAAAGATAAACCTGCTCTTTCATATGACACCTCATTTTTTTAGTATCACCTTCAGGATCACAAGCAATGAAGGTTTGAATCTTGATTTTGAATTTATTACTTTGACCAATTTGGCATGATCGCGCAATGCACGTAGACTGCATAGGGGTATATGCGTGCAATCTCAATGGCCAACTAAGCTACCTGCAATTAGTTTATCAACACAGACTTCGATAGCATAAAAAACTTGATTACCATGATTGACCAGTAAGTCGCACAAAATTGTATTCTATGACCATGTTTTCAGTATATAAAAGTTATAATGACTGCTTTAATATTCGAGGCATAGTTGTTTTTTTGCCTCTCATAAAAACAACTATGCCTCTCATAACAGTCATTATTACTATACTAACATTAACAAAAAAACATCTAGCTATGGCACTCCTGCGCGCTGCGCTGCCAAAGCTGTACGTACGCGAAGCTTACGTTGGTATAGGTCTACGCTGCATGCATCGCATTCGTATGTTTTTTAATTCCATGTGATCGAAACCCGAAGCGACACTATTGTGCAGCAGCACAGTCAGTACGCCCTGCTTAAACATCCTCAGTAGTATGCTTAAATATAGGGTAGTGTTCTTACTTATCTTAGATACCTCGATTGTATTATAATACTACAAGCTATTTAAGCACTTTTGCTAAGATAGAATCTAAGAATATGTACTTACTCTTAAGGCAATTTTTTTTTTTTTTTTTAGCTCCAATGCTTTTTATAGAATAGGCCTACACATTTTTACTTTTCTCTTGGCAAAAGATAAGAAAAATAAATACGGGCCCTTGAACGTAGAAAATCACTGTCTATAGTACACAGATCTACCCAGGCCAGGCATCGACAGAAAAAGCCATCTGGAATGGAAATTCTTTTTGCAACGCACCACGGTTGGGGGGTGATAACGGCTGATTTTTGTCACAATCCGTCACAAAAAGTTTGTCTCCGTCCCCAGTTTTCTTTATCTACTCTTCTAGAGTATGCTATTAAGATTTATAAACCAATGTTTAAGTTAGAAAGTAAATAGTTCGAGATTTTTTAAATCTCTTTCAGACTTTTGTGGAAAAACGCCAAAATGGCCCAGGCCATCAGTAAAGCCGCCAAGGGACCAGGCAGAGGAGAGCGGGTATGACTATTACCCACATAATATCCCAAATGCCAAAACACAGTATCTTCGTAACGATCTCATTTACATTTTGAGCTGTCATAATTAAATCGTATCTTTTTGGTAGTTTCAACATTTCAAAATATGTATCGCTGTTATAAATATATTTCATATTATAAAATGGGTTCAAGAATGTAGCCAATGAGGAGCGTCAAAATAGATCCCGTGTGCGTGCAGTAATTTTAACCATACGCGCACGGGGAGTGCATTTTGGTGATAACAAAAAAAAAAAGGTGCAACAAAAAGGCATAATGCACGCTGCGTATAATTCAATGGATGAGTACGAGAAGTCGCATCATGCAATGCACAGTTTGTTTACGAGGCCACTGCTGCCGCGATCGTCTGTGTGAACACGTTATTTGTTATGAAGGTTGCAGGTTTTTAGTGTTATAGCCTTGCTAATGGCCCGGTCACACTATAACGTATAGCAGTAACGTATGCCGACGTATGTGAATTTTCACCAACACGCTAGTGCACGTTGACATAAGTTAGGGGTAGGTTTGGTATAAGTTGTATGCGTTAAAAGCACGCTGGTATAAGCTGGCATACGTTATTATACGCAGAGGCCGAAATAAATTTGTGTGCATGCTCAAAATTTTGGGGCGTATGCCGACGTCCTCTTCATAGGTTAGGCATAGGTTAGGCATACGTTACACATGAGCTAGACACACGTTAAATACGTTAGAGGTAGGTAACTCATACGTCGACATACGTTGGCATGAAGGTATACCGTACAGCTAACTTATTGATAACCTATGAGTAACTTACTTCTAGCCTATATCTAACCTATATCTGACGTATCTGCAACGCATATTGACGAATTCAGACGTATTCGAAGTATGTCTGACGACGGAGGAACTTATTGAACGTGTTTCTACCGTACAACTGGCGTAGTATAGGCGTTTTTCAATTTGTATGCATGTAAAGTAATGTGTTGAAGTTATTTAGAAATAACGTCACGTGGTCTTCGGCAACACGCCGAGCGCGCTGCGCATAGTTTTCTCATAAGCTACTCATACGTTGGGTATAGGCCGAAAACGCTGAACATGCGCTGGCCATACGCTGTGATTTGCTGTCATACGCTGTCATAGTTAGTGATAGGTTACTAATAGGTTAGACATAAGATATGTATACGTTCAATACGTTATGCATACACCCAAATTATTCATGCTGCAGAATTTTCGATGTTTTTGGGGGCGTATGCCGACGTTTTGACATTATTTCATGATTTTTCATACGCTAGCTATAAGTTTCTCTAAAACGTCATAGTGTGACCGGGCCATAAGTAAGATTGTCGACTCACTTTATAAAACAAATAATACACAGGTTTCGTTCATGACGTTATGGCGATGCAGCGCTATTCGGGTATTCACAATGGCACAAAATAAACTCGGCTACGCCTCGTGAATTTTATTGCACCATAGTGAATACCCTCATGCACTGCATCGACCATAACGCACTCACACCTGTGTATTATTTGTATACAACTGTATCACCGAAACTGATTAAAGAAGCACCTGGGAATATCATTTTATTTGCTGCAAGCTCTTGTCTTTATTGTTATTTACAGAAAACATAAAATGCAATGTTTTATATATATACGTTCCGTTGTATTTATATAGATATGACATCGTCATTGTCTGTGAGGACATCAACAATAACTTATTGTAAAAGAGATAAAAAGATAGGGCAGGAAACTGACAATTAAAAGATAACTATTCATGTGTAGCCACTATTAAAAAAAATTCTAACCTTTACCCAGAATATATACACATTATATTCATAGCAACATTTTCACTTGACGAATCAAGAGCTTGTCGAAAGCTTCATCACCATAGCAACAACATAATGGTTGTAAAGGAGAGTATTCCATTTAAAAAGAGACTTCCATAGTTAACGTAAAATAAAAAAAACAGAGAAATTCGTATATTGGTATCAATACTCGAATATTGCTTTTTGTAACAGTATTACTGATTCAAGTATTTTGGGCATGATTTCACGAAACCGTCATGAGTACAACTTCAACGACATCCCATTGAAACGACTGTGTTACCATTAACACGCGTTTTAGCAGGACGTTGGTGAACTTGTATTTATGACGGTTTCCATTATTTCGTGAAACAGTACCCTAATATGCAAATACATAGGCACTGTCTTATAAACAGGTACCATTGGTTAAAAAGAGATAGCAACTTGATATTACTCACAACTTTCTACGACAAAGGTACGAGGTTGTAAACTCGCAATCAAATCAGATCAATTGCATCTCTGTAATCAATACAGGGTCCTGGGCCCCGTTGCATAAAACTTACCACTGATGGTAACTTTGCCATCAATGGCAACTACCATGGTAAGCCAATCAATATCAAGGTTTCCATAGTAGTCACCGGGGCCCTGATGATTATTTACACTCAGGTGACTTACATAACAAAAGTTGAACGTATAAACATTATTTGCAACGACATATATAATTCAAAAGAGAAGGTTGAGTTCCGGTAAATATGACAAATAATTTGTGTACTTTCTCCTTCGTATGTCAGTTTGGAAGAATAATAGTAGAAATATCTCCTGAAAAGAATTGCGTTAAAAATGCTCTTATAATCGAAATATGACAGGACGTAGTTAAAAAGATTCGACCAAATATTTGTAGTTAATCAAAATAATAATTTCTTTGTACAGTGCCTGTCATCTTCAGGAGCGGAGTGTAAATTTCTTCGTATTTTGATTATTTCAAAACCGCATCGTATACATCCATTCTTATGTTTTGTAGAACCATCCTATCCAAAGCGCTACCAAAAAAAGTTTGATGCTTTTATAGTGTGATCTCATGAACGGTTCTCAACTCTGTCTTGAAGGCAAGTTCATGCAGTGTTCATAAATAAAAAGTTATTCATTTCGGATGATGTGCGAGTGTTTTCATTTAGCACTTCAGATAAACGTCGGCATATTTTTTTGTTTGATACGTTTTTTCTTATTCCCAAGATATCCTCAAGACGTTTAATTGGGTTTAATCAGTTTTACATTTTTATTGATTCGGTTTTATTTCTCTAAAAATTTCCAAAATAATTATAAAGTCTTGGTTCAAATTTTCCTTTTGATTTCGATTTTGTGTATGTTTTGTTCATTTTCACAGCTCCAAATGCTATTACAGAATGATCTTAACAGTATATTAACGTTTCATCTGATCTTCGACGCTTCCTTAGATTATTTTGTTGTTTTGTTGCAAAGGCACTTGTAAGAGTGTCATATTCCATTCAAGTTTATTTACAAAAAAAATTATTTACAGAATGCTTTGTTGTCTGTGTCGAATAGTGGAATGTTCGAAATATTGTGAGCGCGTGATATTAAATATTCCATGGTAAATATATATACATGTTTATTTTTTTTCTTTACGCAGTGATTTGTGGAGTAGATACATTTGTTCAATACTGCTTTAAATCAACATAAGTTACTGCCGACTGTGTGAGACCCCAGCATGCAGTATTTTCTGCCCTGTCGTTGTGCCCACCAGGCAAAAAACATATTTGTTATCGACACACAAATTATCATATTTACACTGTCAGACTGTTGCCCATAAAGTTGATTTTTTTTCTCTCATCTCTTTTCAGTTTCAGTTCAGTTTCAGTTTATTTTCATATTTCACATGTTGTATAATACATCGTTACATTTGGCATGTTACATTTTTTTTCATTTGTTTTGTATTCATACAAACGAAGAGATTTATACATAATACTAAGTTAAGTAAAAGGAGACATATGATGGAGCCTTAAGAGAAAGCAATGCTTGTAGGTCATAGGCTCCGGTGTGTCGATATAAACAAATATGTTTTCATGAAACAATTGGCACATTTTGGTTCATGCTTGTAAGATAAAGTTTATATCTTCTCAGAACTGTCTTGATTAATCTAAAGAGTCAAAGAGATTGATGTAAATAGAAGAGATACACATCTTTCAGAATAAACCATATTTTCACAATCATTTCATCTAAAGAGGTTATAAACAATTATTCCTACTTCATCGGCAACAGTGTATATTAGACTTAAAATCTCACAGAGGTAAATTATTAGAATTCTCACCCGTCCTACAATTCATAACAGAAGTACTTCTATAATTCTATACATGGCATGAAATCAATTACACGCATGCACACCATATCATCCACCCTCGCGCACTCCCTTCTCACATCCAAACATGTAAAAACACGCATACATCATAAACAATTCGTGCATATTACATGAATGCGTCCGAGAGGTCATATCCTGGATCATCATCACCAGAGACATTTGCTTTAGCTGGTTTCTCCACGGTAGGATACGCAGGGTCAGAATGTGTGGTCCTTGGACCTTGGGAACCCTGGGCTTGGGGAGTACCAGGGCCCGTCTGATTCGAAGCGCCAGCGCCCTCTAGATCGAGCCTTTCGTAGCCTTTATCTGGGATTTGTGGTAAAGGCGCACCCGCCTTTGGACGTTTGCTGAGAGGGCGCTGGATATGTTGATACGCTTCACTGCCTTCCTCAGATTCCTTTAGAGCATCATCGGGGGTAGCTATTTCATTATACACGTTGAGAGCATCCTCGTGATCAGCCCCTTCATCCGCCTCGTTAGCATTGTTCTCATGTCCTAAGGATTGGTCAGTGACCACAATGACCGTTGCATATGGCGGGGGTTTACCTGAATGTATCACTTCGCAATATTCGTGTCGTCCGTTGGTGAAAGAAACAGTGTCACCAATCGATGCCGATTCTCTTTCTCTTGACTGCTTAGTGCAATATCTTCGTGTAAGTGAACAAAACTGAAGATTAATACGTCGGAAGAAATGGAATCACATAAAGTCATGTTTTTTTCTTCCAAAGTGTGCCTTCATCTAACTTGGTGAGATACCATGCCTTTGATATCGATAGCTTCAAATCTAGGATATACCTTCACCGATGCTACACTATTTATCAAACAAAAATCAGGATAATATTCGCTCGAAATTGCTACCGCGCATGCGTACTTTCTGTTCGCCATGTTGAATCGACGCTACAACATGGATGAATCGTTGGGTTAAAAAAATATATGACAAAGAATCTCCCCCATTTTCCCATCGAAGACTTCTTCAAATTATAATTTCAAGTGGTCGGCCAGATGCCCAGAGGAGTCAAGAGACCTAGTAAGTCAAAATTGTAATGAATCGCTTTGCATATTTTGACATAATGTCACCCCAATCGCTGTAAATTTCGCGTTCCGGGTTGTTTAGCTGAAGCTCCGACGCCTTCGGCGTCGGCGTCGGAGCTTCCTGGAGTTAGTGTGTAATTAGGTTTTGACAGACATGTATCAATCAGATATGATTTCGAGGTCCTTCTGAGTCAAGTTGTATGCGAAGACAAAGATCGAGCTGACCATGTAAGTGAACGTACCATTAGATCTTCTCACATCTCCATGTGAGATGTGAGTTGATGACTTACCAGTAACAAATTGTTCCAAAAAAGGGTGTCTTCATGGTTATTCATCATTATTATATTATATCTTACCTTTTCCTGAAGCAGATGAGAAGAACTGCTAGGAATACCAGCAAGAAAATGGCCACTACGGACACAGTAGGTATCACAAAGCTCGGTGTACCTGGAAGGATAACAATAGAAATACACAGGTTTCTCTTCATGGGTACGCCTATCATAATACCCTGAATACTTGCACTAATCCAATGTAACGTTACAGTGGTGTTGTTACTAGTATACTTTCAGTGCGGCTGCTCCTCCTCTGTGAGATGATGAGTGCAGCCAATTTTGACAAGCTAAGAAAGGACGTAGATATTCTTTTACCGGACATATCTGCACTTTAAGGTGGGGAATTCTTGGTCATTTACAGAACTGTCCTATTATTAAAAAAAAAAAAAACACGGACTCAGTTTTAAGCCCTGCATTGTAAACAACGGTGACCTAACTCTTGTGTATTGTTCCTGTTAACTTTTAGGCCTACAAAATGTGAAATTCGTCAGTGAACTAATGGTCATCAACTTCTACAAATTCCTGACAAGGTAAACAAATTTCCAATGTAAAGGACGTCTCGCCCTCAGCTGGAGTAGATGTTGATGACGGGGAAAGAGGGTTCGAAGTGCAATTGTGACATGGCAACGATGGCAACGGAGTCGGTGAAGAAGTCTTTGACATACAGACCGGTTCTATGACGTCATCGTTATAAATCAAACTTTCCACTCTAACTTTGTAAATGTTGAGCTCGATTCTCCCACTGGCATCAAGCCGTATCATGAAAGACTTTGAATGGCAAGAAAACTATACTTTTAAATTAGCTGAAAATCCCAATATGTGTGTATGCAAACGTTCATATTCTGTATATTATTCTTTACTGTCTTTGGTAGGGGCTTGATCTGAATATAACTTATACTTTTACTATTTATTCGAAGTACTCACCTACAATGTATTCGAATATATTGTATATTTAATAGAACTTCAATGAGCATGTGCATCAAAACGGGCGATGATCGTAAGCCTTTATGGGGAGCATCATGATGATACATGATACTCCAATTTCTAAAAGTGGTAAATAAGTGTACTTATTCGATGGATCTGGACAAGTTTAATAGCTATGATGGCCACAAAGTTACCTCAGTTTTACTTATGTTTTTGTCTGCGGTACTCTTTACCATAAATAGGTCGGATAAACATTTAATTTTTTTTTTAACTCATAGTTTTCAGTTGCAAAACTGAATATTTACTTACATCACAATGTGAAAAGTTAAACTTAATGTAGAGATTTGGAGTAATTCGCGTCATCAAATTTCTCGGCTTGACATATAGAAACTGTAACGAGCCATTCACCGGAAAGTTGCCAGAATTAAAATTGTAGGAAAGCGAAATCAAGATGTCGGAATGTTGAAAAGAAGTGTTGTTGCACAGTATAATAAAGAAGCCGTTACTTTGTGTGGAGCCATAATATCCTGTGAAAATGAAATAACATGATTAAAATCTGTTTTATACCATTTGCCAATACATTTTTTTAAATCGTATATTTATCAAAAGTTTGCAATTCCAACAAATTTGAAATCAAGTTTCATGAAAAATGTAATACACACACACACACACACCACAAACACAGAACTTGACACTCACGCCCACTCACTCCCAGGGACAGGTGACGCCAAATACTTAATAATAGAAATGTTCCTCGAACAAAATGCGTGTGGTTATTCATATTGGACCGTAATATAATATTGGGAGAAAAGCCATAATATGATTTGGTCGTGTAAAGGTATGTGAATTCAAGCCATCATTTTGTGAGTCCTGGGCCGGTATTCAATTCAATACTTAGCATAAGTAAGAAATTTACTAAGTAAATGGCTAAGTTAAGTAATTTACTTTAATATCTCGTATTCAAATCGCATTTCAGGCTTATACTTACGTAAGAAAAAATCGAAGTAAAATACTTACTGATAAGCATTGTGACGTCACACGGTCGATCAAAAGTAATGCGCAATTGATGCATTGCAATAAATGCGCGCTGATATAATTGTGCGCTGGTTATAATACTGCGTAAGAAAACCATATGCCTGCCAATCAAGGCCTCCAAATAATTGGCTTAAGTCTGGTAGGGAGCTGACTTAAATTAAGGGTAAAATACTTAGCCAAAGTTTGAATTGAATACCAAAATTGGCTAAGTATTTTATCTAAGCCAAATACTAAGTAAAAAGCTTAAATTTTGTACTTAAGTATTGAATTGAATACGGGCCCATCTTTGAACCCTGACGTAAATCATGAAATAGATCGAAAGCTCGGCATATTAGAGGGAGGAACCAAAAAAGAGAGCGAGAGAGCTAGCTAAAAAAAGGGGGGTCGAAATTACTGATGCTGCATATATGAAAATATTGAGTTTTGCTTGGAGTTATAAAACTATCCGAAATCAATAAATTATAAAGCTCTGAAATGGAACTGTTTTACGAATTTTTTGCCAAAGGGCTTTCTGAATGAATTATTTATTTGACTTTACGTTATGCGTCAAATGTCCAGATGTGCATCCCGATAAAGTGCGCCAGAACACTTTTTTGAAAATGTGCAAATCTAGATCTAAATATTCAAGTCAGGGCTAGCAAAAGTAAGATAAAAGTTTACCGGCGCTTCCCCAATTGTCTCGACCAAAATGACACCCATCTCTTTGAGTATCCACAGCATCTGTATCAAAATTAATACAAAAATCGTTCTTCATACAGGGGTATATCTACATGTACTTGTCTGGAGCAAAACAAAAGAAACTACCTTTTTTCAGTTAGCATTTTTTTCTTCTTCGTCTTCTAAGATAGGCGGGCATTAGGTAACTGTTTAATAGCTTCGCTAGTTTACTTCCTTATTAAGTGACCTTTTTAAACAATCAACATATTACAGATGTACAGTGCTGCTTGTTATCACAAGGATATAGCATGGACGCAAAGTGATTTTTTTTAATTTGGTATCGATTTACTCAGTACAATATTTTGATCACATTGCTTCAAACACTCTAGCGAGGTATATATATATATATATATATATGTGTGTTTGTGTGTGTGTGTGTGTGAAAAATATTATTTCAAAAAGTAATAAAGGAAATATATATTTTTTTAAATTATAAATAATAGAAGTCGAATATCATTAACACAAATTTGGATGAAACAAAATACCTTTGACTTTGACGGTCCTGGCAACGATTTCAAACTTTTCATTGAATCCAGAAAGCGGTTCAGATAGACGATCAGGATTTATGCCCCCTCCAACCCATATCATATTAGATATGGAAAGAAATTCATCCACTCCTGGAAAATTGTGATCTTCAAGGGAATTATAGGATGCATCTTCGCGGCTACTTATGTTTCGATTTCCCGCTTCTATCTTGAGCTTTCTATCACTAATGACTCTTATTAGTATTTGCCATCCTTGGGGTGAACTGATATTCCATCTGTATTGATTGTCACCTTGGTTTGATGTCCATCTACATGTAAAGTTCAGCCTTTGTCTTATATCAAGATCTGCAAAATACGATACAACTATTGGTTTTTGTTAATGAGAGTTATAATAGCATCGGGTACGTGTATAATCTCTGTCAAGCTTGGCACTCTTGGCGCTCCACATGTATTACCTCTAACTTTAACATAAGTGATATTGCGGCGCCCTGTCATTTCAAGGAGTAATTCCCGCCATGTACCTATTTACTTCCCCCCCTGGTTGAGTTTGGCAAATTTACATCAATGTCTTGCCGAAGAAGAATAAAATAATCTGTACATGTTTGTCTACTGAATTGGCACTTCTCTTTAATATAATAACCTTAGTTGTCAATGAAAGTGTGAAACAGTGACACAATAGAATATTAATAAGAGTGACAACTTAGAGACTTTCGCGGTCATGGGACGGTATACGAAAGAGATTAACGACGGAATCATTTATTACTAATATTGCTGTTTGCGAGGAATGACTACGACCTATATTTTAGTGAGAAATTCACATTTAATATACAGTAATTGAAATTTTGATTTTAAACACACATCACATATACTCACTTAGTTGTTTGTTATTTTCCGTGGGAGGTATGCATATCGACTGCACATTACCACCTGATATGTCACAACTCAAACAACTGGTACCTGGAGATGTAAAATGTATGATGAATACAGGTATTCACAAAAGCGACTTGATTTTTAATACAGTGTCTTAGCGCTATTTGATGTAATGTGACGATAGCAAAATAATTAAACAAAATTACACAGACATTGTTCCTTGATGCATTAGTTATGCTTTATTTTTCTTTCTTTTCTCGCTTAGCACCATCCACACCCTCTCTTGCTTCAATTCCGCTCTGTCAACATACTTAATGTTTATTTTGTTAACTCTGACCTTACAAGCAATGACGAGATGTCAAACCAACACTTTATGAATGCGTTATTAATGAGCTTTAATTCCAGATGATGATATCAACGTGTATTCCTTGAATATGACGCACTTTGTACCAAGACTTGTGTACAAAACATTGAAATTATAATTTTTTAATATAAATAAATGAAATAAATCAGCATTAAGGTCTAACGATTGTATTCGTGGGTTGCTGAATTGATTGCATTACATTCACAACGACAAATAATTTTCTCTGTAAGAACACTGCTTTTATCTAGGTAATTAAATCAATGTGTGTAGATTGCTAAACTGAAAGAAGGTATGAAGAGTAATTTCTTACAACAATTCAAAGCATGTGAATTCCAGAATAACGATGATATTGATGTGTACCACAGGATCAGCACCACATGAACAAGACAGCCCTTCATTGTTGATTGAACGTAGAGTTACCGATGTATACAGATCAATACAAATCCCTTTAATACCTATATTGCAGATAATTTTTGTAGCTGAAAAATCTCTCCGAAGCTATATGACGAGTTGTGCGCGTCCGTCGCTTCACAAGTCTATGAGATGCGACGAGAAAAAAAAAATGGTCTTAGTTGTGGTAGATGTGGTAATTAATGTTTTGACACAATTGACCCAATAGGCCATATCCGTCTGCTTATTCCTTTTGAAATAGACCCGATTTGACATGAACCATCCGTGTGAACAAGAATTTTCACGATTCAAACTATGCTAGCAATCATAAAACATCTCTTTGTTTGTCCAATGACTCTGTTCAAATAGTAACAATAAACTGTCAATACAACACCAAAGAGATGTAATGGATTCAAGCCATGAAAGAAGTTTCAATACACAATGCACTGCATGCATAATATATGATTTTACTCCATCAACTTCCCTGTTTAATATTTTTGCTCAAGCGTTTTAGTTCATTTTAATTTCCTGTCTGGTCTGTCGGTGTAAGCCGTGTTCAGATGATGGCTTCACTTTCAAGATTATAAACATGATGAATATGGGTATTATTATACCCGTTGCACACGCCCTACGTCATTTGTCTGACGTAGGACTGCGTCAGATACTAGCGCTGTCAGCTATAAGGCAATAAAATCTAGTAAGAATAATATTGATATACCAATTCATGTTCTGCGAGAACATCCCTGCGTATCAGGACAATTACCACCTGGAAAATCACCCCCGGAAAATTACCCCCCAAGGCCAACCATCCCCCAAGGACAATTAATGCCGGGAAATCACACCCTTTGACAATTACCCCCAGGACTATTTCCCCCAATGTAAATTTACCCCCACCCCTTAAAAATGACCCCCTAGGACAATTACCCCCGAAAAATTACCCATCTTTTCATTAAAGGGGAGTCCACACTGATAATAAGTTGGGTTTAATAAAAAAAAAAAAATTTCCGGGAGGAATTGTCCTGGGGGAGTGATTGTCCAAGTGGGTAATTTTCCGGGGGTAATTGTCCTAGAACCATATCCCTTTTTAGCAGAAGCAAGGGGGAACAAGTTTAGTTATAAGAGTGTGTTTTTCTTTGACGTCTTCTCATCCTGTTGTTTTCAATTAAATTGAAATCGTATTGAAATCCTCATGGCAGCCCCATAAATGAATTACATGAAATTTACACACTAAAATCATAACATCAAAATTATGATGTGTACATTTATATATACATAATTATAATGTTTAATGGTAATGTAGTAGAGGAGGGGAAAGGAAAGGAGAGGGTGAGAGAGAGACAGAGAGACAGACAGAGAGAGAGGGAAGAAGAAAAGATAGATAGAGAAGTGGATAGATAGAGAGATCGAAAAAGAGAAAGATAGAGAGAGAGCGAGAGAGAGGGGGTGGTATGGAGAGAGAGAGAGAGAGAAAGAGAGGGAGGGAGGGAGAGAGAGAGAGAGAGAGGGAGGGAGAGAGAGAGAGAGAGAGAGGAGTTGGAATGTTTGAGGGGAGGCGCTCTATGATGTAGGAGATTGGTATTGTTCTATTATCACACATAAATTATTCTAATTATTTCCCCTCTCTCTCTCTCTCTTTTTCTCTCTCTCTCTCTCTTGATTATTATTTGGAAAATATGGGAGAGGAGAGATAGAGATTGTTGACCTTCTTTGATTGTGCGAATAAAATGAACATTATAATGCATTATAATTATGAAGAGTAAGATTCTCACCTAGAACAACGGGGGTATTGCATGTACAAGTTAAATGAGAGCCATGTGGTTTCATCAAATAATGTAGCATCCATTGTAAGCCCGCTCCCATGGTCTCGCTCTTAAAACATTTCATGTCGACATACCATTGTGGCAAAAACAGAAACAAATAACTATACTGAATGCTGGCTCTCTGCGAATAGAATGCTTGTCAGTGGGACCTATTGCATCTTAAATTCTTGTTCTCCCCCTCCCCTCTGCACAATACCCCAAATGCCAAAACATAGTATCTTCGTACCAATCTCATTTACATTTTGAGCTGTCATAATTAAATCATATCTTTTTGGTAGTTTCAACATGTTTTAATATTAGTTGATGTTATAAAACTATTTGATAAAACTGTACCACTGAAACTGTTTAAAGAAACACCTGACAATATTTTATTGTTTGTTGCAAGCTCTTGCCTTTATTGTTCTTAACAGAAAACATAAATGTAATGTTTTAGTACTGTCAAAATAGATGTCCAAAGACACTTAGACACTTTGAATATACAAGCAACGTTTGTGAGAAAATGTATACTTATTGCATAAAACTTATATTTATATGAACTCTATAATGTTTCTCTTTTACGCACATATGTAATGTTTCTCTTGACTACAGACAAATCATGCAATATATACATGCAAGTAACATCAACAAATGTTCATTTCCGTCCAGTTTCTAAAGAATTTAAATGTTGATATATATGCAAATAATAATTTCCGTTTTATTTATATAAATGAGAAAACACCTTTGCCTATGAAGACATCAATAATAACAACTTATTGCAAAAAAAAGAAGATAGGGCAGGAATCTGGAAATTAAAAGATAACTATCGATATGTCGCCATTATTCAAAAATATTCCAACCTATACCCAAAGTATATACACATTATATTCATAGACAAATTTCCATTTGACAAATCAAGAGCCTGTTGGAAGCTTTATCGACATAGCAACAACATAATTGTGTAAAGAGTATTCCATTTAGAAAGAGGCTTCCATAGTTATGAGACATGAAAAGCAAATAAATTCGTTAATTTCCTTCACCAAAACAAAATGAACATTTTATGAAATGTATATTTACAATGTAAATTGGTATATATATATTTGTGATCAATACTCGAATATTGATTTGCGTGACAGTATTACTGATCCGAGTATTTCGGGCATGGTTTCACGAAACGGTCACAAGTACAAGATCAACGACATCCCATTGAAATGACTGTTTTACAATTAACACGCGTTTCAATGGGATGTCGGTGAACTTGTACCTATGGCGGTTTCCATGGTTTCGTGAAACGGCAACCCAATAGGCAAATACATGGGCACGGTCCTATAAACAGGGGCCATTGGTTTAACACAGATATCAACTTGATATTACTCGAAACTCTGTATGACAAAGGTACGAGGGTGTAAACTTGCAACCAATTCAGATCAGTCACAACTGTATAATCATTTACACTTAGATGATTTACATAACAAAAGTCGAATATGTGGACATCATTTAAAACGGCATATACAATTCAAAAGAAAAGGTTGAGTTCTAGTAAAGATGACAAATAATTTGTGAGCTTTCTCCTTCGTATGCCAGTTTGGAAAAATGAGAGAAACAATTTATCCTGAAAAGAATTGTGTTTAAAAGACTCTCATAGTCCAAATATGACAAGATGTAGTTGAAAAGTTTCGACCAAACATTTGTATCTAATCCCAATACTAATGTTTGTGTGCAGCGCCTGTCATCTTCAGCAGCGTCGTGGAATATTCGACAGATTTTGAAAGCGTGACATTAAACATTCCATAGTATATAAACATGTGTAAATGTTTTCATCACGCAGTGACTTGTGAGTTGATACATTTCATAAAAAACACTTAAAATCAATAGAAGTTACGGCCTACTGTATGGGACCACATCATGCAATATCTACTGCCCTGCCCTCGTGCCCACCAGGCAACACAATTAGATAATTATCGACACACGAATTACACCGTTTTCCATAAAGTTCGAATTTTTCTTCTATCCTCTTTTTATTAAGTGATTGTGATATTGTGTTTATTCTTGATAGATAAAGTTTATATCGTCTCAGAACTTTCTTGATCAACCTAAAGACTCAAGGAGATTGATCAATACAGAACTACAAGGACGGGAACAACCTTCCAGTAGATCCAGTCTGCGCACTCTCCTCTGAGGCATTTAAGTCCTCACTGGGGAAGTTTTTTTTTCCTTGCACCCTGTATATATATGTATGCACAAGGATCCTGGCCAGCAGGCTCACACAGGCTCCTCACATGCACACACAGTGCGAAATCTTCAAGTCCTTGAAGCAGCACTTTCCTTGGAAGAAGAAGAAGAAGAAGATATAAAATCTATCAAGAATAAACCATATTTTCGCAATCATTTCGTGAAAGGAGGAAATAAACTATTACTCCTACTTTATCGGCAACAGTGTATATTAGATTTAAACATCATAGACAGGTAAAATTATAAGAATTCTCACCTGTCTAATGCTACGTTTACACTATGTTTCCGGCGGCCACGGCAGCCCCGTTTGCCCGAAACGTAGTGCACCGTGGGATTTTGGCCATTTCCCCCACTCTGTATTCAGGTAGGGAAGGGGGATGCTGTCCCGGAGGCTCCAAGCCACACTACGGTTCAGCCTGCGGTTTACCGCGGATGCCAGTACGTTCCCTGCCGGCCCGTCACGTTTTGATGGGGACCCTCACGTTCCGTACGTTATGATCAAGGTCTGACACATTTTTCACGTTTTGTCAAGGCTCTCTACGGATGAAACGTGGACGCCGGCCAGCTTTGGAGCACGTTTGTGCCCACGGTATAAGAAGAAGGCCTCCCAAGCAAAAGCAATCATTGTTCCCTGAGACCAGCGCGTCGTGTCAGACCGTAGTAGAACGCAACGCGCCTTAGCGCGCCGGGCCTGTAAACCGTCCCACTACTGACCGCCTCCAATTTTTGTTACGGCCTATTACGTACTGTCACGTTTTGTTGCGTTCACCCCGTTTTACTACGGCCTACTCGGTTTCTCATACGCACCGTGACTGCCGTGGCAATTTTTTTGACAGTTTAAAAATCTGGCCCGGCTTCCACGGCAATCACTGCCTGTCACGTTTGCCCATTCGTCCCCTCGCGTTGTCTCACGTCCATCCCGTTTTGTCCACGGTGGCCTGAAACGTGATTGCCGTGGCCGCTGGGAACATAGTGTAAACGTAGCATAACAATTCATAACAAAAGTACTGATGCACACACTTCCATACCTGCCACGGGCTCAACAAACACATACACACAATCTCATCCACCCTCGCGCACCCCCTTCCCACATTTATACCACACACACGTCAAAGTATGCATTCATCATAAACAATTCGTGCAGATTATATGAATGCATTCAAGAGGTCATATTCTGGATCGTCATCATCAGGTACATTTGCTTCAGCAGGTTATTCCAGGATAGCATACATAGGGTCAACCTGTGTGGTCTTTGGACCTTGGGAATCCTGGGCTTGGTGAGTAACAGGGTCCATCTGATGTGAAGCCCCAGAACGCTCTAGGTCGAGCCTTCCGTAGCCTTCATCTGGGATTTCTGGTAAGGGTGCACCCGCCTTTGGACGTTTGCTAAGAGGGCGCTGCAGATGTTGATACGCTTCACTGCCTTCCTCAGATTCCTTTAGAGCAACATCGGGGGTAGATATTTCATTATACACGTTGAGAGCATCCTCATGATCAGCCCCTTCTTTCGCCTCCTTATCGACTGTGGATGCTGTCGGAGATGTGGCTGTTTGCTTCCTTATGTCAGGTCCTCGTTGCAGTGTGTCGTAAGGCCTCTCTAGTTCCGAAGCCATAGCGACGGGTGACATAGGCGGAGATACTGTCTCGTAATCACTCAGCGGGTATGAATCGGGCCTCAGGCTTGCGGACGCTTCGGGTGACACAGGAGGCGATACTGTCACGGTTTCGTAATCACCCAGTGGATAAGAGTCAGGTCGTGAGGACACTCCGGATGACGATGGGCCACTTACCATCTCGTAAGCGTGTACCAAATCATCGCTGCTCTGTCCTTTCGTTTGATTGTCACCTTTTGAAAAACCAGAAGACAGGCCTGACTTAAATCCTAGTTGTAGCACATCACATGGTTCAGTTCGTGACGTTCCCAATAGCTCTGGTGTATCATAATTCGTATGGCATTCAGGCGTCTTGTGGATATCGGTTATGCCCTTGTCTGAGAGCTGCATTTGTTCGTACTGATTCATCGGTGCTCCTGAATTATTCTTCTTGATCGAGGAAGACCTTGGAGCTGGCTTCATTGATGATGAATTCGGTTCCTTCCCCTCGGTCTGTCCACCTTTATCTCCATTGCTGACATATTTGTTTCCTCTGTTGCGTGCATTATTTGCCTTTTCTTCACGATCAAGAGCCTTTTTCTCCATGTCTACCAAGGTGTATAATGGTCCGTTCGAGAGGACTTTGTTGTTAGCCGTTGGAGTCTTAACCTCGGCAGTTTTATCATCAGAGTGGACAGTTTCTTTATCTGCCACCACCATCGCAGGGCCAGTGACTACGAAAGCGTAGTTCTTATGTCCTACGGATTGGTCAGTGACGCCACTGGCCGTTTTATCTGGCGGGGATTTAACTGAAGGTCTCACTTCGCAATATTCTTGTTGTTCGTTGTTGAAAGAGGCGGGATCATCAAGCGGTGCGGATTCTCTACCCCTTGACTTATTCGTGTGACATCTACGTGCAAGTGAACAAAAATGAAGATTAATTCGTCGGAAGGAACGAAATCGCATTGGAAGACTTGCCATTACTGTTATTAATATTTGTATTTTTTAAATGCCATTTTTGTTTTCAAAGGGTGCCTTCGACTAGCTTGGCGTAAACATTCGATTATGCCTGTCATAGCTATAGCTTCAAATATAGGCTATACTTTCACCGATGTCACACCATAACAAAATTGGATATAAACATGGATACCCAATGGCTCTTGCAACTTTTGTTCATGACCTTTGACAAAACGAGGCTGGTATTGTGGAACATTTCCATGTATTTTTATCATCTGACAGCAATGTTCTCACGCATATTTTTCTTTTCCTCACCCTGCAACACCATTTTGTAATAACGTTTAAGAGTTGAGTAAGGGCTTTTCCAGGCGTCAAAACTTATACATTAAACGTCTTTGTCGATTGAGAGGTCATACGAGATATATCCAGACCGACCCAAAGATTTAAAGGACAGATTTTGAAATAATTGTGATTACAAACTCACCTTTTCCTCAAGCAGATGCAGAGAACTGCTAGTAATACCAGCAAGAAAATGGCCACTACGGACACAGTAGGAATCAGAAAGATCGGCAAACCTGATAGAATAATAATGGAAACAAATAGATTTATCTTTATGAGTAGATCTATTATTTACCTTAAATTATAATGATCTAATCAAATGGTACAGTAATGTTGTTACTATTATATTTTCAGTGCGGCTAACATAATATTTCACTCCTCCCTTGTGAGGTGATGAGTTTTTGCCAAGCTAAGAAAGGGCGTGGATGTTTATCGGACACATTTATATGCATTCGAAGGTGGGGAAATTCTTCAATGGTCATTTTCTAAATTGTCTTATTATAAAATCCAGGGAATCGGCCGTAACCCCTGCATTGTAAACAACGGTGACTGAACTTTTGTGCATTCCTCCTGTCTTGTCTTTATAAGCCTCACTCCAGAAAAGATGCGTCAGTAAACTTGTCAATGGTCATCAACTTGTACAATTTTCTGACAAGATCGACAAATTTTCAATTTGCAAACAGAACATTTAGAATAGAGGAGAAGGGGTGTGTCACAACATATGCACTTGTGCTCCTGCAAGGAAATAGTCAAATGAATATCAGGAAATATGAGGTACTCACTGTCAGCTGCCGTTCTCTCAGTCGTCATGGTTACCATGTCAGAAAACCATGTTGTCATATTTGCTTGTGTGAAGGACGTATTACCCTCAGCAGTGGTAGATGTTGATGACGGGGAAGGAAGGTTCGAGGTGTAATCGTGAGATGTTGAAGATGGTAACGTTGTGGGTAAAGAAGTCTTTGACATACAGGCCGGTTCTGTGACGTCATCATCATACATCAAACCTTGCACTGTAACGCTGTAGATATTGAGTTCCATACTCCCATTGGCATTAAACCGTATCCAGAATGACTTTGAATGGCAAAACATATACCTTTATTTTTATTGGAAAATGAACCGACATTTCTCTCCCAATAGCATGATTGGCGTATATGCAAACGTTCATATCTAGATTTCTTTTCTTTTCAGCCATTGGTAGGGGCTAATACATATATCTTGATGTGAAAATAACGTACACCTTTACTCTCTATTCGAATATATTTTCTTAATCGAACTTTAATGAGCATATGCATCGAAACGGGCAATGAGCGTCACTCTTTATGGGGAGCATCATGATGAAACATGATAAATCAGTGTACTTGTTTGATGGATTTGGACCAGTTTAATGACTACGATGGCCACAAAGTTAAATCTTTTTTTTTGTCTGCGATACTATGTACCATAAATGGGTCAGATGAACATTCAAGTTTTTTTTCTCTCATATTTTTCAGTTGCAAAATGGAAGATTTACTTACATCACAATGAGAAAAGTTAATCTTAATGTAGAGATTAGGAATAATGTGCGTCATCAAATTTCTCGGTTTGACATATGCAAACTGTAATGAGCCATTCAACGGAAAGATGCCAGATTTGAAATGGTAGGAAAGCGAAATCAATATGTCGGAATGTTGAAAAGAAGTGTTGTTGCACAGAATGAGAAAGGAGCCGTTACTTTGTGTGTAGCCTTTACATCCTGGGAAAATGAAATACAGAATACCATTATGATTTGTTAAATATAATAACATGATTAAAAACTGTTTTATACCATTTGCCAATATATTGTTGTATTATCCTTTTTATCAAAAGTTTGCAATTCCAACAAATTTCATAATAAGTTTCAGGAAAAATATTAATACACGCACCCACACTCAAGCCCACTCACTCTCATGGAGAGGTTGATGTTATTTATATTGAACCGTAATATATTATTGGAAGAAAAGACATGATATGATTTGGTCGTGTAAATGTATGTGAATTCAAGCCACCATTCTGTGAGTCCTGGTCTTTGAATCCTGACGTAAATCATGAAATAGATCGAAAGTTCGGCATATTAGAGGGAGAAACCAAGAGAGAGAGAGAGAGAGAGAGACAGAGAGGAGAAGAGAGAGACAGACAGACAGAGAGAGTGAGTGAAAGGGGGGAGGGGTCGAAATAACTGATTCTGCATATATGAAAATATTGATTGTTGCTTGGAGTTAGAAAATATCCGAAATCAATAAATTATAAAGCGCTCAAATGGAACTGTTTTACAAATTTTCGCCCAAAGGGCTTTCTGAATTAATTATTTATTTGACTTAAAATAATAAATTGTGCATGCGTCAAATATCCAGATGTGCATCCCGATAAAGTGCACCAGAACACTTTATTTAATATATGCACATCTAGATCTAGATATTCAAGTCAGGGCTAGGAAAAGTAAGATAAAAGTTTACCGGCGCTTCCCCAATCTTGTATTCGACTAAAATGACACCCATCTCTTTGAGTGTCCACAGCATCTGTATCAAAATTAATACAAAATCGTTCTTCATACAGGTGTATGTCTACATGTACTTGTATGGAGCAAAACAAAAGAACAGACCCTTTTCTGTCCGGGAGAGGGGTCGGGGATAAGCTGATATTGTGTCTTTTTTCCTTTCTTTTCAGTGAGCGCTTTTCTTCTTCTTCGTTTTCAAAGTTTGGCGGGCATTGTTAAATGTCATATTTAATCTTACAGCACCATCAGGTAAGTGTTTAATAGTTTAGCTAGTTTACTTCCTTATTAAGTGACCTTTTAAAACAATCAACATATTAAAGAGGTCCAGTGCTGCTTGTGATCACAAAGACATAGCGTGGACGCACTGTGATATTTATAATTTGGTATCGATTCACTCATTACGAGAGTTTGAGCATATTGCTTCAAACACTTTAGCGAGGTATATATACATGTTTGAACAAAAAGTATTTGAAATAGTAATACAGTAAATATAATTATTTGTTATTATAAATAATGTAGAACATGAACATCATTTAATAATACAAATTTGAATGAAAAAAATACCTTTGACTTTGACGGTCCGAGCTACGATATGAAACGTTTCATTGAATCCAGAATGCGCTTCAAATAAGCAATTATCATTTGTGCTCGCTTCAATCCATATCATATTAGTTATGGAAAGAAATTCATCCACACCGTGAAAAAAAATGTGATCTTCAAGGGAATTAAAGGATGCATCTTCGCTGCTGTTTATGTTTCTATTTCCGGCTTCTATCTTGAGATTTCTTTCAGTAATGAATCTTAGTAGTATTTGCCATCCTTGGGGTGCACTGATATTCCATCTGTATTTATTTTCCCCTGGGCTATATGTCCATCTACACGTAAGGTTCAGCTCTTGTTCTATACTAATATCTGCAAAACAAGATACAACTATTGGTTATTGTTAATGGTAATTATAATACATGTAATATTAGGTACGTGTATAATCTCTGTCAAGCTTGGCACCCTTGGCGCTCCCCATTTATTACCCCTAACTTTAACATAAGTGTTATTACGACGCCCTAGCATTTCGAGGAGTACTTCCTGCCATGTACCCAGTTACTTCACCTGGGTCAAGTGGGGCAAATTTTCATCAATGTCTTGCCACAGAAAAAAGGTTATCTTTCAAATTTTGTTAACTGAATTAGCACTTCTCTTATAATGACCTTATACATGTACTTGTCACTGAAAGTTTGACACAGCGGAAAACTAAAAGATACAGTAATGATGATAATAATAATAATAATAACAATGATGATAATAATACTAATAAAAACAATAGTAATACTAATATTAATAATAACAATAATAATTAAAAAAAGAACAAAAATAAATCTGGATTCAGTGACGATTAAAGTGACGATTTCCAGACTAACATGGGAATGGGACGGTGTTTACGAGAGAGGTAAGCAACCGAAGAGGGGAGGGGTATGTCAACCCTTCCCTATACACACATAACCTCACACATACGCGCGCACACACACATGTGTGCGTGAACACGGACACATACCAATCTACTATCCACAAACACCATGCATCCAGAATGATTGGGAAAAAATTATTAAACAACGTTACATTCTAGCTACCCCCGGGGATGAATTTTGGAGGTGTCGTGGGGGGAGTGGTTCATCCACGCGACCCTTAGTCCAACTATAAATATTATTGTTGTTTGCGAGGAAGGACTATGGCCAAGTGAGAACTGCACATTATACAGTAATTGAAATTTTTATTTTAAAAATACATCACACATACTCACTTAGTTGTGTGTTATTTGGCGAGGGAGGAATGCTTATTGACTGCAAATCATCACCTGAAATGTTACACCTCAACCAACTGGTATCTAGAGACAGAGTTAAATGTATGGATACAGGTATTCACAAAGCGACTTGATTTTGAGTACAGTGTCATGGATCTATTTGATGTAATGTGATAATATGAACAACAACAAATACAAATTGACGCATTGATTATGTTATATTTTTGGTTCTTTTCTCGCTCAGCACCATCCACACCCTCTTTCGCTTCAATTCAGCTCTACCAACATATTTAATGTTTATTTTGTTAACTTTGACCTTACAAGTAATGACGAAATTTTCAAATCAACATTTTATGAATGTTTTATTAATGAGCTTTATTTCCAGAGGATGTGTGTTTCTTGAATATGATGCGCTTTTTACCAAGTAAAGAAAACATTGTAATTATCATTTTTTAAATATAAATTAATGCAATAAATAGGTATCAAGGTCTAACAATTCTATTCGTGAGTTATTGAATTGATTGAATAAAAATCACAACGACAAATAATTTTGTCTGTATGAACAGTTCTAAATCAATGTGTTTAAATTGCTAAACTGAAAAAGATATGAATATTAATTTCTTACCGCAATTCAAAGCATGTGCATTCCAGCATAACGATGATATTGATGTGCACCAAAGGATGAGCACCACATGAACAAGACAACCCTTCATTGCTGATTGCTAATCAGAGTTACCGATGTATACAGATCAATATTAAATCCTTTTACATCTATATTGCAGAGAATATGTGTAGCTGAAAAATCTACCCGAAACTATGTTACAACTTATGCGCGTCCGTCGTTTCATAAGTCTCTGAGATACGAAGAGAAAAAATTTGGTCTTAGTTGTGGTAGAGTAACATCCTGCAATAATGTTTTGACACAATTGACCCATGGGCCATATCCGTCTGCTTATTCCTTTTGAAATAGACCCGATTCGACATGAATCATCCGTGGGAACCAACATTTTCACGACTCAAACATTGTTTGCAATCATAAAACATCTCTTTGTTGGTCCAATGACTCTGTTCAAATAGTAATACTTCACTGTCAATACAACACCAAATAGATGTTTTGAAATCAAGCCGTGCCAGAAGATTCAATACATAATGCATTGCATTCGTAATTTATGATTTTACTCCATCAACTTCCTTATTTGATATTTTTGTTCAAGCGTTTTAGTCCCTTTTAACTTCCCTGTCTGGTCTTGTGAGCCGTGTTCAGATGATGACTTCACTTCCAAGATTATGAACATGATGAATTTGGAGTATCATTTTATTATTGCGTCGGCCGTTATCTGTGTTAGCTGAGGCATTCGCACCCGTTGCACACGACCTACGTCATTTGTCTGACGTATGACTGCGTCAGCGACTAGCGCGATCTTTGGCGCACCGTATGGAAGTGACATGGTACAAATCAGGATAAAAAAGGATACATCGTTTAAACTTTCTTTCGACTAGTGACCCTCGTACATAAAGCGTCATTTACCTGACGTAGAGCTCCGTCAGGGAATAGTGCTCTCTTTAATGCGTCATGTGAAGGTGGCGTCGTATGGAAAGCGTAAATGCATAATTAACATAATGCATCGTTGGGTTTTTCATTCGACTAATGACCGAGTCACACTTTACGTCATTTGTCTGACGTAGAACTGCGTCATCGACTGGGGCGATGTTTCACGCGTCATAATGACAGTGCCATTATATGCAAAATAAATTTAATATAAACACTGCGAATTATGCTTTCAATAACTGGCGTATGGGGTACTTGATTCCATAGCCTCAATTAGCGCAGGTAATTACGCAATCGACAATATAAACCTATGCAGTTTGTTTTTGTAGGTAGGCTTAATTGCTGCTCTTCTTCAAATTTCTTCAAGAAGTAAAAGTGAAATCTAAACGCTCAATAACAATATGATTGAATGCATACTAACTTACCTTTCAATAACGGTCATCATCTCAACGTGGCATTATGAGACATCTAATATTACATCGACAATTTTGGGTATTTTGTGCTTGTTTGCTTTTCTCTACATAATATAGGGACTCTGAACATGTACTCTAATGAGGCGTTAATGAGGTGTTTATAGTATTTGTATGACGCCAGTATCAATGTTTACTTATGATTGCAGTTTGTTATTAGGGATATCAAGTCAGCTGTAAGGCAATACAACCTGGTAAAAATTATATTGATATAGCAATTATCATGTTCTGCATGTACATTCCTTTATAGTAGAAGCATGGGGAAACAAGTTCAGTTTAAGAGCGTGTTTTTCATTGAGGTCTTCGTATCCTGTTGATTCAATTAAATTGAAATGGTATTGAAATCCTCATGGCAACCCGACAAATGAATTACATGGAAAGTACACAATGAAATTATTTAAAAATATAAAATAAAGATATGATATATATACATGTACATTATATACATATGTAGTATAGGAGGGGAGATGGAGGGAGAAAGAGAGAGACAGAGAGACAGAGAGACAGAGCAGAAGTAGAGAGATAAAGAAATTGATAGATGGAAACACAGGGAGGTAGATAGAGAGAGAGAGAGAGAGAGGGAGAGAGAGAGAGACAGCCAGACAGAGAGAGGGTGATCGAGAGAGAAGTTTGAAAGGGAAAATGGGAAGTTAACATGTTTGAGGGTAGTCAGTCTATGATGTAAAAGAATCGTATTGTTCTATTATCACACATAAATCATTACCATGATTAACCAGTAATATATATATATATATATATATCTCTCTCTCTCTTGGTTATTTTATAGAAAAGGAGCGGGAAGGGAGATAGAGTAAGAGAGAGAGAGAGAGAGAGATTGTTGATCTCCTTTACTTGTACAAATAAACGGAAATATAATGCATTATAATTATGAAGAGTAAAATTCTCACCTAACATCATCTATGGGTATTGCGTCTACAAATTAAACGGGAGTCATGTGGTTCGATAAAAGAATTCAGTATCTATTGTACGCCCGCTCCCATGGTCTCGATCTGTCTGTGATGTCTCGTATAACATCCATTGAATTTCATGTCGAAAGACCATTGCGGTGGAAACAGGAAAACAAAACAAAGCGATGCTGAATGCCGGCTCCATTCGAATATAATGATTTTCAGTGGTACCTATTTCATCTTGAACTATGGTCCCCCTCTCCCCTTCTCTCTTTATATCTCCTCCTAACTCTCCTCTCACCCTTTCTCATCCCCCTCTCTCTCTCCTCTCTCTCTCCCTCCATCTCACCCTCTCCCCCTCTCTCTTTCTCTTCCCCTCACTCTCTATATATATATGTATATATATATGTCCCTCTTTCTTTCCATTTCCAGCTGTAAGTCATTCTCTATTTTCTCTCTTTCGTTACACACTCCCCCGTCTCTCTCCCTTTTTTAAATTCTTTCTCTTCTCCTTCTTTTTCCTGACCTTAATTGAACCCGCTAAATTGATATAGATTCCGTTTCTCATTCACTCATCTAGCGCAGCAGTCTCACCATCGTTACTACTACCTTACAGTAGCTACATTTCCTGGTAACCTCTATATACGGAACACATGACCCAATATTCAGAAGGGAATTTCCCCTTTTGATTTACACAAGGAAAGAAATGGCAGCTTCATTACGCATGTATTCTTTCTTATTTACACAATATAATTATGATTGTGGGCATCATATATAACACACATCCTGATCGAAGCGAATCGGACATTATTTAATGTATCTTATAATCCCTCTCTCTACCTTTAATCCCCACTTTTCTCTCTCTCTCTCTCTCTCTTTCTCCCTCCCTCCCCTCTCTCCATCTCTCTCTCTTTCTTTCTGTCTACATTCCAATCCTTTCTCTTCCTCTCTCTCTGACTTGAACTCTCTTACGACATCTCTTCAATATGCCTCTTTCTCACAGTCTCTCTTCCTTCATTCCCCCCTCTCTCTCTCTCTTTCTCTCATCCTCCTCTCATTTCTCTTACCCGCACCCCTCCTCTCTCTCTATCTCTCTATTCTTCTAGTAGTCCAGAATATGGCCGGTTCTCATATTTTTATCTCTATGATCATTTCCTACACTTGCTTTAAGCCCCCGAAGATGGCGTTATCAACGAACTTGTTCGCCCAGCCTTTTCACCGGGCGTAACAATTCGGGTGCGTCAATCCTCTACTGATAGCCTAAAATTAATAAAATACATGTAGCTAAATTTAACCGTTATCAGACTAATGATCTAAACAGTTTTTTCAGACCTAACATTATGCCCTGTCTCCATATTTTAATTCCAAGGATTAAGAGATAATTTCTTTGCAACAGCTAAGTCATAATATACAAGTAGTGCTATGTATAGGCCTATGCTATGCTGGATCTTGTGTATAATAATACAAACAAACATTAAACAAAAAAGCATCTAGCTATGGCGCCCCTGCTCGCTGCGCCGCCAACGCTGTAAGTACGCGAAGCTTACGTTGGTATAGGTCTACGCTGCATGCACCGCATTCGTATGTTTTTTAATTCCATGTGATCGAAACCCGAAGCAACACTAGTTTGCAGCAGCACTGTCAGTGCAGAGGCCCTACCTAAACATCCTCAGTAGTATGCTTAAATATTGGAAAGTTTTCTTACTTATCTTAGATGCCTCGATTGTATTTAAAAAATAGCATTTTAAGCACTTTTTCTTAGATAAAATCTAAGAATATGTACTTACTCTTTAGGCAAAATTCTTAGCCCCAATGCTTTTATAGAATACACATTTTTGCTAAGACTTTTCTCTTGGCAAAAGGATAAGAAAAAGTTCTAAGATTTCATGCTAAACAAGTTTGTTAAATACGGGCCCTTGAATGTAGAAAATCACTGTCTATAGTACAGCCTAATTTAACGTTAATTGATGATAAATCTACTCACTGACACTGTTAATATTAAATCATGTTTGTTATTGTTAATTTGTGATGGTAGCGGGGGAGGGGCGGCAGCCGGCAGGACCAGGCATATACAGAAATAGCCATCTGGAATAGAAATTCTTTAATATAATTGACTTCTCTCAATCTTCCTCATACTCATACACAGACGGTACCATTTTTTGCAACGCACCACGGGCGGGGGAAGGGGGGTGGAGAACGACTGATTTTTGTCACAATCCGTCACAAAAAAGTTTGTCTCCGCCCCTAGTTTTCTCTATCTACCCTTCTAGAGTGTAGTATTAAGATGGTTTGATTTATACACCAATGTCTAACTTAGAAAGTAAATAGTTCGAGATTTTGTTAATCTCCTGCGGACTTTTTGTGGAAAACGCCAAAAAGTCCCAGGCCATCATTAAAGCCGCCAAGGGAGCAGGCAGAGAAGAGCGGGTATGAGGAATACCCATATAATATCCCAAATTCCAAAAAGTATCTTTGTACCAATTTCACTTACATTTTAAACTGTCATAATTAAATCATATCTTTTTGGTAGTTTCAACATTTCAAAATATTTATCGCTGTTATAAATGTATTTCATACAACTGTATCACCGAAACTGATTTTAGAAGCACCTGTGAATATCATTTTATTTGCTGCAAGCTCTTGTTTTTATTGTTATTTACAGAAAACATAAATGCAATGTTTTAGTACTGTAAAAATAGATGTCGAAACAATACCCTAAACATTACAATTCAAATTAAGGCAATTACATTACATGTACAGTGAGTAACAAATGTATGACATTAAAAGCTACGGACTAACAGGGAGAGTTAAAAAGAATGTTTTTATGGAGGATTTACATGAATCCAACGAAGGAGCATCCCGCAACTCAAGAGGAAGCCTGTTCTAAAGCCTCAGAGCAGCTACGCTGAAGATTACCTTAGGCACTGAAGATGAATGTAAATTGAATTATTACTATATATGCACATGTGTACGTTACGTTGTATTTATAGAGATATGAAATTGCCAATGGGTGGTATTCTCTTAAGTTAAGCCGGGACTAAGTCCAGACTAAACAAGAATTTTAGTTCACACTTCTATGGAATGCTAGGTGTCATCTTCCTCCTTCAATATTCATGACAAAGATAATCTACCAAAGACTTTATTGAAAATCGGTTCATACTCATATTATCTTTTTCTTCCCATTTCATTGCAAAATTAATATTTTGGACACTTTTCGTTGCAGGATTAAAATAATCTGTACAGGGTAAATGAGTTGGCAACAGGCACTCCATAAAAGTGTGAACTAGTTAAGCCAGGCTTAACTTAGTACGCGCTATCGGAATACCACCCATTGTCTTTGAGGACATCAACAATAACAACTTATTGCACAAACAAAAACGGGCAGGAAACTGAAAGTTGAAAGAAAACTATTCATGTGTTGCCACTAATTTAAAAATATTCTAACCTATACCCAAAATATATAGACATTCATTCATAGCAAAATTTTTTACTTGACGATTCAAGAGCTTGTCAAAAGCTTTATCGACATAGCAACAACATAATGGTTGTATAAAAAAGGAGAGTAGTCCATTTAAAAAGAGACTTCCGTAGTTACGTTAAATGAACAACAGAGAAATGCGTATATTGGTAAATATCGTGATCAATACTCGCATATTAATTTGTGTAACAGTATGATGATTCAAGTATTTTGGGCATGATTTCACGAAACCGTCATAAGTACAACTTCAACGACATCCCATTGAAACGACTGTTTTACCATTAAAACGCGTTTTAACAGGATGTTGGTGAATTTGTATTTATGACGGTTTCCATTATTTCGTGAAACGGTACCCTAATATGCAAATACATGGGCACTGTCTTATAAACAGGTACCATTGGTTAAGAACAGATGGCAACTTGATATTAATCACAACTCTCTACGACAAAGGTAGGAGGTTGTAAACTCGCAATCAACTCAGATCAATTGCATCTCTGTAATTAATACAGATGATTATTTACACTTAGGTGACCTACATATTAAACAAAAGTCGAACGTGGAAACATTATTTGTGACGACACATATAATTTAAAAGAGAAGGTTGAATTCTAGAAAAGATGAACAAAAATTTGTGTGCTTTCTCCTTCGTATGCCAGTTTGAAAGAATGAGAGAAACAATTTATCCTGAAAAGAATTGTGTTTAAAATGCTCTCATAATCCAAATATAACAAGATGAGGTTGAACAATTTCGGCCAAACATTTGTATTTAATCACAATACTTATTTCTGTGTGCAGCGCCTGTCATCTTCAGGAGGGTCGTGTCATGTTCCTCTTAATTTGATCATTTCAAAACCTCATCGAAGATATCCTTCTAATGTTTTGTAGAACAACCCTTTCCAAATTTGATTTTATTCTTTAGTAGTGTGATCTCATGAAAAGTACTCAACTTTATCTTAGAGGCAAGTTCATGCAGTGTTCATGAATACAAATCTATGCATTTTGGATGATGTGCGATACTTTCGTTTCATATTTTTTGGTTTAATGCGTTTTTTTTATTCCTGTGAAATCCGCAAGACGTTTACGATTGGATCTACTCGTAGGTCCATGGTTAAAGCCAGTTTTACATGTTTATTAATTCGATTTTATTCCTCTAAAATCCCCAAAGTCTTGGTTGACATTTACTTTTGATTTCTTTGGGGGTTCATTTCCACAGCACCAAATATATTTACGGCATGATGTTAACATTATTTCATCTCCTCACCTGATCCGTATCGCGTTCCTTCTAAACCATTGCGCTATTTTACCGAATGCATTGCTGTCTGTTAAACACATATCGTTTTATGCCGTGCTTATGTGATCAATGTATCATTCTGTTGATAAGTGGAGTATTCGAAAGATTTGTATAGCGTGATATTAAACATTCCATAGTATATATATACATGTGTACATGTTTCCTACACGTAGTGATTAGTGAGTTGATATATTTCATTAAAACCACTTAAAATCGATGAAAGTTACGGCCTACTGTATGGAATCACATCATGCAGTATCTACTGGCCTGTCGTCGTGCACACTAGTCAAAAACATTAGATTTTTATCGATACACGAATTACCCCGTTGGCCACGAAGTTCGATTATTTTTCTTCTAACCTCTTTTATTAAATGATTGTGACATTGTGTTTATTCTTGACAGATACAGTTGAAATCTTCTCAAAACTGTCTGGATCAATCTAAAGAGTCAAGGAGATTGATCAACAAAGTTCTGAGAAGATATAAAATCTATCAAAAATAAAGCATTATTTTTACAATAATTTCATGAGAACAGGAAAGAAACTATTATTCCTACTTTATTGGCAACATTGTATATTAGACTTAAACATCCCCGACTGGTAGATTATAAGAATTGTCACCTGTTTAACAATTCATAACTAAAGTACTAATGCATACACTTCCATACATGCCACGGACTTAACAAACACATACACACCAGCTCATCCACCCTCGCTCACCCCCTTCCCACATTCATACCCCCACACAAGTCAAAGTATGCATTCATCATAAATAATTCGTGCAGATTACACGAATGCGTCCAAGAGGTCATATTCTGGATCGTCATCATCAGGTACATTTGCTTCAGATGGTTTCTCCAGGATAGCATACATAGGGTCAACTTGTGTGGTCTTTGGACCTTGGGAATCCGTCTGATTTGAAGCGCCAGAACCCTCTAGATTGAGCCTTCCGTAGCCTTCATCTGGGATTTCTGGTAAGGGTGCACCCGCCTTTGGACGTTTGCTGAGAGGGCGCTGCAGATGTTGATACGCTTCACTGCCTTCCTCAGATTCCTTTAGAGTAACATCGGGGGTAGCTATTTCATTATACACGTTGAAAGCATCCTCATGATCAGCCTCTTCTTTCGCCTTCTTATCGACTGTGGATGCTGTCGGAGATGTGGCTGTTTGCTTCCTTATGTCAGGTCCTCGTTGCAGTGTGTCGTAAGGCCTCTCTTGTTCCGAATCAATAGTGGCGTGTGACATAGGCGGAGATACTGTCTCGTAATCACTCAGCGGGTATGAGTCGGGCCTCAGGCTTGCAGACGCTTCGGTTGACAGAGGAGGCGCTACTGTCACGGTTTCGTAATCACTCAGCGGAAACGAGTCAGGTCGTGAGGACACTCCGGATGACGATGGGCCACTTACCATTTGGTAAGCGTGTTCCAAATCGTCGCTGCTCTGTCCTTTCGTTTGAATATCACCTTTTGAAAAATCAGAAGACACACTTGACTTAAATCTTAATTGTAGCGCATCATATGGTTCAGTTGGTGACGTTCCCAATAGCTCTGGTTCATCATGATTGGTATGGCATTCAGGCGTCTTGTGGATATCGGTTATGCCCTTGTCTGAGAGCTGCATTTGTTCATACTGGTTCATCGGTGCTCCTGAATTATCATTCTTGATCGAGGAAGACCTTGGAGCTGGATTCCTTGATGATGAATTCGGTTCCTTCCCCTCGGTCTGTCCATCTTTATCTCCAAAAGCGTCATCAAGTTCAACTGTTGCATATGCTCTATCGACATTGCAGACATATTCGTTTCCTCTGTTGCGTGCATTATCCGCCTTTTCTTCACGATCAAGAACCTTTTTCTCCATGTCAACCAAGGTGTATACTGGTCCATTCGAGAGGACTTTGTTGTTAGCCGTTGGGGTCTTGACCTTGGCAGTTTTATCATCAGAGTGGGCAGTTTCTTCATCTGCCATCACCATCGCAGGGCCAGTGACTACGAAAGCGTAGTTCTTATGTCCTACGGATTGGTCAGTGACGCAACTGGCCGTTTTATCTGGCGGGGATTTAACTGAAGGTCTCACTTCACAATATTCGTGTTGTTCATTGTTGAAAGAAGCGGGATCATTAAGCGGTGCCGATTCTCTTCCCCTTGACTGATTCGTGTGACATCTACGTGCAAGTGAACGAAAATGAAGATTAAATCGTCGGAAGGAAGGGATTCGCATCGAAAGACTTGCCAGTACTATTATTAATATTTGTATTTTTTTAAAGCCATTTTTGTTTTCAAAGTGTGCCTTCGTCTAGTTTGCCGTAAACATTCCATTATGCCTGTGATAGCTATAGCTTCATTTATAGGATATAATTTCACCGATGTCACACCATAACAAAATTGGATATAAACATAGATACCCAATGGCTCTTGCAACTTTTGTCCATGACCTATGACAAACGTGGCTCAAATCGATAATTCCAGTCTTTTTTGGTATTGTGGTACATTTCCATGTATTTTTTATCATCTGGCAGCAAATGTTCTTATCCTACAATATCTCTTGTAATAATGTTTAAGAGTCGAGTAAGGGCTTTGCCAGGCGTCAAAACCTATGCATTAAACATCTTTGTCGATTGAGAGATCATACGAGATATATATAGACCAACCCAAAGATTTAAAGGACAGGTTTGGAAGTAGTTGTGATTACATTATATCTTACCGTTTCCTGAAGAAGATGAAGAGAATTGCTAGGGATACCAGCACGAAAATGGCCACTACGGACACAGTAGGAATCAGAAAGCTTGATGTACCTGGCAGGATAACAATAGAAACACATAGGTTTCTCTTCATGAGTATGCCTATCATTTACCCTGAATAATTACACTTGTCTAATCCAGTGAAACGTTACAGTGATGTTGTTATACTACTATACTTTCAGTGCGGCTGCTCCTCCCCTGTGAGATGATGAGTGCCGCAAATTTTGCCAAGCTAAGAAAGGACGTGGATATTATTTTATCGGACATATCTACATTTGAACGTTGGGAAAATCTTCAGAGGTTATTTATTAACTTGTCTTCTTATAAAAACATTGACTCGGACGTAACCCTTGCGCTATTAACAACGGTGACTTCATAAATAGTGCATTGCTCCTACCTTGTGTTTTCGGCATACAATACCAACAATTCGTCAGTAAACTAATCAATGCTTATCAAGCTCTACAATATTGTGATAAGAAAAATAAATTTAAAATTTGCAAACATATATTTTTGACTGGAGGAGAAGGGGTGTGTCACAACCCATACACTTGGTCTGATAGCTATGCTCCTTCAAGATATAGTGAGATAAATACAATAAAATATAAAGTACTGACTTGCAGCTGCCTGTCCCGTAAGTATTGACGTGGAATTCGCTGTTAAAGCTGTTGTAGAGCTTTGTGTCGAAGGAAGGAGACCGAAGTGGAATTGAGAGACGATGAAGATGGAGGTGAAACAATCTCTGTTATACTGGTTGCTGTCGCTCCGTCATCATCACGATCATAGATAAACGAGTGAACTACACCATCATATATTTTGAGTTTCATGCTGCCTGTGGCATCGAATCGTATCCAGAAAGACTATAAGATAAAGGGAAAAGATATAATCATAATGAGATCACCCTGTCAATCTCCGTGAGGGTCTGTGGTGGTTTAGTCACACTCACATTACACACGTTCGAAATTAAAATACAAATAGCTGTTGCATTGTAATATCATATATTTTTCAAATTTATAGATAAAAACTGATGAAACTAAAATGCATGAAAAGAATGGGAGTTCATGAGGTATACTAGAAAGGGTGTCTTACAAATACCTTTAGTCGGATTATTACAAAAAAAATCATTTTCCGATGATGGGACGTTTCGATCCTCTTTACGTTTTTGGAAGGCGGTAGCGTATTTTTCTTTTGTCTAACAGCATATCGTTTCCTATCCAATTCGAGCATGAGACATGTGTCATTAACTATTTTGTAATATACTGTAGTTACATAATATATTGTTATTAGTATTATTCATGAAATATAAATGAAAACATAAACTTAGACTGAAATACGATCAGTAAGAAAAATTAAGGGATGTAGAAATCATCAAATATATATATGAAAATGAATACTAAAATATTTGAACTATGATTATGATTTAATACATTATTATTTATTTATGGTATATTATTTTCATTTCGAACCACGTTGTTTTAATAATTCTGCCGCTACCAAAATCGTTTTAATCAGTTCATTTAAGATCCAAACGTTTTTCATAGGGTCAAAAGTTAGATATATTGGAGAAAGTTCATGAGCTGGTGCACCATAGAGAAGAATTTCCATTCTGAAATTTGAAACCAAATGTTTTGAGCATTTCTCACTAATACCCCCTGCGATTTTAGAACTTGACCTGCACGTTAATGATATGACATTATGACACTAGAAACCATACTTACATCTTGATTTGAAAAGTCGCACGTCATTTTAAGCTTGTTCTTGATTAGAAACCTCGGATTCACATTGGTGTAGATAATTTGAATGAACCCATGAAATGGTACTTGAGAAATACCTATTTTGGTAATGTTGTAGTGGAAGGTAATCAGCACTTGATGCACGGGTCGAGTATTGTTGCACATGATATTTAGCGAGCCGTTAGATGCATCGTTGCCGTCATAGCCTATACAAATGAGAATAAAACAGTAAGTAGTAAGCACAACAGTCTTCTAGATGTATTAAAATAACTTTTCAATCACACAGCGTAGGCCTAGCTATTAAGATATCACAACTACTGTGAAAGTTCTTTTTTCTCCAATCTTATGACCATTGAAGTTTAGCGAAACTCTAAGACATAAATATTTAGAAATGATTCAGATCCCCCCTCAAATACATAAAAAAGACCCCTTTAACAACTTAGTTTATTAAAGACAGAAATAATGATAATGATAATGATGATGATGATAATGATGATCGTGATCATGATAAACAATAATAGTCAGGTAAGACCTGATTACACGCATGCCACCCTCTTCTAAAATACTTTGGCATGGGATGTATCTCCAGAGTATTAATGTTCATGGTTTAACTTTTATCAATGTATTGGCGATATCGTAGGAATTTAGACAGGCCAGAATGCATGCATTTTTACTAACCATCGATGCCCCATGCATTCTCACGATATATTGTACACTGGCTTTGCTTCACCGTCCAAATTTCTAAGTATATCGAAAAAATAAATGAGGAATATTTGATTAATATAGCAATATGAAAATAAAAATGTTTTGTTTCTGAAGAACATTATCTCACAAGACCTGACAGATAAACGTAGTTGAAAATGATTTAGGAACGGTTACCAATCTCCAGGTTTTTTTAAATATAAAGACCATGGATAATAACGTTGCAGTGGCCTGAGAAAATTCCATTTTGATATCAACTATCTGTTTTGAGATGTTTTTCCAATATCAAATGGACATTTTGTTTTAAAATTCATGCCACTCAAAAATTACGAGTTAATGGAAAAACGAAAAAGCAGAACGAGAATTAGCAAGTAATTATAATTATGAGTCTCGGAGACTACGTATTTTGTGGGTCCGTCTGCTATATGATGTCAAAGTTTAATAAGCTAGTAGACACACATAAAATGTGATTCACGTTTCTTCAAAGCAGGCAATCTCTAGTACCGAAACCAAATATAATATAATTGGGCAATAGCATACTTGCCATCTATCAATTAAACATAGCCACACTGGACTATATGCATTAAATTGTACAGTCTGTTTACAGTAACTGTTGATCCCTCTAAACGGAATACAAATTATCAATAAATGTTGAAAATAGTTAATATCATTTTGTTAATATTTTTGTAGAGCAAACCATTGCTTCTTTACAAGATTTATCAGTAAAAATGGCATGCAGTATGAGTACCTTGCAAGCCATTTCGTTAAACAAATTGTTCAACTCACTGCTTGTTTTGGATTTTTCATCATATACAATAAGCTGCCTTAGGATATTCGAATGAATCTGTGTCATTTTACGTTTATTATCCCCAGTTCAGCTGACATAATTCAGCTTTAAATGAAAATCATTTCTTACCGATTTCCTGGACAGTTCTTACAGAAACTCTGAAACTTGTGTCATTGTACATTTGTCGATATTCAGGGTATGAAAGTCGAATCCATATTCGATTTGTCGTTGAAAGGTAGTGATCTGGGACAATGAAATGGTAGTTCTCAGTTGTATTGTAGATGAGAGAAGATGAGATACTTCCTTGGTTTCCTGGAGGCTCTATGTCTGTTGCTTCCACGAATATCCGGGTACAATTAACTTGTAAAAGGAATACCCATCCTTCTGGAGCTTTCAAATTAAATCTGTATTTTTTCATTCCAGGGTCCATATTCCAAGAACAGCTACTGATAAGTTCCTCTTCTTCTCCAACCGTGACATCTGTGGAAATAGGCATAACAAGACATATATCAAAGGTGATTTGTTTTAAAAAAAACCTATACATATAATATAATTTGATCTTAATTCGCGATGGTAGAGTAGCAATGGTAGCCATATCAGTAGTTTAATATTGCTGTTCCTGCGGGCCCGGCAACTATTATTACCAAAGTCTTGCCAGTTACATTTACACCCCGATATAGAGTATAGAGCTTTTCTCATTGGTTTAATAATAACAAAGGTCATGTCACAACAGAATTATGCATACAAAAAGTAAACAATAAGAAATATCCATTGTGTGATCAAAAAAGAGAAAAAAACACAAAAGAGGTTGTAAGGAAGTAACAGAACCAATGTGTGTAGAAAAATAATAGACATGAAAATGAAATTCATCTCATATAGTGACATATTCGGGCAAACCATCTTGTCTAAGGATACAAGAACCGAGCGAGGATCAAATCTAGAACCTCTCGAATGACAGTCAACCAGGCGCGGATCCAGGATTTCTTAGGGGGGGGGGGCCCAAATTTGAAATTATGTGAGCCAAATATTGTTACGTAATGGTGACCAGCAGTGGCGTAATGAGCAAAAACGTTTTTTTTTTTTGGGGGGCAGACAAAAAAATCCGCATCACCCTACTCTTACATGCAAGCCCCGCTGAACGATTTTCAAAGTGGGTGGGGGGAGGCTAAAGTATTTACGATCAGGTAGTGCGTAGCGTAATTTGGCGTGGGGTCTAGGGGCAAAGCCCTGGCGGGGGTCAAGGGGCGGAGCCCCCGGAAGCTCAAGGGGTATGGGCATTTAACTACGGTCAGATGAACATATTTTGATACCTTATTCATGACACTGGCAGGTCAATTGGCGTGGAGTCCAGGAGGCTGAGCCCCCTGAAACTCAGGGATTTGAGACATTTTATAACGGTCAGATAAGTATTCAGGGGCCCGCCTCAGGCCCTCTGTTGGGGTCGAGGGGGCGGAGCCCCCGGAAGCTCAGTGGTTTTAGGCATTTAATTACGGTCAGATGAGCATATGTTGATACCTTATTTGTGACACTGGCAGGACACTAATTGGCGTGGGGTCGAGGGGCGGAGCCCCCAGAAGCTCAGGGGTTTCAGGGATTAAATTTGCACCAGATGAGCATCTAGGGGCCCTCCTTAGGGCCCTAGGTGGGGTCCAGGGGGCAGAGCCCCCCGGAAGCTTTTTTAGGCATTTAAAAATACTATGTCCTTTTGCAGCCAACATCAAATTCTGTAGAACTTTGCAGGAATTATGAATATGTCATGTATGTCCTATCTGTGAAATTTAAACGTTAGCAGTGTACTAATATTCAAATTATGCAAGGAAACCTGTTAACTTGCTAGACTTCACTGTCAGATACTATTGAGTGACTGACTGGCTTTTTCATCTGTGGTAATAACATACATAAAATGAGCTGTAAAGGGTACATGAGCATTTGTCTACATCAATAACCCACTTCTTGTAATGGCCAAAATTAAACTGATTGAATCTTTGCGCAGCATAAAACGTATGACCATTTGGTACAATGGTCTGAAAAATCAGATTTTACTTACTGGCTCTATAGCTCCTAAGTTGATTCAACAACTAATAGTCGTTATTTTCCCACCTAAAGACATTTTCAAGCCTCCTTTTTTTTAGGGAAGTTCTAAATTAGTATTGTCTTTCAAATGCCATTGGAATTGAACCTTTTCATTTTTTTGGCCTGCAAATGGGATATAGTACCTTTAATTACGGTCAGATGAGCATATTTTGATACCTATTTGTGATACTGGCAGGTCACTAATTGGCGTGGGGTCATGGGGGCGGAGCCCCCAGAAGCTCAGAGGTTTTAGGCAATAAATTACAGTCAGAGGAGCATCAAGGGGCCCCGCCTTAGGGCCCTAGGTGGGGTCCAGGGGTTAGAGCCACCGGAAGTTCAGGAGTTTTAGGCATTTAATTACGGTCAGATGAGCATATTTTAATACCTTATTTGTGACACTGGCAGGTCACTAATTGGCGTGGGGTCCAGGGGCCGAGCCCCCGGAAACTCAAGGGTTTTAGGCATTAAATTACGGTCAGATGAGCATATTTCGATACCTTATTATTTTGTGACACTGGCAGGTCACTATTCTTTTTTTCTTTCTCTCTTTCTTTCTATTTCTCTTCAATATACTTTTTCAAAAAAAGTGGGGAGGGGAGCTCGAGGCCCACGAGCCCCGCCGTTCCGCGGGTCTAACATGTAGGCCTCTAAATAAGCATATTTCTTGCCTGACTTTAAATTTAGGAATTTTCATTTAACAACAAACGCATAAAAAGTATTTATGATTTACTAAAAAGTGATGAAAAATCTATGTCATTTCAGCAACATTTGTAAATCACCGGTATCGAATTAGAAATAAACCACATTTGATTTTTTTTTTTTTTTTTTTTGGGGGCAACTCCCCAAGCCTCCTCCCCATTAGTACGCCAGTGGGCGCCCCCGATCTACACTTTGTTGGCGGGAAAAATCGCAACCGATCTCCCCTACCTTTCTTCTTTCTCTTTTTTTCCCTTTCTCTCCTCTTTCCCTTTCCCTTCCCTTTCTTCTCTCTCTTTTAGGATTGCTGGGGGGTGGGCAACAGCCTGGGAGGCAAGGCCCTTTCAGCCCCCCCCCCCTTCCCGATCTCCTTCTTTTTTCCCCCTTTTTTCCTTCTTCCTCTTCTTTCTCTCCCTTTCTTTCCTCTTTCCCTTTTCATTCTTTTCCTTCTCTCTCTCTCTCTCTCTCTCTCTTTCTTTTTTCTTTTATGCGGGGCAATAAGGCCCGCTCGGCCCCCTGGATCCGCGCCTGCAGTCAACAGCCTTCAACAATATACATTCATCTCATATTGTGACATATGCGGACAAAACCGTATTGTCTAAGAATATAAGAACCGAGCAAGGATCAAACCCACAACCTCTCGTATGCAGTCAACCGTCTTCACCAGTAGGGACTTTTAGATTTGCACGTCGACATAGTGGATTGCAAAGTGACGTCCTTATAAGGCACTGTGATGTCCTTTTAAGGCACTGCCGGGCACGGCCCAGTGCCATAACGCAATAGGGACTTTTAGATTTGCACGTCGACGTAGTGGATTGCAACGTGTGCCATTCTTTCAAGGCACTGGCCCGTGCCCGGCAGTGCCTTAAAAGGATGTCACCGTGGCAGTCCACGTTCTCGTCGTGTAAAATCTAAAAGTCCCTATTGTCACACGCGGCAGTCCACGCTCTCGTCGTGTAATAGCGACTTTTAGATTTGCACGTCGACATAGTGGACTGCAATGTGTGACGTCCTTATAAGGCACTGTGATGTCCTTTTAAGGCACTGCCTTAACACAATGTTTCACGCGGCAGTCCACGCTCTTGTCTTGTAAATCTAAAAGTCCCTAGTATGACACAGTGAACCCACTGTTGATCATGAAAATCCATGCAAAGAAATTAAACACCCACTTTACTAGTACTTACTTCGCGGAGGACTGTTTCCAGAGATGCAGAGCTCGTCATCTGTGGAATCGCTTTTTGATATTTTACATACCAACTCACCTAGAAAAATATTGTGTGAGCAAAGAGGTTACTCTCTACCGTCATAAATATGATGATTCGAAGAAAAAATAATAAATTGCACGAAAATCAAATTTCTGAGTATACGTAAAACAAAATAATTAAGAAGTTAGGAGTTGGTCAATATCAACAAAGTCGTAGCATAAAAGTAAACACAGTTATGATGAGTTCTTTATTTACACTGATTCGGATCCTGATAGCCATGGGCTACAAGCTCGTATACAATTTTCTTTCGTAGTATTATTCATAAATATACTATATTATGAAGCAACTGAGCTCCCGTTGAGCTTCCAATGTAATGTGGGAAACATTTAATACTCAGGATTTCGCCATTTTGGCCGAGCAAGAACCCTCAATCTGTCGTTCGAAAATCAACTGAAATACAGTCCTCCCATGCATCAAGTATGAATTCCAGCACAAATCTTTGATTAAGAGACAGCATGATATATGCTTTGGGTGGGGTGCTACTTACCGCAATCATTCGCGCTCCCATACCTCAAATTGAGGGACAACTGCAAAACGGCCAAAATCAACAGCAGAAAACAGTTCTTCATGATTGGGTGCTAAGTGGCCGATCCTAAGTGCTAATCCGCAGAGGTTTAATGATCCTGTCATATGCTAAAGGAATAGCTTTAAAATGTGTTTTAGAAACTTGATATATCCTATATGCAAAGTGTGATGCACCAGTTATCCGAGACAAGACGGGAAACGCCTAGATCTTAGTGTTTTTTCCACAATATCCACCTTTTATACTCGAACCAGTTAACGGAGCTCCGTATATTAATCCCTTTTGAAAAGAGACCTGAGTCTGCATAAGCACCATCCGTGGGAACCAAAATGTTCATGACTCAAACCGTTGCAATGTTTGCAATCATAAAACATCTCTTTGTTGGTCCAATGACTCTGTTCAAATAGTAATACTTCACTGTCATTACAACACAAAAGAGATTATTGAAATCAAGCCGTGCCAGAAGATTCAATACACAATGCACTGCATTCGTGATATATGATTTTACTCCATCAACTTCCCTGTTAGATATTTTTGTTCAAGCGTTTTAGTTCATTTTAAGTTCCTGTCTGGTCTTGCGGTATAAGACGTGTTCAGATGATGATGGCTTCACTTTCGAGATTATAAACATGATGAATTTGGGGTATCATTTTATTATTGCGTCGGCCGTTATCTGTGTTAACTGAGGATATCACACCCGTTGCACACGACCTACGTCATTCGTCTGACATATGGCTGCGTCAGCGACTAGCGCAATATTTTGCGCACCGTGCGGAAGTGCCATTTTACAAATCAGGATAAAAAAGGATACTTCGTTTACATTTTCTTTCGACTAGTGAGCCTCGTACATAAAGCGTCATTTACCTGACGTAGAGCTACGTCAGGGAATAGTGCTTTCTTCAATGCATCCTGTGAGGGCGGTGTCGTATGAAAATCGTAAATGCATAATTAACAGAATGCTTCGTTGGGTTTTTCATTCGACTAATGACCAATGCAAAGACTACCTTTAAGGCCGAGACTACCTCCAGAGCAGGGCCAAATGCGCGGCCACTTTTGGCCTCACATTTGACCTTTTGCGCGTTTACAGTGCTAGGCAAAATTATAAGACAAAATATAATTATTAAATTGTTTCAAACTAGGCGTAATCTCTTGATATTTACAACGTAAAATGAACTGTTTACCGAGTAAAGTAAGAAAATTAAAAGCTAAGGTGGCTTGACTTTTTGTTCAGCAATTCCAAATAAAATGTTTTTGCCTGAAAGAAAATAATCGGGATTAAAATCCGACACTCTTCTGCGTAGCGCATTCCAAAAGGCTGCTATCTTAGGACATGTACAAAATAAATGCTCCATTGTCTTGGTTGTCTAAGTATTGATCCTGTCGTGTGTCATTCTATTATATTCATGTATCTGTGTACCAATAATGTGTGATCGTCCATGACCTAGTATAGATTTATATCCTTTACATCCTGTTATCACTCCGAGGCGTGCCGAGGGGTGATGGCAAGAAGTAAAGTCCCAGAGAGCCTGTAAAAACAACTATTCCTCGAATATTAAAGCAGTCTTTATATCTTTTATATACCGAATTCACAAAAAAATCTACAAAGAATTCTTACCTTATCTTTTCTTGAGTAAAGACTGGTTAAAACATAACAGAAAAATATGCCTCGAAAATGAAAAGCAGTCTTTAGATCTAAACCTAGGTCTATATCATTTATATACCGAATTCACCAAAAAATCTACAATGAATTCTTACCTTATCCTTTTCTTGAGTAAAGACTGGATAAAACATAGCAGAAAATCAGAGAAACTGTCTGTGGTAAATCTGTCTGGAAAATTGCATGAATGTTACAATCATTCGGGAATCGCACACACATTGCACTGTATTTTGTATCCGCACTCGCACATGGGGATGTCTCAGCAATTAAGAAACCTGACATTTATGCGGCACGTTCACCGGGGATTGAGGGCACTTTTAAAAGAATATTGACTGGTAGGCGGGTACGAGGGCCCTTTTTAAAAGACTATTAACTGGTAGGCGGGGCATGGCTGAAATCACGACTCCAATTTCGACCAATCAGATGGCTAGATTTATAAAGTGAGGTATATAATAAGCAAATATTAACCGACAACGAGGGTAATGGTACAAACTATCATCGCCGAGGTGATCGATCGGGCTACTATCATCACGAGCCGCAGGCAAGGGATGATAGTAGCCCCGAGATGACCGAGGCGATGATAGTTTGTATCCATTGCCCGAGTAAAGGAGGTTAATATTTGTTTTATGTCCCACATCGGCAATAAGGTCTATTTAAAGTGAATTTTACATAATTAAATGAACTAGGTTTTCGCTCGCGGCGTGACAAAAAAAAAACACTGACATTTCGCGTAACCTACTCTGCTATGCTTATTCAATGGGCAAGTGGGGCAGCAGCAAAAAAATACTGTACAAAAGTACTATCGCAGGGTGATAGTACTAATCTATCATTGATCATGTGACCTCGTTTAGACCAATCAGATTGCAAGATTCTTAGTGTGCGGGATATAACATCGTTATCCATCCATGAATGAACCTGCATTTAATCAGCAGATGTATTAGTTTAATTGTATTAAAAGAAAACCAACGCTCCTTCTCTCCCCTTTCCTTTTCTTCTCTGCAAGTCACTCTTCTGCTTTTTTATTTATATTCTTGTATCTAAGTTGACGGCTGCGGGCACGTCAATCTACCTGCTTATGCTGTAATCCTTCTGCATCAAATGTATGTTAATAATGCATTCAATATTTTTGTTTCATTTCGTATATTTTCTGTATAAAATTATATACATATGAAATATTGTATCAATCCAATGTTAATTATCAATTCAATATATTTGTTTAAATATCGTATATTTTCTGTATATATACATATGAAATATTGTATCAAACCATATTATGTTCATGAAAATGTATGATGAAAAAAAAAGATGCAGAAACCAATAAATCAAATCAAATCAAATCAAATCAAATCAAACATGTTTGAGGATAGTCAGTCTTATGGGGCGTTGCAAGAAAGTTGCCATCAATTGCAAATCCCTAAAGTCAAGCGTAAGTCTTGCGATTTATTGCAAAATTTGCAACTGATATTTGCAATTGATTGCAACTCAACTTTCTTGCAACGCCCATTAAGAATAGTATTGTTCTATTATCACACATAAATCATTACTATGATTACCAGTAAATCTCTCTCTCTCTATCTCTTGGTTATT
>CP137678.1:11857352-11893189 GCA_037976565.1 Mesocentrotus franciscanus
CCTGAAAATATGTAAAATTCTTAATCCCAGTATAAATCCAAATCCAAACTTAAGAAGTACCTTCTACACAATCTTTAATACCTCCGTTAATTCATTTACCTCAACTGAATTGCGATTATTATTCATTAATTTGTTTTGTTTTGTCTTATTTTCCAATATAAATTACACATTTATTGATACAAACATGGGGTTATGTTATAAGTTTATCACTTTTTAAAATATCCCACCCTGACATTAATTTGTTTGTAGTCTAACTTTATTCTGTATTTCTGCTTTTGTTCTCGTTGATTTTTTCTACCTAATTTTTTATCATGTAATCAATGTGTTAAATAATTATTATGTATATCGTGTATATTGTTTTGTTATTTTTATGGAAATGTGGAAAATAAATCAATTCAATGCAATTCTATAATTTGTTTTCCTGGTGCATCAGCAAGGACTAGAACCAAAATCAAGGATTGATAGGAGGGCACAAAATAGTCGGGGTATTCTGTCCGGTCGGACAAATCTATTTCTGGTAGCCCTATACACCACATGAAATTAGCTAGAAGTGCGTCTATTACGAGATCTATTTTTGCCGTGGCGGCTTGCGGTAACCAACTACGTGTATCTCAAATTTTATAGATAGAGTATCAATGACGCCTAAGACTCGCAACTATTTTTCAGGCTTTAGACCGTTTCATGATTTGACTTTAAAACGGAAAATAACTTTAAAATATCATTCAGACTAGTGTAACAGTACCGCTAAAAATCAAATGAGAAAAAGCATCACGAATTAATGAATAATTAACAAAATTAATATTATATCTAAAGAAATAACTTGTTAATGTACATACATTTTAGACTAACCTAAACACCAGAAGCAACACCACCACTACCAACAACAACAACAAAAAAAACAGAGTAGACATAAAAACCTTCTATAATCTTTTACATTTTCCTCTACTGAAACAAAATAACACTTCAGTCTGTCGCAATTCTATTTTTCGACTACCACGACTTTCATTCAATTGCACATTCGAATGACCTGGAAAACCTCAGTAATCTCATAAATACACTCCACCAATAAATGTATATATATATATATATATATATATACAATTGCCAATGCAGCAGAAGTTGAACCTATAATACACAATGTTGATAAAGGAGATGATCATTTGAAAATCATTTATTGGAGGTGTTTCTTGGCAAAGTTTGTGACTTCCCGTTTGCTCCACATTAAGTTTCCAGCGAGAGGGAACAGTATTCCTGATTATTTAAAAAAAACGCGCAAATCTGGATTCTCAAAGGGAGTTTGACACAACTCGGCTATTTACCAGGTAACGGACGTTATTAATTGCCATAGTGGACTGCACTTAGAATGATCTTACGTAACATGTACATCCTCCACCTACTGTTAAATTGCCGCCACGTAAAGAACAGTCATCATGAATTCCCCATCCGAAGAATGGCAAATGGTTTTCCGAGTTTCTCACTGCAAGTACGGTCGTGGAAAGCAAGTTTCGCTGCGTGCCAGATGTGTACATTCATGAACTAGTAAGTCAAATCTGTCAGGTGTATGAACTTTGACCCAAGGCACATATAAACAGCCTAGAGTATATCTTCACGGTTTTTGATATTTCACTAGCATTCAGCAATCTGTATTGGACTCGAGGACGAAGTAGCTAGGTCCTTCAGGTGGACTGTCACCGGCAATATCGAGTTTTCCATAGTTCTCCTCGGTGATATCCGTACCTACAGAAGACCTCTTCGCCGGCGTCTGACCCTGCGTTGGTTTTTGGAATGAAATGTCCTTACGCGTCAGATGTTGGTAGAGATCCTGGTGTGCAAGGACAGGCTGGTCATTCTTGTCCTGCAGTTTCAAAGACTCCAGCTCATTCGAGGGGAGGATCTCCAAGTAGTCGCACTCACCGCGAGCTGGTTTGGGTTGTTTGGTCTCGTTTTCAGAGGCGTTCTTTGCTGTTATCAAAGACGACGTCCTCTCTTTGCTCGACGATGCTGACCCTGTGGTTCCATCAATGGTCTCATAGCCCATGCTGCGGTTCTTACACCTGGACAACAACGGAGAGCCTTGCACCGACAACTTCTCCGTCGAACGCGCGGTCTTCTTGTTGGAATCAAGGCTGCCGTCTCCAGGTAGTTCCAAAGGTCGTAAGCATTCCTTCCAGTGACTCGTTCGCCACCGTCTTTGGTTTTCTGTCCGGATGTCGGTCCCTTCTGGTCTTTCTTTTCGATTTCTTGGTAGACGGTGTCCCCATCCCTTGGGGGAGGGCTCAGAGGAAAGCTGGGGTAGTGGTAAGTTCCTTCGTCGGGATCCTCGAGAGTTCTGATGTTTTGAGGATGGAATCCGTTATTTTCATGCCCTTTGTCGACGGTTGCCTTTGAGTTCCTTTCCTGTGTACCCTGAGACCTGTTTGATAGAGTAAACACAACATTACCGTTTATGATTGAAAGTCTTCTAAATGATTTTGAAAGTAACGTCATCGAGTGTCAAATTTGTAAGTTATTCCAGAAACATAACATCGTTTTTAATTATAAAAGTAAAATTTAAATTGATTGAATAATGCTTTCTGCTCAAAAAAAAAAAAATCATGAGAACATATGAAGCAAACAAAAAGGTAAATTGGTGAAAGAGGATTATTACTTTTTTTACTGGGGGGTTTCTCCTTTTGATCAGAACTGCTTTTTGATGAATAAGTATTTTTTTCTTTTCTTTTTAACAAGATTTCAACTACATGTACTTTCGAAAAATCAACATGAGTGAATTTAAAAGGCCTTGTACGTCACTTTCTCAAATGTTCTAACATTGAAATGACATAATACGTAATCCGCCCCTGATTTTTTTAAAGGCACGCTTCACCTTCATAGAGTACTGAATATTTATGTTTTTAAATAATCTTTTATTCAAAATGTAAATAGGATCATCAAACCAGATCAACAACAACATGCATATAATAAATATAAGTGTTATTAGACTCATTAATGTTGTAACATGATTTTGACAAAATTTAAAATTTATACTTTTGATTCTAACTACATAATAAAATTGTCCTTATTTAAAATAAATCTGATAACTCATTCATATGCATCTCAAAGAAATGAAAAGGATATATAAACAAAATGATCAACAATAACGATGAAGAATACAACAGTGCATTAATTCATGTAATCTTGAAAATATCTATTTTCTTTATGAATTGCCATTGAGTTAATATTTTGACAGTATTTGCGATTGTGTTTTTTGTGGCAATATCTTGTTATTTTACCTCTTTCGTCGGAGAACAGAAATCCCTAAAATGGCGATCACTACAAAGCCAACAAAAACAGAGATGCCAGCTGCAACGGACATGACCGATGAATCCGAAGAGGGCTCTAAACAAAGAACAATTTTAAAGGTTTCTGCGTAAAGAGTGCCCAATATAGTTGCGTATCCTATGGCCAAGGCCCAGTGCAGTTAACTGCGTAAATGTATTTCGTGCAAATGCAGTAATATTCGATTAAAATATTACTTTACATTTGGCCAAAGTATGACAATGCCCAATTTCGGTTTACTTATCAATGAATGCTCGGAGATAAGCATGCAGCTTTACCTGGCATTTCTAAGTATCTTGGAGTTGGAGAAGATAGGTCATCTTGGTCAGGGAGGGGGCGTAAAAAGGGGCCCACTTCGTGCGATAATTTTTTCCACCGCCACCCCCCTCCTTGGGCGCCAGGGGAGGGGGCCCATCTTCTTTTTTTCAAAAAGGGTGTTTTGACCTGTTTTTTTTTTGCTAGGGAGGGGTCCGGTCCCCGGCCCCTGGATCCGCCACTGATCTTGGTTATCATTATTATAAGTACATGTATAACGTCTTGAAAGGAAAGTACAGTAGGGTTTTTATCAATATGGGCCCTAGATTTAAATGGGTACCAATGCTATGACGCATGTTTCGTCGAAGGGCACGCACATTTTATTAACTGACATGTTAAAGATGTTAGTAACTGAATAACAATTACAATAATAATACTAATAACAATAATGATGATAATAATGATAATAATAATAATAATAGTGATAATAATAATAGCAATATTCTGGGTTAATATATAATACGTCACCGATGTCTCCCAACCGTTTACATACATATAATTTCCCCGATCGTCGGATTAAGGCTTTCCTGCACACAATGTGTATACATTCTCGACTCCCTGGGGAGCATTCCAGACAGGCATCATTGTATAGACGCTCACAATGCTGGACAAACAACAATGACTGTCGCAGTCTACCGGGTACCCATTTAACACCTGGACGGAGAGTTCGATTGGTTCTCATTGTCGGGTCGGGTTGTCGGTAACATGGACTTTCGTGACTGATCAAGCCCTCATTCCCGAAGGGTCGGTAATACACCTCTCTTATCGTCAAAGTGTTGCGTCCAGTTTATGCGGCAGTATTCTGAAAACTTACAGCAAATGTACGAAACAGCGCGTCCCGACACACTGTAATATAAAACGAATAATCAAGATAATCTCGATAGTTCTTTAAAAATGGCTAGTAATCGATACTTCGTCATTGTATAGACTTGTTTTGACAACTGTACATGTAAAATGATCACCCTTATCTCTTGGACCATATTTATAAAAAAAAAGGTGATTATTTGCAGGAATTTTACCCAACCTTTCAGGAATTACGGGACATGTTACCAGAAAACTTTGATTTACCCGACAACGTAATGCATCCGACCTTTCATGATTACAGGTTATGTTTTCACGAAAGTTCGTGTAACACGACAACCCGACCCGACGCGAAGACCGATGGAACGAAGTAAGCCTTTTCAAACTTCCAGCTAGTGTAACGTCTTACCTGGATCGACAGCGGTCGCGGATACACTGGCGTCGTTTAAATCGACATCGACGATGACGAGCCGTACACTTCCACGCGCTGTGAATGTTATCTAGTAAACAATGGGAAATTATTTATTTTATTAGTTTCGTCCTGTAGTTATAACTGAATCCGGGAAAGGAAGGGCATTGTTAAATAGGAAAAATATATTAAAGCCGTGTATGATAAAGGAATGCACTTCGAAAAAAATGTATAGTAACGGAAGAAATAGAGATAAAGGAAACAATGACAACGAATAAATGAAGAGGGAAAGAACTAGAAGAGAAGCTGAAGAAAGAGAGAGAGGGGGAGACAGAGAGAAAGTAGACGAGACGGGAAAAGAAAATGATGGTGAGAAGAACAGAAAGAATGTAACATAATGGAAGAGGAAAAGAAAATAAGTGCACGGTGTAAGATTGAAAGAAAGATGGAGGGAGAGCGAGAGAGAAAGATGACGGAATAGGGAGGTGTATAAGGAAAGACACATACCGACGCGTCATCAACATCGCAATCAACGCTAAGCTGGGTCGCCCCATCGTAGGAAATCCCGAAATTCCGTCTCCCAGGACACGTGACCGTGACTCTACCCTTCTCGTCCCGTGACTGGCCCCCGCTCGTCCTGCTGCTGCCCTGGTAGTCGAACGAGTACCCGAAAGAGACGTAACCTTTCCCGTCTAGTTGGGTTCCTTGGGGCAAGCGAATTGTGAGAGCGCCCTCGTCGGCGTGGTCGCTACCGGTGAAAACAAAACCGTCTGGAGAGAGAGAGAGAGAGAGAGCGCGCGCGTGTGTGTGTGTGTGTGTGAGTGAGAGAGAGAGAGAGAGAGAGGCAAAGAATGGGAGACAAGGAGAAATGTGTATTATTATTGTTATCATTGCTTGTAATTGGATATTATAAATATTACCATCATCATTGATAATTAAAGTATTAATAATAATATAATATTAATGATAATAATGATGAAAACAACAGAAATTATAATATTTATAATAATAATAATAAAAATAATAATAATAATGACAACAACAACACCATTCCTGCTAGGGGCCCACTACTACTACCACTACTAGCACTATTACTACTACTACTACTACTGCTACTACTACTACTACTACTACTACTACTACTACAGTACTACTACTACTACTACTACTACTACTACTACTACTACTACTACTACTACTACTACTACTACTACTACTACTACTACTACTACTACTACTACTACTACTACTACTACTACTACTACTACTACTACTACTACTACTACTACTACTACTACTACTACTACTACTACTACTAATAATACTATGATAATATACATAATACAAATGTAATTACCCGATTTCTGTTTCCAGAGCAACGTGGATTTTGTCTCACATGAGGTGGTACTCAGCTTACAACGAAAGAGCTCTAGATATACAAAACCAAAGGAAAAGAAAATGTAAGAGAGAGAGAAAGAGAGGGGAGCGAGAGAGTAAGTTAGAGAGGGAGAGAGAAAGAGAGAGAGGATCAATATGAGGGGGAGGGGTACTTTGCCTGGGGATGTGGGTCAATGTTGTTCAAAGTTTGAAAATATTTTATACAATACAAAGGTGACATCACTGACCTCTTTTCAAGGCTTTGGCGTGACCTATATATAAAAATACACTTATGGAAAGATGACCCATTGAGGCCATAATGAAAGAGGTTAAAATGAAAGCCAAGCCCACCCCTCATTTAAATACAGTTGGATAAGCTTGTTCTTTCTAAAACTTTTTTCTTTAGCTTGTTGAAACAAGAGCATGTTACCTTTCACAGTGTATGCTGTAAAATGCATCCTGAACGAGGGTATACTCGGGAGTTCTGCAATGATCGGAATATCCATTTCCATCAGCATCGAGTGGGTTCCGGAAAGAAAGATTCCCGATTTGATCACCTTCGTTCTGTACTCGGGAAAGTTCGGAAAGACTTTGCCTTCGTGCTGAATCGCAATCTGATTCGGGTTTTGATCCTCGAATTTGATGTCGGACTTCGGCCAGTTGATAATGTCTTCGATAACGAAGACGATTCGGTTGCGCCTGTTTCCTGCCGTAATCGTCCATCGTACCTCGTCGAGGGAGTCGATCACGGTCTTCACACTGCCTGGAAAAGTGACATCCTGTGCCTCGCCCTCATTAAGCTGTATTTTACATCGACGACTAGCTGTAGGGGGAGGACAGAGTAAAACATAACGTGATGCGATAATGCAACTGCAGAAGTAATAATAATAATCATAATGATAATTATGATAATAACAATCATGATAATGACGATGTTGTTTGATGATATTGAGCACCTTTCTAGTAAAAATTGAGTAATCAAAACACTTTAAATTTTCATCACATTTTATCATCTTCTATGATTTCTACTTAGTGTATATACATGCATGATAAGCGAACTCGCTCCCCATATATTTTTACAGTAGGTTCAAACTTTACTCAAAAGTAAACAGGCCTTGTGCTGTAATTAAATTTCTTCTTCCGGTGTCCCCTCTTTCCCCTTTTCTTTCTTTCTTTCTTTCTCTCTCTCTCTCTCCTTCTCTCTGTGTGTCTCCCTCCCTTCCTCCACCAACCTCTCTGTCCTTCTCTCTCTCTCTCTCTATCTCTCCCTCTCCCTCCCTCCACCTATCTCTCTGCCTTTCTCCCTCCACCCCTCTTTTTCCCCTCTCTCTCTCTTCTCTCTTTCTCTCTCTCTCCATCCCTCCACATCTCTTCCTTTCTCTCTCTCTCTCTCTCTGGATTTTGACTAGGCTTTCTCTTTGGAGAGAACTGTTCAACAATAAATAATGAGGTACATGAATTCAGTAGATGTGTAGGTAGGGCAATAATTCAAAAGGCAGCATACACAGACAAACGACATAAATAGAGAAATCAAAACAATTAGTATGAAGGAATAATCATATTGAATAATATGAATGAATACCATGGCTGAAAGTGGCCCAAATATCGACCTAATCATGTCAATAATGAATACAATTTTGTACCTCTAATTGCATTGTATATCTGTATGAATGCAAGTGGGTTGTTTAGAAGCCAAAGTTTACAGACAATACGTTCTCTTCTCATTTGCACTGGCGTACCCATGCAGACGTGTTAAAGAGGGGGAGGACAGGGGTGGGTGCGCAGACGAGGGAACAAAAACAATCGCGGATATGTACGGGGGAGGGCTAGGGTTAAAGATAAAGTTGGGTTCAGTTCATGCGATTGCATTGTGAAAGAAACTGTGCGGAATCGATCAGAAAAAGTTAATCATGTAGCATATAAGTATTGGTGTGTACTACTACAAGGTTCTGGAGTCATCAAAATGATAAGAAATTTGGCCCAGTCTTGGTAAAGTAACAAGCACTGTATACAGAAAGATCTATATATGGGACTACACAAACATGTGGCATAAAAATCGGGCCTCATTTTTAAGCTGTTACTTGTCATATTTAAAATATGAAGGCATTGAAGAGCCATGCTTTTCAGGGAACATTTTCAATCTGATGTTCTTCCACACTTGCATAATAACAATGATAACGCTCACAAATGATTTTCACCTCTCCTCAGAACTCAACCTTCTCTTTAAGGTCTTGACCCCTAAGTTTGCTTGTTACTGTTTTTTAAATATATTTTTGTTATAGGGAAGTAGGGGTGATCCCCTTATGCCCCCTGCCTACACCCAATGCCCCTTTGTGTCGCAGTCAAAGAGGCTCTGATCCATTATAGACGATGACTAATTTAATACAAGGGTTGTCTGGGGCCGTGTTCTCACGTTGACATTACTTCACGAGTCTATTAAAGGGACTTGGTAACATTGATCAGATGAGAGAAAATGGTTCTAGGGCAGTGACTACAATGCTTGATGTACAATTAAAGATAATCTGAAAGTTTGAGTGAAAACAAACCATTATTAATGATAACAATTGGGAAAACTGATCTTATCGATTCCTGAATTCTCCCAATTATATTATTATAATTTAATTAAATTTTAGGTGAATTTAAATCGTCACAAAGCAAAGAATTGGCTCTGTATATCAATCGAAACATGTTAGTGTTGACAGATTTTTAAAAGCCTGTCTTATGTCTTATTTTCATGGAAAAACGGTCGGGAAAATTAAAAAAGAGTTAGGAGACTTTACTGTTAGAGGGTGTCGCACGGTGACACCTTAAAAAAACATAAATACCTTTGTGGTATGATAATTTTTTCAGGATTTGTTGCATGTTAGAGGGTTAGTTCAGTAGAAGGAATATAATAAGTAACATTTCATACAAAAATTACGCAGATTTTTCATCAACTTTCAACAATGTTACCGGATCACTTTAACTTTCGTGAACGTAATTCATTGAATCACAAAATTCATTTATCAAAGTGTTCGGAGGAGAAATAGACAACGTTTGTCAATTTGGTGTCATGTCCGATACGGTTAGAGAGAGTCCGTTTTCTCTTTAACGATCAAGTGATATGCTGTAAAATTTGCCATGTATATATCTGAGAGTCAAATGTGTCTGATTCACTTACTGAAATATGTTTCAAACTTTTCGATTGTGCTTAACATAAACCTAAAGTAAGGCTTAACGGCATGTGCCCTCCGCTCGAATTAACCATTGACCAGTGTACCTATGTAGCGAAATCAAATATCTGAATCATTGAAACTTGGCACTTTACATGCTATCTAACAAACCTGACACACTAACTTACAGACTTGACGTAGTATTAATAAGGTTTGTATATTACTGATCATTTATTTATTCATTTATTCATTTATTCATTTATTCATTCATGTTTTGTATGTATGAATATATTATATTTCATTATTTGTTTATTTATTTATTTATTATTTATCTTTATATATATTTATTTGTTTATTTATTCATCAATTTTTTTATTTTTTATATTTATCTTTTCATTATTGATTAATTAATTTATCTATTTACTTATTTTTTTCCATATTCAAAATTATCGATGGAGGAGCACGTACCCCATGCATGGCTACTCCGCTCTAGACGGGATCACAGAAGATTTCCGACGAGTTAGAACACAACCATCGATATCATATCCTCACTATACATTCATCATACATTAAACGTTTCCTGGCAGGGGGATATACCGTGGGGGGGGGATTCGTTTAGAAATCACACTTGATCTTCGAATGATCTCATCAGCGGTGATCATGCATGCACCGTTGGGTGGAAGAGAACAATGCAAAGTGTTGAAGTATTTTAGTATCAAAGAAACAAAGCTTCTCACATTATGTTTAATACATGGTGTTTCGTATCTCAAAGATAACAACAAAATTCTTCATGTTATCACTTATGAATATCTTTCATGCTCCTTTTCTAAATTACCTATTGCTTTGCTTTGCTTACTTAAAAAATCTTTAGACAGAAACTGGAGACAGAAGAAGAAATATTTTATCATTACATACATTTATGTATTATCGAGATTAAATGCCTTTACCATACCACATCGTAACATTAAGTGATGCTGTTATATATTTCTTATGTATTTTGTATGCATTTTTGCCCCCCTTCCCCTACACACACAAATACAAAATAATTGTACAATTCATCTTAATGGCTTCAACACTGATTTTTTTTTATTAATTACCATTACATACAATTAATATACGTCATTATGGCCTATTAATGTTTGGGGCTGGTCTGATTTGAAATACGATAAAGAGGTATCGCGGTACAATGGTTCATTCACTTGACTCTCTCGGGATAAGGGTTTGAATCCCAGCCCGTCAGTAGGAGTGGCTAGCGCCCTGCGTCTTTTTGGAAATAATCTAACTAACATTCCGGCAAACTGATTATATTCGGTCATGTTATGTTGGAGAGATTCAAAAAAGTAATAACATACACTTAATTTATAAAAAAAAAAAAAAAAACTTTTACTCGCTCGTCTCGCTCGTGCTTGAAATCTATAAAGTGATTTGATATAGGGGAAGATAGCTTACCGACTACATGTGACCATTACATATATGCATGTCATTGTCATGAATTTAAACATTGCATAATATTCCTAATTTTTGGTAGTTTTTTTCTATGAGGGGGAAGGGTTGGGAGGAGCATATTATCTGTAAACATCGTTTCGAGTGAAAAACCCTCTACAAAATAACAGACGTCATCCACAAGCATGTGACATAAAAATTAGAATAATATAAGTCATATTTTGAATTTGAGGGAATTCCTGAACAATCCCTTTCATGTGACAATACTAGAACAATACTCTTCCCGGTGTATCACGAAAAAGCTCACATAATATTTAATTTATCGCCTTTACCAGAAAGTAACGTTCTCTTTAAATGAGATTTCGAGCGATTATGTATTCTTACGACTGTGAAACGGCGATGCAATATGTCAACCAATCAATCACATCAAAGTGGAAGGCATGCAGAGAGAGAGAGAGAGAGAAAGAGAGAGATAGATCGGAGATAGTGAGAGAGAGAGAGAGAGAGGGGGGGAAAGAGAGAGAGAGAAAGAGAGACTCAAGAGAGAGAGAGAGAGAGAGAGAGAGAGAGAGAGAGAGAGATAATGAGAGAGAGATAATGAGAGAGAGAGAGAGAGAGAGAGATAGAGAGATAGAGAGAAAGAGAGAGAGAGAGAGAAAGAGAGAAGGACTGAGTGGGTATTAGCTTACAAATCAGATATGTGGGTACAGCTAAAAAGTAACTGATAGAAGTACAATATGATCTCGATGAAGATAAAAGTGTAAAGGAAAGCTAGGAGCGGAAGGGATTGGGGTCAAGAAATATGGGAAATGGGGGCAAGGCAAACGTGCAAGGAAAAACAAAGGGTGGACCACAGAGAGAAGGAATACGCCAAGAAGGGGAGGATTAAGATGGATTAGATCAGAGACGGCGAAATAGTGTGCACGTGCGTATGTGTGTGTGAGAGAGAGAGAGAGCGCGATAGAGAGAGAGAGAGAGAGAAAGGGAAAATAAAGGAATCGGATATAATATAGGGAGAAAGATATATATATAGAGAGAGAGAGAGAGGAGAGAGAGGAGAGAGAGAGAGAGGAGAGAGAGAGAGAGAGAGAAAGAGAGAGAAAGAGAGGAGAGAGGAGATAGAGAGAGAGAGAAGGGGGCATTTACTGTTATAATTGATAAGAAAGAAAGCGCTTTGTGTCCAGTAGGAAATGCACTATATTAATTCAACTATTGTTTTTATGTACTAAAGAAGAAAAAAACACACGAAAAACCCGAGAGGACACTAAAAGCGTTTGCGCCGTATCATGCAATTTGAGTTGTATCTATTTTATCATAGCTGTATTAAATGAGATACTCGTGATATAATTGTCTTTCGAAGTAGGGGTAATAAGCATTGGCATTGTCTAAAAGTACGAGATAACAATGACGGCCCCATATAATGGGTTTTTATTGAAATGCTTAATTGTTCACATTATCCAACAGATGCACTAAGTTTTAATTTTTCAATTTTTTCTCCTACTCTCAACCACTAGTAGGGGACAATTTGTTTTATACAGACTACTTTCCATGAGGCAACAATAAAAATGGTGCAAATCGTTGAAGGAGATATTTAATCCAGCACCAAAAATGTAGCTTATCTGCTTATCCCACAATCATTTCAGAATTAAGAAAACAAAAACGATAATGATCCGCCTCTAATTCGGCTAATCGTGAAAGCGATTTCCATCTTCAATTCTCGAATAGCGCTGCAAGAATTAGAGTGCACAAAGGCATGGGACTAAACACGATGCATTAATCCGGTCATAATCCACAACAGCGGAAAGGGAAGCGATAATCACCCTGCAATTTTCCTTTCTAAAAATGCGGGAGTGGTTTGTTGAATAAAGGCCGGAAATGCTCTCAAGCATTGTTCATTTCGCCTCATTATCTGAGCAGAATAACTGTGATAGGAAGAAAGACAATGGCTTGACGCACAGTATGTTCATGCATGTAGGGCTATAGCCTATATAAGAATATATAAATACTAAGGGTAAATAATACTAATACTACAACAACACAACAACAAACAAACGAAAAAGATAAAACAATGCAATAGCAGCAATAACAATAGCAACAACAAATCTAAAACGACATTATCTAAGGAGGGCTATAATGCCATGATAAATATCAACTTTCCAGTCTCTGTAATTTTGCGAGAGAGCAAAAGTTTTTGAAACATTATTGTAGTGAAGGTGTAAGTTCGGCATCAAAATAACACTATATAAAATATAACTATTATAAGAAGACAATATAACTGCTCGAATATTTGTAATAATTTGTAATTTCAAGATTTCCGGGATGGAGAGAGGGGTTGTTGCAGCCACCTCAGACTCCCTCCCTCTCTTCTCCCCTCCCTCAACAACTAGGAACTGCAATATGAATGAATATGGTTTGCCGGAAACGATATAAATAGAGCTTATGAGATGATATTACAATCTATGAACTGTTAACGTTTTTATTGACCCTAGCAGAATTGTACACACTATACCATATTATCTTTTTTTTAATCTTCAAAATCTTAAAAGTCTAATCGCAAAATGTACTAAATATGTGTATAATTCGTATTATATCCTGCATCAAAAATTTGTTGGCTTTTGATTGGTTGAGAGCTCGTCACATGACCAGAAATATTTGAACTATTTGTAGAAAGTACTATATGAGAGTACTATTTGGGAGTACTATTTGGGAGTTGACAAATTTTTTTTTTTTTTTTTTTAATTGAATTTTTTTTTCTTTCTTTTTTGTTCTAAATTTTTTTTTGTCCCAAAAATGTTTTTTTTTTTTTTTTTTAATAAAATAAATTTTTGATGCAGGATATAAAACAAATATACCATGCCTTCTATTCGAGGTACTGGTTAAAACTATGGGCCTCGGTGACTCCAAAAGTACCATTTGCTTCGGGGCTGCGCCCCTCAACAAATAGTACTATTGTAGTCACCTCTTGCGCATAGTTTTAACCAGAACCTCTCAAGACAGTGTATATTTGTATATTATTGTTGTTGCTAATGTTGTTGTCTTTTACCTCAGCCTCAATGAATATTCACCCTTCTCATATACTGAGAGCATTCGAATATCGGATCATATGTAAAGCAGACAAAGAACCAAACACAACAACAAATTATAAAAACAAAAAGTGGGAAAATGAAGGAAAAAAATCAATCCCGACAGACGGCTCGCTAATCGTTAATTGGGAATTCCCGGATGCAGCTCCCGCGTGGCAGGCAGTGAGTAATCATGACTTAAAATATCTGAACAAGGTTTCAAGTTACATAACAGTATCCTGTCTGCGCCATTATTAGATTACCCCCTAATAATTTCAGTTATCCCCATCCCTTCCAGTATCGTGAGAGAGGCGGTGCGTCAAGCGTGCTAAGTGTGAATGAAACATGACATTACTTGAGTTAACCTGGAAAGCAAGGATATTAGTAGGTGTAGAGAAATCGGTATTTGAAGGAGGTAATGACACAACAGACAGACTAATAGAGATTATGAATGCTTTACAAGAAGTTTTTTTTTAATGACACAATATTATGGTTGTTTTTCCCCTTCTGTCATCAGAAAGACTAATTGGTATAATTACAGTTAAAGTATTAACAATTTTTAACGTTACTGCTGTGCTTTTATTTTCAAATGTAATTCTGTAGTGCTACTGCATGAACACAATTATGTTGAAAATATATTTTCTAGCATAAAACTTATAAATTCGTTAATTTGTGGCTAACCATAATGCGAAATTGTGGGAGCCTTGACGCTTAAACCAATACAGCTAGCATTGCTTTAGATTGAGACAGATCGAGGGAGAGAGAGAGAGTGAGAGAGAGAGGGGAAGAGCGAGCGAGAGAGAGAGAGAGAGAGGGGGAAAGAGAGACTGACTTCCGAGAGGAGTGGGACAGGGGAAGTTGGGGAGATGAGGGAGGGGGAGGGGGGGGGGGTCGAGGATGAGGGCCGGCTTCAATGCTTGCATTGAATGTGTATAAACCACATGCACAGAAAATAAACAATGTTCAAAACTTAAAAAAGATACTTCGAACGTGTACGCCATCACGATTAAAGCATTTGAAATTGACTCTAAAGCGTTCGAAGATGAACAAGACAATATATATCATAAATGGACAACTTCATGCTGCTGACGGTATAAATGACAAAAAGAAGAAAAAAATAGGCCCTAAATGCATAAATAAATAAATACATAAATTAATACATGAATAATTTAATTAATACATAATAGAACAATAAATAAATATATATATATAAAAGAATAAATAAATTAATACATCGATGAATAAATACTGAAGTAAATTGAAGAGAGAAGGTCTAAAACAAGAAAGTACTTGTAGAATACCCCGAAGGAGGTCATTACAACAAAAACGTAAAGATTTTAAATTATTATGTGGAAACAATCGATAAATGATGTTTAAAAATCCACATAATCTTATTAAATGATAATGATCATTGTGTGCAAAATGCTAATCAATGTCCAGTCATACAAACAAATACCAACTTTGTAATTCCAACCTCTCTCTTCAAAAAGCTGTTTATGTGACCCCAGTTTAACGCCCTAGTAATTTGCTATCTCGAGTATAAAGCTAGGATATTAGTCATATAATATTGAACGGGGTATCCTTGTGAAGTGTTACAAGTAGGCATATAAATAATTGTAATTGTTAGTTAATCTGGCTCTTTGCACCAGAGTTATTTGAAGATGTTTTAAAAATATATTAGGCCACTTGTGCTTAATCCTGTAGCGCATATGTATTGGTGTATAGGCCTACTGTGAGGTGTTGGAATCATCAAAATGATAATAAGTTGGCCCAGTCTTGCACGCAAACTGCATCGCGCACCGTCGCCAATCAATTCAGTTGAGCGGCCCATTGTACTCATTGTTCATTTTGCTACGTCACTCAAAAATCAACTGACGGGGTCTCGAGTGGGGTGATATTTCGTCAAGTTTAATCAACTTTTATAATTTTCGCACGAATTTACAAGTTACACAAATGTGATAGTTTTACTTAGTGTAATATTCCGAGTGCAATGATACCAAATTCAGTCAATTTCAAAATCAATGAACCTTCACTTTAAAGTAACATGCACTGTACACATGAATATGGGACAACACGAATAAAGTGACGGGACTGTGTGGTTTACAACTTTTAGCTTTTTCTCGACATGTTCCGAATATGAGGTCATTTGAAGAGACGTTCTTTTCAGTGTACCTCTTTTTTTTGCTATTATACTCTTCACTAGTATAAAACGAATGAAAAAGCGCACAAATCATCGTTTCCATTCCCCAAACTCAGCCTTTTCTTTAAATGCCGTGTATTACGCTTTAATTTTACATTCGCAGCTCCTAACTGTAATCACAGTTCATAATATCTGCATGTTTTCAGGGTGGAATACAACATTGACTTATTTTTTTTTTTACTGGGGAATGTAAGTTCCCTTCATTATCAAGAAATATCACATTTTCAATGACTCCTTTGGACATGTCCATAGTCCAAACCACGATGAAGATCTGAATTTAGAGCTTTTTTCGACATGAGTGGGTAAAGCAAACTTTCAAGTGGAGGAAAGAGAAGACGCTTGATCGCTTCTTTTGCCAAATAACTCGGCAATCAAGTGACTGTAAAAGTAATAGCGCCAGACGTTTCATAGCCAAGAGAGGTACTGGCAATACTAATGATCTGGATTTCTATAGCGCCTAAAACATCTACGGTATTACTAAGCGCTTCACAGTATTAGTAGCAAACGAGTATGTAGGCCTACTTACAATTTGTGTACTAGTAGACCTATAAATACTAAAATTGGTGATGTACAAACCTATTGTTGCATTATCAATGCTATATCGAGATTATCATTCTTAAAAAGGGTCTTATCCCAGGTAATTGATCAAGACACACACACAAAAATACCTATTTTAATATTAAAGTCCCCTTGAAACATAATATACAAAATTGAATTCGAAAATAGAATACAACACAGAGTTGATATGAGACCTACCGCATGTAGTAACCTGGCCCCGAACTGCTTCAAACACCGAGATAATAATCACAATTTGAAGGATGAAATCTAGACACCTCCGTATATTGCGATCAAAAGCCATGACGGAAAATGACTTTCACAAGAAACACGCATATCCCATGACATCATGCTATATGATTATCCGAACGCTTTCTTCGCACCCGACCGTAGGTTCCTGTGCGTAAACGGGCACCGGCCGCGCGCCTCCCCCTTCGAAGACTCCGCGCTCAGTTGTTTCGTTTTGGATACAACTCGGAAACGAACGTTGTTTTACTCTCCTCGTTTCAATCTGTTGGAAGCCAAACCCCCTTTCTTTGCCGTCAAGTTTGAGATAATTTACATCTTCCTGAGCAGATCATTTAGTTATCGTTATCTAGGAAGCGTTCGAGTACACATGACCTGGCATGCAGGGCATGCAACGTTGAATCACGAAGAGAAAGAATGCGTTTCGAGAGCCAACAATTTCAAAGTTATTTGGATCGCATGATGGTGGCGAGTCTGGAACGAATTAAATATATTACTATCGCTGATTAATGGATTATTTGCGTGTCAGATTGCCAATCATTCTCTTTACTATTTAAGCGGGATGTGTAAAATCCTCAATACATTATTGTATTCTGCAAAGCAGTTTGAGAACAATGCTATAGGATGCAAACATACTTGTATATTGCAGAAAACATTTTTCCATGTGGTCGTTGTTGTTGTTTTCTTTCTATTCCATGAATAAAAGTTTGGAAACTAATCAAATCAACAATATATTTTTCATATATCAGCTGAAAAAAGATAATTGAAGTACATGTATCAACTTTGCCACTATTACAAATATCCTCGCTCTCTCCGAATCATCATCGTATATCATGTGTTAGTTTCGTCACTGATTTCCAGTGGCGTAGCATGGATTCAGACATTATTGGGTCACTTGACTTGTCATGGGATGAAGGGGAGGGGGCGGATCGGTCTTATTCCGTAAATAACATGAGAATTATCTCGTCCATTTCCCCCTTTTCTATGTTTGTCACTTTTTGTCTTTCCCCTTTTGTTGGCCAGTCGAAAGTCGAAATTTCTCATGCATGTTTGCAAGCAGCCGGTCAAAAGATAATTCTATATAAATTATGTTATAGGCACCCGTACTTGATACAGCACAGGAAAAAGCCCGCAGAAAGGACAGGGATCTAGCGAATGCTTTATATCCAATCTATAGACTTTCCTTTGGATGAAAACCAAAAATAATTCACCTGCTACATATCTGGCAAAAGGAGTACACATACCGCCAAGATTAACTTAATTTCCGTTGCCATGGTAAGAATTTTGAGTAATTCAATACAAGCCCCAGTTTGCTCGGGACCCCAGCTTGTTCCCGGCGACTAATTTATAAAACACATGTGCATACAGGTGAGAACGACGGTGGCGAACATTCCTTCATATTGCCCAACTTGGGTAATATTTTGCCCAATCAGGATTAAATTTTTCTTCGAATTTAGCAAAACTATATATAATGTATATAAGGCCTAAAAAAAAGATGTTGTATTGCCTTAGGTGCCAAAACATTTTTTAAAATTTCTTCCCCCTTCTTTGGGCAGATATTTCTCAGTTTTGAATATTTTGTTATTCATTAAACATTTATTTCTAAAGAATGGTAAACAAAAACAAAAAAACTTTTTTTAAAAACCGACCGTAGATTTCAAAATTTTGGGTTTGGTTGCAAGTGGCAATACAGCATCTTTTTTTAGGCCTAATTAATTGCCTAATTAATTGCCCAAGAGTCTGTGGGACACTTATCATTAATTCAAATATTCAAATCATACATGTAAACTCAATTCAAATCAATTCAATTTAATCATTAAATTTCAGTCCAATTTATTCATGAACTATATAACACTAAAGAAGGAATTACATGAAAATGATAAATCATTGAATCAATCGATTAATCACTCATTCAGTCAATCAATCAATCAATCAATCAATCATTTAATCATTCAATGAATTGAACAGCAATACATCAAGCATGTCAATTGAATAAACTCACCTAATCTGCCAAATTAATTCATTGATTAATATATTGAAGTAATAATTTTGCAGTCTTGAATAATTAGTTTACAATCATGTCATCTAAAATACATTTTTATTTTCCAGCTTTTTAAATATTTACATGCATTACGCTAACTTCATTGACCAAATTAAAGTACTTAAATGTATTTAATTAGAACTTTCCAAATGGGAGCAATCTTAAAGTTTAATATACTTGGTATTTATATACACACTATTCCTTATTCTTCTAACATTTTTAACTAATGTGTTACTTATCTTATTAGACCAAAGGAGGTCTACACCTTGAACACTAGTGTAAGACAGTAACTTTTCCTAATTTACAAATAACGGCACATTTCCCTCAAAACATTCCCTTTTTTATTTTGTAATGGTAAAATAATAATAGTAGTACATAATAGTTATACAAATAATACTATAGTGCTGTTATAACGCATATCCCTGCCATAGCGTCTCTATATGTGTTTAGGAAGAAACAGTCATGTAAAAGGTAGAAATAGGTGCTGTAAATTCCCGACTGTGACTCAGTCAAAATTATGTTAAAACAGGTATTTTTCAGGAGAGTTTTAAACTTGTGAATGCTTCCTTCATATGAGATGGGATAATGTTTCAAAATGTGGCATAACACCAGGGGGTGTTTCACAAAGACTAAGATCGACTTTAAGTTGGACTTAAGTATAACAGGCCGTTCGTGCCATTGTTTTCTCTCATCATTTACTGGCATTGGTCTCTCACGGGACGTACAAATCATGGTAAAAAATCTAAAAACTTACATTTTTTGATAATTCATTATTGAAGGAAAAAATATTATCTAAAGATCATAATGGTGAGAGCAAACGATGGCACGAACGGCCTGTTATACTTAAGTCCAACTTAAAGTCGATCTTAGTCTTTGTGAAACACCCCCCAGTATATACAGTCAACCAAATTATGCTACACCCTAAATTGGTAGAGTGTAGACCGAAATGAAGTAGTTTGCATCATAAACATAATATGCGTAAAATAGACAAAAGATAGTATGTAGTATACTACTCAGCGAAATGTGGACACGCATTCCTCTACACCTGACAAAATCTATCGAAATCATAATCATTATGTCTTTAAAGGTCTTTTGATAAACATAACGGGATTATTCTTTCTATTTACAAATAATATACAGTATGTACACCGTTCTGAACTGCAACGTCATTGCATCATCAGAACAAGATGACGCAATATCAACATAACCCCTGCTAAATTGAGAAATTTAGTCATTCACTGAAGTATGATATTTTTGAAAGCCCTGTGAATATATGATTCAAATGGCAGATGACAATTCATTTGTGTTATATTCCGGCATTAACAGCCGACTCTTTTCTGTACCAAAAAGTGTTTGTAGTAAACAGGGTAAAAGAGAAAAAAAAAGGAAATGAAAGAAAAGAAAAGAAGAGAAGACGGATAAGTAGACTAATTAAAGAGAAAGACCAGTTCTGGTCATGCGATTGCATTGTGAAAGAAACGTTGTGGAATCGATCAGAAAAGGTTGATCATCTAGCATATAAGTATTGGTGTGTACTGCAAGGTTCTGGAATCATCAAAATGATAAGAAATTTGGCCCAGTCTTGGTAAAGTTACAAGCACTGTACACAGAAAGATGTATATGGGACTACGCGACCACGTGCGCGATATCTATTTGGTCCCAATAGATATAATAATTTACCAAATATATCAATTCGTAGGCGGTTTCCCGACTTTCCCGGCAAAATTTGTATCATCACGTATTAGTCAAAACATATTCTTTCACATGATTGGAAATGAGAGCTTCCATTTCATTTTTTTGATAGAGGGGCGTTTCCAAAACTGGTCTATACCTTTAACTCTTTGCCCGCTACGTTCGGCTAGCGGAACATACAGCGGGCTGCCAACTTCGACTCAAGTCACATTTCATTCACAATACACACGGAACGCATTTAATTCTATTGTACGCACACACACACAATAGTAACGCGTGCTTCGCATTGTATACACATCACACTTCATTGCACCGCTTTCGCAGACATTGTTTACATTGACATTTTCCGAGAAAAATTGAGTTTTTGAAACTGCTTTTGCAAATATTCTGATGAGCTAGGATGGCCCCTATTAGGAGGAGACGGGACTTCTTCACTGCTTCTAAACGAAAACTTGATACAAAATGTATAGTTGATAATCTCAAAATTTATGATAATATACATTACAAAAATGATACCATTGGCAAGACTATTAATTTCTATACAATATTGCTACACAAAGTTTTTCATTACAGTACACCAATCAAAAGTTATTGCGAGTTGAATAAGCATAGTCCATGCAGAACCCTCCTAAGGTGGCACCCTAAAAACAATCTGGCACAGGGGGGATTGTGTACGTGGCGGGCAAAGAGTTAAGTAGAAAAAGAATATCCCGTTTCCTCCATGAATGAAAATAAGAATGTTACGTAGAATATTGCCAATTAACAGATCACATCGAGTGTTTAATCATATCTTCTCCCCGGCTTCTCCCCTATTGTCAAGTTCTTGTGAACACTATTCATTGTCAGATTCATCTGCTTAGTGCAAGATAATATATCACGCAATGAAAAATAAAGTTTTTCAGTTGACAAAATAATTTTGACGTCCTCAATTAAAATGTAATGTAGAACTCCATTACATGACTATCCGGCAATACGGTAACACAAACGTTGATTATGACTTGTGGTACACAATACATTTCTCACATTACATGACCTCTGGTATTTGGCCAAAACAAAAATCGATGAACTATTTCTTCTCAATTTTTATGCTATGATAAAGAGGACTTATCCTATTGAAGCTATCTGTCGTTGGTCCATACGCATCAATATCCCGATCAATATGTATCAATTTAGAAGCAGCGTTTTCGGGTGAAGACACCCTTCCTATGCTCTCATTGCCCAATACTTGGTCAACATTTCCAGCAAGTCCGACGCCATCATTTATTTTCTTCATTCCCTTCTTACCCAACTTAAGACTCTGGTAATCGCCTGTCCCCGGTGATCTTGCCTTATCGACCTGATCCCTGACGTCTCCGGAAGGTTGTTCAACAGCCAGATCCCTTCCTCCGTTCTTGCGTCCCTCATCCACATCACCCTTGTAAGTTTTATTAGGCCCATCGGTAATGTTTGGCTGAATGGGTTCTTCATAGGGGTCTTCAAGCGAATCTTCATCATGGCCGTTCGCGTTTAAATCTTCTGTTTCATTCGGTTCAGGTAGTCCACCACTGACATGTCCATCCTTTTCAAAATTGAGGCTTTCGTAATCACTGCTACCTTTCGGTATGCCTTGCGATGTTGGATTCATTGTGCCGTCCTTCAGAGGATGCGCATCGGGGTTTCGTAATTACCTCCGTCATCTCTGCTTTCGGCAAGATTATCATCGAAGGTGTTGTAGACATTGCCGTTAAATAGTCCAGGCGGGTTAAGGCCATTTGTTTGATTAGATGACCCCTCTTCTTTGTTTCCATGGTTACCCGACCTTGTTCGATCGTCTTGGAGTCGGTAATGATCTTTGTGAACTAGGTGATTATAGTTTTCATCATTATACAGGACAGCCGTGTCAGTTGTCCCTAATTGCCCATACTTGCCGTTGCTACCGACTGCGCCACCCGGCGAAACCTCGCTGTCCTGGTTCTGTGCACTTTCGATAAGATCATAGTCGTTTGCTTTGTCATCTTCAATAGAGTAGTAGTCATGGTTACCGATGCTGTCCCGAACATCACCTCTTGTTTTCGTAAACAAATCTCGTCCTGGAGTTGAATCGTCGGATGACTTCTTTAGAAGGTGGTAACCGGCTCTTGCATCATCATCATCATCATCATCATCATCTGTGTTGCCATTTTGCCTCCGTCTTCAGGTCGAGAAGTAGAACTTGTATGGCAATTATGGATCTCACCCAGAAGGGAGTAGCTGTGGCTATCTGGATCATCGCCACCAGCACCCGATGGTGGCCCATCAATCGAACAATACCCATTTTCGTATTGCGATGTAGTACCTGTTTCGGTATACCCTGATGATGCATTTTCAGGTCGCTCTGTTTGGAAATTCTGTGCTTCCTGAGACTCGACGTTGAGGGGAGCATCCAACCCGTCGAGAAGGTCTGGTTGATTCCTCTCGTTTGGTGTATTTGGTCCGGTAATGAATGCTGGATTCATGTACACATTTTGACTGCTCGAACGTGTCTCGAATGGGTTTGGACTTGAATTGACAACCCTGCACAAAAAAGAAAAATCATCACCTTGGAATTAGAAAAAAAATCAATCAGAACAAGTACTGGAACAATATTTCACAAATTATAGAATTCTTATCATGAATTGCAAGACATCACGGCATTTCTTAAAATCAAATTTACACCGTGATGTTTATTTTTATTTATTTATTCATTTATTTATTTATTCATTTGGTTAGTAATTTAATTATTTATCTATCTATTTTTTTTTGCAGGGCTACATTGGCCATGCGCAAGTAATAGCTAATGTTCAAAATGGAATCCTTTAACCACAACGTTCATTTCTACCGTATCAGAGCCCCAGTGCAAGTAAATCCACTATACAGCGTGGCCATAGAATGTAATACTATACTTCCGATGATGTGGGGTCAAATTCACTGTTACCAGCTGAAGGGGAATCTTTCACATGAAAAATGATACCAAAATTGATACATGTTTTGGAGGCTTTTTGTTTTTGTTTTAGGGAGCATTTTGTGACACAAGGTAAGACCAAAATCAATGAAAAGGCGTTCTGAACAATTCGTAAAATTGCTTGTATGTGTTGTTACAAGTAAGGCCTGAATAGAAGAAATTGAATGTGGAATTTTAGGTATGTGTTCAATCTGACGTTTAGTACAATTTCCCAAAGCTTTGAACGGACTTGGTAACATTGTTCAGATGAGAGAAAATGGTGCTAAGGTAGTGATTTCAATGCTAGATGTAAAATTAAAGATAATCTGAAAGTTTGAGTGAAAACAGACCATTATTAACGATACAAATTGGGGAAAACTGATCCATCGATTCCTTAATTCTCCCAACTATATTATTACATTTTAATTACATTTTAGGTGAATGTAAATCGTAATAAAGCTAAAAATTGGATCTATATATCATTCCAGACAATTAACTTTTGACAGATTTTTAAAATCCTGTCTTATGTCTTATTTTCATGGAAAAACGGTTGGGAAATTCAAAAATGGTTGGGAGAATTTACTGTTAGAAGGTGTTGACCAGTGACGCCTTCAAAGAAAACCATAAATATCTTTGTGATTTGAGATTTTGTTCAGGATTTTTTGCATGCTAGAGTGTTAGTACAGTAGAAGTATTATAATAAGTAACATTTCATACACAAATTACGCAGTTTTGTTCATCAACCTTCAACAATGTTACCGAGTCACTTTAAAGAGAAGGATGAGTTCTGGCAAGAGGTGAAAATAATTTGTGAGCGTTATCATTGTTATTATGCAAGTATGGAAGAACATCAGATGAAAAATGTTCCCTGAAAAGCATGGCTCCTCAAATGCCTTCATATTCTAAAGATGGCATGTAACAGCATAAAAATCGGGACGGATTTTTATGCCACATATTCGTGTAGTCCCATATACATATTTTTGTGTACAGTGCTTGTAACTTTACCAAGACTGGGCCAAATTTCTTATCATTTTGATGATTCTAGAACCTTGCAGTACACACCAATATACTTATATTCTAGATGATCAACCTTTTCTGATTGATTCCACACCGTTTCTTTCTCAATGCAATCGCATGACCAGAACTCAACTTTATCTTTAAAACGCATATTACTATTTCGCAAACTGCACAATTATATGTTATTAAACACACAAATACAAAAAACAAAACAATTTTCCTTCGAAACAAATTCCCATCCCCTGGTACCGGTGACTTTTGCAGCACATTATTGAAAGTATGCTATTTTTTTCGGGGCACCCTGTAAAATTTGGGATAAACAAGACAGGTTAACTTGATAATGCTAATGTGAGACACTTACTTTCGCAGCCGGTAGCGAAGGATGCAACCAACAACAGCGATGATTACCAGGACAAGAAGGATAATCGTCGTTACTACTGGCACAATCGTGACGATGAGCCGACTTGGTGTACTGTCTGAAATGCATAAAATAATCAAAATGTAGGCTTACCACTTCGTTTCATCAGGTCTTCGCGTCGGGTTGTCAGGTTACACGATTATTCCGGAAAAAAACCATACTCCCATATTCGATGATTAGATCTCGTTTTAAAAAATGTCGGGTAGAGGCGCGAGTTTTCGTAGATCTGCTGGGTTTTTTTCTTCAGAGAGTGTCGGGTAAACTGGGACTCATTATTTTGGCGATATGAGGGTGCATTTCACAAATATTACAGCCGGTCTTTTGGGAATTAGGGCTTGATTATTCACAAAAGTTCGTGTAACCCGGCGCGAAGACTCGATGGAACGAAGTAAGCCCAATATGTAATACCCAAGTCGCACCAACGAGACCAACACCAGATCGACGACAGACCTCCCCAAAAAAAAAAAAAAAATTTGCATTGCTCGAATGGCTAAGAACTGATTGGTTTGTCGTCAGTTTGTAGTAGATTCGACGAAATCAAATATCTCAGGAACAGTCGGTGTCAATGAAATGAAAAAAAAATTAAAGAAGTAACACTTTCATGAATGAAGAGACTAGTGCTTGTCAGAAATTGAAACAGAGGCCTCTTTGTATTCAACTTAATGATCAAGCTAGGTGGTATACACATTAAAAAAAAAAGTTTAATGTTCTTCTTCTTCTTCTTATTCGGCGTCGCCGTAGCCGTCTGCTTGTTTTACTTTAGCCTAGCTAAATCCTAAAGTGAGCCCGTCATACCCTTAGTTTCTTGCACATTCGGTGTGATTGTTGCTGCTGTAGTTGTAGTTGTTGTTGCTGTTGTTGCTGCTGCTGTTGTTGTGCCCATGTTTTGAAAACCAGGAACTGTGCTTGGTGGAGTAAGGGTAGTAGACCTATCAGCTTCTAATAGGTATATAAAATCATTATTTTCCTAATACATTTCAGAATATGAAAACAAACACAATTAAAATCAGAAATAAAATGTTTACACTAATAACTAAATTTTCAATCCTTTATACCTTTTAATTTTAAATAGTATTTAAAGACAACAAAATATAGTGCTTGTATAAGGAAAATCACAAGTGATCAAAATTCATTTAATTTTCTCATTTATTTGTTCCACTTTCAGGAGTGTAACATCAAACATAAATATACAATGACAGCATATACAAATAATGAAAATAATACTAAGCCAAAAATCAAACAAACAAACAAACAAGAACAACAAGCAATTCCTGGAGATTGTCAACGAAAATATCAATTTTTGTTTAAGGGCTCTCCTCGTTGTATTGTTGTTGAAAAAAAGAAGAAAAAAGTTATCTTAAAATCATCCTATCTTCTGCATGTGATATACGGTCATATACCTGTTGTGTTAGAAGGGTCTTCGAAAATTCGTATTGTGTAGATGTCAATTAATGTCCTGTTGACGCCCCTGACAGCGGTGAACGTCATCTATACATAGTATCATACAAAACGAAGAATACGAAGTAAAAGAAGAAGAAGAAGAAGAAGAAGAAGAAGAAGAAGAAGAAGAGAAGAAGAAGAAGGAGAAGAAAAGAAGAAATGATATAAATTTCATTATGAAGCCTACGTAACTACTGGTTTCAATAATATAGTTTTCAGAGAAAGTAGTCGTATGGGGTATAATAATTAGATCAATTTATCATATCCCGCAAAAAGCTACTATATCATTATACTCTACTGCGCTGTGGTAAAATCAAAACTCCTAACAGTGCTACTATACAGACACATAATAACATATACAAAAAACTATTCAAAAGCTCCTGAAAACAAGTGTGTCTTCAACAGCACTTTGATTACAGCAACAGAAGAGGTTATTCTTATGTTTAGTGGTAGGTTATTCCAAAGCTTCCTGGTGGCGCACCTGAAAGTGCAATCTCCAAGAGTTAATTTGTTTTTATGTGAAGTAGCTTTCTAAGCAGCTTGTCCTGTGTACTTCGCAAGATACGTGCATATGGATATGATTTAAAAGATAATATATGAGAAAATAATTTGGGGCTTGACCATACAATGCTTTGTAAAAAATCAAAATTATTTATAAAGCAATAATCTGACATATTGGCAACCAAAGTAACTTTATTAAAACAGATGTAATATTGGAAAACTTTAGGAATTAGATGCAAGTCTTGCACATGCATTCTGAACACACTGCAACTTGAGTATTTGTGAATATATGATTGTCCGAGATTCTAAATTTCTGAGGACATATTGTGTGGCTCGTTGAATAATTATTTGAACATATATCGGTCAATTCGAAATGTAAAGTCGTTTTAATTATCTTTTTCTCATAACTTTTCCACATTTTTTTCTTCTTTCTGACCTCCAACCCTATTCGCATTTGGTTTTAAGAAACATAAAACGTTGCTTTACATAACATAATCTCTATGTAAACATATCATAATGGAATCCAATATAATATGTATTTCAACATTATATGCATCAAGAGGTGGTCATAACAATTAACTTATGAGTTTATTCAACATTTTGTACGACTATTTTACTTTTTACTTGGCATGCTTGAAATATGCAATGGATTTTGGCCTGAAGACCATCTTCAATGCATACCCTATAAACTAATATACTCACAAAGACATCTTCAGCACTCTCGCATTCATAGTTTAAATGTGAACTATACAGAATCTGATAATCGGCGTTGGGTGGAGGAACAATCGACAGGACAGTGTCGTTATTAGTACACGTGGACACATTCAAGAAGCCATCGTTTGAATCGCTGGTGAAATGATAGCCGATCAACATCTCTCCACTGGACGATGTGAATTGATGTTTCACTGAAAACACAGCTGTGTCACCTTCCTTCCCCATGTTTTGGTTAAGAACGGCACGGAAGTAAGCTGAAAATAAAACCATAAAATAATAATAGTTTTGTTTGTATAGCGCTTGATACCACGTTTATATGCACTTTACATTGTAATTATCATTACCCACGTCCTTGGAATCTATTGCTAATCCGCACACGATGGTGGACTCGCTCCGCTCCATGGGGAGTATTCTAGCCAAGCGCCATTATAGAGGCGCACACATGCCAATCCAATCACATTAACGTTCGCAACCTGTTGGGTACCCATTGAACACCTTGATGGGGAGTGGCAAATGTAGATTAATGTCTTGCCAAATGGCATTAGTGCGGCGGCGGGACTCGAACCGGGAACCACGTGATTCATAGTCCGGCGACGTGTGTTCGCGTGTGTTGACGTGTGTTGACGGTGTGTTGGCTCAGTCAGTGGAGCGTCCGCCTCACAACCCTGGAGGTCGTGGGTTCGAACCCCGGCCGCGTCAAACCAAAAGACGTTAAAATATTTAAGATGGGAGTTGCTGCTACCTTGTTTGGCGTTCAACAATAAGGGGATAGAGCAATGTCGATCTGGCGCTGCTCAGTGGCTGCCGGGCTCAGGATCAATTGGGCAAAAAGAATTTCCATTTTTGGTTCACTAAAATTTGGAGTGGACTTTAAAAGATTATTATTATTTATTATATTATTATTATTCCCTGCACCTCGAATTTTAAAAAAATGGCAGAATAGAATTAAATTCTATTATGATAACAAAACGATCAAAAGGCAAAAAAAAAAAAAGAAGAAGAAAGGACCGAATCAGTGATATTTTGACCAAAAATCGTATAAGATAAATTAAAAAGAATATTCCAAAGAAAAAAATGTTTCAGCCCTATCCAGGAGATCTACCGTTGGAAATATGATCTCCCCCCCGAATACAATTATTTATAATAAGAAGGAGAACGAAGGGATGTTATAGAAAACTATCTTTACAAGTCACAATAAAGGGTAAAGCTTTCCGCAAAGATTTGTTCAAGTCCTTAAGACATAATAGATAGATTTGTTTTTGTCATGATGGCATTTGTTCACAACATAACCTCCCCTCTCACCCGAAATACACTATTTGGAAACTCCGCTAGCATTAATAGACTTACACGGGTTGGGAATATGCCCCCCCCCCAAAAAAAAAACAAACAAAAAAACAAAACAAACAAACAAAACAAAACAAAACAAAACAAAAACAAAAACAAAAATAATAATAATAATAATCAAAAAAATATATAATAATAATAATAATTAAAAAAAAAAAATTATAATTATAATTAAAAAAAATAATAATAATAAATAAAAAGATTTAAAAAAAAAGTAAATCAAACTAAATAAATAAATAAATGAATGAATTAATTAATAAATAATAATAATAATAATAATAATAATAACACTCGAATATCTTACCCAATAGAAGATGAGGAAGTCTGGGTTGGGTTACTATATAATATCCATTCAAAAAAGTGAAGGATTTTCAAAATAATGAACATTTAATTAGGATAGTTTGGATGAGTAGAAAAGATTGTATTTAAACATTTTTTTCTAGTTAGATTTGAAGTGGTGGGCGACCCCCCTCCCCTTGTCTTACTATCTATTCCTGTTCCTGTAGTAATCCAATTGCTGGAATCTGTGCCACTCTGTTGTATCATGCTCTCATTGAAGCCATCACGGAAAGTGAATTCCCAATCTGCTCAATGAATGATAAAAAATGACAACAATAAGTATGGTTAAAATAATGGAGATGAAAATTATAATAACAACAACAACCAACAAAAACAATAGCATTACTACTACGTACTACTATTACTACTACTACTACTACTACTACAACTACTACTACGTCCAGTAGCGTACGCAGGATTTTTTCAACGGGGGGTCCGGAAATTTGAAAATTTTACCGACCGATATTTTGTTCAGTGGGGGAGGTCAGTTTTCACCCTGTAGCACACACAAAAAGGTTTTTAATTTTTTTTACACTTGAAAAAAGTGGGGGTCCTCGAAACACACACATACAAAAATTTGAGGGGTTAACCCCACCCCCCGCTGCGTACGCGCTTGACTACGTCTACTACTACTACTACTACTCATCATCATCTAGTGCCGTCCCTTCGGAAGGGGTTGGCGGCTATGCACCTCCATCGCTTTCTGTCATGTACCCTTGCTCTAACCTCTCTGTAGTTAAGACCAGTCCATTTCTTGACATCATCAAACCAAGTGATTCGCTGTCTACCCCTTTCTCGTTTACCCTCTACCATTCCTTCCAGCAAGATCTTCTGCAATCCTCCTCCTCTCATCACATGACCAACATACACTAGTTTTCTCTTCTGCACTGCATTAATCAGTTCTCTCTCTTTGTTTACTCTGTTCAGGACTTCTTTGTTGCTAATTTTCATCACCCAGCTGATTTTTAGCATTCTGCGGAAACACCACATTTCAAAAGCTTCTAACTTTCGTTCTGTTTCTTTGCATAGAGTCCATGTTTCGACTCCGTACAATAGAGTACTCCAGATGTAGCATTTACAGATTCTGTATCTCAGCTCAAAGTTTATCTTCCTACAACATAATATCTTTTCCATTTTCATGAAGACTGATCTTGCAATTTCAATCCTCTGTTTTATTGCATTGTTACATTTTCCATCCTCTGTGACTGTCTGCCCAAGATAAACAAACTTGCTTACTTGCTCTATTAATATACCATTGATTTGAATGCGAACCCGGGGGACTTCCTTCTTCCGTGACACCACCATGGTCTTAGTCTTGGAGACATTAATTGACATACCAAATCGTTCCCCTTCATCATTCACTTTTCCTACAAGTCTCTGCAAATCCTCCTCCGATTCGGCTAGTATTACAGAATCATCCGCATACCTCAGGTTGTTAATGTTCAAACCTCCTATTTTGATACCCTCTTCATCATTCAATACTCTGAAAATCATCTCTGAATAGATGTTGAACAACAACGGAGAGATCATACAGCCCTGTCGAACACCTTTCCGTATTTCAACTTCTGGTGATAACCCTTCCTGCTTCGTATTACTGCCTTCTGGTTCCAGTATAGACTTGCAATCAGACGTACATCCTTCCCATCTAGGCCCAGAGAGTTCAGACAGCTAATCAATTTCTCATGATTAACTCGATCAAATGCTTTCTTATAGTCCAGGAAGCACATGTACACATCCTTCTTTTTCTCCAGGTAACGCTCCACAGTCATTCGCAAATTGAATATTCCTTCTCTTGTGCCTTTGCCTGGAACAAACCCACTTTGTGTGTCACTAATTTCTTTCAGGATAGTTGACTGTATTCTGCTGGTGAGAATAAGCAGTAAGATCTTAGATGCATGGCTTATGAGGCTTATGGTCCTGAAGTCTGTGCATTTTGTACTTTTGGCTTTCTTTGGGATCATAACGAACTCTGATACCACAAAGTCTTCTGGCCATTTGCCTGTCGTGTAGATAACATTGCATAGTTTGGTTAGTTCTTTGACCTCTGGCTCTCCTAGACTCGCTAGCATCTCTGTAGAGACTCCATCTAGTCCACATGCTTTGCCTGCCCTTAGTTTTTCAAGCGCAGCCTCAACTTCTGCCACTAGAATCTCTGGTCCTTGCTCATTTTCTTCTCTCACTTGTTCATTTCTGTCATCTTCATAAAGCTCCTTAATATACTCCATCCATCTACTTTGTATTTGTTGTCCTTCAAACAGCACATTTCCCTCTTTATCTTGAATTACACCATTAGTTATCCCCTTTTTATTCTTTTGTGTAACCTCCTCGATCTTCTGATGCATATTCCTTGTGTGATGCAGACGGTCCAGTTGTTCTATCTCTTTGCATCCCTTAATGAGCCATTGTTCTTTAGCTTCTGTACATTTCAATCTGATTTGCTTGTCAAGTTCTCTGTATTCTGCTTCTTTCCTTTTGTGCTTTCTTCTCTCTTCCATAAGATTCAGTATGTCATCTGTCATCCAAACTTGTTTTGCTACACGCTTTTTCTTAGGGAGGCATTCCTCAGCTGCATCCTGCATACATTCCTTTAGGTTTGACCACATTTCCTCTGGAGTCTGTTCCACGTCTTCTATTCTCAGTCCTTCATATCTGTTGTGTACTGATGTAGAATACTTCTCACGGAAATCTCTCTGCCTCAGCAGATCTACATCAATCTAGCTTTCTTGGAAGGAGCCTTCTTTATCACCTTTAGTGCAATGTTGACCTTGACAACGACTGGGTTGTGATCTGAGCCTATATCTGCACCAGGATAAGTTTTGGCCATCTTTATACTCCTTCGGAAGCGTTTGCTGACTGCAATATAGTCTATCTGTCTCCGTGCAGTATCTCCTGGTTTCTTCCAAGTGTATAGTTTGCGCTTGGAGAGCTTGAACCATGTGTTGGCTACCATCAGTCTATGCTGTTCACAAAACTGTATAAACCTCTCCCCTCTCGTTCTTCTCATCCAAACCATATTGTCCTATGATGTCTTCATATCTCTCATTGCCCACTCTAGCATTCCAGTCACCTATAACGAAGAGGACATCAGAGCTTTTAGCACTTTTCAAGGCTAAATCAACATCATTGTAGAACTTCTCAACCTCTTCATCTTCATAATCTGACGTTGGTGCATACACCTGAACTATTACAACATCAAAAGGTTTTCCCTTGAACTTAGCTACAATGACTCTCTCTGAGATAGGCCAAAAACCATTCATAGTATTATAGACTTTCCTTTTCATAATTATTCCTACTCCATTGAAATGACGTACGCCTCCAGAGTAGACAATGACAAACTCGTCCCTATCAACTGTCCCTGCCTCTTTCCACCGAAGTTCACTTATTCCTAATATATCAAGACTCATGCGGGACATCTCTTGAATTTCGTTTTCTAGTTTTCCTGCCTGAAACATCGTACGCACGTTCCAAGTGCCAATGCGCAGGAGAGATCCCCTAGTTTTCAGCCTGCCATCATCCAGTGCCACACTTCCTTCCGGCTTTGGTGTGACCCTATCATTCTCGGAAGACTTACAATTCGAAGGGGCACTATCCTCATCCTTGGCACTATTTATAACAGATGCATCACTTGCAAGGGTCCCAAGCTCATCTGTATGACTTCTTTCTGTTCTGTGTCTGTGCATAGCATACTATTTTAGAGAATACGTGGTAAGGCTTTAATCTTTTCCACGGAGGATGGCCGTTGGTTCACATGGAGCTCATCCGCCCTTTGACAGGTCTTGTTTTTAGTCCTGCTGGGTGTCCTCACACCCTCCTCACCAATAAGGTGGGGTTGACGGTTTAGTCGCCGACGGCCCGACCATGAACAGGTTGCACTGGATTACATGTTTACCAGTAGCAGGTAAGCAGGTAAGAAGACCTTACCTACCTTACCTGACCTGACCTACTACTACTACTACTAATACTAATACTACTACTACTACTACTACTACTACTACTTCTACTTCTATATTAACTACTACTATTATACTACTATTATTAATAATATTAATAATTATATACCTCACTTAAGAAATCCAGCCATCTGATTTGTCGAAATTGCAGTCGTTGTTTTAACTATTCCCGAAAAATGCCAAAGCCATGTAATTGTTTTAAAAAATAGTTTAAAAATCCCGGCAAAGTTCCAATTACCGGGAATTAGTTCAGTCTTGCTGAAATACCCATTGGTTTACGTGTTAAAAACTGGTTTGTGCGAGCACGGACACCATAAGTGTGCGAATAATCGGTCGCTAGCTTAATTTACCAGTTTTTAATACATCGTAGCGCAGACGACCGTACGGCAATCTCTATCGTACTGAATTCCAAACAAGGCAAAATGGCTGAAGAAACTCTCCCAAGATTTCAACTTCTTGATGATGATCAAATGCAAGACTTGATTAATTCTGCTGACAGCAAGCACACCAATGTAAGGTCCAATATGATACTTGATAGTCAAATCCAGTCAGTGGAGTCCCACACATTAATTGTTGTGTACTAGAGGGGTCTAGAGATCTACTGTCATTGACATTGTACTGAGTATTAAACTTTACTGCACCGCGGTAGACGTAGTCTAGACTACTTTACTTAGATGTAGCTTATTTGCCCTCGTCACGTTGGGTAGTCTCTGATAGGGTGAAAACTTGAGTGGATGGGTTTTCCAGTGCCTCTCAACAACATATTTGAATATATTATTAGATCTAACACTAACTAGATTCTATGTGTATTTAGTATTTATTTCTGCTCTTCCTGTTCTACCAGTTGATTGGTAAGTTGACTATTTTTCGGCATATAAAAGTATTAATGACTGCTTTAATATTCGAGAAATAGTTGTTTTATACGCTTCGGAAGGTTACAATTGGGCTATTGCCCTCGGCACGCCTCGGGCAATAGCACAATTGTAACCTTCCCTTGAGCGTATAAAAACAACTATTTCTCTCAAAGCAGTCATTAATACTATATTATATACCTCACTTAAGAAATCCAGCCATCTGATTGGTCGAAATTGCAGTCGTTGTTTTAACTATTCCCGAAAAATGCCAAAGCCATGTAATAGTTTTTAAAAAATAGTTAAAAATCGGCACAATTCCAGTTACCGGGAAATTGGTTCAGTCTTGCTGAAATACCCATTGGTTTACGTGTTAAAAACTGGTTTGAGCGCGGACACCATAAGTGTGCGAATAATCGGTCGCTAGCTTAATTTATCAATTTTTAATACATCGTAGCGCAGACGACCGTACGGCAATCTCGATCGTACTGAATTCCAAACAAGGCAAAAATGGCTGAAAAACTCTCCCAATATTTCAACTTCTTAATGATGATCAAATGCAAGACTTGATTAATTCTGCTGACAGCAAGCACACCAATGTAAGGTCTAATATGATAGTCAAATCCAGTCAGTGGAGTCCCACATTAATTGTTGTGTAGAGGGTCTAGAGATCTACTGTCATTGACATTGTACTGAGGAGTATTAAACATTACCGCACCGCGGTAGACGTAGTCTAGACTACTTTACTTGGATGTAGAGACGTAAAGCTTGTAGCTTATTTGCCCCTCGTCACGTTGGGTAGTCTCTGATAGGGTGAAAACTTGAGTGGATGGGTTTTCCAGTGCCTCTCAACAACAGATTTGAATATATTATTAGATCTAACACTAACTAGATTCTATGTATTTCTGCTCTTCCTGCACTACCAGTTGATTGGTAAGTTGACTATTTTTTCGGCATATAAAAGTATTAATGACTGCTTTAATATTCAAGAAATAGTTGTTTTTATACGCTCTCAGGAAGGTTACGATTGGGCTATTGCCCTCGGCACGCCTCGGGCAATAGCACAATTGTAACCTTCCACGCTATTTCTAAAGCAGTCATTAATACTATATATATAATAATAATATCAATCATGATGATGATGAGCAGGACGATGATGATAAGGATGATAATGCATTTTGACAAAGATCATCGGTCATGTTGGTCTGTTGATCTGTCTGTTGTTGGTTCTACTTTCTCTACTATTGCACCATTTGGGCAAAACTTAATACACGTTTTCCAAACATTAAAATATTTAACTGCCTTAAACTTGACCGCATGTATAACTTTGTATAATGATATGGATTGTGAAATGCAGCATACAGGCTATGTTTCAAAAGAATTGACAGTGATTTTATCTCCAAATGGCTCACCCGGTGTTGGAGTGATAAATATGAGATCGATTGCAATCTCTGTATATTCTGATCCTCCTATCGCTGTAAAGACAATCTGGAAAGAAAAAAAAAATAAAGAAGAAACTTAACATATTTGCATGATGTATAACAGCGGATCTATTACCTTTGTCGTATGTGAATATTATTTAAAGGCAGGGTATTTTACCATCATCGCTACCACTTATGTAAAGTATTTTCAATTGTGCAATCTTTCGGTGGAGGCGTACATAGAGCGATTTGCGATTTTCTTTGTTTAATTACCGAGTTTACGTACCTTAACATCA
>CP137678.1:11893689-11955224 GCA_037976565.1 Mesocentrotus franciscanus
ACGTACCTTAACATCACTTCGGTTCTCGCAAGTATAAGTAATGTAAGACGTGCACCAATAGCTGCAGTTGTTATGACCAGCCGAGAAGACCGGTTCAGTTTGGCTTTTGCAGGCTATGATGTTGAGAGTTCCTTCTCTTTCCCGTGGCTCATCGGTTTCTGAGTGATAAGTAATACGAATGGTACCTTGGTTCGAGAGGAATTTGTGGTCCGCATCAAGGATTGCCGTTTCATCTAATGCGGAACTTCCGTTGTTGATATCTGCTAATACATAACCTGCATTCAGTGATGAGAACCATTGGAATGACAAAAGTTATATGTGCTTTAAATACGGAGAAGGCTTACTGATGAATCATGTGGTACTGTTTCGAAAGGCTACATCTTCTAAAATACATTCTAAACCAAGGAAAGACAAAAGCAGAAACTTTCCGGATTCTCTTTATGATATTATGCATTTCAAAACAAGATATAGAAAGTAAACATACATTATTTACTGATGCATGAATAATCATTGCTCGATATCTTTCATCTGTTGTACACTTTAGCTTGTTCTTTAGATCCGCTTTTATTTAAAACATAATTTCTAATTACTTTAACCATGTGGAAGCGAAGGTGAACTGATGAACTTTCTACCTTTGCGTACTATTTATTGCGCCATCACATGGTTAACTTGCAAACAGTGCATAACCCACTGAACTCTATCTCAGTGGAACCAACAACGCAGCGAGGTACGGGACCAGCGGCGGATCCGGGGGGGACCCTCCCAAAAAAAAAACAGGTAAAAGCACCCTTTTTTGCATAAAAAAGAAGATGGGCCCTCCTGGCGCTCAAGGGGGGTGAAGGTTGATTTAAAAATAGCACCCCGTTGAAAAATCAAAAATTAAACATTAACAGTGTCTTAATAACCCACTACTTGTAATGGCCAAAATTAAACTGATTGAATCTTTGTGCAGCACAAAATGTACGGCCATTTGGTAAAAGGGTTTGAAAATCAGACTATTACTTAGGTGATTGCAATCACTTAAGTCGATTCGACAACTAATGGTTGTTATTTTTCCCACTAAAAGCCATTTTCAAGCCCTTTCGTTTTGAGCGAAGTTCTACATTAGTATTGTCTTTCAAATGCCGTTGCAATTTAACCTTTTCATTTTTTTGCCCTACAAATGGGACATAGCACCTTTAATTTCCCTTTATTATTTGTTTAACCACGTTTCTTTTGTAATCGATTGTCTTTTGATTTGTCACAGTTGTTCACCTTGTTTTTATTCATTTTACAGTTGTGGAAAATAAAATAAACTAATGAACTTAATTACCATTTGTCTTGTTTGTTAGTCCATCAATGGTTTCCTGCATTGGAATCCATCGAGTTCCATCCATACAAGGGTGCGAATCATTGAAACGGCAAATCCATTCTGAAAGTGAAGGAAATGCAGTGAAAATAATTATTATATTGTCACGCAGTTTGGTTAGGATAATTGATGTAATATATGTAATATTATGTATATATTTTATTCCATGCTTTAGTCTACTTTAAAACAATTCATGATTATTGTATAATTGTAATAGTCTATGTAAAGGATGTCTTGCTATCGCTATTGCAAATTACAAATTCAGCCAGCCCGATCTCAATTGCTTTGCATATAGCGGAGTTCTTTCTTCACTCCTCTTGCTTGTCTTCCTGACTTTCACAAGGTTTCTCATACTCTCTCCATGGATCTCACCTCTCCCACTTCTCTTTCTATGACTTTCACAAAGTCACAGCCCTTTCTACTCTATTCTCTCCTCACTTTGACCTTGCATTCACTTTCAGAACTTTCGCCTTGCCCTCCTCATTTCGACTTTGCCTCGACTTTCAGACCTCTCGTTCTTTCCCTTCGCTCTATATAGTTTGCTCTAAACTCTCAGTTCAACCTTGCACTGTCCTTCAGCTCTTTCAGCTTGCTTCTCATCTTGACTTTCTCCTGTCCTTGTGTCCTCTCTCTCAATATGACTTTGAGCTCTCTGTTTATGTGCTCAATGACGCCCTTCTCCCTAAATACTCCGCAGCGCGATACTTGTGACCTACATGACTGGTCTCTCTCCATCTCCCTCGAACAGAGGAGGCTTGTTTGAAAGGGGTATATAAGACAGACTTCATTCGTATCTTAGGCAGTTAGTGAGGAGTAGAGAATCTAGCAGTTAAAGAGTGAGACTTGTGAGCTGTCGAGAGTAAATTGTGTCATTTAGGTGACAAGCCTGTCACAACAGCTAGTGTTTGAAGGGCCAACCAGTTCAGGAATGGTCTCCAGTCATGTTAGTCTATCTTCCCAGTCAGTTATAACGCCGCTCCACTATTTTGCCTATCTGATATTGCAAGACATTCTCTCTCTTCCATCCTTGTAAATGTGTTTGAGTTTGCAGTATAATAAACTCCTCAACTGTAATTCCTGCCTCACGTGTGTTTATTCTCCCTGACTACCGGCCATCCTTGACAACAAATTTCAACATATAGCGGGGTTTTACTTTGGGACTTCCACAGAAAGGAATATATTCTGCCCAATTATCGACAAATATACGCCGCCGTTACACTGGTGTCAGAAGTGGGATCTGGACTTTAACACGGACATCGATTCGGTGATAGCTGGGCCAATAATATACGAGCATTGACTTTGCAAAGTTTCATTGAACAGCATGGCTACCATGAGAAAGAAACTGAGAATCCGAACTCGGATTAAAAGAATGTTATAACTCATCTGCGCATCTTCAAGTATAAGATTGTCTACCGGTATGCTGATATATGGTGTCCACGTATTGACTATATGGCGGTATGATGGCCAGAATGATTTGAGCGTGATTGGGTTTCTTCGTGGTCGCGATTTCGACTTCGTGCATTTAATGCGGTCTGCCTTGGTCAATGTTCCTGTAATCATGGTGAACGTCAACTTGTCATGCGTCTCTGTGACGACGTCGTTGGATTTGTTATTCCAGCCATGGAATTAAGTCACTCTCAGGGAAATTTCACGGGATCGAGCTAGTGTCTGAGCAGCAACAAAATTCGTCACCGATGTCGGGATTGTGACTAGCTAGAATATTGTGTTTTAATCGGAGCTGCAAAAGCGCAGGATGACGAGTCGACGATTTCAAAGGGAAATCGAGTGCCTTTTATGGGTTTTCACCGTTGCTGCATTGGGTGCCTGCAGTCTCAGAAGACGAGCACAGCAATGGCAACGAGCGGATGCAGTGCATGGCCATTTATTTAGTAGTAATAGTTTTGTATGTGGAGGGCCAGTTTATTTTTGTTCATTTTATTTCACGAGAGCATCGGTGCGGAAAACGGAGGCAGAGAGTCATCATTTGGATAGCGTTAGAGATCTCGACATCGTATTAGTTTTGTTGGCGAATCTTTGTTTATGCGTCGGAAAAAATGGAAATTCACTATATCGGTTTGGATATCACGGGACAACCTCGAAGATATCGGAGCGACGTCAATCATTCATGTCCATGATATTGCGCCATGCAGAAGTGGAGGACCCGCCGTAGATATTTGATTGTCAATAAAGTCATGTGTTGGGAATATTGTGAAATCGAAATGCTTGTTTAAGTGCTTAATTTACGTGATCCTTTTGGGATTTCCTGAAAATAATAGTCTTATTTCTGATTGAGTTGTCTGAATTCATTCAAACCAACCGCCATTGAAACCAGAGGAATCAAGCCATTCAAATCGACCCTTTAATATCGATGATGCTAGTCGTAATCGGATTCGTTGCTAAGATGTTTTGTCGACTTCCGAGAATTGTTTTGGATTTTATCTTATATATTGTTGTGTTAGAGCTTACAGGATCACGTTATGTGAGAGATGTATTTGATGTAACGAGGAGAGGGAATTGGCCATCCCCATTTAGAGTTTCAGTAGTGAGAAATGCATCGACATCGAGAAGGAAGTCGAGAACTAAACATTTACCGGTTAATGTCAGAACGAATGACAACCTGCCCTGCGCCTCGGACACAGGTGCCATCGCTGGAGAGACCTCCGGGCAGCGGGAAGTCTTGCGTAATGATTTTGACCGAGAAACTTTATTGACAATGCAACGTGACGACCCCGACGTCGGCATTATCTACAAATGGATTTCGGAGTCTCCTGAAAGACCTAATCGAGCCTTAGTTCATGACAAGAGCCCAATCGTCAGGAATTTATGGCTCTTATGGACTCAGCTTGAATTAATTGACGATGTTTCTATACAAACGGCATGTGACTAATCATAAATTAACTACTACTAGACAACTCGTCGTCCCTTTCACACTGCGTGATCGCATCTTGGAGTCTAATCACAAGTCTGTGCTATCAGGGCATCTCGGAGTTAAGAAGACTTTCAGTAGAATCCAGCAACGATTTTACTGGTTAAACATGAGAGAGTCTGTAAAACTTTACATTTTTTTGTGTGTAAGTCATTTTCTGATGGGAGGTTTCTCCCTCTTTTTGTATACATGTACATCTAATTAGAGGCCATTGGCTTGATTTTTTTTTGCCTGTTTTCTTCCATGCTTAATTTCCTGCTTTATTATCGCCACCTCAACCGGAGGTTAGATTTAATGTTGATGTATGCTGTGCATATATGTTATTATGCTTATTTTTGCATTGTTTACAGTAGGGAACAAACTTGCACCTGTTGGTTACATGTATAAGGCTCCTTTTGACAAACAAAGCTCCCTCTCTTTTCCCAATTCTTTACTCTCTCTTTATCTCTCTCTCCCTCTACATCTTCCGTTATCTCTTTCGCTGTCACCATGATCACCTTGCCTTCTCTCTCTCTCCATTTTTTTAATTCGCTCTTTGGTTCCCTTTTCCCCATAACTTGTTTATTACACTATAGATGTTTTAATTATGCTTTTGTATTATTGCGTCTGTTGCTAGAGTTCGACTATAAGGACATTTGTATTTATCCTGTTTTTTGTTGTTGTTACTATGTGCATGATGTGTATTCGGTTTTTGATATTTGCTTTATTTATCATCATTTTACTTTTGCTTTTGCTTTTCTTTTCTACCCCTTTCTTATCCTTCTCTTCTGTTCTTCTTCTTTCTCTTTTCCCTTCATTCTCCTTTTCATCGCTGGGGACAGCGATATCTTTCCGTAGGGGGAGGATAGTGTCACGCAGTTTGGTTAGGATAATTGATGTAATATATGTAATATTATGTATATATTTTATTCCATGCTTTAGTCTACTTTAAAACAATTCATGATTATTGTATAATTGTAATAGTCTATGTAAAGGATGTCTTGCTATCGCTATTGCAAATTACAAATTCAGCCAGCCCGATCTCAATTGCTTTGCATATAGCGGAGTTCTTTCTTCACTCCTCTTGCTTGTCTTCCTGACTTTCACAAGGTTTCTCATACTCTCTCCATGGATCTCACCTCTCCTACTTCTCTTTCTATGACTTTCACAAAGTCACAGCCCTTTCTACTCTATTCTCTCCTCACTTTGACCTTGCATTCACTTTCAGAACTTTCGCCTTGCCCTCCTCATTTCGACTTTGCCTCGACTTTCAGACCTCTCGTTCTTTCCCTTCGCTCTATATAGTTTGCTCTAAACTCTCAGTTCAACCTTGCACTGTCCTTCAGCTCTTTCAGCTTGCTTCTCATCTTGACTTTCTCCTGTCCTTGTGTCCTCTCTCTCAATATGACTTTGAGCTCTCTGTTTATGTGCTCAATGACGCCCTTCTCCCTAAATACTCCGCAGCGCATACTTGTGACCTACATGACTGGTCTCTCTCCATCTCCCTCGAACAGAGGAGGCTTGTTTGAAAGGGGTATATAAGACAGACTTCATTCGTATCTTAGGCAGTTAGTGAGGAGTAGAGAATCTAGCAGTTAAAGAGTGAGACTTGTGAGCTGTCGAGAGTAAATTGTGTCATTTAGGTGACAAGCCTGTCACAACAGCTAGTGTTTGAAGGGCCAACCAGTTCAGGAATGGTCTCCAGTCATGTTAGTCTATCTTCCCAGTCAGTTATAACGCCGCTCCACTATTTTGCCTATCTGATATTGCAAGACATTCTCTCTCTTCCATCCTTGTAAATGTGTTTGAGTTTGCAGTATAATAAACTCCTCAACTGTAATTCCTGCCTCACGTGTGTTTATTCTCCCTGACTACCGGCCATCCTTGACAACAAATTTCAACATATAGCGGGGTTTTACTTTGGGACTTCCACAGAATAAGGAATATATTCTGCCCAAGTCTTGACAAATATACGCCGCCGTTACAATATTCAACCATTTCCCTTTCAATGGCATCACATTATGATTTGTCCTTGTTCGAAATGTGCAATGACAATAACAATATCAACAACAACAACGACAACAAGAATAATAATAATTATGATAATAATGATAATAATAATAATGATTATAATAATGATGCTTTGATAGTAATGATAATAATAATAGTAATAATAATAATAATAATAATAATAATAATAATAATAATAGTAATAATAATAATAATAATTATAATAATAATAATATTAAAACCACTAATACTAATCATGATAATAATGATAACAATAATGAATAGTAATAATGAATAATGATAATAATAATAATGTTAATCAGTATTATAACTAGTGGCGTAGGAGTAAGCAGCAGGGAGGCCCTTATTCCTCGTTAGTAGCCTAGTGTATGCTAAATGTTAATCAATTAAATTAGAAGGATAAACTATTTTATGTTTATTATCAATCATAAAGTCATAAGGTATTGCCATTGGTAATTTCTGTTATTTCTCTCGTTAGGTCTAATTGACGAATGGAAGCTGGAATAAAACACAACTTTTATTCACTGACATTTCGGAAAAGAAATTAAAAGAGAGAAGATGTTGATCAAAGTGTACTGATTTTCACGTACGTACCACACCCTTATCATCTTACCTGGCTGGTTTTGAGCAGCTGAAGATGCCATCAAGAGAAGAAGACACGTCAGATACACGAGTTCCATCCTCAGCCCTTTATAGAGAAGTATGTTAGTCCTTACTTTATTTCATCGCTCAATGAAGAAATGCTAAGGCAGTGTATGTACCAAGAAATTACCGATGAACTATATTAAGAAATTGCCCTATAGACTTCTATGATATCTCTGACCCTGAATCGTTCTGAATGACGAAATAACACGCAAACGTGAACTTATTTGCAGGAAAAATTAGCTTCAGAAGAAAAGAAAAAACCTCTTCACAAATATTCATTTAATTTTTCCATAACAGTTTTCAAGGATGGGGACAATGCACTAGCAAGAACAAATACAATGTGATACTATTTTTTGTTTGACGTTCCTTGTAGACCTACTAAATATGGGCAATAGCCCTGACTGTAATGAAAACAAAAATACAATCAGATAGCCCCCAAAAAAAAAAAAAAAAAAAAAACACCTAAAGTATCACTAGTTTCTTGTTAAAGGCAACCAAGAAACAAACGGGGAAATTTAACGTAAATTGTTTTAAGACATTAGAACACGGGGAAAGCCGTTTACATCACAGCCTTACGGTCGATTTGCCTCTTTGACTCCATAAAAAAACATTTACTTTTCCCTATGTCATAGATATTATATTTTTCTTCATTAAAAAAAATGTTTAATCGGCTTTTGAGTTTTTTGTTTTTGTTTAGTATTACACAAATCATTATTATAATTATTATCATCATCGTCTACATTATCATGACTAGAATTATCAGTATGACTCCTTGATCTCATTCATCGCGTTTATTTAGGGCATGAGTTGTCCATTTCCAAGCTTTTCTTTCATGACTACAACTGCAAATTGAACCAGTTTCTGAATCTTTTATGTTTGTTCGAAGGGAGTATCGAAGAAGAAAAAATATTGCATGAGAGCATTTAATTGTTTGTGCATTTTCACTGTGGAAATAAAAAGTAGATCGAACAGAAAATGTCTGCTTTCAATGTACATTTGTTTAACACCTTTTGAGGTCAAGTGCAAACAAACGCAAATATTGCGAAAACGATCAAATATCAAGCAGTGACAAGAACGAAACAAAGCTATGGCTGTATACAGAGACACGTTCAAATATAAAACAATGTTATCTTATAAGTTTAAAAGATATAATTATGATTGTATATATGCATTATATTGTATTTTATTTATCATATCGTAAAGAAAATGTATCAGTATGAACCTGTAGTATATAAGTTTGACCAACAACCGTTCTAAAAAGCGAACAGGGAGGTATATCGAAAACCCGATTGGTTATTTGCGAGAGAGAGAGAGAGAGAGAAAAAAAAAAGGTTAGGGTGTGAGAGACAGAGAGAGGTGGTGGAATAAATGAAAGAGAGTATAGAGGGGAGAGAGCGAAAGAGCTAGATGGAGAGAGGAGGAAAGAGAGAAAGAGAGAGAGAGATAGACATAGAGACACAAACAGTAACTTGAGAAGAGAGGATTTTTCTCTAATTACAAACTCACCGATCCTGCCTGCCAGGCTAGAAAAAATGATAATCTTTCCCGATTTTTTCTCTTTCATGAGAGACAGAGAGAGAGGTGATGGAATAAGGGAAAGAGAGTATAGAGGGGTAGAGGGTGAAAGAGCTAGAAGGAGAGAGAAGGAAAGAGCTAGATGGAGAGAGGAGGAGAGAGAGAGAGAGATAGAGAGAGAGAGAAAGAGAGAGAGAGAAAAAAAAAACTTTCAAGCAAGCGTAATGATATATCAATATAGTAAATCGATTTGAATACTTTCTTGGATATTTGGTGGCTCTGAAAAGAGCCGTTTATAATGATCTGTGCTGTAGATGAGACCACAAACAAAGAAGTCACTTCCTAAGCAGATTTGCTGGTCTTCTTGGGGAGAAGGACAGCCTGGATGTTGGGGAGGACACCACCCTGGGCGATGGTAACTCCACCAAGAAGCTTGTTGAGCTCCTCGTCGTTGCGGACGGCGAGCTGAAGGTGACGGGGGATGATCCTGGCCTTCTTGTTGTCGCGGGCGGCGTTGCCAGCGAGCTCGAGGATCTCAGCGGTCAAGTACTCGAGCACGGCAGCCAGGTACACTGGTGCACCAGCACCGACGCGGGAGCCGTAGTTGCCCTTCTTCAAGAAACGGTGCACACGGCCAACAGGGAACTGAAGCCCTGCACGGGATGAGCGGCTCTTGGCCTTGCTCTTTGCCTTGGCTCCTTTACCACGTCCAGACATGTTGATTTAGTTTGGTTTGATCGTTGTGAATAAAACGAATGAAATTTCAAACTTCGCGGCCAACTATTTATACCCTTTCCGAGGATCCGCGCGTTCAGTCCGCAAATCAATACAGATCATACACACAATAGTCCAGTCCACTCTGGCGTATCAACAACAGACGGTCTGTTTGCGGTTCGGACTCCTCATTTACATATACCGCCAAATTCAATATCTTTTGTGCACGGTCATCCCGCCACACTACACTAACAGTCCTCCGAAGAGCTTTTAGATTTGTCAATTGATCTGTACACAGAGCCAGCAATACACAGAGTTTTGCCCGCTTGTGGTTTCACTCGGTCAAAACATACGGCTTACAGTTGCATTATATTCTGCCCAACTTGAACCGGGTTGGCCAAACTCTCCTGATCAATGACTTGCTTTTTAACATTGTAAACTGGGAACAGCAAGCCACCTTGGACTTTTTGTGTACACGGATGATTATCATACTTGTGATGAGCTGAAATATTTTGGCTTTAAAAGAGATTCATAATTCATACTTATACTTATGTACCTTCTATAGTGTATTATTTGGGGTTACTGGCATGACGAGTATAATAATGTGTACGTCAATTGCCCCGAAGCTATATCAGATATGTTTCTAAATGGACATTGAGACCAAGAAGAAGAAAAAAGATTCCATAGTTGTTTATCTTATTTGCTCTCTCCCTTTTCCTTTTCTCTCTCTGATTATCTCTCCTTTTATATTTCTCTCTCCCTGAGTATCTCTCATTTTCTATTTCTCTCTCCCTGAGTATCTCTTCTTTTCTATTTCTCTCATTGATTATCTCAGAGTCCCCTTTCCTCTTTCTCTCTCCCTGATTCATCTTTTCGATTTCTCTCTCATTGAGTATCTCCCCTTTTCTCTTTCTCTCTCCCTGATTATCTCCCCTCTGCTTGTATTTCTATTAACTGTGAAAAATCGGAAATTATGTTTTTAGTGTAGGATTTATAAAGAATTTAATGGAATGGAATACATTTTTCGGCTGAGCCAGTAAAATGTCTGGATATATAATGTAATAAAAATAAGGATAAAAGTTAAAATAATTTTAGATATGTGGATAATGCGTAATTTAACATACAGTATTATGGTAAGATTGTGATATTAAAGCTTTTATTTGTGTCGCAAATTACTTATGTGGCGACTGCTATCCCACAACCACACTCTGTTGTTCAAGGCAAATTAAGCTGATGTTTTCATTTTTATGGGGGTCTAAGACAGAGAAAATAAAAAGAAATGTATGTTTAAATCAATTTACTAAAGGGGGTTTAGGTATGGTTGTTCTACAGGCAAAAGTCGGTTCTCTGCGAATTTCTTGAATAAGAAGATTTTTTGATGATGAGAAATCTACATGGAAAATTTTATTTTCCCTATTGGTTAAATAGGGTAGGTGGAATTCCATTGGTGTTTCAGTTTAATTGTAATAACAGAGACATGGAGAAACTATGCTGAATGTCTAGGATGCCCTATTCTTACTTTGAACCTGGTCAGAATTGAGATATGTGAATACACCCATGGTTACAAATATTGAAAATGAAATATTATGGAATAATATTAATATTACTTTTGATAACCAGATAATGCATTTCAAGTTACGGGAAAAAGTTGGGATTTTTAAAGTAAAACATATCTTTAGTCAAGGACATCGGAATGACGTGGATTTCATTTGTCAAAAATATAAGTTTTTTTATAAGCTTTTTATAGGTTCCCCACATTTTACCCTGTATAACCTACTATTCAATAGAATTAATTTCGACGTCTTTACAAAGATTTGATTATAAAATGTGTTACTTTTAGTATATCTCATTATGTTCTAATCTTGTCAATTATGTAAATTATTTTTTGTGAAATGTGAAATAAACTTGAAACTTGAAGTTTCCAAAACTGTTGTTTTCTGTTAACTGTTTAAAGGTGAAGAAAGCCTGTCCAAAATTGTGGGTTGATCAATTACGTAATGGTTTGTATCAAACATATCGCTTTAATTTTAGAAAAATATCAACAGGTGATGATTTAAATATTTTAGATATTTAGGCTATACAGTTCTACTTATTCTTTGTGCAGAGAAACAAGGAGAGTCTTTTGTATAAAATGGTTGGCAGCAACGATCAGCACTGCCCTCCGATTTTAATTGGAATCCGGCTTCTTAGTAGTGACCTTCTTAGTGCTATCCTTTTCAGCCATCTTGGTATACGGTGCGTCGGGAGGTGAACAAAACCGCATTTAAGTTCAATGCTATACGAGATAACAGAATCAAACGATTTAACTTTAAACTTTTGCATATGTTTTTACCGTCAAAATATAACCTATATAAATGGAAAATTAAAAAATGATTATGTATGTGAAGATTGTAGTTCCATTGAAACATCACAGCATATGATACTAGAGTGTAAAAGATACTTGTGTTTGGAAATTGTAACATGTTTGATATATTTTGGGGGGATTAGATGTTAAACATAAATGAGAAGACTTTAGTAATTGTATATGATATAGGCAAGTTAAACATTTTGATTAATTTTGCTGAATATGTTATTTATAAGAATTACGTTTAACTTAAACAATTTAAGAGAAAAAAGCAAAGTGAATGGTAAACTCTTTTAACTGATTTGAAGTATGAATTGGTGTCACATTAAAATTCTAAAACAAAAGCAAACGTAAATAGAGAAAGGGTAAAAGCCTTGATATGCTAAGACAATGTTTTGAATTTAATATGTATATATGTTATTGTGAACGGTGTAAATATGTGAAATAAAGTTCCCTGAAAGGGTTAAAAAGAAAGAACAAAATCTCCCCTGTTCTCTTTCTCTCCCCCTGAGCATTTCCCCCTTTCTCTTTCTCTCTTCCTGCGTATATCCCCTTTTCTCACCTCCCACACAGGCCACACGTACTCTGTTTTTTTAACTGTATAATGGCGGTATCAATTACATATATCATTCCCCTTAGTGTAGTAATACAAAACAATCATCTATTGAAATAGGAAAGAATATCTAAAGAGTACAAGAGGAGAAGTTTGTCAGGGTAAATCCATAAATATCAATACGAAAAAGGACATTTACAATAAATGTAGGTGAGGACTTATAACCTGACGAGCTTTAGAGACTCGCCTCCCCCTCCCCTCCATTAAGGACAAATCTCCATTCTCTTAATTGAGGACAAACCTCCATTTTTGTTAATGTATTATTATTATAGCCATCATTTCCAATCGAGGACAAATCTCAATTTTTTTTTTAAATGTATTATTATTTTAGCCATCATTTCCAATCGAGGAAAAATCTCCATTTTTTGTTAATGTATTATTATTTTGGCCATCATTTCCAATTGAGGACAAACCTCCATTTTTGTTAATATATTAGTATTATAGCCATCATTTCCAATTGATGACAGACCTCCATTTTTTGTTGATGTATTGTTATTTTAGCCATCATTTCCAATTGAGGACAAACCTCCATTTTTGTTAATGTATTATTATTTAAGTCATTATTTCCAATTGAGGACAAACCTTCATTTTTGTTAATGTATTATTTTAGCCATCATTTCCAATCGAGGAAAAATTTCCATTTTTTGTTAATGTATTATTATTTTAGCCATCATTTCCAATTGAGGACAAACCTCCATTTTTGTTAATGTATTATTATTATAGCCATCATTTCCAATTGAGGAAAGACCTCCATTTTTGTTAATGTATTATTATTTTAGCCATCATTTCCAACTGAGGACAAACCTCCATTTTTGTTAATGTATTATTATTTAAGCCATTATTTCCAATTGAGGACAAACCTTCTTTTTTGTTAATGTATTATTATTTTAGCCATTATTTCCAATCGAGGATAAATCTCCATTTTTTTAATGTAATATTATGTTAGCCATCATTTCCAATTGAGGACAAACCTCTATTTTTTTAATGTATTATTATTATAGCCATCATTTCCAATTGAGGGCGAACCTCCATATTTTGTAATGTATTATTATTATAGCCATCATTTCCAATTTGAGACTGTTCTTTTTCTTTCATCTAGCCTGTATTATGTTGTTTACTAATTATCCAACCAGTTCGATACTTATAATTTTTACTCTAATGTTATTTTTTACTTGAATGTTAAAAATGCGGTCTTGAGTACAACATTTGTATCTTTCTTGAATATTTGGTGGCTCTAAAAAGAGCCGTTTGTAGTAGATATGGCGTGAACCAATTTACTTGGAGGTGGTGTACTTGGTGACAGCCTTGGTGCCCTCAGAGACGGCATGCTTGGCCAGCTCTCCGGGGAGGAGGAGACGGACAGCGGTCTGGATCTCACGGCTGCTGATGGTGGACTTCTTGTTGTAGCTGGCAAGACGGGAAGACTCACCGGCGATGCGCTCGAAGACGTCGTTGACGAAGCTGTTCATGATGGACATGGCCTTGCTGGAGATACCAGTGTCGGGGTGGACCTGCTTCAGAACCTTGTAGATGTAGATTCCGTAGCTCTCCTTTCGGCGCCTCCTCCTCTTCTTGTCACCAGCAGCACGGCTGGCCTTTGCCTTACCGGCTTTCTTCGCTCCCTTTCCGCTAGTCTTGGCAGGCATGATGATTTGTTAGTTATATCGATAAGATCAACTGATGTGCCACTTCGCATCGAGTGGTATTTATAGCTATCCGAGCACCGTTGTTTGCCCGCAGAGCGACCGGCACGGACCCGCGAAATGCAAATGAGGGATAATCCTTGCCGACCATTCGATCGATATTTCATTTGAAAAGGATCTATTAGTTACTCTTATTGTTTCTTGGCGCCTTTTTATCTTCTAAAAGAAGTATTATGTCATGGCTAGCTCGACCCCAAAATAAGGAGGGGGGGGATTTCCAGTCTTTATACTACAGCTATGATGACTATCGGAGAGTCATTCTTCGAACTCACGTTTTAAAGTAATTTCCAGAGAAATCTTTGAAATATACCTACAAACCTGCACCAACGAATGTATAGATTTATCCTGATGATACATTTCCGTTTGGTTTTAAAAATAAATATTGATAATGTTGGGCAATTTTTGAACATTTGGTAAAACTTTTTGTTAAATCTTTCGGGGATCTTTACAACTTTTTCCTAAGGTTAACAAATCGCCCATCAGAATTAAGATCATTTGATAAAATATTGGTAATTGGTAAATGTATACATATGGCAAATATTTTACCCCCTCAATAGTAAATGATTTATTTCGCAGAATGTATTGTCTTCTTGTATCTATCTTTTAACGCTTCCCATACAATTAAATGCTCATGGACTTTAACCTTAAGTAGTAAAGTGTTATAAACAAATTTCCCGTGACTCAAATAAAGCCTGATAAGAATCACAGAATATTTGTCAAAATAATCAAAAGGTGACAAGTTGAGCGAATATCCTCGGCGGGGCTCTGATCATGCTTGTTTTTTCATATATTAATTGCATCAAATCAGGTTCGAAGAATTTGTGCATAACTGCTCCTCTAATACACTGTAGTAATATACATTTAAAAGAAAAATACACTGTCCAAAGTTACTTCCTATATAAAGTACATCACTCCACATTATGCCTAACTTGTTTTTAATTTGCTTGTCTTGACAATATATATTTGATGACAATTTCGTGATAGTACTGTTCGGTATCATTTATCTTGTTTTCAAACCCGATGTTGTGTTTGAAGATGTGGAAATTAATTAAACTTGAAACTAGACAAATTTGATATAAACTTCGAACTAAAGACCTCTAATTCGCATCCGTACATAATTGTATAAACGAATGTACAGATATAGATTTGATGGTGATTGCTGGTAATAATACTTTTGTTTGTAATATCAATAATGAAAGTCACATTTGTTTAGCGCTTAATACTTGTCTTTGTAACATTGTAATGACTATTAACTTGGACATTGGATTCAATTGCTTATCCGCACTGTCATGTTCCTTTCCCTGTGAAGTATTTCGGCCAGGCGCCATTCCATATCCTACCGGGTACCCATTTAAAGTACAAGTCCACTCCAAAAATAACTTACTTTCAATAGAAGCAGAAAAATGAGACAAACCGATCAAAAAAAGTTTGAGCAAAATCGGATAACTAATAAGAAAGTTATGAATTTTGGAAAAAGTATGTAAAACTATGGAACAATGGAAATCACTACACGAATTGCCAATTTGGTTATCAGTTCGTGACGTCATGTCCTCACTATTTATCAATTGCTTTATATAGTTTAATCCCATTAACTTCCCTTTTCATCCCCCAAAACTTGATTTCCTCATGCCTTTGCCCAGGTAATATGATTTGTATCACATATTGCGTGCATGGCATTTCACAAAATCTTTTATGAACTTTGAAGAATTGATATTATTTTCTGAATATTGTATATTCATAATTATTGATTTTTATATAAATAGTTTATCAAAATTCACATTTTTCATGATTTAACTGGAAAAAATTACTCTATATTAGTGCATCCACACAAAAACATATTACCATCAATCTGACTTGGATGCTGGTGTGAAGAAATAAGATTCTTAGGGGGAAAATAGGAAATTTATATTATCAATATAAAGAAAATAAGTAATGGATAGTGAGGACATGACGTCACAGACTCATGAGTGAGTTGCCAATTTGTCTAGTGATTTTCAAAGTCGTTCATGTCATTAAAAATTCATAACTTTCTTATTAGTTATCTGATTTTGCTCAATTTTTTTTTGATTGGTTTGTCTGATTTTTCTGCTTCTATTAAAAGTAAGGTATTTTTGGAGTGGACTTGCTCTTTAACACTCAGGTGGAGAGTGGCAAATGTAGATAAATAAATTACCAACTTGGTCAAAGAACCCGTGACCTTCGCATTTCCAGCCAAGTGTTTTAACTACTCTCTAAGACACCTCCACTCCTAAAAGCAGTAATGACAATGAACCCAAAATGCAGGAGTGCTCAAATTCGCTAGTTAGCAAAGGGTGCAATTTTACACGAAAGAATAGGCAACTGAACAATCGACTAAAGGATTTCTTTGGGCAAAGCAATAGCTTTGCAAAATTACCCATTTTTCTGGTCTTGAATAGCTCCATGACAACTGTTTTAACACCGGCCAGACAAATCTTGCAATGGCAACAGTTAACTACTTATGAAACATTTGTATATCTAAACAATGACAAATGCAATGTGGCACAGATAGATTATTTGTTTTGCGTTGCATACAAAGAGTTCAAAAGAAAAACTAGCCCTTGCAAAAAAAAAGAAAAAGTTACTTGCTTATAATATAAGCGTTGATCATTGATCACCAGACCAGTAGGAAATATTTTACAGTATAATGTTCATATGCCATGCGGATATCAAAGGCGGATGCAACCAAGAAATCGGATGGAGTGGCGCTGCCTGGTTTTAGCCATTGGCATGATTGAGGGGCACTATATTATCAAGTGAGGGGGTGGGGGCACCATTCTAACTATGTGACGAGAAGCTATATAGAGCTATATCGAGTGAGAGAGGATACAGAAGGGGGTAGTAACATCTTTCTCCTCACGTTTGATATTGATGTTTCTATAAAGCGATGTTCTATTATTATTACCCTGATATGGCCCTCTGGCGTTCGAGGGAATTATTCCTACCGGATACCCATTTACATCACCTGGGTGGAGAGTAGCAGATGTAGATTAATGTCTTGTCAAAGGACATTAGAGCCACGGCGGGACTGTAATCGTGAACCATGTGATCCACATGTCTGGGTAAATCCATAAAAAATCAATGCGAAAAGGACATTGACAATAAATGTAGGTCTTTTAACCTGACGCGCTTTTGAGATTCGCCCCCATCCATTGAGGACAAGTCTCCATTTTTTAAAATGTATTATTATCAACTTAAGACGGCCCTTTTTATTTCATCAAGCCTGTATTATGTTGTTTACTATTTATCCAACCCGTTCGATACTTAGACTGTTAATTTAATGTTTAATTTAATGTTGAGTATAACATTTGTATCTTTCTTGAACATTTGGTGGCTCTAAAAAGAGCCGTTTGTAGTAGATATGGCGTGAACCAATTTACTTGGAGGTGGTGTACTTGGTGACAGCCTTGGTGCCCTCAGATACGGCATGCTTGGCCAGCTCTCCTGGGAGGAGGAGACGGACAGCGGTCTGGATCTCACGGCTGCTGATGGTGGACTTCTTGTTGTAGTTAGCAAGACGGGAAGCCTCACCGGCGATGCGCTCAAAGACATCGTTGACAAAGCTGTTCATGATGGACATGGCCTTGCTGGAGATACCAGTGTCGGGGTGGACCTGCTTCAGAACCTTGTAGATGTAGATTCCGTAGCTCTCCTTTCGGCGCCTCCTCCTCTTCTTGTCACCAGCAGCACGGCTGGCCTTTGCCTTACCGGCTTTCTTCGCTCCCTTTCCGCTAGTCTTGGCAGGCATGATGATTTGTTAGTTATATCGATAAGATCAACTGATGTGCCACTTCGCATCGAGTGGTATTTATAGCTATCCGCACCCCGTCGTTTGCCCGCAGAGCGCCCGGCACGGACCCGCGAAATGCAAATGAGGGATAATCCTGGCCGAAAATTCGATCGATATTTCATTTGAAGAGGATCCACGAGTTACTCCTATTGTCTCTTCGCATCTTTTTATCTTCTGAAAGAAGTATTATGTCATGGCTAGCTCGACCCAAAAATAAGGGGGGGGGGTAGTAGATGTCCAGTTTTTATACTCTTTTTTTACTCTTTCGGGGATCTTTACAAGTTTTTCCTAAAATTAACAAATCGCCCATCAGAAATAAAAAAGATTGGTAATTTATAAATGTATACATATGGCAAATATTTAACCCCCTCAATAGTAAATGAATTATATCGCAGAATTTATTGTCTTCTTGTATCTATCTTTTAACACTTCCAATAAAAATTAAATGCTCATGGACTTTAACCTTTGGTAATAAAGTATTATGAACATGACTCAAATAAAGCCTGATAAGAAACACACAATATTTGTCAAAACCACAAAAAGATCACAAGTTGAGCAAATATCCTCGGCGGGGCTCTGATCATGCTTGTTTTTTCATACATTAATTGCATCAGAACAGGTTCGAAGATTCTGTGCATAACTGCTCGTCTAATACGTAATATGCATTAAAATCCTATATTATCGAGTGAGGGGGGGGCACCATTCTAACTATGTAACGAGAAGCTATATAGAGCTATATCGAGTGAGAGAGGATACAGAAGGGGGTTGTAACATCTCCTCACGTTTGATACCGATGTTTCTATTCCGCTGTTCTATTATTATTACCCTTGCATTAGCCAAGATACGCTGACATGGACCTCTGGCGTTCGAGGGAATTATTCCTACCGGATACCCATTTACATCACCTGGGGGTGTTTCACAAAGACTAAGATCAACTTTAAGTTGGACTTAAGTATGGCAGGCCGTTCATGCCACTGTTTTCTCTCACCATTTACTGGCATTGGTCTCTCAAGTGACGTACAAATCATGCTCACAAATCTACAGAATCTATATTGTTTGATAATTCATTATTGAAGGAAAAAATATTATCTAAAGATCATAATGGTGAGAGCAAAAGCATGAACGGCCTGCCATACTTAAGTCCAACAAAGTCGATCGTAGCCTTTGTGAAACACTCTCCAGGTGGAGAGTAGCAGATGTAGATTAATGTCTTGCCAAAGGACATTAGAGCCGCGGCGGGACTGTACTCGTGAACCATGTGATCCACAGACCGGTGACGTATCCACTAGACCTAGACAACTCGACGTTACCTTCCTGCTTCCGATTTCTAGCTATCTCGCTCATTTTCTGTTCCCCCCCCCCAAACCCCCCATAGCTGCGGATGTTGGTAAAGATTTTCAGGTAGACTCTTCTTGTTCTTCCCGCGTGATCTCAAATGCGTGCCAAACAATTTTATATTTATATAGTATAGGTCGAACAATGTTGACAGTCACACTGTAATTGTTCCAAAGTCCAAGTTTATTCAGCTAATTTTTTTCTTTTTCTTTTGATCCCCGGGGATTTTAGAAAATAAATTTTAGTATTTGGGAGGTCTTTTACCAATACGCTTAGTTAGGTTCATTTCTTTAACCATGCTTGTCAGATTTTAGTTGAACTTTTTCAACGCATAAACGATACTCTAAAGTCAATAAACTTTTCATATTATGTATAGTTATTTATAGGTTCATTTTGCTTCTTAGTCTGCCCGACTTTTCAGCAAAACTCCGTACCCCATATTTGTTCTCTAGGTCCAACGATACCTTAGGCTATAAAATGAAAAGGGAGACTCGGGTGAGGAAAATATACAGTGATCTAGTTTGTCATGTCATAGAGCTGAAGAGGGGGAGATCAGAACAATGAGCGTTTGACTTGTTTGATGACTGGTTCAATCATAGAGGGTCCATGATTCAATAGGCGTGCAAAGCCAATTTCGTCGGGTGGGGAGATGGGGGAGGCTAATATCTCCTGCCAAAGTATTAACTTCTTTCAAAGTCCGCAGAGCGAGGTGAGCAATCATTTCATTACTTTACTTAAGTAAACTTTACCATGTTGTGGTGAGAATGTGTTTTTGTCATTACATAATATAAGGAAAATACAAATAGACCGCCTAGCTGCCCGACTATAAAGAAGCATGTGCCCGAATATGAAATACCTCGAATATTGCATATTAATCGCAATTGATATCTTAAGACTGCAATGATTCCTTTTTTTTCAAACCAATAAACCATTATGTCAATTAAATTCAATTCAGTATGATATTTCAGTTCGGTTGTCCGAAAAGGAAAAAAACATTTCTACCGGTATTGGGGGCCCGGACGCTGCAAGCTGAGTGCTTTTCCTGAACATACCCCAACTATGTCGATTCATGTACCTACGTGGTCTAATAAACTAGTATTTACTTTCACGGTGATACGAATATTATCGTCACTTTTATCAGAGTGCATAAACGGGTGGTATCGTTTATCTTAGCATGCTTGAAGCGGTGCAAGGGGACTAAAACCTGAATTAACAAGTCTTCACACGTAAGTCAAACTGCTACGTTCAATATCTTCAACATTTGAGAAGATAGAATTCGAGGATTACTGAGAGGGTGAAAGACAGAGTCAGACAGATACAGAAAAAGAGAGCGAGCGACAGAGGAGATATTGATATGTAAAGAGGCCTATGTGGGTTTATATAGAAAGAACGGGAGAGATATAAAGGTAGAGATATGAAGAAAGAGAGAATGGGAGAGAGAGAGAGAGAGGAAATATAAATGTGTGTGGGTGTGTGTGTGTGTGTGTGCGCGCGCGCGCGCGTATGTGTGAGGGAAATGTTTGTATGTGATTGAGAGAGTTAGAGAGAGAGAGAAAGAGAGACAGAGAGACAGAGAGACAGAGAGAGAGAGAGAGAGTAGAAGAGAGAAAGAGAGAGAGAGGGCATATCAATTAAGTTTGATCCACAATTTAATCTAGTTATATCATAAAGCTGCAGTCTACATTCATACGTGCGTCAGTATAGTTTTCAAATTGTATGAAAGCATATTATATAGACGTGTAAATGCATTCATGTATATAATGTATAGATGCACTTCTACATATTATAGACGTGCATCTGAACTTATGCCAATATATTTTGTATCTGTGCATATTTGCATTAGATACAATATGCCTATATAATGTTTCGAAATATAGGCCAACATGGAGATACACAATCTGCATGTTTTGATTTGTACCACGTATACAAGTCGTAAGCACCCTAAAAGTATGTCTCGTTTCGTTCAGTCACGTTAACTTCAAGTATCCTGTCTGGGAGGGACAGCGGTGTAGCATGAGTCCACCCATCGAGGGAGCACTGTACCCATGGGGAGGGGGTGGCATCGGTCTCACTGAGAAAATGAAATGCGCATTTACAAGGCTACTAATTAGGGGGTGGGGTGATTGAGGCGTATTCTTTTCTTGTATTTACCCCCTTCTTCCTTTATATTTCTCTATTTTCTTGCTTTTTGTTCATCAAATGATGGGGGGATAAATCCAGGAAGTTATAGTTTGGAGGGTGAAACTTTCCACGAGGAATACATTTGTACCTTCCTGCATAAACCAACGTTTAATCGAGTTGACAGTGCAAAAGGTCAAACGGCGTAATTGCAATAACAACGAACAAGCTATCAATACTGCGCGTCCATATATTGTGCGTGCGTCGAGTTAAAGGTAACTATCTAAATTTTGGTCTCAGAACGTAGAAGATAAATCGCAAGGAGATCGAATATTTCATTCCTGAATCAAGATTAAAACATCAAATTCTGTAGAACTTTGCAGGAGTTATGAATACGTCATGTATGTTCTATCTGTGAAATTAAAACGTTAGCAGTGTCCTAATATTCAAATTATGCAAGGAAACCCGTTTACTTGCTAGACTTCATTGTCAGTCACTATTGAGTGACTGACTGGCTTTTTTTCTTCTTTGGTAATAACATACATAAAATGAGCTGTAAAGGGTACATGAGCATTTGTTTACATCAATAACCCACTTCTTGTAATGGCCAAAATTAAACTGATTTAATCTTTGCGCAGCACAAAACGTACGACCATTCGGTAAAAGGGTTTGAAAATCAGACTATTAGCACTTTTTAGCACGTATATAGCACTCAAGTCGATTCGACAACTAATAGTCGTTATTTCCACTTAAAGACATTTTCAAGCCCCTTTTTTTTTAGGGAAGTTCTAAATTAGTATTATCTTTCAAATGCCGATGGAATTTAAACTTTTCATTCTTTGGGCCTGCAAATGGGACATACAAATGTAGCACTTTTAAGGTTATCATGTTTCTTGTTATTACCATGGGTATTGTTCAAGATAACGGGGGAAAGCGGTTTGCCGGATGGCAAGGAGGGGTTATGATTTCTAGAGGTTGTTTAAGGGAATCCGTAATCCCAGGAAACTGGGACTTTCGGTTGGATGCCTTCCTCCCGGTTGGTCACTTGACCCGGGTTTCCCCTATACGTGGTATTTAGTTTTAGTCAGTCTTTCCCCCTTTTTCCTGTACCATAATGCTTTTACATTGATTGTGCTATGTTGATGAAAATGTTGAAAGCCAAACGGTTAACATGGGGAAATTAATCCCAGTGGAATAAATGTTGAGAATATGGCAATCGCTGTCTCTATGTTGTATTTCTTCTCACAAATGACGAATGGTGACGATGGACAACTTACGTGTATACAAAGTACACCGTTATGTTCTCTGGCTTTATAAATGTTTCGTCACCTGACCGGGAAGGTTGTACGCACGACACATGCTTCGGCTACAAATGCTCCGTGGTCTATTTATCATACTAACTGAATTCGTAATTTTAACCCTGGATCAAACACTATTAAACCTTTAATTCCGACCCGAACTCATATTCAGGCCCAACTTCAATTACAACCCCAAATCTATAAGGTTGATTCAATAAAAGAATTGTCGCCAAAGCAAATATCGGATCACCGAATGACAAGGTCAAGTTTATTAATTAATACATCGAATGGTGCCCATGCTTTTTTTGAATAAATAATACAACGTATGCTTAACTAGAGAAGAGATTTTACGATTCTTCCCATATGATATTACACACAGCAGGCATTCGTCAAGATGGCGCCTCAAATTGTCCTCATGACTGGTTGTTCGGCTGGAATCGGTCTCGCTACGGTTCAACGTCTCGCTCGAGACCCCGATCAGCGATTCATCATCATTGCCACTGTGATTTCGATGTCGGAGAAGAACGACCTCGAAGCTGCAGTCAAGGACGACCTCGGTAGTAAAGTTTTCATCAAAGAGTTGGACATCACAAAGGATGAAAACATCACTGAAGTTGTCGCGGATGTCATCAAGAGTCATGGTCGTATCGATGTCTTGCGTAAGAAAACATTCCTGAATCTTCTTCTTCTTCTTCTTCTTCTTCTTCTTATTATTATTATTATTAACATGATTATTATTATTGTTCTTCTTTTCTTCTTCTATTTATTTTCACCTTTCTTATATTTCTTTCTTTTTTCTGTTACTTCTTCCTACTCTTTTTCTTCTTGTTCTTCAGTCTTTTAATTCTATTTATTTATTTCTTATTTTTCTTTCGTTCTTTCTTTCTTTCTTCTTCTTCACCTCCTTGTTGTTCTTCTTCTTCTACTTCTATTTTTTTGTCTTCTTCTTCTTCTTTATTTCGTTCTCTCTTACTTTCTTTCTTCTACTTCTTATTCTGCTTCTTTTGTTGTTGTTTTTCTTTTTCTTCTTCGTTTTCAAATTGGACCTTGTATAGTGTTGTACTGGAAAAGTGCTATATCCAACCTTTGTCCCAAACTGAATAGCATTGTTTATATTAGCATAGGCTTAGGAAGATTTTCAGGATTGGGGGGGGGCTCCATCATTTGTTTTTGACCCGCCGTTTGAAGATTTTTTTCTTCCCCCGACTGCCTCCCCCGTTGTCTCCATTTTAAACAGTCCAAAATTGTTAAGCCTTCCTTTTCTTCTCTCTTTGCTCTACCCCATTTTTAGACCACCACTAGGGAGGGGGTTGGGTGATTACCTAGAAACACAGTATTTTTGCCTTTTGGGTCTAAATTATATACCCAATAGGCAATAAAATCATGCGAGCGCATAGCGCGAGCTGATTTTTTTTTTCTCTCTCGATAAAGTGACCTGAAATCACTGCATTCTAAACCCTTATTTTAAATAAATCCCCTGAAATAATCATTTTAACATGGATTAAATAGATTAAACAAATATGGCGTCGGAGGTTCTATATAGGACGCTAATCACGTTCGGAATTCCATATGCAGTTAAACCATGCGAGCGCAAAGCGCTAGACGAAATTTTTCGATATAATGACTTGATAATGTAGAGTGGCCTGAGCGGGTAGGCAAAGGGCGTGGTTCTAAACTTACAGAGACACTTCGATGAAGACACCCTTACTCCATGATTGTCTGTGTTGAACTGCCCTGGGCTTTACAACTTTAAACATTAAATTATTAAAGAACTTCTTTTCTGACAAAACATGGGGGGGGGGACATTTGATATGTCCCCCTAGATTGACGCACTTGATGTGCACCAATCTATAAATGTGAATTACTAAGTAGTTTGTTCACACTACAGCTGTACAATAAAAAAAGCATTCGTAGCCTTTCTTTTAAGCAGTTGAAGAAATTAATAAAAGTAGGCCTACTTGAAGAAATCGTTGAATTTTGTAAGATATTCAGTTTATTTTTATTAAGTTAGACAAAGTGCTAGGTGTTAAAATAACGCACATTTAACACCTTTGGAAAAAAAATAATACGCCAGGAACGTGAAAAACAAAACTTTTATTATCACACATGCCTATATAATCGGACATATTTAAACTGAAATGTGGCACCACCCAAAAATATAATACTGAGATCCTCCTTTGTCTTTATTTTGCACCTGGAAATAAATTCTTTGTTCCTCGCCTATGTCATCGCGGCGAAAAATTTCAGACTTTTCTTCTTTTGAGGAGCTACTTTCACATGCAGCCTCAGACACATGTACCAAAGAAGTTTTGTCTTCCTGTTCCTGGAAACAAAGTTTTGGGCAATAGACTCAAGTCCAGTTTATCTGTACGAGATTTGTATATGTGTAATATTAACATATTTTTTGGGGGAGGGGCTCAATGATATCCGAGCCCCTCAAAAATATCGGGGGGCTCCGTGATGTTATCCGAGCCCCACAAAAATATCGGGGGGCTTCGTGATGTTATCCGAGCCCCACCAAAACAATTGGGGGCTGATGATATCTGAGTCCCACCAAAATATGGTGGGGGGGCTCAATGATATCAGAGTCCCGCCAAAATATGTGGGTGTGTCAATGATATCCGAGATCCACCAAATATATTTTTTGGGGATCAATGATATGCGAGATCCGATGTCTGAGCCCCCCAAATAAATATTTATAAATTGTTTATATTTGAATGGTAAGTCTGTAGATTATAGGTATTCATGAGTTTCATGCCTAGAATATAATGAGGGGGGGGGGGGTTAATGATATCCGAGCCCCCCGGTTCCTAAGCCTATGTTAATTCTAGAGTCTCGCCGGTTCTTTATAACAGGAGTCTATATTCCCTACACTTGATATAAGCCGCCGAAGATGGCGTTATCAACGAACTCGTACGCCCACCTAAGATTTTTTTCGCCGTGCATCCTAATTTAAGGATCACGCCATCTTCGGCTGGCAGTGAGTAAGTAGGGCGAGATCGCATTGCCTTGGTGTGTCGGCCGTGGAGATCAAAATTAAATCGGCTAGATTCTGGACTATGTTCATTTATGCTACCTATCCGCAAAATAGTAAAGAATAATGCACCCCCAAAAGAGAAGATATATTTATATATATATATAAGTGGGAGAATTCTCAACTCTGACATGACAACGGGTGTTCCAGAATATGAGGCCTTCTTCAGGTTCTTGCTCGTGTGTTGGGCTGTCGTGTGTGTTTATTAAGTTGATGTGATGTGTGTGTATGTATGTATATATGTATATGGATGTATATATACATGTATATATATATATATATATATATATATATATATATATATATATATAGGCCTACATGGATATATACTTACATACATGTAACTATATATAGATCTAAGGCGAATATGCTACCGATAGCGGCAGATGTGAACGAGTATAAACAAATAATGCATTATTTGTTTATACCCCCCCCCCGCGCTGGAACTAAGGACCGGAGCATATGATTGGGGGAGGGGGATTGTAATGCATATTGGCAATGCTACGGTTATATAAAATTTAAAAAATGGCAGACAAGTGTTGGTGATAGTGAGAGGAAAAAAGGAAAGAGGATATTATATTCATTTGTTCTTGTTGTAATCGGGACTCGGCCTGAGTTTCTGTTAGTGTGAATTGTCTATGTTATTTCACAAGTTCATTATTTAATGCAATAACTTGAAACGGACGTAAACATACGCGGAATGGACAGGGTGAAGCTATTCCTATGTATTTATAGTTGATATCAACGCATTAGTCTTTTTGTAGACAAATACTGCAGATATAAGTCTAATTTCCTGATTGCCCTTTTTCAGTAATTTCGCATGAGCCCCCCCCCCAAACACCACCACAACTCCACCACCATCACCAACACTACTACCAACACCACAACTACCACCAATACAACCACTACTACTACCACAATCACCACCGCCACGACTACTACTATGACCACTATACCACCACCACTACAACTAACACAACTACCGACACAACCAACACCGTCACCGACACCACCGCCACCACCACCACCGCCACCACCACCACCACCACTTTTACCGCTATCACCTCCACCAACCACCACTGATGTTAGAATATGCCATTATATTGTTCTACATAATATTCGTGTGTTCGGGTTGAGCTTGAGATTGAAGTCAGCCTCATCCTTGGGTTTGTGTTTAATTATGTTATATATATTAAGTAACCAACCCCTATCACCACTTGCAGCACCACCACCACCACCATTACCACCACCGCCACTACCAGCACCACCACTTCCCACCACCAAATATAAAAAAATCAGGTTGCGCTAATGGTTCGACGAATTGAAAGCAATTTTTTTTCTTTTTTTTTCTTTCTCTATCATGTTTATAGTCAACGTTGCTGGACTTGCTATCGTCGGAATTCCAGAAAGGATCACGCGAAAACAGATCGACAAAGTCTTTAACGTGAATGTGATCGGGACGATAAGACTAACCCAGGCAGTGCTGCCTCACATGAAAGAGAAACAATCGGGAAAGATTATCACTTTTTCTAGCTTGGCAGGCAGGATCGGTGAGTTTGTAATTAGCGAGAGAAAAAGCGTACATAATATTCTCTCTCCTCAAGTTTCTCTTTTATTCTCTCTCCATCTGTTTGTGTCTCTCTGTCTATCCCCCTCTCTCTCTGTCTTTCTTTAACATTCTCTTTCTACAATGTTCGATCAAAGCTTATTCTTTATCAGTCTATGTTTTCATCACCATGATCACATACCCTCATCCTCTCTCTCTCTTCCCCTCTCTCTTTCTTCTTCCTTCTTTCAATCTCTCTCTCTCTCTCTCTCTGCCTCTTTCATTCCAAGCCAACGATCCTTACCCCCTCTCTATCTGCCTCTCTTAATCGCACCCATCGCTTTTCTTATCGACTCCTCCAAGCCGGCATATTTCTTTATAATAGGCCTACTTTGGTTATTTCGAAAGAAAGGGACAAAAATGAAAAATAAAAAAAGGAGGAGAGAAATAATATAATACATAAATAAATAAAAACATATATGATGATGGTGATGAAGATCCACAGCACTTGTATGGCGCCATTTATCTGTTTCAAACATTCGAAGGCGCCCGATTCTCCAATAGTCATGTACTACACATTTGCTTGAAAAGATGGGTTTTCAGGCCTGACTTAAAGCTTTCTAACTTAATGTCGCGAAGAATAGGAGGAAGGGAGTTCCCGAGGCGTGGAGCAACTGAAGAGATCACCATAAGAGTTTCAACCCCCCCCCCTCCCCCCAAAAACAACAATAACATGTAAAAGCTAAAAACGTACATGTTACTTCGTAGGCCTATTAAATCTTACTTCCAATCAATACATACAAAATCAATGTTAATAAATTCTGCTATTCAACGTAATTATGTATTTTTGTCTCTCAAGTTGAACTTGTTGAAATTTAATTTATTTTTGTGATGAATAAGAAGAACCTTGTAATTAATCCATTACTTTCGGATGTTTTATAACAGGTGCTCCTTACCTGGAACATTACTGTGCAGCCAAGTTCGCCGTTGAGGGCTTCTTTGAGTCTCTAGCAGCCGGCGTAAGGGGTTTTAACATCAGGTGAACAAAAGGCCTCAGTTAGATCATGGACCTATTACGGATGGACATTCGACGTGATTCTTTCTTTCTAAGAGCAATTTTTTGTTTTTTGTTTTTTTTTGTTTTTGTTGGTCCAGTTTTTGAGGAAAAATTTCGCAACGACTTAGCCGGGGGTAAGATCAAAAAAATTGGAAATTGGAAAATTATACCGACCGATATTTTGTTCAGTGGGGTAAGGTCATTTTTTTTTTCTTCATCCTTTAGCACGAAAAAATTATTATTACTTTTTTTTCACTTGAAAAAAATGGGGAGGGTTTGCTCGAAACACACACATAAAAACATTTTTGAGGGTTTAACCCCAACCCCGCTGTGTACGCGCCTGTTTGTCATGTTTGCACTCATCTCTGTACTTACTCATAAATACTGCAAAACAATATTGAAATTGCCTAAGCTTAAAGACCCTGTCCGAAGTGAAAAATGAAATAGATGAATTATATATCAAAGGAAAGCTGACAAGCCATAGATTACAACAATACCATTTATATGCTATTTTAGTGCCTGTCAGACGAGTAACAGCTCTCTGAAAACTCGAAATCTTAAGCTGTGAAAATCGGGAGTTGTCGACCTAAAAACTAGCTATCGAATTGATGACATCACCATATGTGGAGTATGTATATTCACAATTACTTTGCATTAATTAAGTACGGCTCATCGCCTCATCTAAAAAGGCGTGCACATATGGTGTCGTCACTGTAACTGCGACCCCTGTTGACCTGTAATTTGGAGAGGTGCGGGGAAAAAAAGGTTTTTATTCGCTTTTGTGTAATACTGAAAGGGAAAATATTTTGAATTCCTTTATATTTGTATTCGATGTTCTTTCAGCTTTCCATTGATAAAAAGTTGTATTTTCATCGGATAGGGCCTTTAAAGGGAGTGTAGCATGGCAAATATTGGTTAACGCCATTTACGTCTTCTTTGGGACAACTGCACGTAAACGAATGGACTTGATTAGGGACTTTTAGATTTTACACGACGAGAACGTGGACTGCCACGGTGACATCCTTTTAAGGTAATGTGACGTCCTTTTAAGGCACTGCCGGGCAGCGACTTTTTTTTTCCCAAACAGGTTTGCCAATACTAATATTTCCGGTCATGTGATTGGCTGATATGTTACGTCATTAGCAATGACGTAACCGTTAGGGTGAGTGATAGGGTTATAGAAATCATGCAGAATCACTTTTCATCAATCCATCGTTGGCTCAATCGGTAAGGTCAGCGTAATACAATGTTGGAGTTGTGGGTTCGAATCCCAGTTATTTTCTGTCCTATTTTTGCCTTTATATATAGTGAGGCAAGGCAAAAAAAAATCAAAGTCTAATTGTTTGTGACCTCTTTCCAAGCTGCTAATGACGTAAAAAATATCAGCCAATTAGAAGAACGGAAATGTAAGAAATTGCAAACCTGTTTGGGAATAAAAATTTCGCTGCCGGGCACGGGCCAGTGCCTTGAAAGAATGGCACACGTGGCAGTCCACTACGTCGACGTGCAAATCTAAAAGTCCCTATTAACGGTAGTCAGCGACTTGATAGCGAGCTTTCGATTTAGGCACCGGACGTCGGCTACTACGAGGTACTGGAGCGTGGAGACGTTGCGCAGCTCACGTCCGTTCCCTTCGCGGCAGTGCTCTCGATTTTTCACGACGGTGCTTTCGTCGGTCACATGACCAATTTTTGAGATCAGGTAATTAAATCAGGTACTAAATTCACAGTGCGCGAAAATCTGATACGAAGAATAACGTAAGGATGACAGAAAAGAAAGTTAGAAAGATAATACAAAAAATAACATAAGAAAATGTGAGAGAAGGAAGAAACAAAGAATAACAAAGGAAAGATAGAAAGAGAAAGTGATAGAATGATAAAAACAAAGAATAACATAAGAAAAGGTGAAAGAAAAAGAAACAAAGGATAGCAAGAGGAAATAATAGAATAATAAAAACAAAGAATAACATAAAAGAAGGTGACAAAAGGAAGAAAAAAAGAATAACATAAGGAGAAAGAAAGGAAGAGGAAATAATAGAATAATAAAAACAAAGAATAACATCAGGAAGGAGATAGAAGGAAGAAACAAAGAATAACATAAGGAAAGACAGAAAGAGAAAGGATAGAATGTTAAAAACAAAAAGTAACATAAGAGAAGGTGATAAAGGGAAGAAATAAAGAATAACATAAAGAAAGACAGGAAGAGAAAGTGATAGAATGATAAAAACACAGAATAACATAATAGAAGGTCATAGAAGGAAGAAATAAGGAATAACATAAGGAAAGACAGGAAGAGAAAGTGATAGAATGATAAAAACACAGAATAACATAATAGAAGGTCATAGAAGGAAGAAACAAAGAATAACATAAGGAAAGACAGAGGGAGAAAGTGATAGAATGATAAAAACAAAGAATAACATAAGAGAAGGTGATACAAGGAAGAAACAAAGAATTACATAATGAAAGACAGAAAGAGAAAATGATAGAATGATAAAAACAAAGAATAACATGAAAGAATGTGATAGAAGGAAGAAACAGGTATCGTAAGGAAAGAAAGGAAGAGGAAATAATAGAGTAATAAAAACAAAGAATAACATAAAAAAGATGATAGAAGAAGAAACAAAGAATAACATGATAGGAAAGATAGAAAGAACAAATGATAGAATGATATCAACAAACAATAACATAAGAGATGATAGAATATAAAAAAGGAAAGACAGAAAGGGAAAATGATTAAAAATAGATAATGGAAAGATAGAAGAGTAGATGAAAGATAGAAAAACAGCAAATAACATAAGAAAACCAGAAAGAAAAAAATGATAGAAGGAAAACAAAGAATAACATGACGAAAGAAAGAAATAAATAAATGATAAAATAATAAACGAAGAAAAGACACAAAGAGAAATTGATAAATAATAGAAAATTCAAAGATAGGAAAGAAGATGAAAGATGGAAAAACTGAAAAAGAAAATATATATATAAACAAAATATAGCAGAAGATTAAATTACAACAATGACTTTATATAAGAATTAAAAAGAACATACCTAGTTTAAACCGAGTCGTCTGGAAATTTGATCAGGGATACCGATGAAACTGCACTCACGTTGACGTTTTCACGACGACTGGGATTCACGGAAATTGCCCCCGACTCCCGTCGTGTGATTTGGAAGGGAACGTGTATGGCGCGCCGTTTGACCAACAATTCAGTTGAACACTGTTTATCGAAAAACACGTCGAAAAACACTGTTTATCGAGCGATTAACAGTGTTTATCAGTTGATAAACAACGTTTATCTGATTTATTGGGCAAATGGCGCGCACTCGTACTCCAGATCAGAGCCGTATGCATTACTCCGCAGGGCTTCCTTAGGACTTACTAAACGATATTAGGCTAGGAGTCCCCGGCAAGAAAATCATATGGGGTGTGGGGCGGGGGCGTCGCCTTGTAGCCCACAAAATATTTATAAGGTAATATAACAATGAGTTTTTGTTGTACAAATGCCATTTTTGGTACAGGGCTTCCTTAGGACCTACCGAACGATATGAGAGAGAGACTTTGTTTATCGACTGATAAACACAGTTTATCGAGAGAAACTGTGTTTATCAGTCGATAAACATAGTTTCTCTCGATAAACAGTGTTTATCTGAATTATTGTTCAAACGACGCGCCATAAACGTGGGCCCAGAAGCTCGCGGCTGCGCGAAGGAATAAATATGACGCCATGCGTAGTAGCCCACGTCGGGTGCCTAAATCGAAAGCTCGCTAATGTTTACATGGTCAGCACGCGCTAGCGTTCGCGAAACAGACCGAAGTTCTCCTCACGCTTCGGTTTCGCGTATGTTGCATGCACGTGAATGCTGCGGTCGCATCGTCCATGGTCGTATTATACCCGATTGGCACCGAGTAGGGCCACGGGAAAGACACATAGTCTCGTCATGCTACACTCCCTTTGATATTTAAAGTCTTTGCGAACTCATAATATTATATTTATTTAAGAAATCAATGATCTTCACCAGCAACATTATGTTTGAATTCTTAGAGTTTGTCTGATTGAACCAAAACCGGTCCAGACAGCCCTTTGGGATGGGATGCAGAACGACATCAAAGCAAGCGTCGCCGACGAGTCCATCTCCGACATCGATCGTCGCCAGCTTCGAAACATGCTCGCTCGCTGGGAGGTTGGCGCAGCTCCCCTAACCACTGATGACATCGTCGAAGCTTTGATGACGAGGTGCGTGGACGTCGACGAACCCGTACTCAGGCACCTGCTCGCCGGGAAATTCGACGAGGCCTTTCAAAAGACCGCAGGGGACTTGACCGGTGAAGCCGGCCTTGCTTTTGGGCTAATGTCGCTAGGTGCTCTTAAATAATTGTGAAACTAATACAAATGTTTACTCAATCCTTGCTCTGTAAAAATGTTGGGATGAACCATGGAGCTTCCGTGGTGAAACTGCCCAACCCAATGATAGTTATGTGTCCACACTAACATAGGAAAATCTTCTTTTTTTATACAAAATTTGCAGAACCGAATAATGTAACGGTTTTTTAAAATCATAATTCTCTTGGACCATGGAAGTCCCTAATTGGACACATAATACTATGGTTACTTATAAGGACTCTCCATATGTATTTGGGGGCAGGTTTTCACACTGTTTGGACAATATAGTTCCCATCCCGATCCACACTGGTCAGCCCGTCATTTGCTTAAATTGTGATTGTTTATTTTACAATGTTTCGGATTAATGTAAACGAACACTTGCGTGAATCTATAGTCTACAAGATTCCATAGGAAACAAGCACCCTCCATGAAATCTAAATCAAAACCCTGGAGTTGTGAGCAGTGAGGCACAGAGGAATAATTCAGTTTCATCTTTATTTAGCTGTGAATGAATTGCAATACATTGTTCATACAAATTCATCATCATCATTAACAATGTACTAATTTTGTCTCTTGTTATCGATGTTTACCTATACATATGTTCACAATTTGTCGAAGCAAAGATTGATGGGTAATGAACACCCGTGACAGTACCTTTTCGAGACATAAGCATCTTATTAAAAGACGTAATGTTATCTTAATTAAAATGAATTATTTTGATATTCATATATAATAAGCATGTCTGAAATATTAAGTTAGGAAAATAAAGATCGTGTAATGTAATTGATAACAAAATACGCAAAAATACTATCGGTTTATTTCAATTTCTCTTGTGTTGGTCTTCCGTACAATATCTATAGAAATCAGTTGTATGTGCGTGAAGAGCTTGTTTGCGTTTCGCTTTAGGTTTGGTTTTGTGGAGGTTATCCGACCTAAAGACACACGTTCCCCGCATTCCAGAGGGCGTTCAAAATACGTACGCGCTGGCGGACGGTGCTAGCTGCCTATTGACACCAACATAATACGGTTCTTACGCAGATGGCATGTTCTGAATGCCCGAACAATGCCGATTATCGCATACATGTGCCGAAGTAATACCAATCGCAGTTCGGCTCTAAGATTCGGCTGCTGTTTCCGCCCACTTTCGTGACGTCACGATCGGCAGCGATCAGCTGGCTTGGCGAAGGCAGGCCGTACTACATTTTATTTATCTCATTCGCGACAATACGTGCCTTCACGGTTGTTTCACCGCAAAGCATGCCGGAACAGATTACTAGTACGGCAGGAGATTTTCACCTTTGCCGCGATCAGCTGTTCCATTGCCAACAACGGGATTTTTATCCCGTCAAATCAACATCATAATCTTGTACAGGATGCGTTATTCTGCCGTGATTTTCTTTTGTTCCAGTATCATTTGTACATTAAGAAACCAAAGTTTGTGATTGTGTATTGTTATGACGATCCTTAAAAAAAAAGCTAATAATACGAAGTAAAGTGGGCTAATGAGAGTGGGCTTGGTATGAATATGTAGTCCCATATGTTCAAATGTGTGTGTGAAGTTTTGGTCGGTGGTTTGCCTTTTTAAGCTGCTAAACATTCGGGTTTTAGGTTGAAGGATCGTCATAAAAATACATAATCACAGTCTTTGGTTTATTACCGTACAAATGATACTGGAATGACAGAAAATCACTGCAGAATAACGCATCCTGTACAAGATTATGATGTCATGTTGATTCGACAGGATAAAAGTCCCGTTGTTGGCAATGGAACAGCTGATCGTGGCGAAGGTGAAAATCTCCTGCCGTACTAGTAATCTGTCCCGGCATGCTTTGCGGTGAAACAACCGTGAAGGCACGCGTATTGACCACATTGTGTGGTTTGCCGTTATTACAAAAAAAAAATAGAACGGCTGGTGACCTCAGAGTTCTCCAGACTCTGCAGAAAAAATATTAGCCAATCAGAGCACTCTTTACTTCGTCTTAGAAAAAATCGCAGCCTAAGTTATGTATTTTAGAAGACCCATTATTGGTTGTTTCAGTCAAAAACCGCACGAGCCTACATGAATATTCATAGAGCTATTGTTGCCCGCCAATTCTGCCCAGCAACAAGGGCGTGTTCGCGATACCTTGCCCTCCATTCGATTCACACGTATTTGTGCGACAACGAACCGTCCATCTTTATCTTTTATTTTTTATTTTTTGTATTTCTGTTCGCTGTCTCTATTTTGTTTAACTTTATTTCGAAAACTTTGTGATTTTGTTTCATCTTGGTGGACATATATTGCGTGTTATATTTGTTTCCGCTAAATTATGGTAAGTTTTGTTCGACGTGAGCCGTTTTGTTGCAAGCGCTATTGACTTGTGTGAGTCTAGTCTGTGTACGTCGCTGATGTGTACATGTCATTCATAAATATACAAACGTTGAACGTCTTTGCTCTGTCCGTCCGTGCATGTCTGAGACTTCGTAGGTGTTTTCATTTTCCTTCTTTCCTCCTCTTTCTTTCTTTCATAATAGCTGCCTTTTTGGCCCGATGATAAAAAAATAACAACAACAACAAACTAATTGCTATGCCTATATATGCAAAAGGAAGAACATAAATAAATCTTCTAACCGTACAAACTAGACCTAAATCTAGTCTACTACGGAAGTAGAATCTACTAGGCTAATATAGACTCTATTTTTTACATCATTAGTCAGAAATGGAAATGCTCCTCGATCCCCCCCCCCCAAAAAAAAACGGTTAGATCTAGATCTAGGTCTATATGAAATAGTTTAGCAAACATTTTATCAAAGAACAAATATCACATTCATATAATTTCTTGAAATTATACATTCACTAAAGAAATACAATGGAAATAAGGGAGAAAGTTGCAGTAATCGAGCCAAAGAAAGACATTCTTCAGAAGAAGATTAGATTTGTTTTATGTATTTATATTCAACAATATATAAAGGAAAACTCGGTCAATGAACTGACTACATTCGTTACTAGGCAACTAAGGCAACATGGACTATACTAGTATAAGTTGCCAGTCCATTATGGTGTTCTATGTATTTGTGGCTGCTTTTACATCTTGAAATAAAGGCTCATCGTGATTCAGATATTCAACAATTATTCATGAAATAATTATGATATTGTGAAATCTTACCAAAACTCGTTATTTCTCATTATCGAAGAACATTTTCTCAGCTAATAACAAACGGTGCCTGGTTGGCAAGCCTAATTCTTAGCATTCATCAATGATGCGTTCATCCAGCGTTATCGATTTATCGATATTTCCGATCGAAAAGCGTCTGTACAGTCAAGTAAAAAAAAAAAAAAAACTCGTCTACACGTCTGCTTGTCTGTATAATTACAGTTAAAAATGTCTTCTGCTATTTCTAATATAAAACCTTTGACAGAAGATCATGGACGCTACGAAGATGCGTATTACAATGCTTTCTACAAGTTGGCTCAGGAAGATGTCCTTCTCGAAAAGGTGATTCAATATTTTGATGCCACGGTGATGGAGAGGCTTACTGATGTCTTTGGGTGTGCTGAAGAGTTCAGTCTACTAGGTGTAGGAGTCGGAGACGGTATATATAGTTATTTCTTTTATAAAATCAGTATACCCTGTATTTTAAATTGCCAATAGGAGGATTGTATTCATGACTGAATATAGATTGTTTGCGACTGTTGTGTATACTGTCTGTGCTTAGGTTACAAGGAGGGCGTGTCCGACATGGAGTGGGTCGAGTCGATAGATGCCCTAACGGCAGTGGTGTTAATTTTTATCCCAATAAAAAACATGTATAAAAGTACAAATTCTGTTGGAAGCAGCTAGTATGCCTTCAGGGATAAATTTTACCTGTTTTTTGTCGATATAAAAAATGTAAGTATATATATATATTTATATATTTATAGATATATATATATATATATATAAACGGTTTAGAAACGGAATATATATGTCTCCTGAGAATATGCGCGATCTCCGCCTGTCTAGATCTGGGTATACCACTTTATACCGTACGTCGATAGGTGGTCGATGATTGTTTTATTGTACTGTCTCAACCTGCATCTCAGTACATGTTTATATATATATATAATATATATATATATATATATATATCTATATATGCTACTCTATTTGTTACCCTATATATTTTTGTGATTATGTATGCTGACTTTTATACAGGGCCCCCAGAATGAATGATATTTGTATTCTGATGGGGCTACCCTATAAAAAAAAAAACTTAATCTTATCAAATCATTGATCAATTTTGTTTGTTTCACAGGCCGGCACGAATTTCAGTTTCTGAAGAGTCTTCAGTCTCACTACTCATCCATATATAATGTTGCACTGGATCCTAATGAAGGCATGCTACAAACATTCAAGGGTAGAGTTGCTACATTGAATTTTGATGACAAATCTTCTTGTCATTGGTTCACTGGTCCGTTGTCACAATTCGTTGCTGAAAGCCCCTTGGCGGGAAACAAGTACAATCTCATCAGCTCTATACATTCCCTCTACTACACTGGTGACTTTGAGACGACCTTCACCCATCTAGCATCCATGATGAAAGACAAGGGTCTCATGATCATCGTTATTAAAAAATGTAGGTATCGGATAGACATCAATATTTGCTCCATCAGCTCTTGCAAGTTTCACAAATAAAATAGTAAACATTGCTGTAATAAAACACTTTGAACGAGTGTAAAATCAATTTGAAAATATCTTCAACCTAAAAAGGGACACGAATCGAGATACGATTTTTTGTTTACTTTGTAACTTTGTAAATATTGATGATAGACTCTAAATTCTTGTGATGATATAACATTAATCCTCATGGTAGGCTACATATAAACCGCCCCTATTTTTGTTTTAGTTTCGTTATTATATAAGTCATTTTAATAATAAATCTTGAATGGGAAGAAGTAGGCTACTCCCGGGTGAACTGGGACTGTCGAGAAAAAAGGACAAAGTTTTTAAAAATCTTAATTTTTATTTTTGTTAATTAATTTAAAAAAAAAAAGTAATTTTCCCAAAACTAAAGTAAGTGCTGGAGATATACAAAAATTATGAATAATTTTAAAAGGAGACTTAGCGATCGCTCTTAATATTGACCTAACGATAAACATCCGTTGTACAATTATTTTAGATTATCAGATGTAAGTGTTAAGCTAATTTTCAGCATTTGTTTTCATTATATGATATGTATTGTTTAAACCGTGTTCGATATACACAAGTATTTTAAATGATCTGAAATCATTTCTATAAATGTAATGCTTCCTGGGAGAAATTTCAATTATTTAAACATATTTTTGGCTTACACCCAGTTAATAATAAGATCGATTGATCGATCTGTATTGAAAAAACAAGTCAGAAAAAATCTCGGAACCAGCGGGACTTGAACCTGCATCTACTGCTTGCCGGGCAGCGACTCTACCACCAGGCCATCACTGGTCCATGGCACAGTCACGATTGTAATGCTTCCTGGGAGAAATTTCATTTTCAATTATTTAAACATATTTGTGGCTTACAACCCAGTAAATAAGATCGATTGATCGATCTGTATTGAAGAACAAGTCAGAAAAAATCTCGGAACCAGCGGGACTTGAACCTGAATCTACTGCTTGCCGGACAGCGACTCTACCACCAGGCCATCACTGGTCCATGGCACAGTCACGATGAACTAGAATCAAATACCCAAGCTCTCCCGATTCATTCTGACTCATTAATATTCATTAGTCCGCCAATCGATCTTATTTACTGGGTGTAAGCCACAAATATGTTTAAAATGATCTGAAATCATTAAGTAACTTTTTATTACAGTTTATTTCAGTCTCGTTTGTTCGTTCGTTGTTGCTTACAGATAACCTGATCTCAAAAACATTCCACAAATTACCTTGGCTGACAGAAAGCACTCAATCAAATCAACAACTTTCTTCAAAGAATGTTCGTAAGTTCGCACAAAGTCAAGGATATGATGTCATCACTGTCGATATACCTGTACATTGGGACATCACCGAAGTGTTTGATGACCAGTCAGACTTTGGAAACAAAATCCTCGACTTCTTCACCATGGCTGCGTACTTTCGGCAGACGGCGCCGGCTGAGTTGGTGGATGATTTGATGAGCTTTTGGCGTTCCATTTCGACCGAAGATGAACATGGACGTATGGTAGCACCCGCCCATGACGAAATACTTTTAATCTCAAAATAATTCACTGCCATCGTCCGTCAGAGCACTTGAGAGTATGTTGTTTCAAATATCAAGTAGGGTCCTAACAATTGCCTTTTTTCATGCGCTTGCTAGTTACCTATTTACCACGCATTGGTGCTCGATTCGCTTTAACAGGACTTTGGATAAGACACTGGACGCGACATATATATATTTCCATTTTAAATATTTTATGAGTGATTTGGATGAGCGAGTTTAAAGTAAAGGGAGTCCGAATATGTTAGAGGGGGAGGGGGCTGTAAGATCAATTTTGTCGAAAAAACCCGAGAACATTGCTATCATTCTATTTTTCATTACTGCAATAATTTCACGCACAAAAATGCACTTTTCCAGGAGCAAAATCTTGCAAAATTTGAAACATTGAAACACAATGTTTTAGTTATAAAAGGTGAATTATGGACATTAACGTGGATATTATTATGTTGCTGTGGATAACTGCAAAAATTCAGAGAAACTTTTTTTTAAAGGAAATCGGTCTACTTATCTGAAATCTATAATATCTTAAAGTACAAGAATCACTATGGAAATCACTTTCTGATTAAGGCAATTTGGCAAGTTCGTCATGTGTTTGCGATGTCATCATCACTATTCATAACTACCTTAATTGCTACGAAGGCCAGTATTTCGATACATTATTTTCTTTCCATTCCTCCCAAAGATATTGATTTTCCCGTGCTTTAAGTTTATTGGCGTATCGGATAAGGGGGTAGCGAAATACTGTCCTCTCATTTCGGCTCTAAAAGAGGCGGGGAAGGGTGAAGGAAGAGAGGGAGAGAGAGATGGGGAGAGAGTGAAAGAGACGGGGAAGGGTGAAGGGAGGGAGAGAGAGAGAGAGAGAGGGCGGGGGAAGAGGCAGGGAAGGTAGTGAGATATTGATGGGACAAGCGAAATACTCTGCATACGTGATTTTCCAATATCCAATGACCGTTGTCGAGGTTGAAATCGAGTCTAAAGTGATGAAATTGTAAATAATAAACTTTATATTTTTTTGCTCCCTCTCAAGACTGATATTACTTTTGCTTTAAAACAATGTTTCTTGACTACAATCGACCGATTTAGCTTTACCCTTTGGAAATTATATATCAGAACTGCATATTCTGAGATTTTCATGGTCGCAGCTACCATGGAATGGCCTTATAGGCGCTATTTGAAATATTTGAAATTTACCGAGAGCACCGGTAAATTTTGATTATTCTATTTATCGAAAGCAGAAGTGTTTTAGGGGCTAAATTTCTTAGTGCTTATAATAAATCCACAAGGGGAACCAAATATATCCAAATTTTAAAGAGTTACTATCCATCCAGTTTTCAAAATTCCCCAAAACTTTGCATTACCTTAAAGTTTGTAAAGAAAGAAAAAGGGATAAGATGTTTCTTCCTATAGAGCCGACAATCTCATGTAGGTCTATTGTCTCTCAGTTGTCCTGAATTTATTGTAATAATGATAATATTGATAATAATAGTCAAGTTTTGAAAATGTATATTTCACATGTTCATACATGTATGTTAGTCAAAATATTTTTCTAGTGCTCTGGTCTTTGGATAAAATTTCAATAAATGTATTTAAAATTACATTTCTTATTTGTTAGTTTTGTTTAGCATTCTTAAATTTTGGATACAAGTTTGCTTGTAAATATATACCTTTTTTTCTTTGCAGGTCATGTGTATTTCTTTTATGAAATGACTCCAACACAAAAGCGATTGGTACGAATTATTACATGTATTTATTTATATTTTGTATTATTAATTACTACTTTGTTTAAACGTCTTTTTTTATTTAATATTCGTTTTTGTTGAAGAGACAGGTCAAAATGACAAGCTGAAGTTGCGTAAAAGTGTTTTTCGGTGCAGGAAGCAATATTGACAAATTTCATAACGTACGTAAATAAACAATTTTCTGTTTGGTAATGAGGCAGAACAATTTTGTATCTTTCTATGTGTGATGTACACCTAATGGTCAAATGCAAGTTTTATATCTTCTGCTTTATTCTTTACCTTTGTTAAACATGTGTTGTAAAAAAAGAGGTTTAAAAAAGTTGGACAAGTAAAAGATCATTAATGAAGCTCTACAAATCATATCATTGTGACATTGTAGAGAATAAACTGCAACAAATTATTTGTGTGTCCGAATTTGAAATCAATATACATTTTGTTCATATTCACAATGTTTTTATAATGATATGGATGAAATGCAATATGTACATTTTAACATGAATGAATGACTCTTTACTTCTTTCTAGTGATGCGATCACTTTAGACGGGGCGAGTATAAAGAAGCTGGTGTGATTGATACAAAATGCTGTAATTGCTTTTTTTGGGGTTCAGTTTGAACAAGTCTAATATTTCTAAGGTAATTATAAGATGTTTATTGTGTAGTGCCCCGCACCACGTGAACGAAAATGAAAAACTAGGCCTCTTTCGGTGCCTCGTCCCACGGCCTATATGTCATTGTAATGTTCGCACTCATCTCTGTACTGTATTGTGCTCACCTCTGTACTAACTCATAAATACTGCAAAAGACTATTGAAATTGCCTAAGCTTAATATTTAAAGTCTTTGCCAACTATTATATTATATTTATTAACGAAATAAAGGCACCTGCTCACTGGGAAATTCAAAGAGGTCAGAAATAATCATCCTGACTCCCATGAACGCACCACTGAGTCTACCAGGGAAAGTTACAATGCTACAATAAAAAATGCAATTCCTGTTCACTCATGCATAAAAGTTTGGTTTAATAAAACATGAAATTCACTCAGCAGATCAAGAATGTATTATATAACCCTCAATTTTGGAAGCTCCAAAGGATTTACCTCTCACAAATTGGAAGGCTAATTCCTGCGCAATCTAATGTTCATACCCTTTACAAAAGTGAGCAGTGCTCACCCAAGCATGAATTATTTCCAGACTTTTTTGTGTCATATGAAAGTTGAGTTTATGAGCTTTCCATACATATAAAACCTTTCCCCCAGAATTATATATTTTTTTATTCGGCAGCCATTTCAAAAGTGTGTAGTTTTTTTGGGACGCACGGTAGTCTGCAAGATTACATATGAAACACGCAGCCTCCATGAAATCTAAATCAAAACCCTGGAGTTGTGAGGTACAGAGGAATAATTCAGTTTCATCTTTATTCAGTTATGAATGAATTGAAATACATTGTTCATACAAATTCTGATCATCATTAACATTGTACTAATTTTTCTATTGTTATCGATGTTTACCTATACATATGTTCACAGTTTGTCGAAGCAAAGATTGATCCGGTATGCTCACTCATGACAGTGCCTTCTCGAGACATAAGCCTCGTAAGACGTAATGTAATCTTAATTGAAATGAAATATTTTGATATTCGTATATAATAAGCATGTCTGAAATATTCAGTTAGTGGGTTAATAAAGTTCGTTCAATGTAATTGATAACAAAAATACTAACGGTTTATTTCAATTTCTTTTGTGTTGGTCTTCTGAACAATATCTATAGAAATCAGTTGTACGTGTGTTAAAAGCTTGTTTGCGTTTTGCTTTGGGTTAGGTTTTGTGGAGGTTATCCGCACTTTTAAATAGTATCGCCCCTTTGATGCGAACCCCCTCTCCGCCATATTTTGCATGTTCCATAAGTGCGACGAGAAAACCATACAACGAACACGTGACAAATCTGAATGTTTTATACTTCCCATCCTGATCCACACCGTTCATCCCGTCATTTGCTTATATTTGTTTTTCATATATAATAAGCATGTCTGAAATATGCGGTTAGTGGCTAAATAAAGTTCGTGTCATGTAACCTGATAACAAAATACGCAGAAATACTAACGGTATATTTTCATTTCTTTCAAGTTTGTGTTGGTCTTCTGAACCAACAATATCTATAGAAATCAGTTGTATGTGCATAAAGCATAACGAGCTTGTTTTTGTTTTAGGCCGTGGGACAACCCCGTTTTTCTTTTAGTTTCGTCCACTACCCTAAGGGCATTAAGCCAATTTAGTCGTACAATATGTGTTTTTTAAATAATAATTAAAGAATCACAGGTTCAATTTGGCAGAACTTGCACATTAAATAGTAATTAAAGATAAACCGCAATTCAAAATATGACGTCATTGATCAGGTGATACTTTACGGTGTATCTGATTGGATATTAATCGGCAAGAAAACGGATTTAATCACGCATCAGGTTGTTTGGATTGCAGAACCAAAACATCGGTCTCGTTAATTTGCGTTGTGCATGTGCAGCGAATACATATGATAACTGACAGTATACAAACTGCAAATTTGCCGTTAACATTGTCATTGTTTACTTCATAAACTGACCACTATACTGCTAATACAAATTATTTTCCGGTCGAAGAGCGCACTTGCGTCTGTACGACTCGTCTACACGTCTGCTTGTCTGTATAACTACAGTTGTAAAATGTCTGCTGTTTTTTCTAATATAAAACCTTTGACAGAAGATCATGGACGCTACGAAGATGTGTATTACAATGCTTACTTCAAGGTGGCTCAGGAAGATGTCTTTCTCGGAAAGGTGATTCAATATTTTGATGCCACAGTGATGAAGAGGCTTACTGATGTCTTTGGGTGTGGTGAAGAGTTCAGTCTACTAGGTGTAGGAGTCGGAGAAGGTATATATAGTTATTTCTTTCATAAAATCAGTATACCCTGTATTTTAAATTAGGAGGATTGCAGTCATGACTGAATATAGATTGTTTGCGACTGTTGTGTATACTGTCTGTGCTTAGGTGTCAAGGAGGGCGTATCCGACATGGAGTGGATCGAGTCTACAGTTGCCCCTACGGCAGCGGTTTTTATCCCAATAAAAATATATATAAATATAAAAACTCTGTTGGAAGCAGTAAGCCTTCAGGGATACGTTTTACCTGTTTTATGTCAATATAACCATTGTAAGTGTATATATATATATATATATAAACGTTTTAGAAACGGAATATATAGGTCTCTTGGGGTATATGCGCGATCTACGTCTGTCTAGATCTGGGTATACCACTTTATACCGTACGTCGATAGGTGGTCGATGATTGTTTTATTGTATTGTCTCAACCTGCATCTCAGTACATGCTTATATATATATATATATATATATATATATATATATATATATATATAAATATATGCTACTCTATTTGTTACCCTATATATTTTTTGTGATTATGTATGCTGACTTTTATACAGGGCCCCCAGAAAAAAATGATATTTGTATACTGATGGGGCTACCCTATAAAAATATAACATAATCAAATCATTGATCAATTTTGTTTGTTCCACAGGCCGGCACGAATTTCAGTTTCTGAAGAGTCTTCAGTCTTACTACTCATCCATATATAATGTTGCAGTGGATCCTAATGAAGGTATGCTACAAACATTCAAGGGTAGAGTTGCTACATTGGATTTTGATGACAAATCGTCTTGCCATTGGTTCACTGGTCCGTTGTCACAATTCGTTACTGAAAGCCCCTTGGCGGGAAAGAAGTACAATCTCATCAGCTCTATACATTCCCTCTACTACACGGGTGACTTTGAGACGACCTTCACCCATCTAGCATCCATGATGAAAGACAAGGGTCTCATGATCATCGTTTGTAAAAAATGTAGGTATCGAATTGAGATCATCATTTGCTCCATCAGCTCTTGCAAGTTTCACAAATAAAATACTTTGAACGAGTGTAAAATCAATTTGAAAATATCTTCAAACATATACTTTTCAACATAGGGGGAGAACTTAGTGAAAATGGACACGAATCGTGATACGTTTTTTTGTTTACTTCGTAAATATTGATCATAGCCTCTCAATTATTGTGATGATATAGTCTTAAGCCTAATAGTAGGCTACATTATATATATACACCGTCCCTATTTTTTAATTTCATCATTATATAAATTATTTCAATAAGAAGTCTTGAACGGGAAGAAGTAGGCTACTCCCGGGTGAACTAGGACTGTCACGGAGAAAAAAGGACAAAACTTTAAAAAATCTTAAAGAGAAGGTTGAGTTCTGGGAAGAGGTGAAAATAATTTGTGAGCGTTACCATTGTTATTATGCAAATGTGGAACAACATCAGATAAAAATGTTCCCTGAAAAGCATGGCTCTTCAAATGCCTTAATATTCTAAATATGGCATGTAACAGCATAATATTCGGGACGGATTGTTATGCCACATGTTCGTGTAGTCCCATATACATAATTATTTCTGTGTACAGTGCTTGTAAATTTACCAAGGCTGGGGCAAATTTCATATCATTTTGATGATTCCAGAACCTTGCAGTACACACCAATACTTATATGCTAGATGATCAACCTTTTCTGATCGATTTCTCACCGTTTCTTTCACAATGCAATCGCATGACCAGGGCCCCGACTAACAAAGAGTTGATATCAATCGTAACTTATTTGCGACTGATATAAATCGCAACTATGTACATAAGAGATAGGAGACTGCAAACTTGCGATTGATTGGAGGACTTACGATTGATTTGGATCAATCGTAACTCTTTGTAAGACAGGGCCCAGAACTCAACTTTATCTTTATTTATTTTTTTTTTTACAGGTGATTTTACCAAAACTGAAATAAGTGGTGGAGATATTAAAAATAATAAATCATTTTAAAAGGACACTCTATAGCGGTCGCTCGTAATATTGACCTAACAATAAGCATCCGTTGTACAATATTGGATTATCAGATATAAGCTTTAAAGGTACTATGTCCCATTTGCAGGCCCAAAAAATGAAAAGGTTAAATTCCAACGGCATTTGTAAGACAATACTAATTTAGAACTTCCCTAAAAAAGGGGGGTCTTGAAAATGTCTTTAAGTGGGAAAATAACGACTATTAGTTGTCGAATCGACTTAGGAGCTATAGAGCCAATAAGTAATAGTCTGATTTTTCAGACCATTGTACCGAATGGTCGTACGTTTTATGCTGCGCAAAGATTCAATCAGTTTAATTTTGGCCATTACAAGAAGTTATTGATGTAGACAAATGCTCATGTACCCTTTACAGCTCATTTTATGTATGTTATTACCAAACATGAAAAGCCAGTCAGTCACTCAATAGTGTCTGACAGTGAAGTCTAGCAAGTAAACAGGTTTCCTTGCATAATTTGAATATTAGGACACTGCTAACGTTTAAATTTCACAGATAGGACATACATGACATATTCATAATTCCTGCAAATTTCTACAGAATTCGATGTTGGCTGCAAAAGGGACATAGTATCTTTAAGCTAAATTTCGGCCTTTTTTGTCATTATAATTATAATATTTATTGTTTATACTGTGTTTGATATACACAAGTATTTGAAATAATCTGAAATCAATAAGTAAATTTTTATTACAGTTTATTTCAGTCTCGTTTTGTTTGTTCGTTCGTTGTTGCTTACAGATAACCTGATCTCAAAAACATTCCACAAGTCACCTTGGCTGACAAAAGGCACTCATACAAATCAACAACTTTCTTCAAAGAATGTTCGAGAGTTCGCACAAAGTCAAGGATATGATGTCATCACTGTCGATATACCTCTACATTGGGACATCACCGAAGTGTTTGATGACCAGTCAGACTTTGGAAACAAACTCCTCGACTTTTTCACCATGGCGGCGTACTTTCGGCAAACGGCGCCGGCTAAGTTGGTCTATGATTTGATGAGCTTTTGGCGTTCCATTTCGACCGAAGATGAAAATGGACGTATTGTAGCACCCGCCCATCACGAAATACTTCTCATCTCAAAATAATTCACTGCCATCGTCCTTCGGAGCACTTTAGAGTATGTTTTTTCAAATATCAAGTAGGGTCCATCACAATTGCTCTTTTGTCATGCGCTTACTAGTTACCTATCTACCACGCATTTGTGCTCAATCCGCTTTAACAGGGCTTTGAATAAGACACTGGATGCGACATATATATATTTCCATTTTGAATATTTTATTAGCGATTTAAATGAGCGAGTTTAAAGTAAAGGGAGTCCGAAAATGAGGGGTGAGGGGGGGGGGGCTGTACGATTACTTTTGAAGAAAACAACTCGAGAACATTGCTATCATTCTATTTTTCATTACTGCAATAATTTCACCCACACAAATGCAGGAGCAAATTCTTGCAACATTCGATACATTGAAACACAATATTTGAGTTATATCAGGTGAACTCTGGCCATTAACGTGGATAACATGTTGGTGTGGATAAATGCAGAAACTCAGAGAAACAAATGAAAAAAACTTTTAGGAAATTGGCCCACTAATCTGAAATCTATGATATCTTAAAGTACAAGAATCACTATGAAAATCAGTATCTGATTAAGGCAATTTGGCAACTTTGTCATGTGTTTGTGATGTCATCTTCACTATTCATAACTACCTTAATTGCTACGAAGGTCAGTATTTCGATAATCATTTTATTTCCATTTCTCCCAAAGATATTGATTTCCCCGTGCTTTAAGGTTATAGGCGGATCACATAAAGGGGAGGGGGTGGCGAAATACTGTCCTTTCATTTCGGCTCTAAAAGAGGCGGGGAAGGGTGAAGGGAGAGAGGGAGATAGAGAGAGATTGGGAGAGAGTGAAAGAGGCGGGGAAGGATAAAGGGAGAGAGAGAGAGAGAGAGAGATGGAGAGAGGGAGTGAAAGAGGCAGGGAAGGTAGTGATATATTGATGGGACAAGAGAAAAACTCTGGGCCCACATTTTGAAAATTAATGTAATTACTTACTTCCAAAACTCAATTAAAAAAAAATCATTTTCAGGTTTTCATCTATATTCAGACAGTCAGTGACATGCAGTGCCCACCGGGGAGGGGGTACTCAGATTTGGTTTGGACGGGGCTGTGCGGCTGAAGCGTCTAAACCCATACCCATTTTTAAAGGTCGTTTTGGCAGAAAATGGTACTCATTATTAGGGACTTCCATTCAAAGCGCAACCCATGTTTAAGGTTATGCAGTATTCCATTTGCATGAAAGATTAACACTTTCACATAGCTTAATTCCTTAATTTACTTAGAAACAGATTTCCCAGTTCCAGCTGTTTGTTTTACACGATTACACGATTCGTATATCCATCGACCTGAATTGAGCAATCGTGTAATTTTACACGATACACGTTTACATGATTCAAAATTCGCTTCATTGGCAAAAGACGAATCGTGTAAAAAAAATTGTTACACGATTCCAGCGAGCAATCGAATCGTGTAAATTTTGAATCGTGTAATCGTGTTGCGGAGATTTTCGGCGTGTACTGTACGTGCATGAAGAGCTTGTTTGCGTTTTGCTTTGGGTTAGGTTTTGTGGAGGTTATCCACACTTTTAAATAGTATCGCCCCTTTGATGCGAACCCCCCTCCCTCCCCCCTCTCCGCCATATTTTGCTTGTTCCATAAGTGCGACGAGAAAACCATACAACGAACACGTGACAAATCTGAATGTTTTATACTTCCCATCCTGTTCCACACCGTTCTCCCCGTCATTTGCTTATATTTGTTAGTGTTATTTTACTATGTTTCAGATTAATGTAAACGAACACGGGAGTGAATCTATAGTCTACAAGATTCCATAGGAAACAGGCAGCCTCCATGAAATCTAAATCAAAACCCTTGAGTCGTGAGGTACAGATAAATAATTCAGCTTCATCTTTATTCAGTTATGAATGAAATGAAATACACTGTTCATACAAATGCATCATCATCATGAACATTGTACTAAAATGGAGGCGATCAGATCGGGCCGTCGACGTGACGTGACTAAGAATCGTTCATATGACTAGTTTCTTTTTAACCAAAATTTGAAATACAATTTTAAAAATTATGTACATGCGCTATTTAAATTGAAAATTTCATCATATGTATAAATATTGCAATTATGTTTAAGGGTAATTTCGTGCGACATGATATAATTATAAACACTTTCAATAATTGCAAAACCGCTTTAAGACATCATATTGCCTCGCTTTTTTTTTAGCTTGAGAATATTCCAGTACATTATCGATGCCAGATCGCGTTCGCTGAAACGTGACGTGTACCGAGCCCAGCGCGCAGGCGCATACATGTAAGAATACATCTCTATGCGTTTTGACCCGGCGTTCTCGGCAGATATGTTTTTTTTTTGTCTTGGTATAATACCAGTTGATCTAACTCCCAGATCGTTTAACACTACCATGACTTAACCCTTTTTTGTCTAATATCAATTTGGTCTAATTGCCGTTTGGTCCAATCATCACTTGGTCTAGTAATACCCACTTGGGCTAATTGTCTTTTGGTCTACTTGCAATTTAGTCTACTTAGTTTTCCCCATTTCGTATGATTGACCATTTGGTCTATAACCAGTTCGTCTAATCAGATAGACTAAGTGGTGTTAGACCAAGTGGGTAAAAGACGAAATGGGCATAGCTTAACTGGAAATTAGACATAGTGGTAAATGAGCTAAGTGGCAATTAGACCAAATGGTTATTAGACGAACTGGTTGTAGACGTATTAGACCATGTGGGATGAGACCAAACGGGCATTAGACAAAGTGGGATTAAACCAAGCGGCAACTGAAACATATCAGTGGTAAAGAGTAAAAACAGAAAATGCGAACAAATTCAGACACACTTAGTATGTTTACATCATTTCCGTTAAAATTCATTAAGACAGCAATGTTGGAAAACGGAATTCTGTAAAATTGCTACTTATTATTTATGTGATATAAGTCACATGAAATGTAAAATGCTGTCCAATCAAAACGACATTAAAAAAACAGAAGTTTGTTAAAGGATCTAGTTACTGCATTAAAATTAAATCACATCGAACTAAAACTACACCATATCCATTCAATTTAAGAAATCGTTGTAGGAATACAGACATCTGTAAAAAATACATTTGGTAAACAATTTCACCTGTAAAATAACTGTATTTGTATCTCTATTTTGCCTTAAAATTACATATTTCTGATGTAACCCAGTCTCACGATAGAAAATGAAGTATTTTTACAGGATATATGTTAAAAATACATCAGAATTGCTGTATTTAGTTCAAACGTAACAAATCTTTATTTTTTTGCCTGTAAAAATACAGATATTTTTACAGTGTATTTTCCACGCATTGGTGCTCAAGCCGCTATAAGAGGGCTTTGGATAAGACACTGGATGCGATATATATATATTTCCATTTTAAATATTTTATGAACGATTTAGATGAGCGAGTTGAGAATAAAGGGGGTCCAAATATGAAGGGGGTCTGTAATAGATTACTTTTGAGGGAAAAACTCTCATTCTCATGCTCTCATTCTATTTTTTATTACTGCAATGATTTCACACACAAAAATGCACTATTTCAGGAGCAAAATCTTGCAACATTTTTGACATTGAAACACAATATTTTAGTTATAAAAGGTGAATACTGGCCATTAAGGTGGATAATATGTTGCTGTGTATAACTGCAGAAAATCAGAGAAACAAATGAAATAACTTTTAGGAAATCGGTCTACTAATCTGAAATCTATGATATCTTAAAGTACCAGAATCACTTTAAGATATCATAGATTTAATAAGGCAATTTGGAAACTTCGTCATGTGTTTGTGATGTCATCTTCACTATTCATAACTACCTTTATTGCTACGAAGGCCAGTATTTCAATACATTATTTTCTTTCTATTCCTCCAAAAGATATTGATTTCCCCGTGCTTTAAGTGTATGGGCGGATCAGATAAGGGTGGGTAGCGAAATATTTTCCTCTCATTTCGGCTCTAAAGGGGCGGGTAAGTGTGAAGGGAGAGAGGAGGAGAGAGAGAAAGAGAGGGAGAGATCGAGCTGGGGAGATAATGAAAGAGGCGGGGAAGTGAGGGGATAGAGAGAGAGAGAGAGAGACAGGTGAAGAGAGGGAGAGAGGGGCACAGAGAGAGAGAGAGAGAGGGGGCATGTTAATTAGATGTTATCCACAATTTAATCTAGTAATATCATAAGCTGCAGTCATAAGTGCGTCAGTGTAATTTTAAAATTGTATGAAAGCATAGAGTGACGTGTATATGCATTCATGTCTATAATATATAGATGCACTTCTATATATTATATTAGAAGTGCAACTTATGCCAACATATTTTGTATCGATGCATATTTGCATTAGATACACGATGCCTATATATTGTTTAGAAGTATAGGCCAAAATGGAAATACACAATCTGCATGTTTTGATTTGTACCATGTAAACAAGTCGTAAGCAGCCTAAAAGTAAATGTGTTCTTCTCATTTCGTTCAGGTTCGTAAACTTCAAGTATCCTGTCGGTGAGGGGCAGTGGTGTAGCATGAGACCACGCATCGAGGGGGGCACTGTACCCATGGGGGGTAGTATCGGTCTCACTGAGAAAATTATATGCGCATTTACAATGCTACTAATTAGGGGGTGGGGTGCTTAAAGCGTATTCTTTTCTTGCATTTGCACCCTTCTTCCTTGACATTTCTCTTTTTCTTGGTTTTTGTTCATCAAATGATGGGGAGGGATGCACGCGCCCCCATGCTACACCACCCGAGTGAAAAATCCAGGAAGTTATTGTTGGGAAGGTGAAATTTTCCGCTAGGATCGGTAGTCATCCTTTGGTTCACATAATACGATTATTCAATTTATCGAATCAGCAAATTTGTGAGAGAGTACGACCCAAAACGACCTTAAACCACAGTTTAATCGAGTTGATAGCACTGTAAAAAATGCAAAAGGTCAACCGGCGTAAATGCAATAACAACGAACAAGCTATCAATGCTGCGCGTTCACATATTGTGCGTGCGTTGAGTTAAAGGTAAATATCTAAATTTTGGTCTCAGAACGTAGAAGATAAATCGCAAGGAGATCGAATATTTCATTCCTGAATGAAGATTAAAACTTGCGTCTCAAGTCGGCAATTGAACATTAGATTTTAACCCTTGTAATTGTGGCTGCATGACTATTCATAATCTACTCAGTAATCTTTGTTAAAGGTCTCGTTATATTTATCATCGATGACAATGACATGTTGAACTTGTTAGCGATGACACGGTGTACTTGTTGTATTTCTAGTTTTAAATCTTGTGCTTTGCCTAATTGATGGACAATTCAATGCCATTAGACGGATAGAAGAAATTATAGGAAATGCAAACAAACAAGCAACTTAACATTCAAGCAGAAATTGGAAAATATATTGCACGATAGAGAGCCAGGCCATTCATCAAATTTTCGTTCAGCAAAGTTGTTGCGACTCGCGAAAGCATGCCTCCTTTCGAATTTTTGTGTGTCATTCGTTCATTGCACGTTGATTCCATTCTAAGTAGAGTTGTTCATTTTATGTCTCATGGCAAAAGGTGAAAAATATGTGTCAGTGGAGAACGGAGTATATTGATTGAATTGAATCGAAGGTCCACCCAGTTCGGAATTTTGATCTAAGAGTACAATTTAATCATAACCTGTTACCTGATAAAGCAACAAGTGTGGTAGATAATTTTCAGTATTTGCTGTAGCTTAATTGTGTCTAACGATTCAAGTCCGAATTGTATCGGTCGGATACAAAAGACTTGAATATAATTGATGTTATTTTACCTTTAGACAAGTGAAAGGAAATTGGCTGCAAGTGTAACAAGTCGTTGTAAAGTGTTGTACACGAACTAAGATCTACAATAAGAGTCTTCATGAGGCTGGATTTTATAGAACTCAACTAAGAACAACTTGTTCTATTTATTAGATGTATATGAAGCCGCATCACAAACTTTGGTATCAATAATCATGGGCATATGATGTAGGTCATTAACTGAACATAGATATAAATGACATCATATCACAATCCCTCTTCTCAATGAAAATCTTTCAACTAATATCATATTTGGATCCATACACAGTTTAACTTCACTTTAACTTGTATGCTCAGGAACATTAACTTGTGCTAACATATGAACTTACAAATTCTTCCTTTTCTTTTGGTTTTGGTTTTTTTGTTTAATAACCTTTTCAAAATTTCTATCACACTTGTTTTCCCTTTGAATGCGATATTGTTTTGTCTAATTATCAAAATACTTTATCCCTATCAGACTTTAAATTTCGACTTGTTTTGTAATGCAATAAACTTAAATCAAATACATGACATATTCTATAAATGTCTCTTTAAAATCTTTAACTACTCAAAACATTGTAATGTTTAAGAAAAAAAAAGAGAAAAAAACTCAATTAAATAAAATCCAACCATATCTATGATTTACATATCGTATCTCTCTGGTTTCTTAACAGTACGACCTGATCTGGTGGTGTATGGTTGGTGATCATTCGATGGTGTGTTTGGTGTTTGTGCTTGTTCTGTTTGTGCGTTTTGATTCGGGTGGTCGTGTGCACCATTGTCTCTATCACTATATGCATGTTGATTGTTTTGTTGCATGCTGCCCCTCTCTTGGGTTGGTTTGATGTGCCTGCGATTTCGTCGTAGAGTGTGACCTAATGACGTCTGTACTTCATATGACCTTGGTTCTGGTCTCCTGTTAGTGATCTTTCCTCTGTCCCATCTACCAGTCTCTTGATTCTGGACTCTGACTTCTTGTCCTTTGTGTAGCGGGGGAAGGTTGGTAGAATGCTTCTCATCAAAGTACTTCTTCTGGTCATCCTGCCTGGTCTGCAGTCTCTGGTAGATGTCATCTTTTGGGGTGACTGGTTCCGAATTCTGGTGGGTATGTTGGTTTGGATCTTTCTTCCCAGCAACAGCTCCGCTGGAGATGGTAGATGGCTGTCCAATGGAGTGGCTCTCAGGCATTGCAATGCCTTGTTGACGCCTATGTTATCTCTCTTGGCTTTCTTCATGGTGTTCTTGACAGTTTGTACTTGTCTCTATGAATCCATTGGATTGGGGGTATCTTGGGCTGGAGGTTACATGTTGGAAGTTCCAGTCTCTTGCAAACTCTACGAATATGGCACTATTGTATTGAGGTCCATTGTCGCTCATTAGTCTTTCAGGGTTCCTTGTTCAGAGAAGATTTCCTTAAGCAGTCTGATGACAGCGTTACTTGTTGCTTGCTGTGGTAACTGCTTTACAATTGGATACTTTGAGTATACATCAACAACAAGAAGGTACTCTCTTCCATCAAGTGTGAAGAGGTCAGTCGTGACAAATTGCCAAGGTCTGATAGGAATTTCATGTGGTTGCAGAGTCTCTGATGACAGGGAGTTCCCATATTCTTGACATACAGAACATTTCTGTACCATCATCTCGATCTCCTGATTTATGCCATTCCAGAAGATACAGCTCTTTGCTCTCAGTTGGCATTTGATGATGCCTTGATGTCCTCATGTAGTTTGTTCAGGTATTCCTTTGTCAGGCATTTGGGGATGACGATTCTCGAACCTTTCAGGATAATCCCGTCTTCAATGGACATCTCGTCCCTGAATGGCCAATATTTGATCAAGCATTTGTCAAGTTTCCGCCTTTCTTCTGGCCATCCCTCTAGGATTACATCTCTCAGGATGCAAAGTTCACAGTCCTCTGATGTTGCGGTGCGAATCTCCTGTAGCTTCTTGTCTGAGAACATTACAAAGTCAACTTTCATGTGCATTTCTGGAGACTCAGGAGGCAGAGGGTTGAGTCTTGACATGGCATCAGACAGAAGCATCTCCTTTCCAGGTTTATATTTCACTGTCATGTCATACCCTTGGAGTCTGAGTAGTAGTCTTTGTAGTCTTGGGGGCGCAGCTCCAAGGTTCTTGAGAGTGATCATCTCTAGTGGTTTGTGATCTGAGAGGATAGTGAAACTTCTGCCGAAGACGAACGTGTGAAACTTTTCACATGCGTATACAACTGCTAGCATCTCCCTCTCAATGTTGGCGTATCGCTGCTCGGTGTCCGTGAGGGACTTTGAGGCAAACGCTATTGGTCTTCCTTCCTGTGTGAGGGCTGCTCCAACGCCTTTCATCGATGCGTCTACTTCTAGGACAACAGGTTTCTTTGGATCAAAGTAAGCAAGTGTGGTCTCCTTGCAGATCATGTCTTTGATATTTTCAAACACCTTCTGATGTGATTCAGTCCAGCTATATTTCACATCTTTCTTCACAAGTTCCCGAAGTGGTGCAGTCAGTGAAGCAAGTCTCGGAATGAATGGTGACATGTAGGTCACAATGCCTAGGAACTCTCGGAGTTCTGTCACGTTCTGTGGTGCGTTCAGGGCTGATATGGCTGCTGTCTTTTGTGGGTCTGGTTGTACTCCATCTTTGCTGAAGACAAGGCCATAGAATCTCACTCGGTCTTGCTTGATGTGGCATTTGTTCCAGTTCAGGACGAGTCCATGCTCCTTTGCGACGCGCATCAGATTGTGTAAGTTGGCGTCATGTTCCACTGCTGTCTTTCCAACGACTGCTATGTCATCGGCCATCCCTATGACTCCAGGACATTTCTCTAGTATTTGGTTCATTCGTTGCTGGAACACGTCCTGAGAAACACACAAGCCAAAGGGTAGTCTTTTGAAACGGTAACGACCAAAGGGACTATTGAAGGTCGTCAAATGGCTTGATTCGTCATCTAGCTGTATAGCCCAATATCCATGTCTGGCATCCAGGGTACTGAATACTGTTGCTCCTTCAAACTGGTGCCGGACTTCTTCAATGGTTGGCATCGGCATATGGCTTCTCTTGATTGCCTTATTCAAGTCCTTTGGGTCAAGGCAAATTCTCCATCTTCCATTGGGCTTCTGGGTGTATGCCAAGCTTGATACCCAGTCTGTTGGCTTAGTGACACTTTCTATCACTTCAAGACTCTCCATCTCATCAAGTTCTTTCTTGATGTCATCCTTTATGCCTATCGGGCATCGTCGAGCTGCATGTATCACAGGAGCCACATCTTTGTCGATCACGATGTGGTATTCCCCATCAAATTTTCCGATTCCATCAAATCTGTCGGGATACAAAATCTTCAAATGCTCTCTGTCTTTGATGGGACTATCATGGCTCTCCATCACGCTGCAATTCAAGACTACTTATCCACGATCCAGGCACAACTCAAGTCCAAGGATGGCAGGTCTTGGAGTCTTCACCACAAAGAATTCTGCCTTTGCTTGTCTATCCTGGTGGTTACAGCTCAGTGTATGTACGCCTACTTGTGGAATAACACTCTTTTCACCATAGCCCGTTATTGTTATCGGTGTCTTTCTCAGCTTACCAGTGATAGGTTCCCCATTAGGGTCCACGCAATCTGGCTACATCTTCTGATAAATGCGTAATGGAAGAATGTTCCCTTGAGATCCGGTGTCTACTTTGGCTTTTAGAGTCGCTGGTCCTCTTCCAATCTCAACTCCGATCACAGCAAAGGCTTCGTTCTTTCTGATCTGGTCTACAGAGATGGTCTCAAATCGCATGTCGTCCATTTCTTCTGTTTCTTCCTCTTCTTTCATCTCATGGAGTTTCTTTGATCTCTGTGCTTGCGACCTTTTCGGATATGTCTTTGTAGCGTCTTGTTTCCTTTCCCACTGCTGTTTAGATTCTTTTTCCTGTTTCTTCAGTCGGCAGCACTTCTCCCAGTGGTTCATTTTACCACAGTTTCTGCATTGGGTGCCATAAGCAGGGCACTTCCTCGGTGGATGGTGCAATCCACAGAATGAGCACTGTTTCTTCCACTGGATATGTTGCTTGGTCATATCTACATTGACTGCTTCAAGTTTCAAGTTTCAAGTTTTTTATTTCACATTTCACAAAAAAGAGTTTACATAATTGACAAGATTAGAACATAATGAGGTATACTAGAAGTAACACATTATATAATCAAATCTTTGTAAAGACGTCGAAATTAATTGTATTGAATAGTAGGTTATACAAGGTGAAATGTGGGGAACCTATTAAAAGCTCAGCTTGTAGATTATAGGTTCCCCTGAGTAAAACTAATATTTTATTGAAGTGGTTGCAATGGTGAAGGACGTAACAATAATAATAGGTGGGCAAGAAGGCCTTAACATAGGATGATATACAAAGTTAAAACAAGCAAAATTAGCAAACAAATTGATTTGTTACCAACGAGGTGTCACGTTAGTCACTTTAAAATATAATTGAGGTCATTGAACGAGGTCATTGGTCGAGGTCATTCGAGCGAGGCAGTAGACATGAACAATCATTATACTAATATACAAGATCATAATATGCAATCATACCGAGGCGACAATATTCATGGAATGTTCAATGCAGAATATCATAAGTAATATGGTTACAATGTGGGTTATATGAATTTAAAAGGGACTGTTTAAGCTTGCGCTTGAAACAATTCAACGACGGGGATTCTATTATCTCCTTGTTCAGCGCGTTCCAAAATGTTGGTCCTGAGTGGATTATTGTTTTGAGTGCAAATGCAGTGCGGACGCGGAAAAGGTGAAAATGATCAATTTGTCTGGTGGGATATGAGTGGACGGCATTGTTTTTAATGAACATGGGAGTAAATACACTGGGTAAATCACCTTTGTTTAGCTGGTACATGAAGATACCAAGACAATAATAGTACAAATCGGAAATTTTGAGTATTTTGTCAGTACGGAAATATCTATCAGTATGTGAGCGAAAATCAGCAAGGTTAATTGTTCGTATTGATCTTTTTGAATAATGAAAATTTTATCAATATTTACTTTCGAACAGTTCCCCATGCTAATATACCATAATTTAGATAGGGTGATAATAATGTAGCATATAAGATGTGTAATACATGAGAAGGAAAATAGCATTTCAGTTTATGTATAATACCTGTATTTCTTGACAGAATTTTACACAAATAATCAATATGAACATTCCATGATAATTTACTGTCAATGAACAGGCCTAGAAATTTCGTGGAATTTGTCTGGGCCAGACTTAGTCCATTTATTTGCACCTGCCCCGGAAGAGTAAGTAATGTGTTGCTAAAGAGCATAAAATTAGTCTTATTCAAATTGAGAGACAGTTTGTTAGCCTGTATCCATTCAAATACAAAATTTAGTTCATAATTCAAAATATCAAGAAGCATGTTGGGGTTTTTGTGAGAAAGAAATATATTTGAATCGTCCGCGAAGAGGAGGAACGAGAGAACTGTTGATGAGTTTTGGAAATCATTGATATAAAGAATAAAGAGGAGTGGGCCAAGGAGGGAGCCTTGTGGTACCCCGCAAGATATTAATTCTGAGTTTGAGGTTTGGTTATTAATAGACACAAATTGGGTTCTACCGGTAAGGTAGCTTCGGAACCACTCCAAGGCCTTCCTCGGATCCCGTAATGGGATAATTTGTAAAGTAGAATCTCGTGGTTGATTGTGTCGAAGGCCTTGGAGAAGTCCAGAAAGATACCAACCGTATGAGACATATTATCGATAGCTTTTGCTACTTTATCAATTAACATTATTATCGCGTGCGTGGTTGAATGTCTTTGGCGAAAACCAAATTGAGAATTTACTAAGATGTTGCAGGTGTTTAAAAATCGGATGGTGCGAGAATATATTATTTTTTCGAGTAATTTGGAGAATGATGTCAGTAAAGATATTGGGCGATAATTGCCTACATCGTCGACATTACCCTTTTTAAAGACTGGAATAACCTTCGCAATTTTCATTTTTATTGGGACTATTCCATCTACCAAAGACAAATTAAATACAAATGTCAGTGGAGAGACTATTTCATGGATGATAGTTTTAAGCAGATAATTTGAAATACCATCACAGCCAGAACTTTTCTTTACATTTAAGTTATTCACGATATCAATAATCTCTGTTTCATGTATGGGTACAAGAAATAATGATTGAGCATTTGGGTTTCTTAAGAACGAGTGGAAATAACTATTCGTGGCAGGGATTTTACTGGCAAGATCTGGCCCTATATTTACAAAAAAGGAGTTGAATGCCTCTGCTATGCCGAGAGGGTCTTTTATTTCGTTTCCGTTGTAGACGATCTTACTGAATTCTATTTTTTCTTTTCACCTTTTCTGAGAACATTATTGATAATTTTCCAGGTTGATTTTATGTCTTTTTTGTTAGCGGTGAATTGGGTTGAATAATAATTCTTTTTTGCCCTACGTATTACAGATGTTAGGGAATTACGATAGGAAGAATATTTTAGCTTAGATTCGTCTGTTCTTTTAGATTTATATTTGTAAAAAAGACTATTTTTTCGGTTAATAGATCTGAGTATAGACTTGGAGATCCAGGGGGATCTAGGTACCTTTTTATAACTTGACTTGGAAGGTGATTTCACTGGAATATAAATATCACATAAAGCCATAATTATATCAACTAGCTTGTTATAAGCATCATTAACATCATTATTGTCAAGAACTACAGACCAGTCAGTGAGTGTCAGGTTTGCTCTGAGTCTAGCTATATTGTCTTCTGACATATGGCGTGAACCCACTTTGATATGCTGAATATCAGGCTTGAATGGGTTAGAAATATGGGGGGTACATGTAAACACTGGGAAATGATCTGATATGTCAGAAACTATAATGCCTTGATCCATACAATAGGAAATATTGGAGAACACATTATCAATAAGGGTTGATGCATTATGAGAAATTCGTGTTGGTTTCGTTATACATGGGAAAAGTGATTTTGAAGTCATGATATCCAAGAAATCTCGACAGTGTGGTTTTTCATTATAATTAAATAGGTTAAGATTAAAATCGCCCATTATCATACAATGTTTATCATTAAAGGACGGTGAGGTTAACATAGATTGTAATGTATCAATAAAATCAGTATAATTTGAGTTTGGTGGCTTGTAGATTTCACCGACAATTATGTTTCTCTGTGGGACATTGATTTCAATAAAAATGCTTTCGATAGCGTCAGTCATAAAATTCAGATCTTCTCTTAGAGCAAACTCCAAGTCATTTTTAATATAGAAGGCCACACCACCACCAGGTCTGCTTTTCCTGCTGTTGGGAACAAACGAATAGCCATCCAGGGTAAGGAGCGGAGGGGGCGTTTCTGACAACCAAGTTTCACATAAACCTATGACTGAAAAGTCAACTTTGAGCGCACTTAGAAATATTTGTAATAGATCAAAATTCTTACAGAGGCTTCGTATGTTGTGATGTAAGACGGAAAAGTTATTTGTTAGCTTAAAGAATTCACGCTTTTTCATATCATGAGGTAAAAGATAATCAGATGATCTGTTATGCAAAGATGTGTCATTTTCATCATGACCCAATTCCAAATCAGGCATTTGTAAATTTAAACGATTAATTTCTTCTGAATCAAAGTAAGCCGCGTTTCTCTGGGGTGGTGTGGAATCATCAGAGTGACTATAAGGAGTAAAAAAGTCATGAAGTTCGTCATTAGTTAGCGATTGTAGAGGAAAGTTAGACATCATTTACTGGCAAGAATTTGGTGAGTTGAGATTGTCAGCGAGACAACGCAGCTTAATGCGTTGGTCGGTGGACGAATTATTTGAATCAACCGATGTCTATTGGTATAATTGTTTGGTAGGAAAAAAACAAAGAAACTGCCTCGCCCGGGCGACCTCGGTAACGTGAATATTGCATAATACTGAGTTTGTTTACACGATAATGTACAAAGCGAATGCGAACATAAGAGCAGGTGACATCTATAAATACGTAATGAGTAGAACAATGGTAACATTTTATTCAGTGAAAGTGAAACTTGCTTTACAAAATGAGAGGTAATGAAACTTGTTATGAGCATTGTGAATGAATAAAACATTTTAAGTACGAAAACAGAGTAGCTAAGATATCGTACAGGCATCTTAATATATGCAATGGGAACGGCTGACAAAGTCTCGCAGCGGTCGCCAAATCAACACATGGGAATAATTGTAATTCCAAAGTAGACTCAATTCGGATCCCGGACGGCCCCGAGCTCAAAAGTCCACTCACCCGTACCACGCCACGTCACCACTCCCGTCCCTTTGCACAAACACAAATGATTTAAAAGTTGTTTTGCTAGGTCAGGCAGCCGTTAGACATTTCCGACCCAACATCACCCAGATTATGCAAAAATGAACAGTGACCCGGCCAGGTGAGGACCTGCGCGCCCGAATGCCGTCCGCGACAAACACATACGAATGTAACAAGCAACTAAAATGGCGTCTTACACGTTGGAAATAAAGAGGGAGATCTCTTTTGGCGTAGCTTACACAATTGTATAGTAAACTTTGGTTGAACAAATGCACATGGAATTTTAAGCATGAATAGATGATTTTTAAGTATTAGAACCAAAAAATGAATATTAATTATATTTTCTGAGGTGGTGGTCCAAAAGGAGACCGAACTCGGCTTGGAATTGCAAGCATCATGATTTTCTTATGACAGTAAAACACAAGAAGATTGTATAGACTATAATTCCTTAGTTTATTATCTCTAGTTAGAAAACAAAACCAAACCGGGTTAATGGTAATTAATGCTGGTCGGCAAAAAAAAAAAACACGAGAGAGAGAGAGACTACAGTACACAAGCTGTATTCAGTTGGCAACTAGAGATAAGAAATTTGACTTGTTTTAAGACACATACTAACTGGATGGTGCCAAAATCAAAGTGGAAAAAGGAACGTAAATGTTTCTTCCTCTCTCTCACTCTCTCCTTTTGTATATACATGAACATGAAATACAATTTTGACAGGAGATATGATCATTAAAGACAAATATATGCAGAAGTATTAAGTAGACAAACTAGCTTCCGGATGACATAGTTTTCCAAAAACAAAGTACCCTATACTCGGGTTATCCACCTTTAGGAAATGTATATTAAATGAGGTAATATCTGTTTTGGTTGTTTAGACACAAAATTAATAAGGTTGGTAGCTTACAAGTTTAATCTTGGTAGTTTTGCCATGTAGTAGAGTTCTTCTCTTTCCACTGTAGATAGACGGTAGCTTTCTGAACAAAGATTTTAGTAGACAGACCCTTTTCCTTTCTAAGCTGGTAGGCAATCTTCGCGAGTTGCCCCCTCCGGGCTTTGAGGGCCGGGGGGAGGTCTGTGCGAACGGACCCTGATAGCAGACTCAT